>CM053996.1:14329259-15529259 GCA_028641955.1 Protonibea diacanthus | reverse complement strand
TATGTATTTCTTTCAAATATATCTGAGAGGAATAAGAGCTGAAAACATGGCAACATTACATAAGGCAACAATACTTAAAAGTGTTCATTGTTAGCGGCGGGGTCCGCCATTTCCATGCCGGCGAGACAGTTCACTGAAATCTGAAAAAGACTACAACTTTCCAACTGTAAATATTAATGCTAGAAATACTATTAACAGGTGACACTCAAGGTAACAGTTTTTTTTTCTGCAAACATCCTGAAGAATGAGTGCCTATTTGTAATTGCTTGACAGAATTAGATACCTGATTGCACCTTTAGGCCCTTGAGGGAAACAGACACGTACAGTAGATGAGCTAAAACTCATGGAGAGATGTGACATAGTGAAGAAGGGACCTGGGAAATGAAAGGGAAAATGAATCCCACTGAAGTGAGAAGTGTAGGTAGAGGGGGTTGTTGTGTAGGGCATGTCTTAATCTATTTCCAGAAGCTTTTGGCTGCCTGCTTGCCCTTGAGCCCATTATTTCCCATGCTGTGGGTGAAAATGAAAGATAACAGGTCATGAGCAGGGGACCTGATTGTGTAGGAAGGCAAATGAGCGTCTGCATCATCCTCCTCAGCTGGAATATGCTACGCTGAACACGCTGCATGGAAAATGGGAATGTCTTAAAAGAACATACAGTGAATCTGACACTACGATCATAGCAGGAAGTGAGTTTCATTTCAAATGGAGTTGCCAAAGAACGTGGCGGTGATAGACACAGCAATTCAAAGCCTGCCATGAATCTCCTTTATATTTCCCTTGATATTTCCGTTATGACTTTTCAGCTTCTGCTTGCCTGTTCACTCAGCCAGAAAGTTTCAAATCATATATCCCAGTCAAGAGTCAACATAAATAATATGACGCAAAAACAGCACAATGTTAAACTGAAATAATACGACTATGACTAATGAGCCTAACAAGTAGACTACAGCTTTGAGTTAGGGCATGTATAAATATAATGTAGGATGAAAACTGTATAAATTGCAGAAAGAGAAGTCTGGGTTCTGTTTTCTATGTACATGAAGTGGTCACCTGATTCAGGAGTACAAACACAAGCCAGAACATGGTTTTGCCAAAGATATGGTGGAGGTTAGAGATAACAGAAAGATCCTCACAGTGCAACAGGAACTATGTTTCTTTGGTTTGTGGAGTCACAAAGCACGCATTTATTTTCCAAGCAGATTCAGTAGATCTAAGCAGTGTTTGGATATTACTCTCACAATAAAAACTTGGACTTCCTATTTGCTCACGTCTGCCAAGTTACAGAAAATGGATTTTTGGATGACCGGCAAACTTAAGAGATCTTTATCCTCCCTGCTTGCCTTTCTTTTGTTGCGAAATTGTGTGTTTGCTGTTGGGATATTTTTTTGAAACAACACGAGGATGCCAAGTATGTGTCTTGCAGGTGGAGAGTAAGGAGTGGACTAGTGGGTCACAGTAGGTACATGCACTCAATTAACCCTTCTTTAAATATGGCTCTGTCCCAGTAGGTGCTGGCAAATGAGCTATGGAGATACAAAGTGATTTGATTAAGTGTGAAGCTGCCAGAAAAAGACGAGAGAGGAAAAGTTATTCTGCAGCTCCACAGTACTTTGAGTACATGAATGTCCTTTATAGTTGTGTTACTTTATTGGAATAAAAGGAAAATATAACCAGAAGCAAATACCCCGTGTCCTTGGTTCTTGAAGACTTAACAGCTTTCACAATGCTGCTGTTAATGACTTACAATGCTGATCGTTTCTAAAGTGAAAATCTAGTTTTGCCATTGGAGACATAAAGGTTGGAGCACTTACAGGAACTGGAATTTATTGCATTGTGCTTTTGCTCTTTTGTATACTACACTGAGAGAAATATAGTATTTCCAGCAGAATAGTAGCCGTGGAGGTTATATGTGTGAGTAAAACAACTTTAACCTACAAAGTAACCCAAGAATTATATAAAAAAAAAAAAAACTGAGTTGTGCGCACACAGGGGTTAAACTGTGTAGGATAATTGAATTTCTGTGGTAGAATTGACTATATACTGTGTACTACATACAATAAATGTGTCTGCAAGACATTCATTCAAGCAAGACATTTATTTCAGTGAATCTCTCTCTCCCTTGCAGCCTCTGAAAGACAAAAGACATTATCATCAGTGTGCAGGCATAAAATGTATTGAAGGAGCCCGGGCTGTGATGAATTTCGCTAATTAATGAAGTGTGATGGCACCAATACTCACAAATATGGTATCTTTAGAGTGAAGTTGACAGTCTGCTTTCATACAATTTCAAGGCGCTCACAATCGCGGCCAGACAGCCAGGCAGCCTCTTTCTTATTTCCGCGAATGAAGTCACATGACTTTTTTCTTTAATCTGTGCAGAAATGTCCTTCACGACATAATCAAACAATCGAGTGGTAATTAAAATGCATGACAATGGCAAAACAATGCGTGGTCTTTACAGCCCTTAAACAAACATCGAGCTCAATGCCCCATGAAACAATAACCCACACTTCAATACCTAATCAGTCATAAACATTAATTGTGGCATCTTTCATTTGACATAAACTGTAATTGAGCATAGAAATGAGTGTATGCTGAGGGGCTGGGAGAAAAGGTTATGAATCTCCTATGTTCTGATGGGCTGTTTTCAGTTCGTGCTCTCGCCACCGCAAAGATGTAAAGATCGAGAAAACACGAAGCCCCTTCGGCCAGCTTGCTTTGATTCACTGCGTGACTGACAGACCGCAGCGGCTCATCGTGGTGGACGAACCCGGCCGCCCTGCATGCAAGCCACCGTCTCTGCTGAACCTTTCAAATCCGAAAGTGTCTCTCTACAGCACTCCCACACTCCCTCTCAAGTGAGATTGGGTGGGAGGATGAGACATGATCTCACTTTGGTAGGTGATGACATTGACAGGAGCAGCCAGTCACTCTGATTTGTTTAAACAGAGTTGAAGCGCGTGATATCTGTAGCTGGAGGTGGGGGCCTGGGTGGTGGCGAGGAGGAGGAGGAGGAGGAGGAGGAGGATGATGATGTTCTGCACTAGTCAGAACAAACGTGTCCATTTTATGGCGAGATGATACGATGTGATGTCTCCCGTTGTCATGTGGACAGAACATGCAGAGTCATGACCTGGACTCGTGTCTCTTGGCGACAGCGCACTCTGCAGTGTTTCTCTTGTTTCTCTTGCATAGTCACAATCAGTGACACTGTACTTGCGTACGCTTGCTGCTGCCGACATTTAACTCAATATAAACTGACCTGTAGCTTCGATACATTCCAATTTCATTTTTGCTGGAAGGCATAACAACTCAAGGAAAGGGAAAAAAAGGAATGGTACCTTTTTGCATTAGATCTCAATTACTTCTTCCATATATATGAGTTGAAGTAACAGAAATTTAATCAAACTAATTTGGCTTAGAGAGAACAAAGTCTAAGCTGATGGCTGCAGACACACTAGAAATAAGATAAAACAAATCAGCACAAGCATTTGGGATATAATACATTATCTTTTTTTAAGTGATGAATGAATGATGAGGGACTTGGTTAACCTTCTGCCTGTTAATATTCATTCGAAGAAGGGCCGCGCGGACGACTGCAATGCTCAGTGAACTGTATTCCTTGGTGAGACAAAAATAACGATCGTCTTAGACTCTGCTGAGAAGATTCACAGAGCCTCACCTTTTATAGATACATTTGTGTTTTTCTTTTTTTTAAATCTTTTTTTTTTTTTTTTTTTTTTGCTGCAGCTAAAAACCCACAGTTAAAAGAAAATGTTCCTCAGAGAGCATCACTGAGTGACTGCTCATGGAAATATGATTTCTGCGGGTGTTAGCAACTAACTGTGAAGAGGCTTCTCTCTGCCTTGAGGATCAGATGAAAAAACCGTCGGGGATGGGCTGGCACGATTTCGAAATTGGAGAGTAATCATAATCCTAAGGGCTAATAAAAGGGGGACAAATTTGAGGAGCACGGACTGAATATGGAATGCATGTGGACCGATGAAAAAAAAAAGAGTGTGTTCTTTCACGGAGGAGCTATTTTTAAACCGTGACGTCTAATAGTGAGCGGGGGGTAGCTTTCTTTAATGACGGTGCTCAGGTTTTTTGACTGGAGTCAGCACCTCTGTTTCAGATCGCATGGATTAGAGGCCAAGAATGAACAATGTGCGCCGGGCTCTGGCACAGACAAGCGTCAGTACTGCCAACACACTTCATCCATCCATGCTGGCAGCCCGTCTATCATTTACACTCTGCAGTAGGCCCACGCCTTCCAAACACATCACCAAAGCAGAGATTACTTTTGGAAACACGATAGCGCAACCGCTGCCATACAACACCCGACCACACTAGGCGTAGTGTATCCAAACACATCGCGGTCATCTCTCTGTTTCTCTGGTCACCACAATCATCAACCCCCATCGTGGAGAAATTTTGACAGCACACCAGCCAGCTAGCCAGCGCGCTCTTACCAATAGCCACTTCAGACCTCCCTGTTTGAAAGTGAAGTGTCACTTGACTGCTTTGAGTGTCTATTGTCGATTTCTCTCGCTGTCTCTCACTCCCTCTCTCTCTCTCATTTGCTTTTGTTGCAATTTTTTTTTTTTTTTAGGGATTCAACACAAAGGCTGGCATACATGCAAGACAAATTAGTGCACTGTCTCTGCAACCTCATTCGACCATTACCATCTCCTTCACGCTAACTATCAGTACTACATAATTTGGTGTCTACATTTCCTGTGTGCTCCCCTGTGTTCTCATTATCTGCCTTTTATAGGATGCAGTTCTGCAGCTCAGCACCAAACTAATTCACAGAGCATGTAATAAATACAGGAGACTTTGCTTTTTGATACAAACGACGGATGTGTTCTGTTTTTCGGCACGCAGAGATTTCTGCATTTTTGCGATTTGCAAGGAGTGTTGTTTACCCATAGTGAAAACGCATCACAGTATCAGTAAGAATATTAGCAGATAGCAGAATTGCATTTCTCATGATATTTCCTATGGAGGCAGAAGGATATTACAGGTGTGTGTGTGTGTGTGTGTTCATGTTTGTCTTGTGTACATATTACCTGTTCTTTTATATATATTTTATGTCTTTGTGCACCTGGGCTTGTGCTGTCTCCTGCATGCAGTTATGCTGATCGCTGTATTTTACAGTAAATGTCAACAGAACAGCTGAGAAAATCTCAAGGTTTAGAAAGCAAACAAAAAAAAAACTGAGGGAAAAAAAATGCAAATGTGCTACTGCACGAGAGTCAGTACACGACGGCGCACGCATGCTTCATGTTCGTGCTTGTAAACATATTAGTGAATTCCCACTATATCTAAAAGAACCAAGATTTTGAGTGTTTCCTATCGTGTCACGTGCTACTTGACACCTTGGTGCCAGTCCAGAAGCTGCACTCAAGAAACCTCCACATCTTTTTTTTTTTTTTTTTCCTCTCCATCACCGCTGCCTGCCCACTGCTTGTGACACCACGTTTCTTGCACCAGCTCATCTGCCCTCTTAGAGCACCGACTCCTACATATCGTATGAGATGAAAAGATCACTGCAGGAGCAGAACGCTTGCACAGAAAACAGATAAATCACCAGAATCTTAACCAAGGTATTTATTTCCCAATCCTCTCTCTCTCCAGTCTTTCAGTGTTCAGGACCTGATCCCAGATGATGGATGATTATTATTTACTCTACAAAACCTGACATTTATCTTATGTGGCTTCATCTCATGTGTTCATTTCCATTGTTCACTTCATACGCATTCATTTACATTGTGACAGTGTGAATTGAGTGTGTTATTGTTATGGGTTACATGCAAGAATGAGCGCATATGCGAACGTGGCTTTGAGGTTTGGCAGCAGCCGTTACGAATAGCCAATGGGACAGCCGTTTAATAAGGAACCAGTGGGTTTCTAGATGTAAGAAGACAGAAGTCTTATAAAATATGCATTCAAACAGCCTATAATGTCTGGAGGGGAATATACAGTGCATTATATGCGGTGCAGGGGAAGAAATAGCCTTTAACCTTACCCTACAGTATTAGCGACGATCTTAAATTCACATCTTGAATAATTCGGCAGCTCAGATTCTGTGTTTTTGAACTGTGAGAGGTTTAAATGCTGAAAGAAAATATAGTTCATCTTTCCCAGAAGACTTTAACTCCGTTCTCGTTTTTTACAAGCAGTATCCCTCACAATAAAATCCATTTTTGCGGATGCTTCGCGAGCAAAAGAACATTGGCATGGATTGCGGCCTGAAATACTGATTCTTGAATGATTAAAAAGTTGTTGTTGTTTGAACATCCAGTAATGATTTTGTTCAGCCACCCTTTGGTGAAACGCCGCCGTGTGCCTCCATCCGGTCTCAAGTGTTTTCTCTCAAGCTTTGGTGAATAATGCTGTGCAAAAATGTCTCTGTTAATAGTGTGGACATTCCTTTCATCTCTGAGAGCATGCGGGGATATGTCTAAGCACTCTGTGAAACCTTCACTGATGGTTGTGATTAATTGACAAGTTGACTGACAACTCAAATGCCAGAGACTGTCATTACATTCAGCATTCACCTACAAGCTGGGAGACATCTCTCCTCGCCCTTCAGTGGGCAGAAACACACACACACACACACACACGCACAGTGATTTTCTTGACTATTTTCGGCATCATATTATCACTCATTCCTTTTGACAAGTGTTCAAACCCAAGAACATTTGCTACAACAAATTAACACTTGTCAGAAAGACATCACAAACATATTGTGTCTCTTGTGGATTTCATAATGAAGGTGAAGCCGTTTGAGTTCAAAGCTACAGTCACATTTAAAGCTGAAATTGTTGACTTGTTGGGCGTTTTTTCAAATGAATAAATGGCTTTCTTGAAGATAGTTAGATGAGGAGATTTTCACTATATTCACATCCGTATATTAAATATATTTCCAGAGCTGAGCTAGCTTAGTTTTGCATAGAGACTGGGCACAGGTGGAAGCCAATCCTCCATGAAGAGCACCAGCCTTTGAAGCCAATTGGCTATAGTAGCCAATCCGTGCAGGGGGTCTTAAAAAGACTTTTTCACGTATGCTTGCACTGTGAAAGAAGCGGCCGTAAAATGGTGTTTTAGAATCTAATCCATTCATTCCAGTAACATTTGGGAAGACTATAAGAGCCGCATGATTAAATCATTATAACCTCATTCAAGTTAGAAAAAGTGTACATCTGAAAAACATCTGAAAAATAACAGAGCAACTAACCCCCATAAAGTTGCAAATTGTGTTGGAATACAAGTCAATTTGTAAGCTTTAGATCTGAACTGAGCAAGACTAGCTGCTACAGTTCAGTTATGATAGCTAAGTTGACTACCTGCTCTCTGTAGCTTTGTATTCAGCATACAAACATGGTTCTTCCTATCCAACTCGTGGTAGTGAAGTTCATACCGCAGTGTGGAACTATTCCTTCCTTCTCTGGACAGTCTCCACAGCCATCTGCTGTTGAGAAAGGTCAGAGCTGTCTGGTTAGCTATGCTGCCTCCATCACTAAGTAGGTGATGACTTTACAAATGCAAACGTCATCTTCACTACAGCACTACAGCTTAAAACCAGCACAAAGCTCTGGATTACAATTTAACTCTCACACTGATGTAGCAAAAAAATGCAAAGAAGCCCAAGTGGCTGGCACCTGCAGCGAGGAACACTCAGGTATGCTTAGGTATGATGATGCATCATCATCATCTTCGAGTTGCCCGCAATTGGAAATAGCACAAGACGAGCTGAGGAGGCACAGCAACGCTTGTCAGAAATATTATGAGAACCTGCGTCCTTACAGAGAAGCAGACACACATTCACGCGGTTTCAGATATCCTGAAATAGACATGACAAGCATTTTAAGATCACTTCCTGCTTGCTTTCTAGAACAGTACCAGCATGGGGGCGAGGCTCAGTACTTTTTACCCTACAGGCCAAATTTCAGATGTAATTTTCAAAAGCAAGTGATGTTAGTTTTGGTTCGACACTGACATAAAAAAACTCCTACCAATCATTATGTGCCCTGAGTCCGCAATTAAAGCACACGTATTTCTGGATGCTGTATCACGGAATATCACTTCAAAGTGCCTGAACATGCAGTCTTACACTGGGTTACTGACATCAAATATAAAAGCATTGATTCTCAAAGGTAGAGAAACACAAAGGCTTGTTTAAAAGTGTGCCATGGGACCCTCAGTCGGCGACTGCCATCTAGACCTCGAAGTGCCCGGTCTGCACAGAATTGTGATTGCAGCAGCATTTTTAAGATCCTCGTCCAACTCTCTGTGACCCCAGTGATGACCAGGGCAGAAAGCAGGCATGACTGAGAGATGATTGAGAGCAATAGATGACAAAGAGGAGAACAAAAAAACAGACAACAGAGAGGCAGATTAAAATATGAGAGAAAGGGAGCTGGGGGTTTACTATTTTTAATAAGAGGATTCAGGTTTAATTTGTGAATTTTACCCCCTGCCTGTCTCCCCATCCCTGTTTCCTCACATAATGTTTTGTTGTTTTTTAAATTCGTTCATATTTCTTCATGAATGGATTGCTCACACGGGGCCCCGCTGAGTTTAAACTGCTATG
Source organism: Protonibea diacanthus (assembly GCA_028641955.1). Lineage (NCBI taxonomy): Eukaryota > Metazoa > Chordata > Actinopteri > Sciaenidae > Protonibea > Protonibea diacanthus. Next base: position 15,520,657 of record CM053996.1, on the reverse strand, counting down.
AACGAATCACCAAAGGGACAATTTTGCTGGTTAAGAGCATTTGACTGATATCAACTTGTGCTAGGACAGTCCGCTGCCGTCCCATTAGTCGAGGGCAGGTTGGCACAACATCCAACGGCGGAGATGGCGTACAAATCCGTCCGTGTTCTCCAGACAGTGATAATCCCCACTGATCTCCTCTCTGACTCCCCCCCCCCTTCTCCGTCCTCCCAAACCATCAGACAATGAAGAGGGAGGGAGTAGGAGACAGAAGGAGACTGACAGGGGAAATACAGAGCAAGAAATAGTGTTAGAGCGAGAGGTTAGGAGAGACAGCAGAGACAGAGAGAAATATGGACTAAGCAACCCAACATCAGCCTCCCCCGTGATGTCACAAAGGCTCACTGTGCTGCCATGATGCACATGATATGCTGGAGAGGATTATGCAGTAATCACAGGGGTTTGGCTGTCCTCGCAAGGGAGTATACAAATCCCTCCCCTCCCACCAGCAGTTGAGCCCTCTGCTGGCTTCTCTGAGGGATGTACCTAGGCAAACAGTCAGTGGTACTGGGGAGGGATTTCAGGGAACACTTCTAGGAAGATGCTGAAGGTCCCTTAATCGCAAACAACATAAGTGGTTTGTCCTCAAAAGGAGAAAACACCTACAGTTCATGTAATAAGCAAAGGACAACCTGTCTCGACTTATTTTGAAGAGCAAATACACCTCTCTAAGTGTTCACACTTTGATTTTGAATGTCGTTTTCCAGGTATAGGATATCTATGTTAACATTTGTATACAGTTTAACCTTTTCCCACATAACTACACCTACCCAACACCATATTTTAACCACGGTATCATTTTGAAGTGGGAACAAAAGCAAAGGTTAAAATGCTACTATTGCTTGACATAATGGAGGCCATTGTACAGTACAGTTGTGTCGAGTGGTGCCACTACATCCTCAAGCCTCTACAATTACTGGATACAATGTTAGTGAGTTGTCATAATCAACAGGGACACTGGCCAAAACGTCCTCATAAGAAAAAGAGGAAAATGTTTAGTGCCTGATCTAAATATGAACGGATTACTTTTTGTATTCCTTTTTCACTTCATTGCAAATGAAAATGTTTCATGAATGTAAATATAAAGTCTTATAATTCATGTATTATATTTCCTATACAGTTGGTAACAAGAGTGGCAAAAGGTTGAGTTGAGGATCTGGCGGTCTGGGTGATGAAGAGTTTATGATGTGTATTGTTTTTGATAAAACAACAATATTTTCCTGACATTAACCAGGTTAAGTTTTAGTTTTACTATGTTGAGCTGTACCTGCAGTGCACAGATATTATATCAACACTGAGTTCAAAAATGTTGTTATTGGGCATAATCCTGGGTTTTGTCCAAAACCGATGTTCTTCTTGGCAAGTAGTTTGCAGCTGCCGCGGCCGGCTGGTCATTATTACTACTGCCAACTGCATTTCTTTGTTTTTGTGTTTGAACAGCATGAAATATCACCAATCAGTGCTTGAAATTAACACCATCTATCTCACCAACTGTGGGCACAATTTGCCTGTTGAGAGAAACTATGTCTGTTCTATCTGTCACTTGGGCGACTGGAGTTTTTTTTTTTTTTTTTTTTTTTCCCAATCTGGATATTGAACTCCAAGCATCTCCAGTACAGGGAGTTTTATTAGTGTGACCTGTCCTCTCTCATTTCTGTCTTCTTTGTTTGGTCTCTTTCTACAAACCAAACACATCTGCTGTTTTGTTTTTTATATATATATATATATATTTTTTTTTTTTATTCACTACGGGAATCGTTAAAGTCTCCATTCTTCCCCAGTTGTACACTATGATGCAATGCAGGACAGACAGTGAAGACTTAGACAGCACAATCTGTTCATTTTTTTTTTTTTTTTTTGTATGACACCTAGCCAAAACACACAGCAGCACAGCGGAGCACTGCAAAAAAAAAAAAAAAAAAAGAGATCGAAAGAAGAGATTGCAAGTATAGCTACATTTTGATAAAAAGTCTTGTTTTTCCTGTTTCTCGCTATGCTGCATCGGGCATATCGGCTGTAAAGAAGCTACCTGTGCTCTGGAGGACTAAAGCGAACGCTTGCAAACTGAACAATCATCCCCCCACGTCTCAGGCACCACGTTACATCATTACCTCACAGATATTCCAGTGAAATGGGTGCACAGCACATTTTTGTAACATGATTCTACAAAACATCGCACGAACAACACAATAACTGAACACAATAAATAGGAAATACCCATTTTTTTTTCTTTTGCTTTGCTTTGCCACTGTTAGACCTAATTCCTATTGTTTTTTTTCTTGAAATTTCCTCGCCATTGTCTTGGACTTTTAGTAAGACACCAACCATCTTAAGCCACCCAGTAAGCTGTCTGGGGCAGGACAGCTGGTGGACCACACCCCAACGTCATTGGTTTAATCTCTGATCCCTGGTAGCTGACATGACCTCCTCACCTCCCATCCCCCCCTCATCCCTCAACCTGAAGTTAGCTGCCTGTCTCCTTCTCTGAAATCTCTCTCATCTTCTTTAGCCCCCGACTTCTATTGACTTCTTTTTCTTCATGCCAACTATTTATGAGCTACGTCTGCTTTGTTCTTCTCTGTGTGCTTTACCTGCGGGGACCCCACAGATATAGCAGCCCCTAACTCTGGCAGTCTAGATATCAAGCTGCACTCTTGTGTTTCAAAGTGCTGTCAGGAGTGAAATACATGTGTCAATACACAACTAAAATTTTAAAACAGAGGGCATGAAATGATCACAGTGGTAAAGATAAGACGGGGGAAAAAAATAGCAACAACAGGATAAAGAAAATAAAATAAAAAAAACGAAAAAGCAAAACACAAAAGAGATAAGATATAAAAGATAGCAAGTGGAAATGGGCCACATTGGTTTTGCAAATCACTGAAGCAGAAACACTCAAAGAAAAAAAAGACACTGAGTTGATCCCACATGGAAATCTGTGAGGATATTCCTCCATTGGTAGGCTATGAATATTTTTGATCTGAATGTCACATTACCGTTGCTCTTAAATCAGCGTTGCATTTTATTTGTCTTTTATTATGCGAGGGCACTGTCAGTATAAATCTTTACAGAACCAGTTAGTTTCCATGATGATCCAAAGAATCTCTCACATGTGTAAATATTTAAAGCGTATGTGAATATTTGATATAATCATGCGAAAAACATGATACACAAACTCTTATATTTGTTTTCATCTATGATCTGACTTCTACAAATATCACCGTTTTCAGCCGGAGACTGGCCTTTACCCCAAAGGCTTCTCTTCAGTGGTGGGAGCCTCCCTTTGGTCTGTTCCAGCAAGTAAAAGTAAAATATTTCGTATGCATTAGTGGCCACTTTCCTATTAAACCGATTCTGATTCAGAAATGATTTTTAATGCAACCTCCTTTTCCCCACATCATTCCCGTCAAAGCTCAAAGTCTGACCGGCATAATGAAACGAGACGGATGACTGAGGTCCGTAGTTCATAGGTCTCCCCATTACAGACACCTGAGTGGATTTTGACAAGTTGGGGGGGATTGATGCTTTTCACTACAGCACTGTGCCATTTCCTAAATTACACTACAATAACAGGACAAAGAAAGGTCTGAGCTGGGCTGGAAGAGGTACTGCATCCATTCTTACCATTTTGTATTCTTCTCTCTCCCTTGAAATGTTCTTTGTAAAGGTGCAGGAAAAAAAAAAAAAACAGAACCAAAAAGCAGTTGACAAAACAACATTTGGGAAAAAGAGCAGTCCAGCAGTAAACAACAGATCTGATGATAGAGGCACAACACAGAGAGAGAGAGAGAGACATCTGATGCGAGTCACATTCTCAAAACAGCATTCTTTCAAATTCTTGAATACATTTTCTTCTTTGGTCTTACAGGTCCAGTGTGTAAGATTTAGGGAGCTTTACAGACTATGGCAGAAATGGAATATGCATAACTGTTTTTATCAGTGTATAGTCTACAGAGTCCACCATGTTGGGCTGCCATGTTTCTACAGTAGCAACCAAACTAAACACTGACTCTAGATAGGGCCTCTTGTGTTTATTATTTAGGGACGAGGAGAGAGGGTTACCACCAACAACTAGACCGCCAGATGCCACTAAATCCCACACACCTGTCCTTTCACAGCGAGAGTTACATCACTTTTTATCGCGCCATTCGTGGTGCAGTGCAAGCCAAGTGCTAATGGGGGTTAAGGTGAGTCCCGCAGGAAGAAGAATCAACTTTTATCTTCAGTCTGTCATCATGGAAGGGAATTTAAAAAAAAAACACACTGTTGATTAGAAGTGTGAGCTGTCTGTCCTTTTTTCCCATCAGCACTCGGAGGGGGTAATGAGTGAGACTAGAGAAGAATAGCAAGGCTTAATGTGCCTCACTAAGACATGGCTACACAGAAATACATCACACCCTGTAACAGCAGCTCTGGAAGCCCTCCAGAAGTGTTGTGGAGTGCAGGCTGACAGAAAGAATGAGACTGGCAGGGGAAAAGCGATGTGGTCTTGTCTTTTTTTTTTTTTTTTGACAACGACAGATGTTATAATCCCGGCTGTGTAACAGCGAAGGCACATATCTGTGGTCGGGAGGCTGAACCTCTGGCCGAGGGTTTAAAACAACACCACTTTCACAAGCCATTGCTCTCATTGTTACCATTCTGCAGTCAGCTCATGCAGATGCTCCGTGTAATGTCACGCACTGTGTAATCGCGGGATTACAACTACTGTAACCGGGCACCATCGTGGTTCCAATCATGCCTCCCACTCTTACATTCTCACAGCTTTCACAGACACATTTCTGTATTATTGTTGTGTTATTTTAACCTCTAATTCACCACACAGCAAGATGTCACTACCACGCGTGTTCTGCAAACCTAATAATGTGCACAACCAGCAATAAACATCTGTATGTTCTACTCCATAGCTGCTCTTCTAACCCCAACTCTAACCCTAAAATCAGTAAATCATTATATTTCTGCCCTATTTTTCCTGTCCCATTTTTCTGCTGCGATGACTAAATTTCCCTGCTGAAAACACTCAAACTCATCCTATTTTTAATCTTGCTAAATTCCCTGCATTGTGTCTGATTACAGAGTTAAATAAGGAGCAGCAGACATGAAAAAGGAAAAGAGAGGTACACCAAAAGACAGCATGACACAGAGGCAGGAACACAAAACATTATTTTTGGCAGCGTCTCCGAGCATCCCCATCAGTCATTCTCATTACCATCCAATTGTGAGAGGAGGGCTACTCCATCCGGCATACAGGAACACAACCTGGCAGCTGCAGCAGTGTAGAACGAGCCAGCACTCGTCCACCGAGCCAGGTGGACGTTTTTTGGCCTTCCCCCCTGCTCCTCTTACCTATGTGACTGTATTGTCTAAAAAAAAAAATGTCATTTCATGGCGATCTTTGCTCACAATTTTCATTATCTGCGACTTAATCTCCGTCAAATGACAGCTGCCCTTTCCCAGTTCCAGTTCAACTCTATTATGTTTTCACCGTCTGCGACGTGAAACTCATTTAGATGCTTTCCACACTCCCAAACTGGCCGCATTGTTGTTCAAGCGCAGGAAAACATTTACCAAAAGCGATGCCTTGTTTTTCTGACCATTTCTGACCTACACTGAGCTCGTTTGGGGCTTCGCTATAAGACACATTGTATGGCAGCTTTTAAAATCACATTCATAATTACAGGGCTGCGATTCTCAACAAAGCAGGGACGATTAAAATGTTATTCATTTAAATTCTGCCTATCCAATCATCACTTGATCATTTTGTACATTAGAGTGCCCACCCATGACTAAGTGACTATGGCAGACTAGCGTTTCTTAAACCCAATTACAATGTTTTGCTCTCATCTGAATAGTCTGGCCATCAGATAGTAAACCAAGTAGTAGAAAATCATGTGATACGGATTTGGTTTATCTGAGTTATAGCTGCAGACGAGTCTGCAGTTCAGAATTCCATAATGCAGAGTGAGAGAAGTGAATACATTTACTCCCCCGTGCCTCGACAACATGAGGAAGCCCTTGAGTGAGCCATTTAACCTCCAGCTGCTTCACTGGAGCTGCTCAGGGGCCAACTGTGAAGACTGGGATCACACTAAGCCTCACACTATTAGCCCTTTGTTTAATTGTATGAATAAAAAGCAGGACAATGCTTTAAAACTCCCACTAAGATGGGAAGAAGACTTTCATTTAAAAAATATATATATATTAGTAGGTAACGAGGGAGTTCACTTATTTTTTTCCACAGTAGGGAGTCCAAGAGTTTTCACAAGTGAAATGGAAAAAAACAAAAAAAAACAAACAGACGCTAGCAGAGGGTTCCCATATTTTGTACAACGTTGGATAATTTCCATTTTTGTTCAAAGGAAAATGAAATCCTTTATCAGGCTGCATGCGATCACTTAAAAGACATTCAGGATTACCCGTGTGGCTGTAGCCGAAAGTCAAGCAAGTAAAGAGCCTGAGACGGAGATGAGTCACAAAAGGTAATGTGACCACAGCTCTGTGTGAGCCAAAAGCTTACTTTCACTTGGTTATTTAGAGCATCATCACATATTGTCTCTTATCCTCGTGTTTCGGAGCCTAAGCGATATTGTGCTGCTCCGGCTTTTCATCGTCCCGAAATGCCTGATACCCAACATGACACTGGCTGTCTGTGCTTGTTATACCTTCACTGGTAATAGCGGTGAGAGGCAGTGGCAAACATGAATAGCAGAGGTGACATGTAGAGAGAGAGAGAGAGAGAGAGAGAGAGAGAGAGAGACCCATGAGTGTTTGCTTTGCATGGGAGTGCCAAGTGCCGCAAATAACCTGAAACCAATGTGAGCTCAATTGCCAATGATTGCACCTGCTGTCAAGAGAATATTGGGTGTTATGAAGATGACGGAAAAAAAAAAAAAACATAAACCTCTAGCATCTACACACTGTTCCATTACATTGGCTTACATGTAATAAGCTGAAACCTCACATGTCATCCGATCGGAAAACGTGGCTGCGCTAAGACATTCACCGATACCTCGGCTTTTAGTAACCCTCGACATCATGCTTCCTGTGCCGCGCGTGCAAAAAACGTCGCCATCAAATTTGAAATTCTAACGACATCTGAGCGCTTTTAGAAAATCTTTGCCGCCCGTCATGTGCGAGTGCAGCTGATGAAACCACACTCTGAAGAATAAGTCTTAATTTTCACAACCTGTCTCGTCGAGAGAAGTGAAAAGCGAACTCGGCCTCTACTTTGTGATGTCGATGTTTTTCAGGGCTTAATTTAATTTCCACCACCTTTTGAAGTCTCTGCAAAACGCATTATAGAATGAAAAATGATATCAACCACTTTTTATCAAAGGTCTCTAATTGATGTTTTCTGAAAGAGCGCATTTCTGTCTCTATATGGAAGGCTGAGGCGAGTAGTGCAGGAAATGAACTAATTTGGGGATTACTGAAATATTAATCGTTTTTAACTATATACATTTTCACCAAAATTACATCTCTCTACTGTGTCTGGATGATTTGGACCAGGGCTTCAAAAAAGAAAACACTTTTCTTTCTTCTCCACAACACAAAGCGATCTCAGTCTTTGAGCTGTTCATTTATTCCTTACGCTAACAGGATTAGCGCCTTGCAACAGAAATACAGATATCCAGGCAAGGAAATGGCATCTAAGGATCTCTGACTAGGTCTGAACTGATTAAAGCTGAAGAAGAAGCCTGTTAATGAAGCAGGAGTCTACTCCAGAGGCTCGTAACCTGATAAATAAAGAAATTGCTGCGTGCCAATTTCAATTCAGAGGAAGGTCATTGTGTGGGTGTGTGCAATTTTTTCATTTGCTTTGTTTATGCTCCTCGTCTTTTCCCGTGAATTCCTTCTCTGTATTAGTTAGTATGTGTGCAAGTCGTTCAGCTAAAATAATTAATATTGAATTAATATTGTACTATTTTAATTATTTATATTACATTTTTATTTCCATATATCGAAGCTAAACATTAATAATATGAATCCCAACTAACAAAGTGGTTTAAAAACACATGCTGCTGCAGAAATAAAGCAGACTCTCAACAGACCACTTACTAAAGAAATCGCACAGCACCACAACTCCAACTCCCACAATGTCCCCTAAAAGCAAAACACTGAGTGAAATTCAGTACTTAAACATAGTGCCGCGGCTTTCACAACTCTTTCAGATCCAAATCTGCACAACTAAGTAAGTATAAGTAAGAGACTACCTTACCTAAAACCAAACAGCTAGTTCCGCGCATTCTACTAATGGGATTATGTGAAACGCATAAAGGTGAATTCATGTTCAATGTTGGAATTGAATGGAGTGAAATGCAATCATTGTCAGCAAACATGCCCGTATCTTTATGGTTTTGTGAAACATCAGTGCACAGCTGTGCTTTCTTTAAGGCAGTGGAAACCAAAGAGCAAAAAACAAACCTTGTGGGATAGTAGTATCAGGATACAAAGATGCAGAGAGCTTTATTTTCCAATCCATTCCACAAACTATAGTGGAATCCTCGAGGCTACACAGTTTCTGCAATTGCTGGGTGTATGAGATGCCAAAACATCCTATCATTTATCCTGCAACTGAGGATGACCTTGGTTAGAAAAAATCAATTTTCACTTGCTACAGGGTAATGTTCAAAGCTGCTAATCTTCATTTTGGGGGGGAAAAAAAAAAAAACTGTGAAACTGTCAGGCCATTCCTTCTGCGATACGCTGAATATCATTTCTTGGATTCCCCTAAGCACACACTATATCTGATCACCAATTGTCTCTCCTGCCTAATGTCTAAAAGGATGGAGATTCCATCCTCTGCAATCAAATTGGAACAAAAGGACAGCTATTGATGTCCTGCTGCGCCCTGTAAAATCACCATGGATGTGTTTTATGTCTAATAGCCAGAGATGTAACTAATCCTGAATTAGTCATGCTGACCTGCTCGATAACCTAGCATTACTAAAGACAGGTTATTACCTTATTCATCAGGTAATAGTTGAATAAGGTAATAACCTGTCTTTAAATCAATGACTGCTGTAATTAAGGTGGACTGGTTTAATCACATGAAAGAAGGAGTGAGTGTGCATGCAACCAAGCATGCACGCAGCATGCAGTGTGCATGCAGCCAGGCATGCACACTCATTTTTCAGCTATTTAAACAGTACAATGAATGCTCTCTGCCCATGAAGGTGTTTGACTTTGGCCTTAAAACGAGATGGATTTAATGTTCCCAAGTAACCAAACGCGACGTGAAAATGTCGCTATTATCTATATTGCAAATATGTGCAAATAAACACACTCTTATAGACCCTCTTCAGTCCACTCAGTTTCCAAAATACGTGATTCTCCAGCTGGTTTCAACCGGATTTACTTTTCCGTTCTGCATGCCAAGTGTGTTAACAGTGTGGTAGTGCCTATGAGACAGGTAAAGAGATCTTGTAATGGTAATACTGTGTGTGCTCTGCATTTAAACAAGCATTGGTAAGGCCCTCTCCAGCCCTAGATTATCTTGTGTGGTGCATAATAATATTGCATTTACATCGACCCTTTTGACAGCCTTCAAAATTGCATAAAGGCCCAGAAACACGGCCCGCATTAAGCACAGGTGGCATGAACTAGACTGGAAAATCAATGTTTAACGGCTGCCATTATACATATTCACCTTCTCGATTTTGTATATATATACATAGATAATTAACAGAAATGGTGGTTAATTTGGTTTCTGTTGAAAAAAACTGGTGAATATCCAAATCCATTTGTTTTTATGGCAGATGCTGGACTAACTCCTTTAAGTGTTTCTGTGGGAGTTTTACCTTGTTCTTCATTGTAAGCTTGGGATCTGTAATTTTCATTTATTTATTTATTCCATTCACAGTGTGGGCAAGAGGCAGCTATTTGACACTGTAATGGTGACTAAAGGCTACACACAGCAAAAACACTTTAAGTAAGCAGATGAGCCGGTATTACATGTGCCGTATGTGTTGACCAGGATCTGTTAGTCGCTGTTCCTCATGACGGGTTCTGCTTTCCTGCTACTTGATTTCATTTTAAATATATCCTTATTTAGCATAATTAAAGGAATAGTTCGACATTCTGCGAAATGCGCTGATTTGCTTTCTTGCCAAGAGTTACACGAGAAGTTTGATACCACTCTAATATCTATCACCAGCGGCAGGTGAGCTTAGCTTAGCACAAAGACTGGAAACAGGAGAAAGGGGCTTGCATAACTGCCTATAAAACTCCAGGAAAGAAAACCAATAAGCATAATTGCGAAAATGTCTTCTCATTCCTTTAAGATGGTTACCCTTTTCCTGAGTGCTGTGTATTTACAAAGAAAATAAGAATATTGAGTACCGTAAGGTTTGAAATGGTGAAGGCTGCAAGAGAATCATGTCCCAGAAAGATTTTATGAATGAGGTTGACTCAGAAAGCAAGAAAGGCAGCATGAATAGAGCAGGTAACTCATGAGAGAGAGGACAGAGAGTTGGGACAGAGTACAGCAGTACACTGCAGTGTTGTGGTAGCGGTGTGTTTACGGCTCTTGCTCCAGGCACTGTCTAGGCTACTCTACAAAACAGGTAATGAGTCTACTCCCTAATTTACCCACCTCTAGCCATCCTAACAATTTATGAGATGCTGTCGATGTTTGGCTGCGTGGACGCGTGGACAAAAATGCGCCTTGTATTTACAGGACGTGCTTCACGGCTTGTTTCTTTCACCTTAAGAGGCAAAGTGGGTCTTAGGTTGTAGCTGTTGTGAGCGTGCCGATGTGGAGAGTGCAGATACACAGGAGGACATGGAGGTAAGTGTGTTCTATCTGTGTGTTGTTTAAATTTTAAAAAGTGCCTGCTGGATAGGTAGCATGAGGATTGTGTGGGAGGTTTTCAGGCATACATAAAGATGAGATGATATTTAGGATTATAAAGAGAAGAAGAAGCCTCTACCAGGAAAAATATTGCGATTTAAAAAACAGTAAAAAATGAAAAATAATAAAAAGAAGACATACACTGTAACACCTTACTAGAATGTGTGACTCAATGGCAGTTGTGTATTTTTCGTATTTTCAGTGTTAGAAAGAGACAGCAGATGTACTCATGTTTGGTAAACACCTGTCTCGGGGTAAGACTTCTCGGTAAGCGAACCACTCTCATGCAAAATTTAAATCCGCAGAGGCAACAGGGTGAACAAACACTCTGATTTGTTTGGGACAGCTCCCAAACTTCGACTTAACATAAAGCAAATATCATTTCAACACATTGTTTATTAGGAATCTATAATGCGCTTTTTTTCTTGTCTATGAATCATTAATTCCTCATATACTGTGCAGATCATTAGCCTGTTGCCTAGTCTTCTCTGTTTCTATGGTTACAGGGAGCCATGTACCTGTGCAGCATTTTTTCAAGACTGGTAAAACCAAAGAGCAAACGTGGAGGAGATGCTTTCTGTAAACTTCTATTGAACATTCTGGCAAAACGATTTGGCTGTTTTCCTCTTGGGTGGAGTGAGACTCTCCTTCTGGGAGTAAAACAAAGTAGAGTGATCCACTGATGTACGGTAGGGAGGTGTGGGAGGCCAGCCTGTGGCGTAGGCGAAGGTTATTTCTGAAGCGCAAAGTAATTAACCAACTCCATTATGCAAAGAACTGCTTTTATGGTGTGACTTATGATCATTCATAAAAAGTATTCCTCACACTTTGAACCTTGTTTTTGCCTCACAGGTTGCAAAGCCTCCCTCCTCCGCAGCATATGGAATGAACCAACGACGTTACCCAGAGAGGGCACTGTGCCTTTGTACCTTCCAGACTTTGTTACTGTCAATATACTGCGTAAGGCTCACCACTCAGAGGATAAAGGCTTGCACTGGAGTCGAGGTTCAAAGATAAAAATAGAAACGGCATCTGCAGACTCAGTCAGACGTTCTCCAACCTTTAACAGAAAAAAAACCCAGCAATATGTACACTCTGCACAATTTACCCACTTAATGAGTCCCGATGCAAAGCACCTGTGCAATTAGACCATGTGACCAACGCTTCACGCCGAGAGAAGGCAGTGTAAAAATACATGAAATGACACAAGACAAGGGAATGTTGTTCAGAGTGCCCTGTGGCAAAACAGATTATAGCTACTGTCCTGAAGCTGTCAGATCTCAAACATTTGAAAAAGGGCATGCGCTCCCCCACATGAAATGGCTCCTCAAATCCACGCCCCTTCGCCTTATTACCCTGCCAGCTGTACATGCAGTGTAGCAGTGCTAAGCCAGCAGTGTTCAACCAAGCATGTCAGGATTGGTTGTGATGTAATTAAGACCTGCTGGATGGAGCTTTCACCTGCCTCCTCAATGACACTACTGTACATGTTCATTATCAGGCCACAGGGAATTTACTCGGAGGACTCCTCCAACATGTACATACCGTGCACTCACTGTGCATGTAATGTATGTACACATCAACACCAACAAAGTTTCGTGCATACACACGCGAGCCTGTGGGATGCACGCCCACGCAAAATAACACGAAGTAATATACCCAGACATAACACAAATGTGCAAATACAGTATTTCCACGAAGCCATCAACCTACACACAGTGCTACTGCCGCGGGCTTCGTATACCCAGGGACTCCAGCTGTGCTCAGAAGATTCCTCCCTCCCTCTCAATCACGCCACACTGATTTTAAGGACCTGCCGCTTGGCAGCTTTTCATTTCATGCAATTATGTCTGAAAGCACTGCTTATTTCTGTTAACCCCGAGTCGCAACTGGATAAACATTTCGTTCCTGCTGCGTGATGATCGTATGCTACATGGAGTCATAGGCCGGTTACAGTCGTGGCATGTGCCGCACATAAATCATCCAGGATGTATAGAGAAGAGGTTATATTTTATGGGAATTTAGGTTCACTCCTGGTTTAACTAGGGTCTTCTGGATCTGCAGTACGCAATATCCGAATGTGTCATTCAATTAAAAGTATAACAGTGACCCCGGTAATGTCACCATATGTTGTGAAATTGAATGTCCTGTTGCATGAAAATTAATTTCATCTATCCAATGAACTTTAACTATGACCTACAGAGCAGAAGGCATAAGCCTTCGAAGCCAACTGCTAACACAACATTAAAAGTTGGATGAAACGCAACTCTCTGCAGCTGAATGAGAATATTATTTGGTCCCGCAGCTCCTGTCACTGCCCAGAACTCGGATTTGTTATCCACCGACGTCAGGCCACATGGCAAATACCTCAGGATGATATTTACAGTGAAGTTCAACAAACACATCAGCTCAGTCGTGAAATTTTGCCTCTTCCAAATAAGGATTATCTCCAAAATCAGACCGCATCTAGCGTTTATTGCATTAATATCCTCCTAGCTTTTGCTCTTCTTGTGTATTGATTATCGTTTGAATGTAGAAACAAAAAAAAAAAAGCCAAAATAGCAGCACATTTTACCACTACTAGCTTCTTTACACTTGTTCCAAACTCTAAAATTCTGTTGTTTGTCTTCACACCTCTGCATGGTCTGTGCAAACTTCCCCCGCTGCAAACTACGATCCCCCGCAGCACTGCTGGGTCCCTCAGATCCTCCCACCACGGACTGCTGGCTATCCGGTCTCTGCTGAAACAGTCTGCCGACACGTGTTTCACCATAGCGGTGCTGGGAAAGAAACAGCCTCCCCGAATACATAAGGTTGGTTCTCTTGTGTATTAAAATAATCATCCTCAGACCCGTTCCCACTACCTTGCAGTTTGTACTGTTTGACCTGATTGTTCCAGCACTTGCAGTCCTGTTTAGACACGGAAAAGAACCAAGACAACCAAGCTATATATTTTATTTAAAAAACAAAAACAGAAGCAGAAGTTCGTGATGGAGGGAAAAACAATGTACTCACCTCCTGTTTATCCCTAACCTTTCTTTACTTCCTGCCATCCTCTCTGTTCTTCTTCTGTGTGAAACTTTAAAAAAAAAAACAGGATGTCCATGGCTCCTTCATAACTGCTCTGATGTGTGTCCAGCAGACAGAAAAGTCTGTCAACACACATACACACACACACACTCTCCTCTCTCCGGACGTGCTAGCTGTCTCAAAAAACAAATTCTTCTGCCCCTGTTGTAGTTTTTAGACAGCTAGAGGTGATGGTGGAGGTCGGCCGGTGTCCTCCATGTAGATACAGTACAGTTTACATGCAGACTGGCTGCTGCAAGCGGGGGGAACGTATGGTTTGAAAAACGCAGTGAACTGGCTGAAAGTTCCTGTTATTTCTGTGGAACCTCATTTGACATTTGGGTGAGTTTTACTCTTACTCTTACTCTTACTGGACTTGTCTGCTTCCAAACTTAACCCTGGGCGAGCTTGATTTCCTGCCTTTTAAGTTAACTTATGAACCATCACGGGATTGAGACTTGGAAGGAGTGAAAGCCACATTTTCCTCACACTCCCCCTGTCCTCAAACGCTCCTTTCTGGCGGTCAATGCTAAAAATATGAAATTTTACCCCCCGGCACATTTCACATTTATCGTGGTATAAGAATGTATTCACACCAAGGAGATTACAGCGGAGGGCTTAAAGAGCACTTAAATGAAACGCTGAAACATGTGATCCAAATGGGCTGCACTCCAAAAAAATTTGCTGTGCTTACTGTACACTCTTTCCTGAGACCGAGCACTCCTATGTGTAAAATTAACTAATAACCAAGCAAATACAACGTAGCTTGGTTCTTGTAATCAGAGCTGTTTGTGTCAATAACTCCGCAGGGCAGTAGAATCTAATTTTGGGTCACAGTATTAAACAATCTGAAGCTGCATCACTTCCATCTCTCTCCTTACCACTGGATAAATATCCTTTTGTTGAACTGTGCTGATTTTTTTTTTAGGTAACACGTGGACATGGAAAATTCTGCACCAATGACAGAACATAATCAGGAGTTTGCAGCCTGCACAAAATTATGGCCGACTAACGCTGATTGTTGGCTTTCTGGCCACGGCAGGACATTACGTTGCAACATTGCTCGCTCTCTCTCTCTCTCTCTCTCTCTCTCTCTCTCTCTCTCATTGAACTGTGGTCAAACGTTTGGCTAACTTTTATATGTTGGGAGATATGGCGGAGGGAGGGAGACATTAGCAGCGAGTGATAAAAAAAAAACAAAAAAAAAACATACACAGCATTTTGAAAGCAGACATCTGGGCACATTTTGGATTTTATGAACTTACTGGGAAGCACGAACTGGACACTGCGGACCCATGGTGTAAAATCTGCCTCCCAAATTAAATATTTTAGTTAAGCAATGAATTTAGGAAACACATTTTCACCCCCATACAGCGAGCCTAGCTCGAAAACTAAGGAGGGACCGTCGACCAGGTAATGGGATCAATGAGTACAGCTTGTGATGTGATTCCTGGACCTTTGTAATGACTGACTCATGTAATGTAGCAATAACAGCAACAGTTATGCACAGAGGTGTCACGCAGACCTTTAGATTATTAGAGTGTGATTGTCTAATTTGTGAAAGCAATGTGGAGTAATACAGAAAATTGAGGATGCAATAGATTCATCAAGAATCACTGCGTATTCGAAGCGTTGACAGGTGAATCGATGAGGCCAGTGAAGATTCACACCTCTCTTAAACAGTGGGCCGTACACCAGCTTCTGCTGAGACTGATCAGTGCACGAGAACTCGTGACTGCACGGATAGCGAGGGCTGAGCTGCTGCCCTCTTGTTGTAACAAATATGGTCTTTGATACCTCGCCGCATCCAGATATTGTGCTACATTCGCATTTCAGCGACACGGGGAGTGCCTGATTCACACTATTTTATCAGACGACTCGATCCAAGGTGATGACTGATTCGTCCAGTAATATTAAAGCAGAGCGGTTCTCTTGAAAAACATTTCAAAGAGCTCAGGGGGTAAAAAAAAAAAAAAAAAGTCCAATTTCATGGTGTCTTGTGTGAAGTATGATGCCTCAAAGATGGTTTTACATAAAGAATGTCATGTTTTTTGACTTGAAGAAATGTCTTCGAGCAACGAGTGTTTGTCATTGTGTCGGTGCCATGGCGATTCACATGGAAAGGTCTGCGCCTCGGCCACGCAGGTACATTAGCAGAATCAGCTCTTTGATTATAAACCAGTCAATGACCCTTGAGAACGGCCTCAGACACACTGCCCCCTCAGTGCTCCAGTGACAAACGACGCAGCCACCAACCAAGGCTAACCAGACTCAACATTCATTTCGGTCTGTCCACAGGCAAACAGAGGACATGACACTTTCTGATTACTTTATATTGACTCTGCTCTCTTAGCCTGGGGAGATGGAGTCCAAAGAGGCCACTTTAACAAAAAAAAAGCTACACTTCAGGGCTAACTGCTTGATACAACATTTACAGAAGAAACTGTTAGTTAGCCCATCTGGAAGGCGACTCTTTCCAACCATTTCTGACTGTATGAGACTGTAGGAGGACTGTAGGAGATTTGTAGCTCATGTCTAGTGAGGTAGATCACCACAAAGCAGTGGTATGTTTGGCATACATTCAACTGCGTGAGGTAACTGTCCTGCATAGACTTACAGAAAGTTATACAAAAAAAATGTGGGGTAAAAGTACAAATAAATAATGTTCTGTAATAAATTAATAGTTCTGTGTATTACTAAAACATAAACAAATGACCTGCAAACAAGCCCGAAGTACTTTGACGTGTGCTTCTGTGCTAAACTGACTGAGAAAGTCAATACTAATTAATCTATAATATAAAAGCACTTCTCTGCTAAATGTGCTGTACTTAACCTAGCATGTATTTACAGCTGTTACATCACAAGTTTAAAGGCTTTACTGCAAACAAGCGCACAAACACATGTTGCTCTTCGGTTTTACAGACATGTGAACTGCTCTCACCCAGAGTCCCGGGGATTTTAAAGTGTAATAGTTTGTTCTCGGTACTTCTCCACATACTGTGTGAAATATTTTACTGTCAGCCGACAGGCTACACACGTGCCGTAATAAAAACATAAAATCTATATCCCAGTCTCCCAATGCACTGCAGTCGGCATGAACAGGTCTGCGACTGTAAGCTCGGAATAAATAAGGGTCCACAGGGGCCTTCTCCTCACACCACTTTTGATTACTGCATATCTAACCTTCTGACCTGCCGGCACTTTGATCAGCTTGGGTTCTAAGATGCTGGATGTGTGCACTCGCTCCTGCTGCCTATACACATTGCCTCCATCACACTCTCTGACTCTAAATTATAGATTATGTTCTGTGTGTGTGTGTCGGAGAGAGGGGTTAGGAGTTCTTTCAGTAGTGGTTAAAGCTGTGAGGGGACATGCTCAAAGAGCATTTTTCTCTGCTCTGCATAGTAATTACTCCACCTCAGAGTTCATGTGCACGCTGACAAGAGAGTTTCCATTAAATGTGGTAATCAGCATATGCTTACACATGCTGTGAGCCTTACACTGTATGTGGATTTTACATATCTCGCCACTAAAAAAGCAGTGGTGCTATGTTGTTTGACGCCGCATACATTTCGGTGCAGCTCTGCCAGCTTGTAAACTGTGAAGGACACATTATAGATGGATGTGCCAGCTGTAAGACGTGCCGCTCATCAGCTCTGTAAAGTCTGCAAATGGCTGGCAAAGTCCCACCGACATTTCAAACAGAATTCACAAGATTTCACTGAGACTTTTATGGCTCCATACTGAAATAAACACAAATGAATAACCAAGAGGGCATGAAAAATACATCTATACGAGATACTCTGCGTCCACAGGCCGATATAGAAATGTTCTTGGAGGAAAAAAGCCTGTGTACACAAACATGCGCTAATGCACACTTAGATAACGTTAATGTCAAAGATGCAGACAAAGACCAAATGGAGAAAGAAACTACAACTGCACCGAGCTTATGAAGATATTTCAGTGCAGTTAGGAGCAACATGGAGAGCAGCGAGAACATCTTCTAACATCTGGATTACATAACGCTGCAAGTTAATCTTAACCTCGGGCAGCATACAAAGTACAAATGGTAGCAGTAATCCTTGAGCGATTGCAGCATTGCTACATTTAAAACTTCACTTAAAAGGGCTTTTCTCTCATTTTTTTTAGGACATTCTAATTAATCATGAGCTGGGATTCCCTTGATTCCCCTCTGGTTCATGTTAAAAGCAGTCGTGTCAGGCTTTTAGCATCACAGAGAGGAGAAGATGTTACGATTTGGTAGCAGTACTACTGGAAAGCAGTGATCATGAGTATGAGTAAGCACAGATGATTTTTTTCATCTAAATATTATATTCTATGGTTACAATATTTTTCTCTCAGTATCAAAGCACACACAGGAGGCAGCTATTCTTCTTCATGGTTGGAAATAATGACTTAATACACTTATTACACAAAGGTCCAGAATTCAAAGACCTCTGGGCCTCGAGAGTATCCAGATTAAAAATCAGACTAATGTAGGAGACCTCCACAACTCAATTGCTGGAGAGATTCATTATCTTATCAGACGCATACATTATGTCACAATGCTTCTGTGAGTCATGTAGCCGATGTGTGGGCAGTAAAACTGAAAAAAAAAAATGAAGCGATAGCACGGCTTCTATGTGAAGCAGCAAAAACGTTCACCGTGGTCCACCCAGGAGCTCAGTTTCACTTAAGAGTAGCAATAAAACAGTGCTAAAATGTGTTTATTGTAACATTTACAGGGAGAGGTGTTTGGGGCATGAGAAAAAACACAGAGACACAAACTAAAGCATATATATTCCCCTCGACAAAGCATGCTTCCGTTTCAACAAAGACAACATTGTAAAAGGATCTACCTATTCATGCAGGGTGTTTTTGGTGAACATGCACCTTTTTCAGATGAACTAGTTGTTTACAAGAATGGCATGAATGCACCGACAGAAAAATAACTAGCAAGTATTTGGAGAAATAACACACCGTTTTTCCTCTAAACCATTCCTGAAGCAAAAATGCAAAGAATTCCCTAATTACACCGTTTTGTGAATATTTGCTGTTTTTCTTTCCCATGAATGACAATAATCTGAACATCTTCAGGTTTTGGGCAGACACAAGCATCTGATGACTATGACTACTGATGAATATAATATTCCTAATTGTGTTTTCATTCGCGTATACTCACCTGGAAATAAGAATTATTACATTTTTATTACCTTAGAATGAGTTTTTTATATCTGTGGCAGTGTAGGTCCTCTTTGACGGAGATTGCCATGTTTCTACAGTAGCCTGGAATAGACAAACTAAACACAGCCTCTAGATAGCACCTTTTGCGTACTTTTTTACTTTTTTAATTGTGTTTTGTTTCTCCTACATGCTAGGAAGGAGAGGATGAGGAGGAGGGGGGGAGCAATCCACACCTACACCACTAGATAGCACTAAATCCAACACACTGGCCCTTTAAGAAAAAAGTATTGAGAATTTTTCACTGGATTTTTTCGAGGAAACGATCAAAAGATTCATGTTTTCTCATTACAGTTTAATCAGTTTCAATCATTTTCTGCTCTTGTTCCTGATGGAAAGATATTGTAGTGAACGCCAAAAACATTTCTGATCACATTTCACACATTTCTTGGGCTCCGATTGTCTTTCAATTGCTGCGCATGCATTATGCAACATCCATGTTTGGCAACGCTAACAGCTCGCTGCTTTGTTCCAATATTGCTCTGCATGCAGCTTACATTACAGGACATTCATATCATATGGTATAATACACTTGTTTTTCAGAACAACAGTTCTCCTCCTAGTCTCCCAGCAAATGCAGATTTTATTAGGTTTTATTATATGAATAGTAAGTGTAAGTTGGGAGTAAATCTGACAAATAAAATGGAAATACAAACTGAATTAATCATGAAGGAGTTCCCATAAGAGGGAGTTTATGTTGCTCATTGTAGCTTCATTGTTTAGTAAAAAAAAAAAACAGGCTACTGACAGTATGGGAGAGGCTGTACAGTTTACACTGATATGTGAGCACAGAGAGACATAATTTTCTCTAAATTTCGAAACATAAAAGCAAGATGTATGACACAATAATATCATTTTTCCTCATTTAAAGAAAACGGCACAGCACTGTGTACATGTTCATAGTATTCTCATATCTCTTCACCATGAAACATGATCATTTGATTTAGAATGTTTCAATGAGCGCAGCTAAGACGTTACCCTACATATACAAACACTGCGGTATAATCACAGCACCATATGTGCCAGGAAGATGGAAGCACATGCTAGTCTTCACCGTCGATTTTAACTGTGACAATAGCAGAGGGAGATGTGCCACCCTTTTAGCGTTGAAAAAGACCTCATGAATAATTAATTCTGGATCATGCAGATGAGAGGCTGACTGCTTGATGACTGCTAGCAAAGTGAACAGATTATTCTCTGAGTCACCCACCGTGAATTCAACAGTCTAAGCTCCCTCTCTTACTCAAGGTCAGTGTGAGCTCAACACAGCTGGCATCTGAAATTCTTTAGACGTCTTCAAAGAATTGACCCCGACCTCTATATACTGCATCCAAAATGCTTCCCTAAACAGGTCCAGCAAAGGGATTTTTGTATAATGTATAAAAGCATAAAAAACACAAAATGCTATGACCTTGCAAATTTAAGCGAAAACCGGAGCATCAGCTCTTCTTCTAACCTGAAAATAGAAAAGCTAAGACTAACCTCCCTGGCGCTGCTCCAGTAATAATGAGGGAAAGAAATGTTCATATCTTCACTATCTCCTGTTGCTACATTGTTGGCACTCTAATGAAATAAAGCTGTGCCTTCAAAGATAAATCAACATCAATCCTTCAAAAGTTTAAGACCTAGTTTCTCAAAAACTCTGAAAAGATCTGATTTTGTTTGATCTGAGTATTTTTTCTCGAGGAGAAACAAGCCCAGATGGTTGCAGGAAAGTAAACATGTTAATTGTTAAAACTTCAGTCGTGCATTTAGTCGTGTGAGACAGCACCGGACATTTGTTTAAACGTATTTTAAAACAAGTAACTCGTTACCGATCGGAACACTTAATTTCATTTCTAATCCTTCTTTATTAGTGCTCGGCCTTGCCATGTAATCTAGTATTATTGCCGATCATTAGTGTGACACTGTTGTGGGTGTGTGGCGGCCATTTTGAGCGAAGGTCAGGCATCTGTTGTGCAGAGATTAAAGAGGATCAGAAGATCACAAATGCTTTCAATCTAGGTTTCATAAGGGGATGAAATGACCTCCCTCAATGGAACTTCCAGCTCAATCACACATGAAGTCTTTATACTAGTGGCCTCATACGTTGTATCCTTTCCCATCCTCTCTTCTCTCCCGCTCTCTCTACAGTCTCTCCCTAGAGCTCATTTGTTATAGCGAGGGTAGAGCACTTAACCGTCTCTCCAAAAAGCCTCTCCAAACAGAAAAATGCAAGTACGGCAGGTAAGTATGGAGTACTTACCTGCAAATTATCACCCCACCCCCTTGAGAAGCTACAAATGTGCTAAAGATGTTCGGAAAACTCCAGCGGGTCACATTTTTAACACTTTTTTTTTTTGTTGTTGTTACATTTTAACAAAGACAACGGTGGCTATTTTATCAAAAAAACTGAACACTTACACCAGAACAAACAACACTTATTGGAACCTGGCATTTGTTCTAGGTGTTTTTCATCTGATGTGGAAATACAATTTAGTTGTTGGCATCGTCTAAAACAGACAACAGCACAGTGCTGGAGGCCAACGCTTGGCACGCATTCCGCCATTACTTTTAATCAAGCATTTTGGCTGCAGGTTTTATATGAATTTATCAATGCAAAAAGTTTACCAAAATGATGACTACAAAAGCGTCATAATCGTTAACATTACCAGTTTTAATGCAGAAATCAATAATAATGATTGTAATGAATTTACAAGAGCAAACTGCCTTTGTTGCTTTCTGCTCTCGACGAGGAAGGTCAGCTGGAGCAGAAAACATAAAGCTGGCAGGGATCAGCGTCTTGCTCAAGGATGCTTAAGTAGGGCGAATGCTTACCAACACAGAAGCTTAAACCCGGATCCTCCAGTTGAGGGATGGTGTCCCTTTCAGGATGGCACCCTGCCATCTCTAAACACCATGCATCAGGGCCGGCTACAGTGGCTTTCCTACAGATCATTCTGCTGGTGCATTTGAATGGAGAACTCCAGTTATTTGCAGTAAGCTTGCAGCAAAGTTGCCTTGTGAACAATAGAAAAGGAATTCAACTAAAGAGAGTTCTGCAGCAAATAAGCTATTGTATTCTTGTTTAGTATAAAGATGTGACAGTGTTTTTTAAATACTAATCAAAATACAAATTAAAATTTTAACCTTTAAAATGGATTTTGCTCAAAACAAACAAAACAAATTGTTATTCTACTCCTAGTTCTTCTTTGAATTAAACCACTGCACAATTAAAACTGCTATAGGTTGCTTTAGTCCCACATATGCTGTATAGTAGTGAGGTAGTGTAAGGTGAGCCGGATAGTAAGATGACCTACCTGCACTTTCACTGAAATTAAAGCCATGAACATAACACCACTTATAGATTTCATCAATCAAATATCTAAGTCAGTCTTTAAGCACCTTTGTGTAGGGCATTTACCTCAATATATAGTACAAAGAGTATATTGTCTTATTAGTAGAATTAGAGTATATAGTGGGTACAAAGCACGACACAATCAATAATTGTGTTAATCTATGTGGCTCTCTGTGTGCTTTAGGGATCTGTTCATTCCTGATTCTAATTTGTGCGACACGAGAACATTCCAAAAGTTCAGAGATCTCTTGTGGGATTTTCTTTTTTCGTATGATTTCTTTAACTTTTAAATTTGTGGGAGCAGTCTCGAACTAACCTTTGTGTGCTTCTTTTGGTAACATTCCTCCTGCACACGAATAATATATCTATATATATATTTTAAACTATTCAGGTACTTAATTAACCTGAGATTGGCAGATTTGATCACAGTGCACAGTGCCAAACCTGCTGGAAGATGGTAAAATGTAATAAAATATCCTAAAAAGATAAAACTGGGAACAAAGAAAGGAACGACATTAAACTAAGGCAGTGACACTGTGTGTGGAAAATGATTGTATCTACTGCTGCTAGTCTTTTGGCTCGTGCTGAGGTTGCGTGGTGCTGAACGGACAGCTCCTGTAAAATGCACTCAACATAAGAACATATTTAATATGCTGTAGTGTGATGATTGTTGAAGTGGATTTCATTATCTCATTATTACAGCTATTACTTGAGTGTTGACTATAAGAAGGGCCAAAGTTGTCAAATCTAATCGCTCGTCTCTCTTGCTTGCACACTTTTCTGCGGGCTGAACGACATTCACTGTGATATTGCTGCATCTTAATATGATGTCAGTGCTTTTGTTGGGGCAGCCGTGGCACTGTTTGGCTGTTTGTGACAGAACAGTTCGGACGGCAGGATAATCTTTCTCTGTGTCTTTGTTTACAAAACTTCGTGTGCCTCATATCTGACACTCTGCATGACTCCTCGTTTTGTTTGACGCTTTCTTTGACTTGCTGTGTCACGTCTATCTATCCCACTATGAACAAAAAACAAGTCAACCAAAGTCAACCAAACTGTAAACAAAACACTGCTACTTTTGCTTGAGGTGGTGCTATTCATTCTGAGGAGGTTCCACTTGACATATTAGTCTCAACCTCTTGCTGATGTGTTGCAGTGACTCCCTTTTTTACCCTGAAGCACTTCTATCCTGTTTATTTTTATTTCACCAGATTTTGCTCTCTGGAAACATTTTTCAAGCGATCTCTTGGTAATGTAGATGTTTTTTTGCAATCAATAAAAATGTGTTCGTAAACTGATTTTCTTTCTGTAAAACATATACCATTCTGGTGGTGTAGGTCGGCTTGTGCTGTGCATGGAAATGAGATGCAGGATGCCCTTGAGGTTAGTGAGGTCATCACCCAACAGGAGGCTGAGCTCAGTACCAGAGGAAGTGATTTTGAATTAGAAAA
Organism: Protonibea diacanthus; assembly: GCA_028641955.1. Lineage (NCBI taxonomy): Eukaryota > Metazoa > Chordata > Actinopteri > Sciaenidae > Protonibea > Protonibea diacanthus. The sequence continues at coordinate 15,496,668 of CM053996.1, read as the reverse complement.
AAGGCCACACAGGGGGGGTCTTTCCAATTAGCTAGTTCATCCAGAGACGTTCTCCTCATACTGTAGTTGATAATATGGCAAATATGAGTAAAATGGGCGTAATGGTGCAAATTAAAGTAACAGTCCTGCTTAATCAGGACGTGATTTCATATTGTTGCGCAGGGCAAAAAGAAGACCCCCAATCAAAACCCGCTAGTGTACAATCCCACCACTCATCTTAGTATGGCAGCTGCAATAGCAGATAGCAACAGCTTGTTGTAAGCAGCAATGCTGTGCAGGGCCTTAAATGTGGAAGGACATTTAAGGCCCTGCACAGCATCAGAGGTGTTGCCACTTATTCCAGCTGATTAGGCTTCTGCTCAGGCTGAAGTTGAGCAAAGCTATGTTGGGACGTGTCCGATGAGTTCAGAAAATGACTTGACTAACTTTGAAACACTCTGAGCAAGATGAATTCATCTCTGTCTCTCTGCTCAGGGTGGTCTTAGCGTGTCATCGAGCCACCCTTTAAGGACCGCCCACAAAATCCTGAGACTGAAAACTGGTGAAAACCTCCACATTCAGTAATACATCGTTCAAAGTCTTTTCAAACGTTTTCAGCAACTATTTTCCAACATTTTTAATGCAGTTTGAAAGAAATCTCAGAATTGCCTTTACACTGACTTTAATAGATCTACACATATTGAGTCCAAAAAAGGTCAATTACACAAGAAATCTTAACTGTATGTAGGTAAAAGATTACTAGTAACTAATAATTAGATAAATCAATAAATAAAATGTCAGAATATTCACAGCAACTGCTGAAATGTTTAAGGTTCCTTTAAGGTTATATGTTGCTTTTATTGGCTTCTGGTAAACTTTTCCACAAGTAAGAAGCGCAGGAGTCAGGATGACTCAAAAAAAAAAAATCCTTTGATTTGATGCAAAGGCACACAAGCCAGTGAGTCATGTGAGACTATAGCCTCAACAGTGGCACATGAAAGGAGTACAAGCGGAAAAAAAAAAAATCAACAGGAAAGTGAGGGAGATTTTCAATGAAGCAGTCTGGAGACACACACAGTCCTACGAAGAGGACTAATGAGCCAAAAATGAGTAAAAAAAAACACCTGTGTTGTGGGTGAACCAACGCATGTGGGGCCTTTAAATAGATTCCATAGGTAAATGTGTATGTAGGCGTAAAACGGCATTTGAGATCTGCTCAATATGCTCAGCTGATATGGATACAGTCAATGACTGTGTTCCTACGCTCTGAGCTCTGTTTGCTCTCTCATCTGCTCAGTCCTCCTTCGCTCTTCACTCTGTAACCTGCGAATCGATCAAGGTCCACCATTACTGAGGACTTTCCAATCAGCTAAATGCAGCTCAGAGGAGACGAGGAGGAAGGAGAGACAGAGGTTTCCAAAGGGAGGATAGGCAGCTGTGTTCTGTGCAGAAGTTTTGTTAAGAGTAACACAGCTTCACTGGGAATCTGTTAATTGATTGGTCATTGCAGCTCGTCTGATTGGACTGTAAAAGGACTGTGAAAGACTGTGACTGAACTCGTGGGAGCCGGGCAAACCGCAGCACCAGCAGTGGGTGTTACATTATTCCAACTTCTCCATTATGAAGTCAAAAGTATTGGATGCTTTTTTTTTTTATTTGAATCACAAATGAACCATAAAAACACATTTCCACAATCTCTATATTTACTTAATTAACCAGCCTGCATTAGTTGCATAATATCAAAGCTTAAAAGCACCTGCAGTCTTTTGCAACCCAAACAAACTACAGTACGGACTTCATTTCGTTCTTATGTTGTTCTGAATGCTGCTTCGTGTTGATTCTTTTCCTTCAGTAAAGAAAAGATTCTCATTTTCCATTTATGTTTTTTCCAGTTAGTCACAGTCCGCGACGCCCACCATCGATCTAGCATCAGTATTGGAGCAAAAAACATAATCACTCACTGTCAGGCGGAAACACTTTAAAATTTTTATATCATTTCCCTATCCAATATTTGTTTTTCTGTAAACTGTAAATGGTTCCTTCATTTATGGAACATCCTCAGCATGCTGAGGATTAATCACAATTAAAAATGTAAAGGGGAAAACCACAGATAACTGTAGACACAAATGAGCCGCCACAAACTCTGGCGTAGGTTTATACATTTTATATGAGTAGTAAATGACTTTCTGATCGTGTAATTTAACCTGCGGCATTACTGTAACTCGTGTCAGCTGATGTGACTGAAAATCGACAGCCCTCAAGATGGTCAGTGACATATTAAATGTGGATAAAGCTTACTTCCGCAGCAAGCCTGTTTGAAAACATATTGACGGATGACCAGAAGATGTAATCCCTTATTACACGAGGCGGAATGCACAAGCTTGATATGACTGACTTCGTTTGATTCCTCTCATGGCAGTTTATTGTGCATGTATGGAGCTATGGCACAATTTTCATGTAAAATAGGAACACTATTTCACATCTAAGTTCCACATCTGCCACAGAAATGACTAACAGAATAAGAGCGTGGCAATAATGTGACAGAGAAATACATCAGTCAGCGCAACAGCAGCCCCGTGTCACATTAGTTTAGCAAAAGCAAGCTCTGAGATAGCAAAACAGGTGGCAGGTGATGCAGCTGTGCGCCGTGAGAGACTGACGTCGCCAAAAACGCCTCGATGGTGTCCCAGTTGGTCAATGATTGTTCTTCCTACTTTGCATTTCATTCCCAGAGACTCGTGTAGCAGCTACTGCGGCTTTAAATGTGAATTCTAATGATTTAGATGCAAACATATGGCTGTTTGTTGTGTCATACAGGCAAGAGGAGAAATACAAGGTGTTGACAGCCTCTCAGGAGTAAAGGCCAGGGGACGATTAAGACCTTGCCTGCAGGAATGCCATACCCGAATCTGATCACCTTCAGTCTCTCTCTGAGCAGGCCATTATGGATCACCTTCTTAAAGGTCAAGCCATCACCAGTACAAGAAAAAACATTCAGCACCAAATCATAGGTTTATTCCAAGATATTGTTCCCTCGGATCTCTGCCTCTTTGACAAATTCCATGTATTTATTTATTGTTATTCCCCAGCTCCAGATGATGGAAAAATGAAAAAAGATTGCATAGCATGTGCCGGCATGTCATTGTGATATTGCGAGTATCCTCATCTCAACAGAATACTCAGACAGGACTGTTGTTAATATGGCTAATTAATGAAGGTGACATGAGAGCTCCATGGCTTCAAGCGATCTTATGGCTGAACTGGCAGCGGCAGGCAGAGTGCATTCTTTATTCCACATTAGTCAGGGTTGGGACAATGAGAATATATCTGGAAACAGCGTATCTGTTCTCCACAGATGTGTTTAAATGCTTTTTCATCGTAGTCCTGCGCTGCTTTGTATTCTAGGGATGTGATCAGCTGGGATTAGATTACATGCGGGATGCCAGATGAATGCAATTAACTAGCCGGTAGTATTATAAAAGTATTATAAAGTATATTTGAATTTCAGTAATTAGTACATCAGTCATTGGATACAGTCTGACTGTGAGTGCTTTTAGCCACGCTAGACATGTTAGCCAGCTCACAGCCAGTGGCTCCAGTGATGGCAATGTTGGTCAAAGCATCACCTTGGTCAGCTGTTAGACAACTACTGGATGGATCGCCATGAAATCTGGTAGTGATGTTTATGCTTTCCGGTGGATGAATCATAATGACTTTGGTGATGGCATGACCTTTTCTCTAGCTGCGTCATGAGGTTTAAGTTTATTTGTTTTTGAATAAAATACTGGAGGGTTTTCTCTTAAATCTAGTACAGACATTAAAAAGTCTTCAGAGGATGATGAAGTGCTTCATTAGCTTTTAGTTAGCTGTATTGTATGAGCAAATGTAAGCAGGCTAACAAGCTAAAAGCTATTTGGTTAAAATGACATTCAAGCCAAACAAAATTGAATTTGATGTAATAAATGACAAACCGTCTTATATTAGTCACATCATTTTGATTTGGGGCTTTTAAAGACATGCACTAAGACAAACTGACTGCAGTGCTCAACCATTTCTGGAAAATAATGACACTGATATGTATGTATCGGAGTATGATGTTAAAACCAGGCAGAAAAAAAATTTACCATCAGCTACATTAACATGAAGCTCATTCCTCAGCATCGTAATCCAACCGTAAGATGCAGTTAAAGTATACTTCTAGCATACTGTATGAAACAGGTCTATTACAATGCCTTTATCTGCAGGTGCAGCTTTATAAAACAGTAGTGTGGAGCACTTCCATCAACACCATCATCTCAGACAGTCATGCATTAAAAACAAAACCACTCGTCCAAAACGGTGATAGATTAATCCTTCACATTTCTACCCAAAGCTTTGAAGTCAATAAGACAATCCAGCTCCTCAAGTCACCAAATATTTCACACATTTCTCAATAGCTGTGATTTGAAAAGAGCCCCCTTCAAAGATTAGATGTGCTGGCTTTATTTTCCTGGGAGCACACAATATCTTTTTGACAAATGCCTTGCTGGATGACTGTGCGGGGCACGACTCCCCTTCAATACTTCTACACAATATTTTGACTATTAATAACTGCACAGCACTGTAATCTACTGTCTGTTAAGTTGATATATATATGATTTAATATCATTTAACTTGACTTGTGCTGATCCTCTTGTTTTCATTAAAGAAAATTGATATGAAAGTGCTTCGGAGTATGTCATTTAAAGCATGGTCTTCATTTAGTGTTCTGCCTATATTCTAATATTGAGAAATGGAGACAAATGAACAGTGACAGAAGGACAATTACCAATGCTATGCCAAATGGCCATATTAAAATGATAACTAGTTGTAATTGAGACATCGGGAAAACTATGGCTGCATGACAGAAATACATTGATCACATCCCACATCTCTGTGTTAATAAGATCAAAGATATTGACACAAGCTGAAGAGCCTCAGAGATCCTCACCACCCAGAATCTGTCCACGACGACAGCGCCAATTTGTCTTTCGGTTCTTCACGCCGCAGCAAGAGCGAGAAATCCACGAGTGGCAAAGCTCAGAGATGATGTGTGCTCTTTCCCTAGAGGTGCGGGAGGATAAGTGTCCATGTGTGATGTTAAATCAAGATGTGCGGGACTACTTCGGAATGGGAAATAGGGTATAATTGATAGGATTTACAGGACCACTCCCAATCTGCAGGCTAAGAAACGAGCACACCGTGCAGACACGGCAATCAAAGAGGAGCAGAAGGAATAATTAGAAAAAAAAATCTCCATTATAAGCCCTCTCATAAACCACATCAGGATGTTGTTAAGCTGTTTGCAGTGAAGGTGAGAGAAAATCTAATCAGAGGTGCACTGTATTCCGAGCTGTGGTAAATGAAAATTAATGGTGTTAGACAAGGTGACAGCCGATGTAAAATGGCAGGGCTGAGTGGCGACGAGGTATATAAGATGTCAGCTAGTGTTACAGCTTTGTCTTTTGGTGGAAGATTCCTAAAAGTCGAGTTGTTAAAAGAGGATTTCTCGAGCGTTTACTTCACGTGGTATAAATGTTTATTATTGCATACATGTGTGCTAGTTTTTGTATGATTAATAGTATATTAACTAGAATATTTGTGAGCTAGTATGTCTGGTGTTAGTAGAGTGTGATGAAACCCTTTCAATGCCATTTTTAGTTGCTTGGGAACCAGGAAATCTATATGTAGGTATAACATCCATGCCGCCATCTCCCCCATTGTAGGGTTTTTGGTGTATGTAAATCTAGGTGTGTAGTCGCCAACCCCTGATTGGCCATAGCTGAAGGAGGCGTGGCCACCTGCATCACCCCACGCAGATCTGGTGGACCCTGATTGGAGCAGCGCCTAGATCCATGGGACAGGATTGACAGAAGAATCTTATTTAAACTAGAACTGCGTGATAGTTGGGGCAGCTTGGTAAGTATGTCAAGTCTGTTAACTTGCCTGTTCGAGATGTGCGTTTGCTCCTTGGGGGACTGGGATAAGTATGGTTTATTTTCTTTATTTTTTTGTTCTCTTACAGTTTACCTCTCATCATTTTGTTATAATTAACCCAAATTTCAATTAATATATAACTTTGTTTTTACCAAACAGCTGGTTTTATGTTGCTTCCTCCACCTCGAGAGCCAGGACGTAACACTCCCAAACATGTCCTTTTGTAAAACCTACTGTCTACTCTCAAGTACAAACAGAAGGACCCACTAAAACTCTTGACCCACTTGCATCACCAGTAATCTGGCCCACGGCAGCATATTATTTATTCATCACAGGCAAAAATTCACATCTTGCAGGTTTTAGTTCTTGAACTGCACGAGCAATAATAGTAGTTTACATGCAAAGACAGTAGATTCAAGTGTGATGACTTGATCACTGTTATCAAACAGTGCTGCGGACCATCATTGAGCCGGGAACACTGCTTCCTGTATGCAGATATTTATTGTGTAGTGTCACTCTTTGTGATTTTGTCTTAATAAAATGGATTTTCAGTGTTTTCTGTCTGTTATTGTTGCCTGTCTGCAATAACAAGGCTCCTTCTGTGCACTTCCCATCACTTCAAATAAAACCCCATGTTAACTTAGCACCCCAGATGTGGGGTGATTTTTTTTTTAAAACGTCCAGTCATATATTTACAAAAGAGCCTGGGGAACAATTGAACATGTTTCTGGGAGGATATTAGCAACGACTCAGCTGTGTTCAGTGAGCAGGACAGAGTTTCATGTTCAGTCAGCAAATATGAACACAGCATGGCTAACATGCCCTGCTTTTGTGTTTTTGTTTTTTTTTTAATTTATTTATTTTATGAAAACATTTAGGTGCTGTTTGTGTCATTATATGTTATATGTTTTATATTAGGGACTATTTAAATTGCACAGTAGCACATTTGTTCTGTGCTATCTGTCCACAGGTGGAATATGAATAACACACCTACTTCAGGATCGTCACACCCAATGAAACAGTGCTGTTCGAGACGTCTCACTGTGCCAGAGTGAAAGCCTGAAGACGGGGCGTTATCGGCCTATTGCACCTAAACTAAACACCTTCTTTTTTTTTTTTTTTTTTTAAGTCCCAGAGTATTTCTGCGCATGAGGAGTTTTGTTTTCTGTGTCTTTGTTTCATCAGCTGTGCGCACCATTTGAGTTCAGAGGAGTGTAATGGGGTCATTTGGAAAGGTTTTGGCTAATGAGAGATAGAAACACATTTACACCAATGTCCAGACTGTCTTGTGAGCTCATATAGTTATGAAAAAAAAAAAACAGTGAAGCCATTAGGAGACTCCGGCAGCTCTTCAAATGGCCTGACGTAATGTCTTGGCTATGAACCGCCTTATAGCTGATGTTATGTGTTGTCAGTCTGAGTAATGTTGTCTATTGCAAAGCACCATCTGTAATACGTCACTGGTTAAAATGCTGTCCTGGATGATGAGGATGGTTGCCGAGGAGCATGGCTAATATTTTATCACCCACGTCCCTCTGGAATAATAATCCCATGCAAATGGAGCAGCTCAGAGCGGAGGAATACAATAGGATCCCGGTGAGTGAAGCCCCGTTAGGCACAAACGTTAGATTTAAGACATTAACCATGGAAAGCGCGGTGTAGATTTTTTCACATAAGTGTTGAGGTTTTAATTATTTTGTTCACAGAGAGAGGAAAAACATCAGGAGGCCGCTTGCTATCGGTAACGGCGCACACCAACGCCATCCATGGAATTGGAAACAAACGCTGCCGCCGACAACACACGAAGCACACACGTGTTAAATTGCCTCGCATTTACATTTAAGTGAATCCTCTTTCAATTCTTAACTGCTCCGTAATGATGAGACCTGAATAGGCTCATAACCCCTGTAATCACCTGCCGCAATAGCTGGTCTATTACCATTACCACACCACAACCGTAATGGCTGCCACTCTACATCATTATGGAATTGCCCCCAAATGCACCGATGGATGCAGTTAATGTGGTCACAACTTCCTCATTTAAAGTCTGTTGTCCACTGTCTTTGCGGTGAGCCAATGAGGAGTTTAGTGGGCAGAGATAATCACGGCCTCGCCCGTGATGTCGACTGCATTACTGAATCAACTGTGTATGTTGCAAAACTGCCTATAGGAGTGAGAGATCAGCCCATCAGTCTTTGTCTGGCTGTCTTGTTAGAGAGTCATCACTGTGTTTCCCCAGACGGTTGGCCCAGGCTTATCAGGTGGCATCCCCTAACTGAAGAGCAATTTAACAGTTAACTCACTCCGCCTAGGCCCAATTACAGGTGAATCTAATCCTGGATTAGACAATATGCAACTGGTCTTTGTTTACAACGCTGAGGCAAAAAGTGATGCCCGATCTGGAAAGATTCAATTTAAAAAGGGCCCAGACAGGGCTGCCCTGACTCACGGCTCCGATCGACATCATTCGTTTTGCATTTACTTTGAGAAATTGGAATATTATTGACTTGCTGGAAAGAGGCAGAAACGGAGAAATAGGTGCAATGCATTTCTTCTACTTCACTGCCCCCAGACTTGGCAATAAGGACATGTAACTGATGCATTAAAGCGGCTTGATTTGACTTGTGAAATGGAGTTGGTCCGCTGCACTGATCTGTTTTGACAACTTTGCATTCGCTGCACCGAATGTCACATTATGACGGCGGCAAAAGATGCTCATAGGTGTTAACGGTTTTCCTCACATCTGGACACTTTAACTGACTGGCTTTGCTTGTCAGCTGTGTGCAACATATGACAACGTATTACCAAATAATGGTGTCCGGTAACAATGACATCGCTGTGCCTTATAGCTCAGTCATTTTAATGAGAGGGGGGAACGTTTCATTTTTGATATGTGCTGCTGTCAGCACTGTTCACGCCATGGGAACGCAAAATTAGTATTTGTGCAAGGCAAGTGAGAAAAAAAAACAGGTTAGAGAGAAAGTTGGCGAAGAAAGAACAACGTTGCTAAAATGCTGGATTTCAAAACAATCTTTTTTTTTTTCTTTTTGCATGAACACAAAACATAAACAGACATTTTTAACCTTCATTAAGAATTGTCACCAAGATCTATAACCAGATGAACATTTTACTGTTACTCACATTTATTGTACATAACAATCCGATACCAAAATATTGGCAATAACTTAATATCAGCCAGATTTAGCAGTGTGAAACTACAAAATAAATAATACAATTCTTATATAATAATTTGAAGTTCCATGGTCTGCGGGTTGTAAGTTGGTCTGTGCTGTCAGAGTTAGAGAATATTAACTTCCCACTTTTCAACAGTCAGTAAACTGTATGCTGAGTCTTGTCAGACGTGCCATCTTTCCTTTTTTGCCTCTGCTGAAAAGTCACCTGTCTCTTGTCATTCCTGTGCCCTAAAAAAGCTTGTCAACTTTGAGAATGAGTGAAAGGAGTCAACATAAATATATTACAAACCACTCCGGTGCATTTGCAATCTGGTCCATGAGCACAAACAACATCTTACTCAGCATACAAGGTCACACTAAGCACACATACTCATGCCTGACCAGTAAAAAAAAAAAAAGAATCAGTGGTGACATGGTGACAGAAAAGGGATGCTCAGACATGTCATTTATTAGTAGAAGAATATCTTTTTGAATATTTTCTAACATTTTCAGAAGCCTGTATGTTTTGGGAGGAATCCATTCTGGCAGCTCTAAACCTCTCAATCTTGGACTCGAAGCAATCCCACCGCATCTCTCCACATGCAAGGTATTTGTATCATTTTAAATCACAATCTTGGCAGATTGTTGGGTGTGAAAACAGCTTCTCCTCCACCTCCATCATACCACTCTGTACACTCCCCTTGCGAATACACAAAACACACAAAAACACACACACACACACACACAGTATACTAATGCAGCAGCAGTGTCATCTGGTCCTTTCAGCATGACTTCACTCAAGGATATTTAGTTGAGGCCAGCAAAGGCCACAAGGGAAGAAATGGCTGCTGTCACGCACATCTAAAAATCTTTGATCCCATCCATATGTGTTTAAACATTCATACGCAACCATTAGCTTGTGGTAAGTTGGCTTTTAAAGGGAGCCGCAAAGGAGGAACCAGTCTGGTAGGTCAGGGAATTCTCTGTCTTGTGCTTTGAGCATGTCCTAGTTTATTTCCCAGAAACCATCAAGATTAGATTAGATTCTGACAGTTTTGATGCCTGCCTCTTCAAGACACTCAAAAAGTAAGCGCATGTTTATTTATGTATGCGTGCTGCACTGTTTCCCCTTCATTATGAGGGATGTTGATCTCTTGTGAGAAACACTCGTGTATAACACAAAGAGTCCTTTTTTTTTAATGATCGCAGCAGCTCCGGAAGGTCAGTTTAAGTTATTCCCTCTTTTTGTGATGGACAGTACTGATCTGTGATCAGTGTGTGTTTTCCAAATTTCCAAATTGCATAGACGTGAGTTAAGTTCCTTTCACCTCCCTGATTAGCTGTTTCAGGATGTAGTCCACCATTCTTTCCCAAACATTTGAAAAATGTTTGCTTTCCTCTACTGAATTCACCGTCACACTGAAGCGAGTGATGGTTCATCGCAAACTAAAAAAGGAAATTTCAAAGAAAATCAATTCGATTAATCAGAATCACATCAATTCCTAGATCACAGAAATTAAACATTAGCATGGTAGCACAGTAGCTGGAGAGGTGCTAGTTCACTTGGTCCCTTCCATAGTGCACTTGAGCGAGGCACCAAACCCCTGACTGCTCCTAGAGTGCTGCTGTGTGGCAGCCCATCGCTCCGCTATCTCTCCATATTTGCATGTCTATAAGCCGTGTGTGTGTGTGGCTTCCCCACTGGGGGATTAATGAAGCAAATCACACATTCATTGATATTTACTTTCAGTAAATGGTGCTTTTAAACCTAATCCCTCTCCCTGAAGACCTACTGTCCCATTCTAAAAACTTCCTGAACATTTGCTTCTTTTCAAAGTGCATCGGACTGCTGAGTATCCTATCTTTTGGCCATGTCACTAAGCTGCTGCCCTTTCCTGAGTAATTAATGATCCTGAAACCACACTGAGATGCGTGAGAGAGAATTAGATTACAGTATTCTTTCAACTGGCAATGCGATTCATAGCCGAACCAGTGGACAGAACATTAGCTTACATATTATTATGACTGCCGAGTTGTACGGCACCTAAAATCCACTCAGACTTGTCCATTTATACTTCGGTGTATTTATCCAAAGTGACGTGACAGCGACACCGAAACAAGTTTAAATCCCTACATTGCGAAAATTACAAGCAACTAATTAGTATGGAATATTGTGTGAATATGTGTGTTAAGCCCACCATATTGGATAAGGATGACAGCAGGACAGGAACGGGCGCTAGAAAAATAAATAAGTGACACGGAGAGAAATAAAAGGGATTTGAGTGTGGGCAGAGGCGAGATTCAGCAGGGAAAAGGTAGCAGTGAACAACCATTTATCATGGCTGTCAATTAATGGCCGCTAAGCTTTTTTAAAATTGAATTCACTTCCAATTAAATCAATTCAACACCGAAACTAAAACCGAAACATATATCGAAAAAGAATTCCAATTCAATTTGATTTTAAAGCGATTTCAGCCACTGGTGTCATCTCGCAACCTTCCTGTATTAAACTATCTCAGAGGGGGCAGGCCACATATACTTACATACACAGGCATGTAAGCACACACGTACATAACTTGCGGTGCTTGAAGGTCACATTCAATAATGAATTCAGTGGAATAGAGACAATTATCCGCACAAACTGTTCATGCACACCTACACCGAGCACACATGCACACAGCAAATGTGTGTGTCCCTCGACTCCCTTCACTCCAGTGCAATGATGATTGGGCCTCTCCACTGGACTGACTCCACTCCTGCACTGCCATTCCACTCAGCACAGTGAGAAATCACCTAGTCAGTCTAGGACTATTACAGAGTAATTGGCCTTTTAAAGAGGGGCTCCACCATGTGAAACAGTGTAACTGAGAATGATACTCCCGTTGCTCCATTCCCCATTTTGTCCTCCATCCCGCTACCCTTGCATTTCTCTACATTTCTGGCTTCACCTCTTGCCTCCCCTCCCTTTCCCTCCTCTCTTTTCCTGGCCAGCTGCTCTCAGCGTGTCTCTGCCTCTCAACATCGTGTTCCTGTTGCACCCTGTCTTCTGCTGACCTCTAAAAGCTCAGTACTGTAGCTGCCTGTGTTACCACTTTCAGCACTGGACAGCTCCTTGACTGGACAGGCGGAGTTTATTTTCAAGAGGAGAGCAGGAGAAGGCGGCTGTGGAGCAGCGGTTCTGTAAGTAATGCTGCGTCAGAAGGAGCAGCCGTTGTATGAAAGGTGAATCTGTCCACAGTAAAACATTATACAAGCGCCGTAACAAGAATATAAATAGGAATAAGTAGAAGCTGAAACAGTAGCATAAGCGACAAAAGCTAAAAGCCGTTACAACCAGGGTGACATCTGGCCAAAGGTGACATTAAAAACGTCCTCCTCCTTTCCTTCCTTATAATTATGGTGCTTCAGGCGCTCGATTCTTTAAAATATATCCCTTTGTGTCTGTGCAGTTTCAAGATTAATCCTCATCATTTCTCGATGCTCGACTCCCGTTTCCATATTTGATTGTTTTTCATTAGCGATATTGGACACTGTCCTGCCAGCCAAGAAAAAAAAAATGTCTGCATCAGTCATTTCAGCAAGTGCCCCAGAACACCATATGTTTCATAAAACTGATTTATTCTTGAACAGTGATTTGAAACATTTCTGAAAGGCGCTGACAAATGATGTCATCCAAGCCGAAAGAAAAACGCTCTTTGTTACTCAAAAGGGCAGTTACACGTGAAAGATTTTGTTGTTTAATTTGGAGGATTATTTGTGATGTCGCATGGCATTTTGGACATGTGTTTGAAAATATCTTGTGGATCTGTTAGTATCCTAAGGTTTTTGGACCGTTTTCCATGTATAGAACATTTGACTTATTAGTGACACCCTATGAATAAAGTCCCTTGAGACAAATTTGTGATATTGACCAACTAAATTGACTTGACCTGATTGGGGCTACAGCTAATGATTTTTAGACCCATCACATGTCCCCAGATCCTCGGGTTACGTTTTCAAATTGCTCATTTTGTTCAACCAATTAAGCCCAAAACCCAAGGATGGTAATATTGCAGCTGCATCAAATAAAGGGAAGCAGCAAATTCTCACATTTGAGGCACTGGAACCAGAGAATTACTGATAATAAATGATTAATAGATTAATAAAATACTCGGTGATGTGACAATCAATCATTTCTTATCTTGAATCAGTGGATCAGGGAGTTCTGTGATTATTTGCCTTGATTGATTCATACTATAAAACCACACAGCACAGTGATATTTAAAAAAAAAGAAAGAAAAAGAAACACTGGCAATTAAAAGTTTTACTACCTTCACCTTTAAAACACTATAAAGACAAAGTACCAAATAGCTGAGCATCAAAGTAGCACCTAGTATCTGCTTACAGATCTGAGCTCACTTTACAGACTCTCTAAATCTTGAATCCAATGAAACCACTGGCAATACAGATCGCACCTAGCACTCTTGTTCCAGTCGGTGTTAGAAGTATCTTCATTACTTTTTCATTATGTTCATTACCTCAATTGTCGTGGCCAACATTTAATTAGACAAAATATCAGTTCTGCTTTGGCACCACAGATTAGCATATATATATATATATATGTGTGTGTGTGTGTACTGTATGTGTGCGTGCATGGGTCTTTAGTCTGTGTTCGCAAGGATGTGAGGGATCACAAACGGAACTGTGAAAAAAAAAATGAAGGAGGGGGAAGAAGAAGGAGAGGGAGAAGAAATAGGGGAAACAAGGGGGAGGGCGTGTGTCACACACATAAGCACATTAGCACACTGTTTGGCTTGGAGAGGCAGGAGGCCTCTGGGGAGATGAATTGCAAAGGTGTAGAGGGGAAGAGCGAGGGCAAGAGAGAGGGGGGAAGGAAACCCTTTATTTATTAATTTTATTTAATGCATGTGTGAGCAAGTGTGTGTGTTACAAGAGTGTGAGCATGTGTCTTTCCGTGTGCCTAGGTGTACTTTTGTGCGTGTGACATATGCAGCTCTGGAAGCGAGGAGGAAGAGAGCTTCATTCCCCATCAAACGAGCCTCAGGCCTTGAAAGCAGAGATAAATGAGAAAAGGCATCTCGAATAGTATGCAACAACCCAACATCATGAGAGGAAAAAGAACAACTAACAAAAAGAACAAAATGAACCTACCGAGACAAGCTCCCGATTGAAAAAAACATTGAGAAGCAGAGGTGGCTCGTGCAACTGGAAGATCTCCCTTTGGAGGTTTACCCAGCCAGGAGGATGAGGCCCAGGGTCTGACCTAAGTTACACTGCGGGGAATACATTTCCCTGCATGACCAGGGGCTACACACTCCACCAGGTACTGACTGGAGAATAGCATGTGTGGGGCTGCTCTGTTTGCAAGTTGTCACGGTGACCCTGACCTTCACATGTAGTAAGGTAATGGATGGCTGCTAAAATGATACAGTGAAGAACAGGGTGATCCCTGTTGTGTGTCAGCAACCATCCAACCTGCTAATATCCTCTTTTGCAATCGCTCAGTGCCGACTTATCAGGTATAACATCAAACCAAGCCCTCGGGAACAGTGCAGGGATCTGCAGATCTGCAGTCATGATTGTGATCATGTGGCACGTTTGTCCTTTTCCCCTACAAAACCGTCACAAATAAAACGGCTAAAATCTATTGACCATGAGACACATCGAGAGATGATTCGAATTATCACAATATGTAGCATTAGTAGGTCCAGCATCATTAAAATAGAGCCATATTAGTACATTATTTTTGTATCAGTCATGTGAGTGGAGCAGTACCAGTATCACATGGAATTAAATCTATATTAATGCAATGCTTGATTTACATTGAGTGCCAATGTTTAGTGTCAGGGCAGGAAGTGTTGCGCTCGCTTCCAGTCAGACCTGCAATTACCATTTGTATTTACATTTCATTCCACAGATTAATCGATACAGCTCCAGTGATTAGTTGAATAATTAATTAGCCTTGAACTAATCGCCAACTATTTTGACAATAAATCCAATGTCTTTTCTAAAATACATAAAATTCAGCCCCTCGCATGTGCGACAGGACATTAACTATAGGCAGATGAATCTATAATGAACACCCAGCCATTTTTCATTATTTTTTCATCACAGCCATATTTGCCATGGCCACTATCTGTCCTTAACCTTTTCCTTTCTGTAGCTGCCATGCTCAGTCATTAGAAAAAGAAAAAATTTAATTGGGCATCACTGGCGGTAACCCGCCATTGTTGCCTGCACTGACACCTCTAAGGCTTTGGCTTTGGGTCCAGGACTATTGAAAAACTGTTTACTTGGAAAACAAGCAGTTCTTTTTTTCTTTTTTTTGAAAAAAAAAAAAGAGTGGCTCTACTTGCAGCATATGGCTGAAATCGACTATAATATGCATAACTGTGTTCTCATCGGTGTACAATCACCTGAAAATAAGAATTGTGCTGCTTTTTTTTTTTAGCTTAGAGTGACCCCTTTTATATCTATAGACGACGCAGGTCCTCTCCCACGAGTCTGTGATGTTTCCAAACCAAACATTTGCTCTCCACGGAGCATTTTGCAGTTTTCGTGGTCACAGTAGTTTCTCCCTCTAGCTTGAAACGCGAGGAAGAGTGGAGAGGTTTGAAATCCAGAACCGCTGGATGTGACTAAATCCTACACACTGGTCCTTTAATAAATGCACGCATTAATCTTTATTTCTGTCATCTGTTTTGACAAATCTGTAATGGAGAACAACTTGAGCATTAGACAAAGATTGTCGAGAGTATCTATAAACATTAGTGTCATTAATGAGACAATAAGATTCTATAGATTTTTTCCCCATCGCTCTCTAAAAGCTTGGTGGACGGTCCATGAGTTCCCCAGGGGCAGCCTTATGACATACCCTGTTCATCAAGCTCCTTTATGTGGCCTGATCACACACATGTGGAGAGGGTTTGTCTGTTCTAATCTTCTTAGGGTGGATTTTCTTGCCAGTAGACATGTTGGAAAACCTATGCATGCTGTAATATATGATATGTTGAATCTCTATTCCTAAGCCAGGATAGAAGCCATCGGATCAGGTAGAAAATGTGACCACAATGGATTTTTCTGACACTTGAAGTCAGTTCCTGTCTGACCTACAAAGTGTCGTGTGATGTCTCTCAAATAGGTTTTCATGGCATGAGATAAGACATACGTGGACAGAAGCACAGTATATCTCATCAAAGAGGATGTACAGATACATGTTACCATAGATAGACAGTGAGGGATGGTTGCAAGGTCAAGAGTTTTTGTTGTACAGCCTGACAGACAGCCTGACACACACAAAAACACACACTCCACTCCATTCATTTAGATTTGTCTCTCGCTGATCTACCACCTCCTGTCACAATGAGTAGACAGAGAAGCTTTGGACGAGGAAATCTACCCCTCAGCTAAACACATTCATGCTCCTAGACAAAGAGGAATACATGAGAAGAGAGCAGGGGAGAAAATTCAGGCCCGCTTCTCTGAGCCGGAGAGGAAAGAGAGAGAGAGAAGAAAGAGCAAGAGAGCAGTAATACGTTTTCATCTAAAATATTAAAGCCTCTGCATTAATCTGTCTTCCCTCTCCCCGGGGTGCTGGTGAAGGCTCTCGCTGTCCTAGAGTTCCCTGGAAAAAGGACAGAGGCTGGCTACCTCACCTTTTCCTTCTCCACAAGCCAGCACAGGCTCTCCACCTCTCCTCTCATAATGGCCATTTAAGTGTTTGTGTGGGAGTGGGCTGTGCACTGAGGCTTTCTGAAATGGCCGCTACAGGCTGCAACTACTGCCTGGTCAAATTTTAAATTGCTTAAATTTTCTAGATTTTTCCGCATTTTACGACCCTGACTTGAGAAATGACTAGTCGCTTAATCAATTGGCTGTCCTACAGAAAATTAACGGCCGATAATTTTGATTGATTGATTTACGGTCATTTATCAAGTAAACGCTTGCTGGTTCAAGCTGCTAAAATGTGAGAATTTGCACATTATTTAGAGCTGTAACGGTCAGTAAATCAACATTAGTTGATCGGCTGTAAATAAATCAGCAGTTACTTTGCTGATTGATTGTTTCAGTTCTTTCAAAGCAAAAACGGAAAACAACTGCTACACATTCTCTAATTTTCAATCATGTATGGACCAAAAACAGCAAGTCCTCACACTCGAGAACCTTAAAAACCAAACACCTTTTCATTTTTGGACTTCTGGTCTTGGGTTTTTGAAGGCTGTGATGAGCATTTTTTGACTTTTCATGAACAATTCATTTAAAAATAATCAGAAAATGACTGACAATGACTGTTAATGTTATGAATGTTAATGCAAATTAAATATCTTGGAGCATCATCTTGGAAAATGTAACGGTCAGTCAGACTAAGTTACCATTAAAAAATGTTTCCTCATTGGTACATCAAAGTTTACATGGTAATTTCAAGCTTAAACGGACACAGACGCCCCAATGAGATGATCAATTTTTTAACATTACTCACTATAGACTTCATTAAAAAAGCATGTAGCCTTTAATGAGCGCTCTCTCAGCCGGATGTCTGGGTCCATCAAAGCCTTCAAGCTTTTAACACCTACTCTAAATGTTCTGCTGGCACCTCATGAAGGTGGTGGCGCCCATCTAGCCTTTATCTAGGCCACCAGATCCACAGCTGGATCCATCTGGCCTTGCTATCTACCCTCTGTGTCCACCGCACATACACACACACACACACACACACATGCACATATGGACACGCATGATATCCACCATACACACACACCAGCTGTTGTGGATTACCAAAGAACAAGTGCGGTTCTATTTTCTGAGTTATTCTCAGTGTTTGATGGTCTTGCCCTAGATGTGACCCAACACAAAAGCACCAGCTTGCTTTTTATTACATCCCATAATACTCTATACTTTGCTTTAGATGTCCACCAGTGAGTATATAAATGGAAAGAAAATGCTCTTGACGTCAGCTGTGATGAAAGGCAGGTGAGCATTGACTGCACATAAAGTCCAAAAAGTCCAAAAAATATCATAATTGTGTTGAGTGATGCTCTGTTTGTGGTCCAAAATAGGACTACTTAAAACCCCCCCAAGCCCTCTGCCAAGAGGGAGGGCATGAATTATGCCTTGTGCTTTATTTCCTTATCTGATCACGCCTTGACGTGGCCACTCAGAGAAATGTGGGTTCTTTTAATCAAGACCGTTTCCACTTCAGAGAAACAGGAAATGTGTCTGCCCTCACTTTCATCTATCTTTACTTCCCTCCATACATTGATCTTACACACTGACCCTCCAATCTTCCCACCACCAGATCTCAGCTTAATCTTCATTATTCTCTGTAATGCCACAGACTCTCTTTCTGGCAAGAGCGTCAGCCTCATCTTAACTAACCCTCCCAACGCCCCCTTAGTCAGATACCACCCTTACTAGACACACACACACACACACACACACACACACACGTGTACACACTCTGAAAAATTCAGAAGGAACGCGGTCCTTTTGTAAAACAGACGGTTTAGGAGTAACAACATGCAAAACAGTCACTTGGGTGCCCAGCTGAGGCTTTAAAGCTTAACTTAATGAGGAGGAGAGGGTGAAAGCGACTGACTGAGGCAACCCCACCAGTTGCTTTCCCACAACAGCAATAAAATATTCCATCACATCCCTGAAGCATCCCTGACTCCAGCTGGGATCAAAGAGTATACTTATGACTAAGAGAGGAGTGCATATTAGTGCCTACAACAACAGTGTGTCACTCGCGTTGAATCCTTGATTCCATTCCATTAACAGCCATCACGGAAAACACATAATAAGGTTTGGTGTTTCCATTTCCTCAATAAGTGTAGATAGGAAACAGGAGAAGGCACTGAAGGAATGAATGGATGTCACTCACGTGCCAAAGAGGGAATGCACTGGCCCAAAGGCGGTCCCGGAAACTATCAGCTATCTCCTGCATTCATACGCATGTTTGTAGAGTATAGGGAGAAATGTGTCTTTCTCGTCATTCTCACATATCAAGTTGCTAATCAGACTGCAGAGGAAGTCTTGGCCCAGATATCTGCTGGCTGCACCGGAAGCCTCAAAGCATTGCCCCCAGAGGCTAACATCATCGTCAGACAATAGCTGATGGGTTCCAAGATTGGTACTGCAGTAAACAGCTTAACCGCACCTGGATTCGTACACATGGTCCAATATGCATCATTTTGCCGCATACTCGGTTATTCAAAAGCTCAAAACAGATTCCACATCTTGCTCTGGTTGTATTCCTTTCAGGCTGTCTGTGACAGGTGTTTTATAGGGAGGAGAGCTGTTGTTGTGGATGTCCTATCAATGATTCAATGCTGCGCATCAGATGGAAGGCAGAGACAGAGAGAAAGATGTCTCTGCCTGGATGTTCGGAGGGGGAACTTTCAATATATAATTCACTGAGTTGTCTGACGGGTTTTGGTGTTAATGTGATGGATGCTCTTTCAGTCTGCTGAAGATTTAGTGTTCTTAAACCTTGGATCTCTTAGGCCACTTTGAGCATGAACTACACTGCCGATGTCCTTTTATGATCTTTTGATCCTCAGGACTGTGGACTATTGGAGAGCTGCAAAAATGCACATACACACACAAGGACTCACAACAGGAAGGTAGGTCGCACGCACTTACACAACGATAATTGACAACCGGCTCCTCCATTTAACTCAGCAGCACAGCAGGCTATACAGTAAGGCTCCACTTACGCCTGCTCAATCAACTTGTAATCAAGCATCCATGAGTGCCATGAGTAATAAAAACACCTGGCGCACTTAAATCCGAGGCTAAAATAATGTTTAATATTAGGAAGCATGACGGCTGATAAATGTGTTTACTCCACACCGGCTCTATCGGCGATGTACTGTACGCTTACAGCTGTAGCTCCAGAGACTACTCACTGTTCTCTAATGCAGCCTCCGTGCTTGAACCACATATTTGCAATTGTGTTTACTCAAACAGAAAAGGGCGCCTGATGTAGTTGAAATGAAATAAATGTCAGTTCTGGACACCGTCCTTTTTGATAGAAGGCAACTGTGCAAAGCCACAGCGTGTGTGTATGTTTGTGTTAATCGGTGAGCTCAGGAAACAAATCCATAGAACAGAGCCATGTAAGATGGCAGATTAGGGGAATATGAAACACACTCTGGAGTGAGCACTAGGCAAGGGCTTTTGTCTTGTTATCTTTGGGAGTGAGTTGACATTATCCCCATGGATAAGGTTTTACCATGCATGGATTACCACATGAGACAAGCTGTGTGCGCCCTCAGGAAAATAACATGAGAGGACCTTAGCCGATCCCTGACTCTATCTCCCTCTCCACTCAGGCTCTGCCCTCTCTCGCTATTCATCAACGCCATGATCAGCACACCTGGGGCTTCTGACAGAGTGTTTCAAAATAATGGCATCTGCTGTAACTTCACACGGGGCACTGGGTCATCTGTCAGTCGAATAATCGGGAACACAAATATTTCAAAAGGACAAACAAGAAGTTGCTTAATATTTAAAGCCAGGTCCAACCCACTATGGTACATTATATTTGCACATAGCAGCCTCATAGAAAAATAATGGTTGGAAAGTGGCTGAGAGAGGGGACATAAGCTAACATCAGTAAAAGTAATACAACACAAAAAAAAAGGTGCAGAGGCATGGAAATCTTCCAAGTTAAAATAATAGTTGAAAGGCAAGTGAAAGAGACATCTGTTTAAGCTTTCTCACTGAAGTTGCCTTCCTAATATCCTTGGGAATAGTATTCCGCAGTGTTGAGCAGAGTTTAAAAAGCTGCATCTATCCGCTTCCAGACATCTAACAAATCCACAGCGGAGGATCAGGCTGATCGTGGACAAACATGAAACCGCACGGGATCTATGGTGTAGGCTGTGCGTCAGCCACTTAAAGCTTTATGTACAATCAAAAGTACTTTAAAGTTGCGTCCTAATGATACATGGAGCCAGCGTTCTTCAAAAACACACCGTGCTGTGTTAAAATAGCTTATTACTCCACTTCAACTGGAATGAAACGCTCTCGCTTTTTAGTCTAGCAGCAGGATGTCGAATATTCCGCAGCCTCTTAATAGATTTTTAAAGACGGCAGAGGAGCATGTTAGCAAGCCTCCTTGACATAAAATGTCCACCATGAGATGTATATAAAAAATAATTCAGACAGACTTCCAGCTGAACTGAAATGTTATTGGAAATGGTTTTACAGTAAGTCACAGATAAGGCTTTCTTTCTCATAAAAGAAATGCTTGAAATTGGAAAGTGTTCCCTTGGACCTCGCTGTCTATTGGAGTCTTGACAAAAGCTCTTTTGAAAGAGTCACAAAATAAGATTCTCAAAAGGATGCGTTTTTAATTTTCATGTCATGCTAAGAACATCTAGCGGGAAGACAGCACACGGAGGAATTCTTTCAGTTATAAACAAGAAGACTAGTTCAGAGGTAGGAAAATTAATCCAGAATTTTTTTAGAATTTCATTGTTCGAAACATTAACTAATTCCTCCACTTATGTATTTGAGACGGAACCATTATGTAATGCCTGCCAGATGACAGATGAATTGGATAATCTTATTTGCCATCCTATCTGACATCTATGTGCAAAAAGGTGTGAATGAAAATGATTATGCACTGAGCAGTTGTGGAAAGAAATGACTAAGCATGTTACATACATGCTGCTGTAGGGTTATATATAACATGGAGAACCGAAGAACTTCAGAGGCCTCCATGAGAGAGTATATAATAATGAAATAATCTGTGCCACAATTTCCTTGGGAATTCTTTGTAGAAAGCGGTGACAGTAGCTAATATGGAATGATGAATGATACTCTTATCTCTTCCGGTACACTCCTAAGATAAGGGCTCTCATTGGCTGGCGTCGTCAGCGATGTGAGGTGAATGCCTTAAAATAGAGGACAGGAGGATGAATATAAAAAAAGGAGAAACTAAGTATAGAGACATGAACGATAGTGGGAGTGAGGCGAGAGAGGGAGAGAAAGAGAGAAAGAGGTGACCTCCATCTCCACCTCCACACACCACAACAAGCCTCTCCATCTCAACCGGGGCACCATGGCACATTTCCCGTCACTGGGGGTGGCAGCAGGCCACACATTGCAGTGAATCAATCCGACTGCTGCAACCTCCGCAATCCACACTTCCCTGCAGGCTCGTCATGTTCCCAGATGCTATGTGCGAAGCAGGGCTAGTGAGAAATCATGTTCCACATGCCGCGCACACCTCAGTTTGAAGTCGTGACTATACAGACGAGGCAGTTTAGAACCAGAGAAGTTTGTAGGAACTGAATGCAAATGGAGGCTTGTTTTCATCCCAGGGATAAGAGATACGTTTGGAATTAACAATATGGCAGACAGTGACTGAGTAGCTCGAGGAGCTACTTAAAAAATTAAAGGTCATTTAACATCATTGGAAAAAAAAAATCATATATCATGTGCATCTTAAAGTCTTACCCACAGTGGCCTCCTTTTATAACCCCTCATGCAGCTTTAAAAATGTTGCTTTAAAGGATATGTGGGCCATAAATATGTTTTTATAATGGTTAATGAAGGCTTTATGCGGCCACTACAGCTGTAATCCCTCCAAAATGGGACCATATATTCAACTGAATAGGGGAAGAACTCAAGCTCCATAATACCTAAATCAAACGCACGGGACTGTAGTTGTGTTGCCACTTGCGGTCCCTTGGAAAAAAAAAAAAAAAAAAAGGCTGTTATTAGATTCATCACATCCCACCAAAACCTGCCTCAAAGCCATGCAGCCCCCCCAGCTTCAATCCCCTTCCTTTCCACATTATTCGTTTGCAAATTGATAACGGAACCAGAGACCCCGCAGGGTCCGTAATTCAATATTGGGATCTAACAGTCTCAGATCAGATATGATGGACTGTAATCCTCTCTGCGCTGCCACAGCCACATTCACTACTATATATCAGTGCCCCTTGAGCTACCAGCAAGTTACTGTCTTCACTGCCTATGAATGAGTGAATGAGTGAAAGAGTGAATGACTTGGGTGTTATAGAAGTAGGCTAATTCTAAGTAAGTAAGTAACCAATCCAGGAAAATGCTTTTCAAAAAATATAAAAAAAACACTGTGGCAGACTTGTGGGTAAGTAGCCATGACAGCGTGTGATTAAAATGAGTGAATTAGTGAGAACTCCCCCAGCATGCACACATCACCACCAGCAGCACCACTAAACCCGGTCTTTAAAATTGTTCTCTACTCTCCATTTCTTCCAATTTGAAAAGATATAAAGTGAGGGAGTCATGTTCAGAGACAATAATGATCCCACTGTTTACTTTCAATTAGGATTATTTCTTTCCTTAGGCCAAGAACACCTTTATTTCTCTGTGGAGACATTAGTAACCATTAACTCTAGGCTGCATTTATGAAAAGAGATGAGCAAAAAGAAGCCGAACATAGTAAAGTTTCACTGATTTTGTTTCCAGGGACTTTTAATATTACGAAAAGTCACTTATGACTATTGGTGCCTTCGCCTCTGGAAGACAGCAACTACTGTGCAGTAAAATCCCATACCATGTTTCTGCCATTAGACCACTGAGTATGGGACATCTCAAGCACTTTATAAATGGGAAGCTTCATCAATTATTCACACTTCCGGCAACACACATTCCACATGTTTCTCTTCCCATACATTAATATTTCAGCCCCCCCCCCTGCCCGTCCTCCGCCCACCCATCCAAAGCATTCCTCTCTTTGCCACCTCCCGGTGGACATTTTGTCTACATAAATCACACAGTGACATTAAGAAGCCCTAAGATGGCCTCAGTCAGTACTTACAGTAGGCAAGCTTCTCCTCCAATCTATGGGTCCCCTGACTGCTGCCTGAGAGTCAAATGATGCCTAAAAGCATTAAATAAACTTCACAAGATATCTATTACAGCAGCGACGCATAGTTTGGGTATGGCTGCATGCGCATCACATGAATACAATGCATGAGATCTAATGCACAGATTACTTGCAATCTTAGAGGGAATTAGCCGAACAGCAAATTATCTAAGACTGCAGGTGAATTTAAAATAAATGTTGTTTGAGCTTGCTTCTTTCTTCTATCTTCAAGGTCTTGCCTGTTTTGCAGAGTAAACACTGAAGAGCAACAACAACACAAGGACAGAGCGTGAGTAGCCGGAATTTTTTTTTTTTTTTTTTTTTTGTTTAGTCAAGCCAAAGTCCCCCAGGAAGCACTTGGTCCCACGGCTTTTAGCACTCCCAACAAGCTCTGCATGGTTTAAGTTGTAAAAGGTTAATGTTGGGTTCACGGGCACAGTCGTGGTTAAGGTCTGTCAACTGAAGGAGACAAAATACTGTATGTACACAGCCTGGGAGGAAGTGTTGCCTAAGAGGCTCAGCTCAAGGATCAAATGTCTGGTTGTGTAAGGGAGGATGGCAAACAACAAAACTCCAAGACTCCAATTCCGGATGTTATAAACTAGGCTCTGCAATGGGCCGCTAAGCCAACACGACACATTTTGGTAGCACTTTCACCTTTGTGTGTACGTACCATTAAAATACTGCTCACCTGTCAATGCTAGCTTGTTTCTCTCTAGCCACTAGAAATCTGTATGAGTATTGGATAAATAAAGAGCAGAGGCAGCACTGGTTTTCTTTTGGCACAGTGATTTTGATTTAATCGAAAATTGTTTTATATAAAAATTCCTCTATAATTTTCCCAGAACCCAATGACATTGGTTTGTTGATTGTTGATTTTCCAACTAAAACTTTACTGAATTTACTATCATGTACAACAAATACAAATTAAACGCTCACATTTAAGAGGGTGGAACCGGACACTGAACACCATTTTTGCTTTAAAACTTATTACGTATGATTAATCGATTATGAAAGCCAAATATTTTCCTGTTTAGTAACTAATCTATTCAGCCCTATGGCAGTATTCTTACTCTTACTAAGTGACGCATTGCACAAAATTCCACAGACACACACACATGCATGCAGGTGGTTCCATAAAATGTATGTATAACGTATAATATGATATAACACAATGATAACCTCCACTGATATACCCAGACCTGCTCGTTCAGCTCTGTGTAAGATACATCACGCAGACACTGTGGTGACAGGATTGAAGTGAAATACTTGAAAATTCAAATATGGATAATACCTTGAGGGCAATCTGCATAAAAATGAGAGATAACAATAGAACGAGTAGAATGGTGGTTTGAGATATGTAAAATGTCTGGCCAAGACTCATCCACTCAGCTGTGATGATAATATGCCTTTACCTTGCAGCTGGATCCTTACTTCTGAAGCACGCTCTCATGGTTTTTGACAGTCCTCGCCCCAAATAAATTCATTTTTTTCTTTTGTATCAAACATACCCTATTTCTGTCCTACTGCTCTCTCTGTCTCGCAGTCCTCCTTCCTCAGGGGCCTCTCTCCCTCCCTCTTTCTTATTGATTCTGTGAGGTTCAGTGGGTAGAGCACGGCACTAGCAATGGAAAGGGCATGGGATCAATTCCCACAAAATTTCAAGCAGAGCTGTCACTCTAGGATAATTTGTCTGCAGGCTTACCCCATAGGATACACTGATATATTCTGCTTTGTAATTGGTGCCCATCAGTGTCAAGTGTCTCTGCGAGCTAGACGTTCAGGGCAAACACTGCAGAGGGCTGCATGGTTTCGTTCATTTGCATGGGCGAAATATATGCACCCATTTTTTACTGTCTGATGAGTGTCAAATGTGGCAACATTATGAGGAAAGTTTATGCTTTTTTTGTGTCTTATTAATTCGGGCAGCACGGCTTGTTTTAAGGTTTCATATTTACATTTAATAGAAACACTAATGGAAGCCATGTGGCTCACAGTGTCAGAGGAAGTCCGAAGGCATAGTCCTGCTAATGCCTCCTCCAGCTAATATGAATAATTTCTATTTTTGGTATCGTAACATTCATGCAAGCACTCTATGGATACTGAAACAATTCCCCATTCATTTTATTGATCATGATCAAGCTTCTTTAAAACCACTTTGAGGTACAGGAGCCACCGCAGACGATACAACTTCACATCTGTACTGCAGTCATGTCAAACAGATATTTTCTAAGAGCAAAATCACATTCATTGTGACTGACGCCCCTAAGCACCAGCTCCACCGCTACCGCCAAAGAAAGAAAAAAGATGTCTTTGAAACTATTACGGAGTATGTTAACATCAAATTGCACCATCGAGCTACTCTTCTGAGACTTCCAACAAGGTCTGTGTAACTGTAGAGCTGCAAGACACATACTGAGACAAACAGTTTGGGTTAAAATGTTCTTTAATAACTTAGAGTCGACAATATAACAGAAGTTGAGGCATGAGAGCGTGCTCTCCAACTAGGAAGATATTTGTAAATCAGTGCAGCTGCACACACACACACGGTGCAGAAGCAGCCCCGCTTGGGCCAGCCTCAACGAACAAGCAGAGCGTGTCTCAGGAGAGACAGAGGGGCCTCAGAGGCAGCCTGGCAAATCTGGGCCTGACCTCCCTGGAGAGAGAGAGAGAGAGAGGGAGGCAAACTGGATTTATATCTTTGTTTTTAATCCCCCTTACACGGTCCACTGGTCCTACAGTACTACTTTGTGCTGGCTTCATGTATAGTCCGAAAAAAACAAAAACAAATAAATAAATAAAATAACACGGGGGCTTGCATGTCACGAAAAACATCCATTTCTGTTGGGGTTTTTTTTTACTGTGACATCAGAGAAAAACGGTCACTCTCCTGTGTTTTCCCTATGTGAAAAAATAAATCCGCTGTGGGACAATATCTAACTGGCTTGTGACTTCATAAATGTATGATGCTAACCTCTTATTCTGGCACAAATTTCATTTCGTTACCGGCCCAGCACTCAGTTTGACATTAGCCTCTTGTTAAACCGTTTTCTGTTTGAGAAGGAATTTATTTTTCCCAAACCAATCACTGTAGCTGAAGTATCCATCTTCTTGACATCACTTGACATCGGAAATATGTTTTAGGGGTTGGCTGAAGTCAGCTTACGGTGATCTAAGTCATTCATGCCAAATTATTTCATAGCGAGGAAGTGGGAATAAAGTCAAGAATTCAGGAAAACCTTTGCACAAGTGGATCCAAGACGTAAGACTAAAACAATAAGCACTGAATCCTCCAGATCCGCTGAGTGCCAAAGGAGCTAGCTGATAAATTAAACCCATGGGAATAACAGCAACAACAATTTTTCATCTTTCTTTCTTTTTTTTTTTTTTTCTTTTTTTTTTTAAAAAAAAAGCCTTCAGTGCACAGCTGTTCTGATTTAATGGCTGTTGTTTCAGTCAGTTGATTTAGAGAAGCCTTGATGGCTGCGTCTGGCTCTCACACAGATGACGTTCCCAAATGAGTCCCACCTATAAAAAAGGCCCCTGACTGACTCGGTTGTTTCCCCAACTGGGGAACCAGCTATTGATTCAAATGAAGAGCAACACCAGACCTTTTGAATCGCTTGACAAAAATTTAAATGTGGCTGGCGATTTTCAAGTCTGGAATCAAGCTAGAGAGATGTGCGCGGAATTATAACCACTCTTCACTAAGGACGATTTCTTGCCACTAAGAAGAGAGTGCAATGGGCCCTGAGCCAAAACCGCGTACCATGGTTTCCCCAACAGGCATTCATTGTGCAGTGCATTCGTCTGTTTTTCCCCCTACTTCTGAGCCAATGGGGCTTGTATGTAGAGAGTCGAGTCAGTACATAATAGCCTCAGATACAAAAAAAACAAGATGATAGATTTATGAGTATGGGCACACACACGCTACATGCTTGTCTTTGTGTTCAGAAGTGTGCCAATTTTTTCCTGCATCTGCCCATATGCTCATAAGTGTGAGCTGGGCGAGTGAAAGGACAAAGAAAACACAAAAGCCAAGCAAAAATAGATAGGGAGGAATACAATGGCATGGCAAGTCGACACAAATAACCATGGGAAAGAGGGAGAAAGAGGGGAGAGAAGAAAGAAAGACAAAAGGAGTTGGCAAAATATGTCATTATCCCCAGTGGACAGAGCCCATCTTTCTTCCAGGACAAAGAGATTCATTTAGATCTTCACCAAACAGCAGCAGGAATAGCAACGAGTCGAGGAGTGGAGAATAAAATCATGTTACTGGCTCTATACATGCAGTCCAGATTATCTGAAACTCGAGATCCTACAGCATAACTGCATTAGCACGCAACATAAAATAAAATATGAGATCACTTAACTCTGGGTTAAGACAAATGCACCTGAAGCCATGTTTTACAGAGTGTTTCATCATCGGCCGACATTTTCTGTGTATGATTACCCCTTAAACATGCTGCATTGCATAACTCTACATACTATCTACTGTAAGCTTGATACAGCCAAGCTTTAGAAGAAGTTGCGTGGCCAAAACTCTGGAATTAGCTCCTTGAAAGGCAGAATTATTAGTGTTAGCGTTGTGGATATATTATAGCATATAAGTGGAATACAAAAAGGCATATGCGGATATAAAAATACCCAGAAAAGGTCTAGTAGAGAGACCAAATACAAATATCATGATAGTTTAATGGTCTGTGTACATAAAGAACATATTTCATATCAAAGTGGATTTACCAGCTGTGATTTTGCACAAATAAAAAACAAGACCGCGTGCTACAAGACCGTGCTTCTTCTGCAGTATCAAAAGTCAAATGATTTAACATGAAACCTGCTGACTACGCAGGTTTTTCTACTCCTTCCTGATAAGTAAGAAGTAACTAATTAAAGCTGATTTCTGCCACAGATGTCTCAGCCTGCAGTCATCAATGACAGCAAATCATTTATTCACAGATGCTGGGCCATGAGAGTAGACTGTACCGAGTAAGAGCAGCAATTTTACTACACGGAGAGATATCAATAAATCAAATTAGTGAAATGTCAGCTGGAAAAGAAAATCAGATCCTGTCGGATTACTGTATAATTGTACCAGATATTAAAAAAACATCATGATGTGATAATACATACAGTATGATATGCTGTGAGTTACTTCCTACTTGCCATTCCATACAAAAAGCTCCAAGTTCTCTCTAGCAAAAAAAAAAAAAAGTCAGAATTTTGAGTTGCTACAAAGATCACAATAGTCTTTTTTCAGAAAGGAGCAGACAGGTGCAAACCCACAGGATCTGTTTCTACAAATACCACATTTTTGTCACTGACACTGAGCGTTGACATCAGCAGTTATTACCAATGGTTACCAAAGAGCATTAATAGCGCTTGCTGCCATGGTGATGTTTTTTTGGCACACACAAAATAGACTGAGAGCCCTACAGCTTTCATTAGCTTTCCTATATTCTAAGGTTGAAAGGATTTGCAGAAAGGTCCCCATTGATTTTAAACTTGGGGAGTATAGCAGAGGTGTGTTTTGGTGCCTGTAAAAAGTGCCACCTGTTGCCTGACGGATATTTACTAAATACAGGGATAAAGATCCCACAAGTGGACCAAATGTCAGTCCACTAGTTGCGCTGTCAATACACAGTATAAGCTGGAGACTCATCAGCACTAGGATTCACTGAAAATTACTTCCAAATGTGAAAGCTTTCATTAATTTCCCACGGCTTTACTAAGCATGTTTTAGCTTTTGAAGGCAGTGCCCTTTAATGGTATACAGTACAGATGCATTCTCACGGTTACACAAGAGAGCTGCCCGGTTTGGCAGTATTCAGCCGTTTGGCAGCTCTTTGTTGAATGACGTAATTGACTCTGGAGCGGAGGATAATGCTGCAGGAGGAGTCAGAGGGCCTTCTAAGGGCATTTCTATACTTTTGTCACCGCTGGAATCCATTGCTACTGGGTGAACTCAAGCTGACCACAGCCAATGTTCTTAGTCAACTGGGAATGTTATTTTCTGCAAAGCTGCAGAGTACAAATGGTTTAATATCCAATGTCCAACCTGCTATGCTGAAAATATTTTTGCCCTGAGGTAAAGAAGAAGAAAATTGTGTCACTTGATCACTGTTTGCCTGTGGAATCGATGCCATTGACGCGTCCAGCTGATAAACGAGAGGATACTATGTGGTCAACCGGAACTGCTGTCCAAACATATGACCCATACCAGAAATGTGGAGAAATCAAGGTTTCAGTTTTCATATTAGCATTTTGTCATGGCCCTCTAGAGCACCTGGCTGACTAAGAACATGAAAATGACTTTCACAATTCACTCCCGTGGTAAATCCATTTTGTTCATATTTTTTAATGTGCGAGGTTGATCACAGCACTTGTTTGTCACTTCAGTGTTACAACGGGAGGCTAAGGTGAATATGCAACTAA
Source organism: Protonibea diacanthus (assembly GCA_028641955.1). Taxonomy (NCBI): domain Eukaryota; kingdom Metazoa; phylum Chordata; class Actinopteri; family Sciaenidae; genus Protonibea; species Protonibea diacanthus. The sequence goes on along the minus strand of CM053996.1, from coordinate 15,466,263 downwards.
TACAGATGATCACGAGCCAAAAGGGAGTTGTGAATCAAAACTGCCACTGCTTAAATCCCATGCTCCAACAGAATTTGAAGAGCGTCTAGAGTTTGAGAGAAAAAAAAATTGACACAGCTCTTATGATTGCGCTCGTATCCTGCCCCACCCACATCTGAAAAATATACCTTGTGATGTTAAAAACATGCCCCTTGTGGAATGAATAATCAGGAAGCCTTCCTTCTTTACACAATGCTAAATATGCAAAATTCACAGCTCCCCTGCTTTACATCCTCTATCTCCCCTCAAGCCTTTCCCTCACTTAGCCCACTCCATCTGCCATCTCTCTACTCACAGCTCCCACTCTTCATTCTCCTGCTTTGTTGTGCTTCCTGCATTCTCTCCCTTTGCCGCCCTCTTCGTTTTCATGTTGTTTTCAAAGTGTCTTTCCTCTTTTCCTTTCATTTCTTATCTCACATATATATCCACTTGTCCTCTGCAACCTTTTTGTCATCCCTCTATCCATCTATTTTCTACTCTGAGCCTCGTTCTCTCTTGCCACCCCACCCCTCCACCCCCACCCCCAGTATCTCCCCGCAGTGTGAAAGCGGTACCTGCGACACTCTGCTCCCAGTATCCTCTCATCTAAATGAGATGTGTGGCCTTGCTATATCTGATTCCTCTAGACAGGAGGTGAGAGCTAACCTATCTCCCACTTCGACACCTCACCGGCTCCCTGTTATTTGTTTTCATAACACAAATATGCTGTCCTTAGTCACGGCATATATCACAAAGCTATAACATCCCAACTCGAGCGGACAAATCAAAATAAATTCTACGAGATGGAGCCCTGCCTTAAATGGTGCTTAAACCAGTGGGTAGAGAAAAAAAAACACTTCTCGGGAGGTAAGATTCATATCGGATTAATGCACAAGTGATAGATAAAGACAAGAAGGGTGAAAACAGTGAGAGCATCCCCTGGTATCTGTCTGTGCTAATGAATACGATTAATGTTAAGCTGCTGGAATATCCACTTTCCATGTGGATATAAAAGGAAATCATTTATATTCTCAGACCATGAGTCATATCAAAGCATATCAGGCTATCAGACACAGGTCTTTTTTTTTTTTTTGCCCAGGCATATTTGTGATAACTAGTAGCTATAGTGACATACCATTATTACTGTTGTAAAGACCCAGAAAAGAGCTCTTGTGAAGCACTTATTTCAAGTTCCACGGATAACTTCATACAACCACGCTCCTCTATAAACCCAAAAAAGGTGAACTTACGTGTTCGGAAACGGTGGTGTGGGCGTGTGGCTGGGCCCTTTCCTGGGCGCCCATGATTCCAGCGCGATGTGGGCTTGACTGGGGCTGCCGGCTGGGAGGTAGTCGGCTGCACCTTGACTGTGGTCTTCACAGTAGCTGTACTTGTGGTGGATGCTGTGGTAGTAATGGTATCAGAAGTCTGTCCTGGCTTTGCGGCTCCGTTACGTCCATTACTAGTGCTGCTCCCTTTTCGGACAGTGTTGCGAGGGGTGACCTCCTTAACACTGGGTGGCGGGGTAAGTCGGGTGGCGCGAGTAGTGGAGGTGGTAACCACAGTCCCACTAATGCGGGTGCCGACACGGTTGTGAAGGTGTGGGACGTGGTTGCCGTCTCCATTGGCAGTGCTGCCATTGGCCGAGTGGTTTGCTGGATGCCCCGATCGAGTTCTTGGCACTGGGGCGGTACCATCTGCGGCTAGCGGCGTGGTAGTCGACACCATTGCTGTGGTCGAGGCAGATGAAATAGTGGTGGCCGTGGAAATGTCGGGCCCCTTGGGCATGGCACTGGGTTTAGAGAGAAATATAGGGTCCTGTCCAATGCTACCTTTAGGATCCACTAGATCAGTGGGGACATAGTCTTGGACAGATCCCACCACAATCCATTTCAGCAACATGAGACTTAGTCCCAGTCCCACAAAGCCCATTACCAGGGGCACAGCACACAGCCACGTTTGCTGGCGTGGCCAGACTGCACAGGGGCCACAGCGGAGAGGGCCCGGGGCTCGGGGAGATGCTTGTTCAGCCCCTGGCTCCTCCAGCGTCATGGCCGCTAGAGTGCTTGCACCAGAGCGCTCACTCATTGTGCTGGAGCTTCTTTTTTTTTTTTTTTTTGTCTTGAGGTGTTCAAGAGGTCAAACAGGTGGCCAAATGGTACAAGGGCATACACGAGGAAGGGGGTGTGGTGCAGAAGAAACCTTGGGCATCTTAAGTAAGTACCCACACAATGCTTAGCCTATATATCTACATGCACAAACCTTAAACATGAACTAACACACGAGCAAGGGCAGACACAATCACTCACAGTCACGTACAACTAATTAAAAGCTGGCACAGCACTCAGATGCATACACAAGCAGTATAACCTACACTCCCTCTGGCGGACAACAAGCCACACGCACACACACACATACACACACACACACACACACACACACACACACACACACACACACACACACACCCTCGCGTGCACACACACACAAATATGCACAAGAAAACACACACACTTCCACACACAGAGCACACAGGTTATGGACAGGTGAGAGGAGCAGGGCGAGGGGGCGCGTCACTGCACTTCAGCGCTAACGAAGCGGTGATAAATCCCAGGATTCTTCACTCCCTTGTTAAAAAAAAAAAAAAAGCCGGGGTTAAAAAAATAAAAAAGAGAAAGAACGAAGAAGGATATCGATCCGCTTCAGACTGGAGCTGTAAATCCATGTGCGTGTGTGCGTGCGTACATCAACAAGCCAGGATCCGGCAGCACCCTTCTCCACTCTCAGTTGGTTGATTATCGGCCGCATAAGGTCCTTAACATACAAACCAGCGATTGTTCCTTAATTCCTTGATTCTCTCAGGTTTCATTTGAGTTCATTTGAGCTTCTATAAACACATCGGAGAGCTTCCTTTTTTCTTTTGCATATGTCTTTGTCGGCTACTTCAAGTTTTCCCTCTAATAGCCTCTCAGTTTTCCAATGCCCGGCCACCCTTTTTTTCCCCCCTCTGGTCGCTCCAGCTGCCGGTAATCCGGTGGAGGAGGAGAGCGACTGAAACTGAAACGTAGGCAGAGGCAGACGGGATCTGCCAGCAAGGAGATGGGTGGTGTTTGGTAGTCCTGGTGTCCGGAGGTAGCGGGGCTAAATCCAACTGATCCAATCCCTGCGCCGACCACCCCACTCTTGATTTTCCCGGAGTGACAGTCGTGCGTCTCCAGAGCTGTCCGTCTGCAGTCCGCCACTGTGGTGGTGATGATGATGATGGATAGATAGATCCGGTGTTGGTACAGTGTGGGGTGGTATTTTTTTTTCTTTAAAAAAAAAAAAAGAAGAAGAAGAAGAAGCGATTCGTTTACCTTCGCTGCATTCCCACAGTGGTGCAAGCAGCAGAAAGGGAGATGGAGAGAAGAGAGAGAGAGAGAGGATGGAGGGAGGGAGGGAAGGAGGGAGGGGGCTGCTGCTCTGAAAAAAATGATGCGGCGGCTGTTCTTGGAGGCTGCAGACTAGGGAGAGACAGAGAGAGAGAGAGAGAGAGAGAGAGAGAGAGAGAGAGAGAGAGAGAGTGGGGGAGGAAGAGGAGGAGAGGAGGAGGGAGGGAGGCTTGCTCAATCCGCGGTGAGTGATGTGGGTTTCACGGCTCCTAACCCATCCGGCTCTCTTCTCCGGTTCACCGCCGTCCTCAATACTCCAAAGTGACGACTTGTGACTGCCCCATCTCTCCCCACCTTAAGACTCCGCGGCTGTAGGTGTGCGCTGACTCCCTCATCAGCAAAAAAAAGAAGAAGAAGAAGAGAGAAAGAAGAGAAAAGAAAGACTCTGGTGGGTAGAAATAGGTAGGTAGAGGGAAAACAGAGAGAGGGAGAGAGACAGAGAGCATAGATGCGTGTTGGCTAAGCTCTGCAGCAGATGCAGATAGGAGGCAGAGGGAGGAGGCGGCAGCAACAGCAGCGCACGCCACAGACACACACACACACACACACGGTGTGGAGAGGAGAGGCGATGCCATAGACACACCCCAGGGAGCGGTGAGGTGGTGGGAGGGAGGGAAGGGATGGGAGGAGGTGGAGGGAGGCGCCACCCCGATGTCTTCCACCGGCGGCACACAAGAGCAAACAAACAAAACACCTGGCTCATAATTTATGGGCGAGGTAGAGCACTACTTCAACTTGATACTACCATGGGCAGTAGATGAATCCTTTATTTTACAGTTCACAGGGGACTGTAGTGCTTTAGGCGCACAGCCAACCGGGTTTTATAGGCGATATGACTTAGTGAGATCAGAATGTGAGTAGAAAAACACACTGGAGGTAGTGTAATCAAGCCAGATTTGGCATTTTGGTCAGGAAAGACATAGAAGCAACCCAGTCAACAGGATAGACAAGTTACTGCATGCACATGTGTATCACAATATGAGGTAAATTTAGTTAGAACCATAATCACTGATGAGTTTACCCTTTTAAATGTATGCTCAGCACAAATGAGATTTGAAGTGCACAAAAGTATGCCCATTCAGTTCCATCAAGAGCGTAAGTCCCTGTATATTCATGCAATATTGTGAGCATGCTGGGGAAAGAAATGTGTTAGTTGTAGCTTGTAATATCAGTTTTCTGTTTACTTCATTGTGAAAGACGCATCAGTGCTTTTAATAAAGTGTTTTCCTCGATTAAATTCCTGTTGCTGTAATGTCATTAATCAAAAAAAAAATAGTAATTTTTCAGTGTCTACAGAGCTGACAGTCTCCAGATTTCTTAAAGTGGTACTGAATGTAGCCTCTTTTGTTTGCGAGCAGAAGACGACCTACCTATACAGAGGTACTCCTTGGTTTCTCGTTCATTATTGCTTGGAGACAAGTGGGGTTGTGACATTACAGTTTTTTTTAACGCCGCCTGCCATTGATTCTTTTTAACAGTAAAACTGGAGTAATCGACAAGTTGAAGAAAATCATTCATCATTGAAAATGTGGGTGGATACTGTAATAATAACCCTGGAAAATTGGTGCGTGTCTCAAGTGTGTGTGTGTGTGTGTGTGTGTGTGTGCGCGCACCTCTGTGTGTGAGCATGAAAGAGAGTAAGAGAGAGCGAGAACAAAAGAGGGAGGTGAGGTAGAGGGGTGGGAAAAGAAAAAACAGATAGGAAATGGCAAAATGAGCAAAATGTCAGCTGCTTTTTTTTTTTTAACGTGACTATGAGCATCTGCAACACACGGTTCACGATCCAAAACCTCCCAATCACTATTTACAAACCCCCAAACAACATTCATTATGGTTTAAACTGCTTATGGCTCAAAGCAAAAAAAAAAAAAAGATCCATTTCAAACTCTTCACATTCCCAGAATGACTCTAATATTATGCCATTTCAAAGACATTGTTTCCACAATAACAATTTGCATTACCCCGAGGTTGGTCTCTCAATTGATTTTCATAAATAAAAGAAAATGACTGACACAACTGAAGCACTGTGACATCTCCATGCTTATTCATATTTCTGTATAGATCACATCTTCCATTAGCACGATGGCTAAAGCGCATGATGAGACTGACTGCATTGTTTACTCGTTCAGGAGTAGAGGTAATGTCCCGCTTTGAAAATGCCTTTGAACTTGACAGGCTGTCGACAGCCATTCCCTCCCAGGAATTCGTGCTCTTTTTAGCCCTCACAAGCATTTGAAGATTCACAAGGAAGAAAATAATCTGAGGATTACCAGGAGAGGAATTTATTAAAATCATTGAAATATTGGTTTCAGTTGTGTAACACTGTTTTATGAATAAGAGCTTAGAATGGAAAGTTTCTATGAGATTTTGCCCTGGAATATAAATGATTCTCAAATAATAAAGAATAAGTGGTGAAAAAATGCCATACAAAATATGTAGCTTTGACCAATAACCATCTTCAGTTTCAGAGCACAATACCACTTTTGTAAATACTGTTGCTTACATGTATTTCTTATGAGTACGTTACTTATGATCAAACAATAGTGAGTCGACAACCTTTCATAAGCAGTTCCACCAAAATCAGTGAAATGTTTGTGACACGAAGTCACACACCAACTATTTCCACTTCTCATGAGTGATTGTACCCAGACCATAATTAGATTACAAATTGTGAGAACAGGTTTACGAGGTGCAGAGTGGGAACGGCAGGTACCATTCGCCTGATTACAGGTCAATCAATCAACGAAAGTAAAAGTATCAAAATGAGTTTTGTAGTTTAGAAGCTAACACAGAGTTGTTTAAATTCTACAGTCTTTTTCCGGCTATGTTAGCAATAAGCATCTTGTCAGAAATTTGACAGCAGATTATCTTGAATCTGTACTTTTTACAAAAAAAAGAAATTTCCAATCCTAAACCAGATTAGAACATGTTTTTTGGGGGGGTTGGGTTTTGGTTCTGATTGGGTCAGAATGGTTGGTCACACATTCAGTGTGGCCATTTCATCCTCACCGCTTTGTTCCAACCTCTGCCATTTTTTCAACTTTTCAACCAACGTCTGTGCAGAAAAAGTGGGCCAGACTAGCAGTTTGACTTGTGAAACCCCCTCAGTGTCACCTGGATGGGTTGAACTTTCCCCAAAGAGGGACCAAAGGTTGTTAACAAACGGTAGAAGGCAGAAAAGTTACAAAGGAACCCAACTATTGACGACATACCATATAATGTCAATGTCAGCCATGTACCTTAACACTTGAGTGGGTCAGGTGCCCATAATGCTTTGTATTCCTGAGTGAGGAGAGGAGAAGTCACTTCCACTGCCTGAAAGGAGAAATGGTCCAGGAGGGTTGCTACCAGGAGGAGATATTACTTCATCTGGTCCATCCCCCTAGGTGTCTCCTGGTCCAGGGTTATGTACGGCTTTGATGTTGTTAGGCAACTGCAGCAGTGTCCATTGTGTCAGTTATCCTAACTAATATATGTCCAGGAGGATTCCCCTGGTCTTTGCACCCTAAGGCTGTCAGCTAGTCCAGTCTGCCTCCAGAACACAAAGAGGTCTTCAGTAATGGGTGACATCTTACATTGTGCATCCTCCCTGTGACTCAACTATCCCCAAAAATAGCAGAAACTTAAGGACATATGCAACACAATGAAAAAAAGCTACTGGCGTATGTTGCTTTTGCTCAACTAGCTTACTTTGTAGGCATAAACGATGGCAGTGTCCACTGTATTGATTATAGCCTCATGCATAATATTAAAAATCAATGTCTTCTCCCACTGCTGGTGTATGCATTTGAGCATCTCCGGGGAACCACTATTTACCAAGCCTGATCAGCACAACCTTCCTGGATGTAGGAGGGAGAGACATATTACTCCTGTTGTCACTGTAAATACTCCTTTTTCCCCAGCATGGCAAATGCCAAGGTTTGTATTTGTGTTCTCGGGCATCGTTCGGGCATATTCCCAGAACAAACACAAGCATGTTTAGCATCGGTCCAGTGCTCCAAAGACTTTAGGACAACAACCATTCCTCAGGCCAAAGTGGTTGAAAGATTTTTACACTGTCTTCTTCCTGTGATACATTCTCCTGGCTTCCTGACTGTATGTGGAGCCAGAAAAGGTGAATGCAGTCTTGGAATGGCCCCAATCCTACTCTGTAAAATAGGATTAGTGCTTAATGGGGTTCACCAGTTTCTACCAGTGGTTCAGTGGGAGGCTTAGCACCATTGCAGCTTCCATTAATACATTTACTGAGATCCCCTCCTGCTGCCGTTGAAATCTAGAAGCATACCAGGCCCTCACAGAGCACAAACCGAGCTTTCCAGAGAATGATTAGTTTTTCTCACATTACTTTTATTTCTGTTCTTCTTATATCAGCCAGGAAAAGTCATGGTGGTCAGTGTGATAGCTTCTCCGAAACTAGAAATTTTGTTGTCAAGCTCCTGTCTTCTCCATGATGCAGCAGCACTAATGACCTACTTGGATGGGGCTAGACAGGATGCCATCTCTATATTGGCCCTCAGTTCATCTCAAATTTCTAAGCTTTCTCTCTCTCTTGCAACTGTCGCTGCATTTTTCTCTTTGGCCTTCTAGTCTCTAGTTAAATGAGCAGATGGAGAGGAGTAATCAGGAGAAACCACGTTGCACTGCCTGGCTGCATCCAATCCATTCACTTGGAAATCCCAGCTCTTGTGGGATCAATGCACTTGCAAATACCCTGCAGGTCTTGTTCACAGGGAAGTCTCAATTTGAATGTCAGATGGGTTACCTGTCAGAGCAGAACCGAGATGTGCGGGTACTTGCTGGCGAGGAGAGCAGAAGCTCTTGTTAGGCAATATGTCTGCTTCTGAAGAAGAGCCAGAGCTGCCCTGTTGAATGCCAGGTCCACACATTCTTGACAGAATATCCAGTGAGGCGAACCGGGACTTTATTATGATGTACTTCAATTCTGTGTAAACAACAGTGAATGAGATCTGACTTCTCTTCCTAGACCTTTTGTTCCTGAGAGAGGTAATTGAAATCTAGGCAGGGGGTGTTCCTGTGCAGACTAACATGCAGTAGATGGAATCGGTGTCACGTAATAACCAAAGGCAAGACCCCTGTTAATAGGAAAACTTATCTCGCAATGGAAAAGACAAGTTTTTTTTTATATAGCACAAGATGTGCCTAATGCCAAAACAAAGTCTCTAAATGCTCATTAGAGACTGGGGAATTTCTCCTAGCTTGGTAAGACTGGACAGAAACAATTAGAGTTCAAGAAAAAAAAACTGCACTGCAGAGCAAATCCAAAGCCTTTACGCCAGTGATATGTGGAAGTTGTGTGCTTATAAACAATGCCGTGCCGTATAATGTTCGGGACATCCATTTCCAAAGTTTTAAAAAGCTCTCTCTGTGTGACAAAGTGATTTACTCCGTCTCCACTTTGCCTCAATATGGAGGAGAGCACTATTTTAAGAAAGGCGTGTCCTTGAAGTAAGGGACACATGTTTATAAGCAGCAGTTCACGCAACTGCTTTACATTTAGAAATCCCCAGACTACTGCTAAGCGCTGAGATCTCTAATCGTCTGTTATTGCTAGACTAGAAAGAACAGTGCTCTGCTTGGACCCTGCTTTATCACAGAAATACATGTGTATGCTTTTTCACATAAATCAAACTTTTTTTTTTTTTCTACTGCTATATTTGCAAGTTTAAGAGATAATGCACCGCCTGCAGTCCAACAGGACACAAGCTTTCACTTCCTCCTACTTTGCATTGTTAACAAACTAACTGCCAGCCATATAAATGGCAGCATATATATATACACACAAACTACTGTTAAATAGTGCTTCAAATTCTGCCAGTGTTATGTGACAAAGTTAAGCTTGCTTTAACTCTCTGGGGTCCTATCAACTGTCTTCAATAGCCCTTCAATCATGGGTGATTGTTCTGACCCCAGAGGGTTAAGTAGTGCGCATGATGACTGACATATTTTCCCCTCGGGGCTTACCATACAGTAACTACATGTGCTCGCTGTTAAGACTGTTAAGTATTATAAACCAAAATACTCAACTAGGTTGCTGCTGCTACCAGTACCACCTGTCGTTCCACACTGCAGCATGTACAACAAAGAATACTGAAGGGGCCATTTGGGAGTTTCGGGGCTCATCATAATTGTTTGTGTACCAGAGTGAGAGTAGATAGTTGCATAGTATTATATTAATGGTGTGGTCACTTTGTTTCGTCTGTTTATATATTTTCAAACTAGTTCTGTATAACTGAGGTGTTACCTTTGTGTCAACAATTTCTTTAGCCTTGTAGGATCACATACGATCACTTGTTCAATAGGTAAATTGATCACATCCTCTCCCTCTTGTTACACTTGTGGATAATACGACTCCAGTAAAATACATCCAAAAATCTGTTTCATTTCCTCTGCCGTCCGCTCTGTGTGTGTGTGTGTGTGGTGTTCAGTCCTGCCTTCGCGCAAACAGGCAGCGACACAAAGAGCAGTGGAGCGGAGGCAGAGAGGCAAAAGTCACTTTCGAGCCCCTCGGTTCCAATCATTTTTTTTTTCTTTTCCAGAACATCCACTTTCACATCTACTTTCTTCAGCAGTAAGTCAAACAATGCTTTGCAGTAGGAGATGGGCATGTACTTGACCCGTGAGCCAAAAACCGCAGACTGACCGGCTGTTGTTGTGTTATTTCTGCTGTGTGATAAGCTGTCAGATCTATCTATGGAATAAAAACGTCCAAAAATCTTCATTAATATGAATTTTATCATAATCCTGCATCGAGGTTGGTTAAGCACCCAGTATTATCAATAAAAACAAAATGAGACAAACAAACTGCATTATGAATGGATCGTGCGACTAAAATGTCCACTCAAACGTCTGCTACACTGGAGAAGAAAATAGCAGCAAATGAAAATATTAGATCATGTGGAGCGATGAGGAGTTAAATTTTAATCGTGCCTCATTCTGCAGCGGTAATCTGAAAATCCTGTTAAAATTTGAGCTATTTGGACGGAAATCTGACTGTTGTCATTTCTGTCTGCTCATCTAAAGCCAAGCGAAAGGACAACGGGGAAAATGCAGCAGCATCCAGTAGAGAACAAAAAGCACTTCAGTTGTCTGAGGTTGTCCAAGCCTCTCAACAGATTTGCCACCCATTACAACTGTTCATAACTCCTCGATTGCAATACGTACAAACCCAATTATTGCCTGAATTCTGTGGGCCAACACATACAGTATATCCACATAGGTCACTTGATGTTGTTATTCACACTGAAAACTTTTAATTTCCTCCTTAACTCATGACCTAACTCCAGTTTCATTGAAATTGTCTAAATAGTTTTTGAGAAGGCCTGTGAACCGTCAGACAAACGAACAGGATGGAAAATATAACCCCATAGGCTGCATAATGAAACTCAAACATAATAAAAAATAACTAGTGCACTTGCTCAACAGGAGAGCGTAGGGAAGTGCTGTTGAACTGAGCCTGCAGTTGATACAGCAAAGGTGCTTCGAGGCTCAAAGGTTCAAAGCAAAACAGGTTAAGAAAATCGATAAAAACTATCATCTATCATAGAACTCATTGTAGAACTCCATTGTGTAGCAAATAACTACCAAAAGTCATTCCTAATGAATATCTCCATAAGATAATACACGCCCTCAAGTGCTATTTTTCTTAATTACCCTCATTATATTACATGTTAATGATGCATGAATGTTTTCATATAGTGATTAAAAACAACATCATCATAGTATAACAACAATGGTCTTGCTTAAGGCGTCAAAGTTCTTTCCAAATGCATTTTACAAAGTTAGTCGGGAGCCATCTTAGCATTGGGATGCAGCAGACACACAATATTACAGATGTAGCAGTAATTAAATCATCAGTCCCGACTAGAAACATCACACAAATTAGCCATGTCTATTCCATATTGTTGAGGCAGCCAAGTCATAAGCTTACAAATGGGATCAGCTGTTCTCAGCTATTGTTGCCAACAGCAGTGGACCTCCAACATGGCCGCCAGAGGGCACATTGCATTATCCATTTATGAGATGTCTTCTCCACTCCTGAGCCAGGGAGGGAAGGAATCATTTGGTTACCCCAGCTGGGGACAGTGTCGCACATGCACTAGAACCTATACTTTCAATTTGCTTGTGTCAACTGTGATATGTTTTGCCCGTATTGAAATTCAACTCTGTCGACAGAGCAGCTATTTGGGTTTCACCAGAGAGGATGGATCTTTATTCAAGCTGGGTATGTCTGTATTTCCAGCACAATGCAATGGCTGAATAGACTGGCAGCACGACTTAACAGTGATTCTGACCAGGCATCAAAGCTAATACATTCTCCCCAATGTTAAGACACATCTTTGGTTGAGTTGTTTCAATACTGTTAATGTTAAAGGGTCAGTAATACTGGACCTTTACCTGGGAGCATGAGCACCACCTGTTGCGCTGTGTGGCGAGCCACTCCGAGCCACTTTCTTTGTTTCCCCATTTCCTAAAACCAAACCCAACACATCTGTATTTGTCAGTCTGGGAATAAGACTCAACAATCCACTATATTTCTAGTAGTATGTATGATTGACCCCACCTTTAATTGTCATTGAAAAGCGTTTACTACACACACCCACAAACATAAAGAAACCATTAACAGTGACATTTCATTAGAAAAAGACTGATGTGTCATTCTATACAGGCTTGAGGATAAAATGTTTGCTTTTTCATACAGTATTTTCTTCAGACATTTGCATACTTTGGTTATTTCTCAAATTCATGTTTGGGTTTGGTTGAATAAATAGACAATGTCAACCAAATAGAATTCAATTACAGTGGAGTGAACAGCCTCCCATGAATTTTTAAAGTCAGTTTAAGGACGGATACATCTGCTTGTCTCACATCCGTAATGGTCATCACCGTGTCCTTCACACATCATTTGTTTTCTTTAACACCTTAAACAGCCAATACTTTGACGCCCTTTACTTGATTAGCAACCGGTTTACCCACTAACACTAAGCTGATCTCCAATGACCTAATGATGAGTGCTCTACCATTTTGTGTTTTACTCAAAGGGTGGGCTTGTCTCTGGGGAGCATAATCATTGGATGGTAAATCTCTGTTAAACTGTGAAACAACTATATTTCCTAGAGGTGGTATTAGCCTCTGTCCTCTGCTGTTTTCCTACTGCCTTTATCGTACCCCATGGTTAATGGAAAGAGCAATTCCGAACATCATATTTTACTTTGATAGCACGGGGGCTTTAAATCAAATGTTTCCAAATCTCCTGAGTCACAGTCACAAAGAAATACCAATCTTAAGAAGTGACTTATGGAGATGTTTGTGAAATCTTTCCCCTTTTTGGAATAGGAACCTAAAAAAAATGAATCTAATGTGTTATGTATGTAGCAGATGACCATCAAAAAACTGGTTTACAACTGAAAGCACAACATGAAATCCTGAGTACAATTGATTGAAGCTGCAGGACAGCACAATACAAATATGGTTAACAGTTTTCTCCCCTTTTTTTCCTGGGAGAATAATCTGGGTAACACTAACCTTTATGTTTTATTCAAAGCCCTGCTTAATAATGCATGATATATTGCATGATTAGATAGTGTGTTTAGTGTGTGTGTGTGTGTGTGTGTGTGTGTGTGTGTGTGTGTGTGTGTGTGTGTGTGTGTGAGAGAGAGAGAGAGTGTGTGTGTGTGTGTGTGTGTGTGTGTGTGTGTGTGTGTGTGTGTGTGTTTGTCATGGATTTTTTTTAAATTGGCTCGAGGATGTAGCTCCCTGACCAGTGTCACAACCTAGGTACATAATGAGAAACACACATGCAACGGAAGGTAAAACAGCAGAGGGGTGCTGCATATAACTAGACTAAAACAGTGTTTTAAAATGTTGGGTTTGATCCAGTTTGTTCCAGTTTCGACCACAGAAATGTTAGAAGACATGCCACCAGAGACTCAAAGAGCTGAACATTAACATAAAGAATATGTGGTCGACCTGCCTGTGACAATACGAATGCAGTGCTTGTTACTGTGCAGGTCCCTGTCCCTAACAACTCTCATGTTAACAAATGCAGCATACAGCATGTCTACAATGGGTGTAACAGATCTTGGACAGATGTCCTTTTGCAGAATAGCGATGTGGTTTTAAATGGCAGGCAGCACCACCATGGTTCACCTGTTTTGATTTGTGGTTTTTGGATTTCTGTGAGGCTGCACTTAGGCACCGCAGTGCCTGCTAAAAGCTCATTTTAGCATCATAACACAATGCAAACACACTAATGTTTAGTGGGTTTACCCTCTAAGTACAGTGTGTTAACGTTTTCTAATTGGCTCTTAAGTCAAAGTACAACAGAGGCCATTAGTTTTGAAGATATTTGGTTATAAAGAAAAGTATAAGACAATTTTGTAAATAGTTAAGTTAATACAATATGTTTCGGTCAGGAACACAAATTACTAAAAGCCTAATAAAAAGTCTGGGATACAAATTTCATAGTTACATCCAGAAGTTGTCAAGGTCTGCACTTTTTTTTAAAGCATGGCGCTGCCATAAACCGAAAGTTTAAATTCAAAATCCAGTTTGTAAGACATGGAATGTAACGTAACGGAACACGAGCAAACAAGCTTTCGTTTTCTTAATTCAACTTTTTCTACAAGCAGAATCAAACACTACACATGATTGGCTCTTCAACGTTGTCGAAGATACCTTTCACTCAGTACACTCGCAAAAAGAATTTGTCCTTCCTTCTGCATACATCTCCACAAAGAGAAGCTATATAATGACATAATGCTGCTACTGAAATTCTACTGATTTTCACATTTTTATTCCTTTTTTTTTTTTTTTTACTTTCCTTTTTATTTCTTCTTTATCTGAATCAAGGTCTCAGGATTACAGAGTGTCTTTTGCCACACAGATTTGTAAAAGCCCTTGAGGTAAGTTTGTGAGATGTAATATATAAATATAATTGACTTGGCTGATTCAAAGTGACATTTCACACTTACAAACTCCAACCTGGTTCACAGTGTGTCTCACTGGCATACACAGAGGGAAGGCAACAGCAATGCACACTGACATATTAACCAGGAGATATGGACTTTGGCTTACATGTTGCTATGCTGGGCAACGCAAGGTCATCTTTAGATGGAACTCCTTTAACAAACATTAAGTATAATGGAAAGAATTTCACTACACGGAAATGCGACGGACAAGTCTATAAATGTGTCACAAAATCAATGATAAAGAGGCACAGAGAATGATAATAATGCAAACTTTTAATGGAATAATGTTGGGGAATATTAGATAGGAGTCTATCTTTTTGTGCATCAGCTCTTTCAGTCCATCTAAATGCATTTCTTAGCTGAACTGGTACAGCTTTTTGTCATACGTTCCAAACTTTTCCCCTATTTCACAGCGTGGCAGATTATTCAGAAGTGCTGAATATACTTTTTTGAACGATAATCCTTAGCCATCGCTACAAACAAGAATGTGTAACTCCGAATCAGTTTCATAATATTTTTAAGAAAGAAATTGATACAGTATACATTTAGTTTGAATCTTCCATACATTTTCTAGAAAATCAATCCCAGATAATGTCTGTCTGTCAATTAAATACCTGAGAAGTCAACATGCTTGCTGATTCACAACACTGGCCGTCATAACCTAATCCAACCAGAACTTTTACAGGGTTAGACACCATGGTAAATTGATCATTATACTTATCATGCAT
Organism: Protonibea diacanthus; assembly: GCA_028641955.1. Lineage (NCBI taxonomy): Eukaryota > Metazoa > Chordata > Actinopteri > Sciaenidae > Protonibea > Protonibea diacanthus. Next base: position 15,451,098 of record CM053996.1, on the reverse strand, counting down.
CATCATATATCTTAACTCTCTGCTGCATGTGCATCTGCAGCAGTTACTGGATTGGTCATTCGATGAAAAATGAATCTCTACCAACGCCAAATATTTGCTGGTTCTAGTTTCTCAAATGTGAGGATTTGATATTTTTCTTCGTCGACAGCAAAGTTAATATCTTTTGGGTTTTGACTGCTGGTTGGATAAAATGAGCTACGTGTGGATTTTAATGAGCATTTTTCAGCTATTTTCTGACATCCAGTCAAAGTAAAATAATTATTGCAGCCCTAGCTGCAATTAATGATTATTCCATCTGTCTTCACAATTCAGAACTCTTAGTTGTCTGTTTTTGTCTGATAAGAGTCAAAACTCATAGATATTCAGCGTACAATTATGTAAAACAGGCGCAGCACACACTCGAAATCTGAACTTTGTGGGTTCAGATTTCGAGTGTGTGCTGCCCCCCCTCCCCCCCTCCTTTTTTTTTTTTTTTTTTTGCCAGAACAAAAGACCAACCACTGATCTGCACAATAAACCTTAAAATATTAGAGGTTATGAAAATAACATTAATTTCAATGATTCCCCTTGACCCTATACATCACTGCACATACAACCATCCACAGTAGCTTTGTAAACATGATGGGAGCTGAAGACCAAACATTGCTTGCACAAACATTGCCGGGTGAATGGAAAATATACATTTAAAAAAACACCCAGATGGAACTGTTGCTAGGAGCGCTGTTCTGTGCAAATTTCTGCAGTCAGGGGTTTTCATACTCCCTGAAATATCAACTGAAAGCAAAGCAGTTTGGACTGACCTAGCACAGCCCGTGTTGGAACCCGTCTCATCAGATGCAGATACGTATAGATAATAGAAACATAAGACTTGATTCACCTTTTCAATCTGCGCAGCACTGTTTAGATCTTTTGAGGAGCACTGGTCTGATGCTCATCATTAGGTTATTTGGCACACTTCACTACTACATCTGCAGTAAATGGCCCGCATCGGTTTCACACACAGACTATGTGGATTTTGTTGAAATCAGTGTAATAAAATGTAATTATGCATGCTGTGATTCCCCTACAAGGCCTGACAAGCATCAGTTTGATATAAAAGCACACATGCAGAGAGAGACATATGAAGATATGAGTCATTATTCTGTGCAGTTCCAGTATATCTGAAATTGTTTGTCTTATCAGTGTTGTTTGATGACACAACATAGAAATATTAAACAGATTTGTGCTATATAAAAATGACATAGTTGATATGTTAGGTATGAAGGGTTTTTCTCTCTCTCTCTCTTTTTTTTTTTTTTGAGATGCCAGGCCTCAAAAGAAATTGTCACATTATACAGTGTGAAAGAAAGAAAAAAAAAAATCCACCTACTTGCTTTTTCCAAAGCTGTCAATGGTATTTCTTGGTCTTCCACAGAAGATGAAGTTCAGTCAGTTGTCATGGAGATAGCTTAGTTGTCATCACATGGCCTGAGTGTGGTCAAAAAGGATTTGGGAGAAATACTGAAAACTTTAGAAAAAGGCAGTAAGGAAGCCTTAAGTTCTCCAAGTTTGATATAAAGTATCTCGGCCACACGACTGCTGAGCACTAACTCACCTGAAACAATGAGTTTGCACACGAGCAGAAACACAATCAATGCAAAGTAGATGACGACTGTGGTAAGAAAAACATGGTACATAGTAGCGTAGAGTAGCTAGAGGATAACAGCGCAGATGGAGGGAAAACTGGCACACTGGTAATAGCACTGGTAAAGAGCACTTTTGGCTGTCAAACTGTCACCTACAACATCACTGACACAAGGCTTACCTACCTCCTATCGTTCTGATAGGTGGCATGGCAGGAAGCGAGGCTAATTTGCTCTGTAGACTCTGTATCTGAGGTGTGTAGAATTGAAGGGCCAATCAAAGAGGAGCAAAAAAAGCTTACATCTTACAAGCTTACATACTTATTTCCAATTACATTGTTAGCTCATCAGATGGATTATCAGTTATCTCACTAACACAGCTCAGACATAAGTTATCAATCAATCTGCGCTTCCACCGGTTCACTGCAAAGTTTTGTCTTTTCTCCTCTATTTTTTTTTTTTATCCTGTACAAATGGTAAATATAAAAATGGTCAAATTTGCTGACGAGTGTTAGGTCTCCTCTCAGATCAATCACAGGCGAACTGTGATTTGAGATTTAGTGAAAATACAGATGTCATTGCGAAAACGACTCCGTGCCGTCTCTCCTGTCTTCGTAACCCAAACCCATTTGAAGTAGATCAAAGAATATTGACAATGATTTATTCTCCTTTTGTTGACTTTTTTTCCATTTATTTTGCCGGCTTACATCCCTTTGTAAAGAGGACAAGAACCAACCCAAAGGTGTTGTTGATATCAGCTCGAAAATTAATAGCAAAACAAGATCCTCAGCATAGCATCAGTCCTCATAAAAGCATGAGATTACCAGCGACTCCACACACTACGACTACGTTAAGCTGCTGCCACCAGGAATGTGTTTTAAATTGCCCTCTATGTAAAACAAATAGAAAGAAGTCGGGTTTTCTTCCAGAAGCCATTCAACTTGAGAATGATCACAAGATATTTACTTTGTGTATAGACTAATGAATGCGCCCGTCGACCTTGTGCCAATCCTTGTGTAGTCCTTCTATCACCTCACATTTGCTTTTTTTTTTTTTTTTAAACATGCTGCTTATATGTACTGTTTGTACATCCGCTTGCCTTGAATTGCCTCTTGAGGGACAAATAAAGCACTCTCAGCTGAAGTGGGATTTGAACATTTCAGTACCTCCATTCAAAGACCAGAAACCCTCAGATCAGTCAGCCATCGTGATGAGTGCCGGGGAAACAAAAGATGCACCAGAAAGCTTAAAAAAAAAAAAAAAAAAAAAAAGCTATATTACTCATTCATATGATGACAGAATCTCCAGACTCCCTGTCGTTGATAACATCAAGGTAACTCCCACTGCTGACTTTCTTTGCCCACATGTTTCTTTTCAGTAATGATCAAACTACTTCCAGCAGCTTCTACTCATACAGACAGAAATTCAAAAGTTGTCATGTAAGGTACACCCGCTATTGGTAGGGTGTGATAGCACTTCCACATATCTCAAGTTCGCCTTGATGTTTACTTTTGGCTATTGTAAGAGGCTTTCCTCGCCCGCTGTGATCTTGTCAGCTTCACATCAGGTGGTAAACAACATGCAGAAAGTCAGTATCAGTGCATGATCTATGACACAGGCGTTATTTCATCTGAAATCATCATAAAGACGTATCGCGGATTATAGCGTTCAATTTCAGAGTCAAGATATCTATTTTTCTGAAGGCGCACGCAGCACAGAGGTCCTTTAAGGTAACCGCTCTCTGATAGCATGACTGAGATTTAACATAACTTAGCCTGATGCTGGGGATGTGTTTGTATTCGCAGCAGTTAGCAGTGGAATAACATTCCTTTTTCCACTTCAGGGAACACAGGAGCTCTTTTGATAGATGGTGCATGTGTGTAGGCAGAACGAAAAGGCGCACGCACACGCGCACGCACACGCACACACGCACGCACGCGCGCGCGGGCGGGCGGGCTCATCTGCATGTGCATACACGTACACATATAGAGCAGCAGACAGGAGACAGGAGCTTTTAGTGACTGAGGCACTCTGCTTTTCCAGGAATGTGTGGATGAAAACAGCACTTCAGTGTTAACCTTGAAGCATTGAGCAGCGCTGCCTTTAGAGTACGTGAGAACCCAGAAGGACCAGAAAACAAATTATAGGACCTGCAGGCTGCAAGTAAAATTACCTCCCTTTATGCCTTTTTATTTCCATGAGTAACCCTTCATAGTCTATGTTGACAGAATATTAAAGAGGATGGTGAAAGAGGAGAGACAAAGGGTACATTCATCACTCCATCTTCAATCAGAGTGTATTTTCCTTTCTCTGTGAACAGATTCACACTTATCTCTCCCCCAGAAATTTCATCTCAGCACAGTGTACACGCAGAGAACAAGGTGAGTCGCCATCAAAAGTATGATCTTTAACAGAACATGTTTTCCTCTATCGCGGTTATCGGTGGAAAAACACTCTGGTGTTTTCTATTGTGCTGCTGCAGCTTCCTCTCCCTTTCCTTCGATCTAATTTTCTGGATTGCAGCATTACGGGGGATACAAAGACACTCGCAGTTTACACTGAGAGATAAAAAATAAATATCTTACCAACATGAGCTGTTATGGAATAAAATTCCATTGAGCATCACTATAGGTTTTTATTACAGAGTTAAGAACTCGAGGTGGTCTTGGGCTCAAATATTACCGGCGCTGTAAAATAGAAAACCTGAAAAGACAAGTGGTGCACACACAAACGCAGGCAAGAAATGAGATATTTGGCTAATTTCACATAATGTGATCGAAATTAAGCAGCTGCTGATATTTATATCATAGACTCAGTCATGAATCGACTAGATTGAGTTTAATAAGGATACCTGAAATTAAACAATTCAGCCCCCTAATGTACTGAGCAAATATCTTAGCGGTGAAAGTAATCATAGCTCTGAAATTACTCCTTACAAGCATTTCTATTTCTGACTTGTTCTTGTAGTTTTTTTTTCTCTCTTCATTCTTGGCTCAGATTTGTTGTGACACAGTTTACAGTTGGTTTCTTTTCAATCTGTAGTGTTAGATGAGTGTAAAAAAGCTCAGTTTATCATATCCTCTCAAAACTTGACATATCAAAATAAAACAAAATAACATAAAACCCCAGAAAATAGACTTATCTTGTAAGTCTCCCACATCTCCTTGGCAGGAGTTGTCATTCTTGGGCAGGTAATTGACCCCAGGTTGCCCCTCTGCTCCGCTCGTCAAGCCTCCCTGAGGTGTCTCTTGTCTCTGATTCACGTTCTTATCTCTCTGGTGCATACAGTGAGGTAGACCGCACAGACACAGGTCGCAGGACCAATCGCATCCACACATCTAAGTGAATTATTCAAATTGCCGAGAGCAAGAGGTGCATACAACCCTTTCCTGTTACGTGAGAGGAATGTCTGGTCAGGTAGCAGTCACTCCAGATCAGACAGTTACTTAGATTGGACAAAAATGTAATTTGTTCTCGTATCTGATTTTACTGTAATGGCTGTAATAGTGACTCGGTAATGACCTGGTGTCCGTCTTGCGCCCGTGTGCGGCTTAACTTAATACAATCGCAATGAGCAGCGGATCATGTGGTCTAAATGGATTACATAGATCATATTTATTCTCATGATTGTAATAAAGTGCATGTACGTGTGGAGGTGTTGACACAAGGCAGCAGAAAAAGACAGGCAAGGGTAGCGCTGTCTGAACATCACAAATACCAGCGCTAAAGGTAACAGGGTGGAAATCAATTACATGGCTGACTCACCTAATTGATATCCACCACAGCATGAAGATAGATAGCAGCGGGTAATATTAAGGCGGAAGCTTCAAAAGGGCTTTTTTTTTTCCACATGGCATCCAAATAATTCAAAATGAATGCAGAAAATGCTACTTAAACACTTCTTAAATAGTTTTGCAAAGCTGTTTGTCCACACAAATATTCAATTTATACTCTGAGTGGAGCAAACTGTTACATTAGTATCTGCGTTAAATGTAAAAACAGAAAAAAAGAGATTTCAATAAAAGCAAATGTTTTGGCTTAAGATGAGCCTGTCTGGTGAGGCAAAGCTTTAAAAAAAAAAAAATACCACATTGCAGTGCAAGTTATTTTTCAAAATATTTAATAGTTTCTTGCGAACCATTCATCCTCGGTTGATGAACTGTGCGGCTGCTGCAGATACCATATATGGTAAATGGAACAATGCAAACGCTGCACAGTCACGGAAACCATAAATTTGCCTCAAATGAGGTAGATGTTTCCTCAGATTGGACAAGGAGTTATTCCACGCCAACAGCATTTTTCACCGCTGATAGACATGCCTCGCATCGAACCACAGAAAACATTGTTTTCCGTGGACCTAATTATCTGAGTTACAGCTATTCGGGATGAAGTTTTTCTTATCTGCTTGAGTGTTTTGCTGATCTCTGCCTGCCCTATGCAAAAAAAACATTTTACCATAACTGTGCTTCAAGCATTCAAGTGCTTTCAAGTTGTGACTAATCCTTTTGTAACCTTTAACATTTTGATTTGCTAATTCTCACTTTTTCATAAAAGGTTCATACGTGACACGCATTTACTTTAAATACAGTTAAGTCATGGCAGAAATGTTATGGTTGTTTCCCTGACCTCAGCAATAGATCAAAATTGAACAGCATAATGCATCCTGCACACCTTAGGCACCTCACTTTGCTCCATAAATGTGGTCAACATATATCATTCAGGATAAAATCATGCATCACCAACAAATATACTAATCAAAACACTTCCACGGCTCATCTTACATACATGGGCCTACACTTCATCCACTAGTTTCTCTGTAAAGAGCATATCCCCTTACTGAGATACAAGCATAGAGGTATAATTTTGTTATTTTCCTCATGTAGGTAATTCAGAAGTGTAATCATCAAGGTGAGATTTTAACGGCAAGCCCTCATTCACCCTGAAATTACGTCAGTGCTCAGACTTCAGACACACCGAAAAGAAGACTGTATCAGCAGCGTTTCTCACACATAAGCACTTTTCTTTCTGCGCTGTGACGCTCAAAGTTGTCTTAAAGCTTCTACTTACTGAAGGTGAGTGGTGATTCAGTAACAGTGTATTCACAGTGTATATACACAATGTATATACAGCACTGTTCAAAAAATTATGCACAAACTAATTGAGATTGTCACATGCATTAATGATGTGTGCCTTTTGCAGTTGTAGCTGCCTCTCAGCCGGGAATGACTGACGGGCGCTGTTGTTCGGCTAGTTTGGTGACCTCAGCATGATGTTCTTATTGTGGTCAAATGAAACCAAAATGATGAGTGCGAACTCAGGCTTGATTGTGCAAATTTATAAAGTTTGTGTTCAGGTCACTCACCTCTGCTGTGTCACCTCTCCAAGGTGTTCCGGCTAAAAGAGTCCCCAAGGTTTTAAAGGCTCTGAGAGATGCCATGCGGTAATTAGTGCAGGTGCAAGTGCTACTGCTGCTATCAGAGCCACAAGTTACCTGTGGTTCACAGTATAACACGTGGAAAAGTCTGTTTTTATTGTGGCTGAAATAAACACCAGGTTGGTCTGCATGTAGCCTTCTGCTTTTCAAAGTAAAAGTGGTGTCAAGATAGGAAAAAAAAAACATACAGTACCCGGACAAGCAATAAAGCAGTTCAATTTATGCTATAAAGTTTGTACTTTCAAAACAGTAGACTTCAATTTTACAGGAGACATGGATTTGAGGATGAGGAATATGAGTTCAGCAAAAAAAAAGATATATCTAACACAAGTTTGGCTGGAGCTGCTCAAGTGTAAATTCCCCAAACCAAATAAAGAGCTGGACATAGCCAATATTGTTCTGTACGCTGATACAGTAACATCTTGAATCCCACACAGTGGATGTGTCAGCTGGGAACAGGTAGTGTTTTTGTTGACACTGTCAGAAAGGTAATAAGTCTACTCTCTGTTTACTACTGAAGTTGTCGTGGGTGGTGATGTCGTACTGGAACGCATCCCATTAAAAGTTTTTATTGTCCCCTCATTTATTTAAATGGGACGGGCAAAATATTAGAAACACGTCTCAATTTGATGCAGTACAGTTCAACACGACCGCAAACGACGACCTCAACAATGAGCGTATAGCGAAATGAATTCCACTCTGCCGGTGTCAATCAAAGCTGAACATAATTATCTCTGGAAAGGTAGATTTTATAGCAGAGCTGATGTATTGGATCGCAGTGTGCCTCGTGAAGCGAATGTATGCAGCAACCCCGCTTACCAGCTATATAAAAAGAATGCTCACAGAATTTGACCTATTAATTGGCGCTCGCATAACACGAGCTAATTACAGACTTTGTCATGGACACACATGATGCGCGTCAAAGGATTTGTAATCTGTAAAATGCAGGAAGAAAATCTCCTTCCACGCCTTTATTATTAAATGCATCAATATTATATCTTAACGGAGGGTGTAGCAGATCACCGTCCCCTGGCATTTGAATGACTAAACAGGGATCAATTCTCATTTCCTTTATCGTCATAGTTAAAGTCAAAGTCAATGCTTCGGTTGGAACATCAAATTGGAGTCATCAAAACTTCGGTCTGGACAGTTTTCTGTGGTAGATTGACTCATCACTCACCTGGGTCCAGGCAGACTGATACCGGCACCTCTGGAATGTTTCTATCCTCTACGCTAATTGATGATACATAGAAATGACTTGAGGCGTTCCTTTCCTCTTTCCTTCCTCCATTAAATATGTTATTTGTGATATAATTTGTAACTTTAATATTACTTATCACTTATTATTGTACTGTATTTCTTATTTATTGTATATTATGCATTATGTAAAGTGCTTCATTACCGTCCTGTATGACGTTGTCAGTCTATCTCATGTCAGGAACACATTCTGAATCAAACACACTCACATGATTCAAAATGTGGATTAACTGCTGTTATTCATCCATCCAACATTTTTGGAAATGGGCTTTCTTGCCAAGAGTTAAATGAGAAGATCGACACCACTCATATCTTTTAAAATATAAGGCTACAGATGTTATTCAGATGTTATTGTTATTCAGCTTGTTGCAATTGATTCTAAAAATTAGGTTAGATGTTACAAAGTTCATGGTGTCATATCTTCTAAAACGTCTTCAAAAATCAGAAATAGACCCAAAACAGGTCATCGTTGAGAAGACGAGGTGTCATATAACCATGGTGTACTGTACAAGTCTCTAAGACAGGGAAAAACCACCAGCCAAACCACAGTCTATAATTATTCACAGACAAAAAGTCTTAGTCAAACTTGATACTACAGGCGTTGAGCAGCCCAAGGATCTGTCCCTTTCACAGATGGCCTCCTAATATTTAACATGAGAACCCATGAGTCGAACTACCAAAAGGATTAGGAGAATAATGCTCAAACACCTTGAAAAGGTCAAAATTTAATCTTTGAAATATTGTGGCAGTGCTCTCTCAGGGCACCAGTATTTGAGCCCAAATTCGTGTCCAACAAAACAAGCCTAGATTTAGACTTTCTAACATTTAGCCTCGAGTAGGCTATAAATCAAAATAATACACTGAAACACTGCCAAGTGAATCTCTCTAAACTATAGCTAGAGGTTTTAACTGTAAATTTCAGAAACAGTCATATGGAAAGCTGGACAGAGCATAGATATATGTATATAGTTATTTTACATGCTTTGCTTTACTATGAACTTGTACTGAAGACATTAATCTTTCATTTTCAGAGAATAAGGGAAACACAACTTCAATATTTGTGATTACATAATAGTATTAAGTTACTTCAGCTTGTGAAATAATGACACACTCATAATTAAATCGCTCCAAAATAGGCACCCATGAGACATCATGATAAGGTGCCCAAATCACCTCAACTAGCTCCCTGCAGTTTGAAGCAGCAGCGGTTCTTCTCCGAGCTCCTTACCCTATCTCTAAGAGTGAGCTTAATTTACTATTTATAATTAATTTATTATAATTGTTTTGTGAGCTAAACAAGCACAAATTATCATGTCTCCTTATTATTATGTATTTAATATGCTTAGTAAATCCACTTTTTGAGTTGCAGTTTAGACCAGTAATTCATTTAATGCAGATAACTGGGCCTCATCAGCCAAGAGACACACACGCACAAAATAGACCAATTCAGACAAGGCTTTCTAGAAAAATCCTGGACCCCACGAACTGTAGGCTCATCGTGGTGGCCTAGCAGCAGCATGCGTCTACAGGGATTTGTGGTTTGGGATTACAGCAGCACACAGACGTTCTTCTGAAGCAGCCAAGAAGAGCAGTCAGTGACTGAAAAGAAAAGACACCAGCTGGAACGTAAAATATGGAAATCTACTTCATGACTATTCTAGGAACCGCATGATAGCATAGCTGAGGTAATTTATACTCACACACTTTATCAACGCCTTGTGTAAATATTACTATTTTATTTATATGGCAAGCATCAATAAGGTATCACCTCAAATACTGAGGAATTTTATACTCCTGCAACCGCACCATCAAGAGCATCCTGATGTGGAGCATCGCTGTCTGGTATGGAAATAGCATAGAACAAGATTGCAAAGAATTTGTTCAGTTAAACATACAATAGATGGTGCAGTACCCTGACTAAAAGACATCTGGAGGAGGCTACAACAATAAGGCAAAGAGAATTATGAAGGATCCTACATACCACCAGGAATACAACCTTTTATCCCTGCTATGATCAGAAAGAATGTTCCAGATACACCAGGCCAACACTGAGACGCTCAGGCGGAGCTTCTACTCTAAAGCCATGATGAGAACTTAAATGAGAACATCGCCTAGGATCATTTATTTCTTATTGTGATTGTTATTATAATATTATAACTTATGGACATATAGTGGGAGCTCACAGAAATAATTACTTCTATTCCATGACATCGTGGTTATGTAAATACGTAACGTGAAGTTATGACTGCAGCTATCGATCTGACCATCACTATGGTCTTTACCTTGAATGATGCCTTCATCCATCCATCCTTGCAACCATATATCAACCAAGTCATGTGGCTGTCCTTAGGAGGCTCGGCTCATCACCAAGCAGCAACCTGCATGGCTGTGAAATGAAGCCGAATTGACGAAATTGAGGCTGGCTACAGGACATTTCAACCTCCATAAGCGTTTGTACTAAAATGCCCAAATTCACAGCGGAAATTAACATGTTTACAGCCTGGTACAAAAATCTATAACCAATTTCACCGTTAATTCCATCGCTCATAACTTTTTTTCCCCCCTCACTCACCCGTTCATATAATTTTAAAGGTTTAAAGTTACACATAGTAAACGCTTGGATTGACAGGTAGGTGTCATTACAGATGACTTATTAGAGCACCCAGGTGTCATTCGGCCCAACCTCAGGTATGCTGATGATCCATGTCTTTGCTGATATTTAGATTAGGCAGTAGATCCAACATGGCACCAGCCAGCGTTGCATATTTTCAGCTTCAAACCTGTGGGTGACACCACTAATGCCCTCTCCATTCTTTATACCGTCGTTGCTCACCACCCATAGAAGTATTATGTTCAGTCTTACAGATCCATATTTATAGTCGTAACTCGCAGTGTATTTCGACGTTAGTCAGAAAGTCACCATAATCTATACTCTGGATGACTAGTACCATCAGCGTCACAAGGAACACACCCACACATTTTTGCCCAGCAGTTGAGGACAGAACGGTGGAACCCAACAGTGCAAAGGATGCCACATTGACTCAGTAAAATCTGGAAAATGTACAAGGAGCTATCCAGGTTGCTGTGACACATATTTCTGAAAGTGGAAATCCTTTTGAGGCGGCTCAGGAAATGGTTACACTTCTTGTAGACTGAGCCACCAGAGTGTGTGCCATTTAAGTCCTTAGTGCCCTCGCTGGTAAAGTAAGCAGGCCTACCACTTAGTTTACTCTGTGAGGATTTACCACTTTATTCACTTACAGCATGTAACTCACTCACTCACTCTCTTGGCAGAACATGTAGCCGAAGGGGAAGCTGTTTTTCAAGACGGGGTTGAACAAGAGTTTGTAACAGACTCAATTTAGGAATCGTAGCACCCATGGAGCGCTACCCAGTCTCAGGTGCTCCATTAATAAACAGAGACACTGCCTCATGGAAGACATATAGCAGCAATGTACACCATAATAGTGTTAGTCATCCTATATGGGCCCAAGAGTGACAGAAGAAAGCAGAGAAGCAGCTCAGTGAGGGAAGTGGCTGGATCTTCCTGCCTATTCTGACACCATTCGCACTACATGTTCTCGGCTTCTACTGGTTATACTTAACTTGGTTATACATTAGTTAGCATGAGTGGAGAGAGCCTCACAACAGCTTCATTGAACCCTTGATAGAGGGACTGAGAAGGGGCATTGCCTAGAACTGTGGTAAAGCTGGACTGGGTTGCCATATCTGATCCCCTCCCTGAGAGAGTAGGTTGGAAAATAAGGCCTCCCTGAATTAATACAATTTTGTAATGGTCCAGGGCAGTCCAGCTGAGTACCTGAGGAATCAGAGAAAATCAAGAAAGAGCATAAAACAATCTCTCCAGCCAACCTTGAGACAGTGCATCTAAATCCAATGGACCTTTCAGGGAGGGCCACATCCTGCAATACGTTGTCTTATGCCAAACCATAAGTCCCATCTGAGGGCTACCACCTTTGGATGGTCCAGTCCAGGACAGGAGGTCTGCTGCCAGATTTCAACTCCTGGACTATAAACTGCCCTGATTCTAAAAGGTTTTTTGCCACTTGTAGTCAATGCAGGCACCTGGTGCCTCCCTGGTCATTTACACGATACACAGTGGAGGACCTGTCTGCTGTTATAAAGAGACACCTGCCCTGGATGGAGGAGAGGAGAGCCCTCAGAGCAAGGTGAACCACACCCAATTCGAAGATCTTGTTGAAGTGTTTGCAAGGGGGCTTCCACACAAAGTGCACCATATTGCCTTCCCAGTCTGCTCCCCAACCTGTCCGGGAAGCATCTGCGGCTACAATATCCTTCTCGATAGAATTTTCCCAGGAAGGACTCCCCCGAGCAAAATTGCCCCCCATGGGCATAAAACTTCATCCAAAATTCCAAAATTTCTTTTACGTGGCTACGATGAGGGGCAAATTTCACCCCTCTGCACACATCTTTCAGTAATGTTTCAGAGAAACATGGACACTTAGTTAGGTGGGTGAAGGCTGAACTGCCCCAGCACAAACATTCTTTGAACGCCCTCCTCCACAGGCAGTTAAACTACTAACCCACACATGTTCTCAATATCCCAAAATAAACGTGCCATGTTCAAACGAGAAGGGCATTCACAATGGCTATCACAAGGCCCTTGACACCACCAGCAAAAACAACACATCTAAGGCCATTTGTTTGTGAATAAACAACAGTGCCCGACAGCTATGAATAGCTAAACGTGGAAAAGCAATAATCAGGCTGTACATACACAGCTGGACACAATCACTTATGTTAAAATAAGGTGAAATAAATGTAACACACTTACAAAACCTCCACTGTATGGATGTAACAGGAAAGGCAGAAGCAATCAGAAGCCCACCCACTGTTAAAAAGGCCTAAGAGCGGCACATAATCACTTAAAAATAATAACCAACTTAAATCCCAATGTACTTAATATACGGGTGAATAGAGTAAACAATTCCACCTGCTGTGCACAGAGGTAAAAAGGCAACAGTGCATTAGATATAAAGGACAAGTTCATAAAAACTCACTAACCCACTCATTGTGCGTGAACAAAGGTGCCCCCTTACAGGTGGAACAAACAAGGCTACCTGCAGCTGTAATCTGTTATTTAACATAGAAAGGAAAGAAGCAGTTAGAAGCCATGACACATGTCGCAGAGATGGTTAGGTAAGTCCCAAGCACAAATGAGTGAACCCAAAGGAAGTGTGGCAAGCCATGCCCCCAAAGATATGAGTGACATATGACTTCCTTCATGGGTAGCGCAAACACTGGTGTGTGTAGCAAATGTGTGTGCAAGCCAAACACTGCAGTCTGACTGGATGTTGTTGTTGCGTTGTGTGATAGGCTGCTCTACCCATATCGAATAAAAATGTTTATCATCATTACCATCAAATTTTATCACAATCCTGCATCATGGTTGTTAGCCCGACTAGTATCCATATGTGTGCACTTATGTTTATGTTGAACCATTCCAATTTATGTCTGGTGCCATTGCAGGAAATAGTGTGCCCTTTATGGAACAAGTTGGCGTGAAAGGGTGTAGAGGTTGGAGTGGTGCATGGTCCCATATGTTTTTACACATAGGAGGTCACAGTTGGTGTCCCATCACAGACCTGTGATTCATTTCTTCTCTTGAAAGCATAATTACAATTACTAGTTGGCTAACTTTAATCCCTAACCATAGGCCATTTGCCACAACCAACTAATCTAAACTTGAAAAAGGCAGAATGAATTCTCCAAATGTTGGCACTGAAAGTTTAAGCTTAAGATTTAGATTAGCTGTAAACACAAAGTGGCTAATGTGAATGTCAATAGCTTGCAGGTATTTCTTCATAAACCAAAGTACTGAACAAAGTAAAGTTTTGATCCAACGATGGAGCTCCAAATCACCAGATTTACTGTGAGTCAGTCTGAGGAGAGTCTGATGTCCAATCCATTCACTTGTTATCTTGGCATTAAACATAAAACAACACATCTTAGTCTCTGAGGAAAAGTCAGGAGGTCACCAAGTAATCAAAACACATTGCTTGGAAAACATCTATACCAGACTGAACGAAAATTCACAAGTCATGGCAGTCCATCTAGTTGTTGTTGTTTCAGTCTAGACTATAACGGTAGATTGAGCAACCTACCAATATCTAGTGATAGAGTTGAAAAATGGCCCAGTTTTCCTGAAATGGTGTAATTATTCAGTGTGATGAGGTCAAAGAGGAAACAATGGGTCAAGTCGTGTTAAGTATATTTCAAAAATACCATTAACTTTTGATACGCAAAGGAAATATTGATGTAAAGACAAACACAGAAGATATATACAAAACAAGATATAGGGCAAATGCAAACTGCAGTAAAGACAGACCTAATTTGCATGAGAGGGAGACAGAGGGAGAGTGTGTGCAATTGTGATTGCGCATGTGTACAGTAGATCACTGCCTGCGTATGCCCACACACACACACACACACACACACACACACACACACACACACACACACACACACACACACACACCAGCATATCCACTAATCACATCCCGTCAGCCAACAATACCAGCACAGTCTGCAGGAGAAGAAAGTGACTGCAGGTTGCAAGCTGTGCTGAATTTCAGCTCTTGAGTGTGGATTTGACTGTCGAGTCTGAATCATTGACAAGGACAAGAAGCTTGTTCCAGAGGTAGGAGGCCCTACAAGAAAATACTCTGCCCACCCACCGGTTTTCTTTCTGATATATAGATTTCCTTGCAGTCCTGCAACCTGAGAGGGAACAGTGCAGTTGGGCTTATAGAGAGTGAGTCAATAAGTCATACAGTATATCGAGGAGCAGGGACGGGTAATATCTCGTACGTTTGAAGCAGGGTTTTACAGGGAGCCAGTGAAAATGCACAAACATAGACAGAAGGTGGAGGTTTTATTTTCTGGTTTGCATACGTACTGTGGCTGAGATCTGATTAGATTGGATATTTGTGTGTGTGTGTGCGTGTGTGTGTGGAGTTGGAGTGGGTGTATGCATAGCAGGAGCCAACTCTGAGGCAGGCAGATCAATTTTTCAAGATTGATAAATTACATGGCATACTGTGGCTTCTCATTCAGATGACACTGTTGCACATTGTTTACTTTAAAACTGTTGAGTCTTATCTGTGGAGGTATTGTGTTTTCGGTTTGCGTCTCCACTATAAATTGTCAGAATATCACAGCTGATTTGCATGGTGCTAAAGAAGCGGTAAAATGCTATTTGCAGAGATTCGCAATGGTACTGATAAGGAAAATAAGGTTGTTTGTGTTTCCTACAATCACATTAGTATGGTAGGTATTATTTTCTGATATTGTCATATTTAGATGTTGAATTGTCATTTGTTTATTTCACACTTAATTGTTCAATCTTTCAGTATTTACAGCTTGACCAATTAAATCAGTGGACTTGCTGCAGGCACTGAGAAACTGCTGAGTAATACTGACGACAGCTATGGTAGGAAACTAAATTCAGCGTTAGGTATAATACCTGATTTAAAAGCAGTTATAATATTGGACTCCAACATGTTCCTCCATGTTTCAAATAACTAGATCTGTTCTACTTACTTCCTTCCTTTCCAACTTTTTCTGAATCGCACAGAAAGTCTACCAAAAGCATCTATTCAAGGCAGTTTTCAATGCACAAAATTGCAAAATTACTTTGGTAATTCAGAACTTTTAGTTCCCTTCTGCCATTACTTACAGCATATTCTTATAAACTGTCATTGTGTTTGGCTTGGAAGGCATACCCATGGTACAATTCTACTTCATAATGGACACTTTTTTTTTTTTTTGCCTTGAATGGCATCCTCATCACGAACACAGAAAGCAGATGTAGACACTCAACCGAAAATTTGTTCACGGTTTTGTCAATAGTGATGCAGGGACTGCTACCAGGCGAAGATTTAGCTAAAGTTTGGCAAGCTGATTGACGGCTTACCCTAAACAGCCTTTACCGTGTGCTCAGTAATGAATTAAGTGCTTGCGTTTGAGCCCAATCATTTTTGCTCATATTCTAAATGGGGACGCAAAACTATTCCTTCAATCAGCACATCAGGCAGTTATGCAGCAAAATCGGAGTCAAAGAGGACAAATACATATGAGCAGTATCAGAGCTGATTGAATGAAAGTGACGAGGGATGTCACGCTGAGGTATAAATAGTAAGAGAAAGTCACAGACACATGGTCAGTTTCTGAAGATAGCTTAGCTGTCAACATCAACACCTTTAGAGCGGATTAATTCTAGGGTGTGATGTAAACACTGGGACAGAACAACACTGTGAAACTCACTTCAGTGTACTTGTGACACAAATGCCTCCTGAAATGGGTTGCTGGGTTCGCTGACATGTAATAACTCCCAAAGTAACAGTTTGCTATCAAAACCGGTTACCAAATCTGCCGGAAAGTAGCACATTCTCGATAAAAATAGGAGGTATGGGTACAGTTAATAATTAATGAATTTCAACACTTTCCTATTTAATGAGGTTTGGGCACAATGTTTATGTCACAGGCCAAACAATTCATCTTGTTCTTTATTCCCAATATTCTCGATTCATTTTTATCTTTTGTGCTGCATTGGCAAACATCCACAGAACAGCAGTAAAGCAATCACTGTATCATTACACAAGCTGAGTCACAGACTACGATCAAACTTTCAGTGTTTGGGATTGAAAACAATAATTACTGGGGAAAGCGAATGTAGATTTGTAGTGTACATGTTACAGCTGAGCCGACTAAAATGAGAACTTTGCATATGGAGCAGTCGACAGAGTCCATTTTCTCGTTCCACATAGCTGTGCACACTGCCTGTAACCATAGCAATGTTAAAGTGTACCGTAGAAGAAAGGACAGTGACTTCAGAGAGCTTCGGAGAGTATTTAAAGAACGGTGAATACATCCATCAGGCTGTGATACTCTGACATAAAATGTGACTTCAGATGCTTTCTCTCTTCACATGCAGTACATAGAGAAGAATGCTAAATATAGCGCTCAGTGCTGAATGTAGACAATACCTGGACCACCCGTTGGATGGATACAAACGGCTTAAATCATGCGTTAGTCGATTAAACATCTGGTTGGTTGACGGGAAATGAAATGCATGTTGCCATGTTAACGCGAACTGGTTCCAGCTTCTCAAACGAGACGATTTGCTGTGTTTCTCTCTGCTGTGTCATTGTAAGTGAAATGTCTTTGTGTTTTGAACAAGCAGTTACAAGACATCATGTTGGATTACTGGGAAACTGTAACTGCCATTTTTAATAACAATACTACTAACAAATCAATTTGTCGTAATATTTTACAAGATAAAAATGGGAGAAAAATAGAGCTGCGACTATTTTGATAATCCAAAAGCAAGAAATCTAAAACATCCCCCCTTGGGCTGTAAATATCTCCATATAATATATGTTATCAAAATATATTATGAAATAAATTATAATGTATTATGATATAACTGATATTTTGTGGACAAAATTATCTAAATTAAATTACATGCAAACAAAAAACAAAAACTGAGAAAAGGGAAAATGTACATTTGATTATTTTGTGACATTTTCTAGACAATCAAATCAAATAAAAATCTATAGAGTAATCAATCATGAAAATAATTGTTAATTGTGCCTGGTCTTTAAGATACTGTAAGTCACCCATACCCACTTCTAGACATCAGGTGCGTATCACGATGTCATTCAAGGAGTCGTAAGCATGCCGTTTTTCACAGACTACTTTACAGTAGCAGTCTGTGAAAAACCAAAGTGTGAATGAATTTGACATGATTCTACAGCATGTCTGCAGAGTAAAGGCGGCACATTCTCACTGCACTCTGTGTTTTTTTAATTGATCATTTTATCAGTGTAGAAAGAGGAAAGAGCCCTCAGGATGTGTGATAGGCCTAATTCACTAAAACATCCAACAGAAAGTGCTTTCTTGATAAAAAATGAACAAAAAAAAAAAAAAAAGGTGAAGGTCCTTTTCAAGAATAGCGAATAAATGTTCATTAATGTGATTTATACAACTTATATGGTTGCCTAGTTTACTGCAGACTCAATATTATATTGTTTGTCCATTTTCCAAACCTGTCCCGCTTGTCTTCACTGAAATATCACATAAGGAGCCCCAGTTTTAAATCCTATTAACTGGCTCCCAATTCATGATTTATTTTAATGGTCGTTTGTCTTATATTTGAAGGACTCCACAAAGGTATTTAGTGCCGCAGGATGCAGAAGACCACTGTGTAAACATTGCAAATGGCCACCCATATTTATCGTTTATTTTCCAGACAACAATTCATGTTTTGTAAAGCCAAAGGAAGGCCTTTGAGGTGATTACATGCTTTTATTCCCCCCTTCCATCCATAAATTGGAATGAAATGATCTCTCATGGTGATAGATGAGAAAATCATTGCTCAATGCCTGCTGGGCGATTTCCTTGTTTTATCTCTCATTTCAAACACCACACCTAGTAACTGAGCTGGGTACAAAAGACAACATTCAATTTCACTCTAAATCCCACAACACTCTTCTGTTTTTCACATTATAGGAAACTCCAGGACAATGCCCCGCGGCTGCTGGAGATGAAGGCTTAACGGCATGCGGCCACAACGTGCACACGTGAATGGAACCGCAGCCACAGTTAAAACAGAGAGGGCTATTCTCTAATCTTTGTGTCTTTGAGGAGAAAGGTGCCTGAGCTTTCTGTGTCCTTTCTCTCTGTTTCCATCCATCCATCAAGAAATCCCTGCTTTACATAATTCACGATACACGGTCTCCACAATCTGAAAGCTTATTGTAATTCTTTTTTTTGTTTATATGTTATGTCCTATATTTCTACATGCTGAATAACAACCGATCTTAGTTATATCTCTTTTCAGAAGCACTCCTTATAATTTAGAAAGAAGAATGCCTCTGTTAACTCGCTATTTTCTGTTATTGTTCTTCTGGAGCTTTGTGATTTTTCTCCATGGAGGCTTTAATGCCGTGGGGAAGGTGCATATTCTCTCTGGTCTGTTCTGTCCTTTTAATTTTTTAACATATCCAGTTCATTTCTGTTGTGCATTTCTGTTCATTAATTCCTTCTTTTTTTAAAAAAAATGGAAAAAAGGTGCCCGAAATGGATGTGGGGCATTCAGAACAAGCTGCTAAAGACATTAATGTGTTCAGTCTTTATTTGGCGAGAACAAAAAGAGATGTAGCTTCATGTCTTTATTTTGTAAAATGTTTTTTTTTTTAAAGTAAGAAACCAGTCATTCGAAATGTAATCTCTCTTGACAGGGTCTTCATTTAAAATTAAGATCATGTCCTGTGTACTTTCATATATACAAAGACGATCAAAAGCTTTACCTAATTGCCGGCAGTGATTCAGCATGCACGTTGGTTAACTGTGACCTCATAAACATAGTCATAGACAGACCAGTGGGAGTGCATTCAGAAATGTCACTTAATACATCAAATGGATGCGTCTGATAAGGTTCAAACATATATTAGATGTGACTCACAAAGTTGCAGTGAAGTTATTTCAGAGTTCATTAAGTATTAGTTATGTTTATCTCTGTGTAGCTTCGTCCTCTGGATAACGCTTTAGATTACCAGTCTGTTAAAATGACTTCTCAACACTTTGCACTAAGATATAAAAACCCTGCTTCACTAGTTAGAAACATCTGTTTTATGAATAACTAACCAGTACTTCCTGAGTAACTCTCATGCAAGCAATTAAGTAATTAAGAAATGATCTCGCAGTCTGTTCGCAAGTAACTTGATGAGCCAACCTCTCGTGATTAGTTCTGTATGAATCTTCACACTGACTGCTTACTAAATGACTCATTCCCGATCAACTCAAAACAGCCAAATGGCACAAAACCAATAACCATATTGGTGTCATGCCATCATATTATATAATGATAACAAAGTTTATTTATATAACATATGCTTCACACAGGAAAAAAAAAAGCACACAATCATATGATCATAGCATTAAACGCTAAAAGTTTAGATCAAGTCAAACATACAAACATCTATGTATTACCTTATATTTATATGTCTGACTTAAACTAAATAACAATACTTGTACAGGCTGAATCAATCTTTTACACCTAGAAATGATCAAAGATGAAAACAACCTTCCCTCCGACTGCAGTGCCATTTATCTAAAAATGCAGCGATCGCAACACAATTTTACATGTTCAAAGCAATCATCATCCACACCGGCTCAAGAACAACATTCCCAAAGGGCAGCTGTCAGGTCTACAGTGAAAACGTTTCAACCTCAGTAAGTTTCCGAATAAAGCAAAGAAAATCTCCTGGGACAAACTATTCCCCAAAAAAATTTAAAAAAAGCAGAGAGGTAACTTCAACAAACTGCTCTGACAACATCGACATCTACTGCGAACAGAAACAAAAAGTAAAGTTCTTATTGCTGTGCTCCAAATATTAGAGACGCACTTGACTCTCCATAAGCGGAAACTATAGTAAGTTGCCAATTAAGAGTTCATTAACCTCAGCTGGAACCAAAAACAGCCAAACAATAATTGATTCATGTAATAAAAACCTGCACTTTAATTGGAGAAGTGCACCCATTTCCTCCAACAAACGTATTAGTCTACCTTATATATCTATAAATACACATATGCAAGTTAACTAGCTTATGAGTTGTGAAAAAGACTTTCGATAAGAATATGTGAGAGGTATTTTAAAATAGGTTCCTGTCAGACAGACTGTTCCAGACACGAGTTGCCCTACCTGTTACAGTTCTTATTCTTCTCAATTAAAGTGGCCCATTATACCAAGTAATTACTTGGAAGGTATCATTATTTCACAATTTTCTTACTATCTCTTCAGATTTTTTTTTTTTTCCACTCCTTCCTGGAATCACAGTCAAAACAAGATGTAAGAATTAGAAATGGCGGCAAAAATATTAACGTGGGACGGAAAATGTCGTACAACATAAACCTTTGTTTAGGGTGATCTTGAGATTAAAATGATCTCAGCAGGAGGCAGAAGTGCGAGAAAGAGAAGAGCAGGTAAGTTTACTATGTATACATGCACACATGCATTCATGCAAGAAGACATACTGTTTGGTACATTTCAAACTTTACATATATTTTATTTATATATACGTGTATATACAGTATATAGTCAGAGAAAGCACAGAGGTGCCTGAATAATGGACTACCTATTCATATGCTATCTATCTGTCTCTCTCTAGCAGCCTGTCTGTCATGGATCTCTTCCTAGCTACATAACTATCTGGATATTGATTTCCGTGTCTTCACACCATGAATGTATTGACTAACGACTATTCAGTGCAAAAAGGATAGCAGAAACACTCTGACTCATCTTAATTGCTCGTGGCAATTCTCTCTTGTCTTTTGGCCTTCTCCAGCAAGCCAAGCACACTTTTAAACTCAGCGAAGTGAAGTGTGACGTGTCCATGCACCCGACTGAAGCGCAGCCCTTTTTGCTCGCCAAATTTTAGTTTAGTTTGTTCTTCAAGAGCCCCCCTCGGGGGACCTGTTGGGCTCCACTGGAGCTGGAGTGGTTAATGCTTCTCGCGAGGATCTGATCTGAGTTTTTAAAACTGCGTGGCCTCGTGTGAACCTGCATAAATCCGCATGGATGAGAAACTGCATTGCAGAGCTACACACACAGAGCGTGTTTGTCATTCTGGTGCATGCTGGGGTTGAGAGACATGACATCATCAAGCATCTTCAGAGCTAAATGGGCCAACTGTTGCCTGTTATATACAATGGGTGTGAAATGGGTAGATAAGGTAGCATATACATATATAAACTGTAAATTCTCATAAAATGCAACAATGACCATAGAATAAATAAGGTTAAACTTTGTAACTTATTTTACAATCTTGCAGAAATTGAAACATCATCATCAGCATTTTTCTGCTTCCCTCAATAACTGGTTAAAACTAAAGACACACAAAAAAGTAAGCATGAAAGTTTGCAGGATGCAGTGGGCTGATATGATGGGCTCTTAACTCTCAAATAAAACCAGAGCAATGAGGGGAGATGAAGTGTGATTTGAATTTCATCTCAGTGCTAAGGCTGAGAGTTCTCTCTGCCGAGTTCCTGACCTCAGACTTGTCCTCAGGCTGTGTGCTAGAAGTATTCTGGTGGAGGAGGGCCAGGGGGGAACTGAGCAATGCTTCAAACCCAGAGCATGAAAAGAGGCCAGGCTGAGGATGGCAATGGGTGAGGTGGGCAGCTGCAGGGGACATCTAAACCTCCTGGGAAGGAGACGCTGGCCAAATATGTGGCAAAGCTGATGATAGCATCAGAACAAGAGGCATCTGCCCAAGGCAGCATATAAGTGGCAAGAGGCTCAACTACTTTATTTCCATAATGTCATAACATTATGTAGGAGGATGCTAAGGTACTGTGTAATTTAGAAAGTAAACAGAAAGATCGCAACAGACCATCGTTTGGTTGATTCAGCAGTATAATTACATCCCAGTTGAGCTGCAGATAATTTTATGCAATATGCTGTATACTGTACCAGCCCTATAGAGCGAGAAAATATAATTTTGTCTGCATGCCAGGTTCTTACTAAAGTTAGTTTGTTGTGTGCTGAGAAATAGTGAGGTCTATATTTTAGAGGTTTTCACTACACAAGAATTGGGTGATAACTATGAAATGGCAAAGACTTTGATCCATGTATTAGTGAGACTCCTCAGTGTTACCAGGGAAACGCGAGGAGATGACAATAGAAAAGTTTCAACCTTGAATACCAAAAGCCTGAAAATGTGAATGAGCCCTTTTCAAGCAGGATAATAAATAATGCCTTTGAATTCTGAGGTGAACATGTGGCCTCAAGTTGTTCTAGTAATATACAGGGAAAACAAGAACACTAATATAATTATACGATACACCATACATACATACATACATACATACATAACATGGACACACCTTCTCATTTAATGATTTTCCAGATCCAGACAGCTCTTTAAGATGGTTGGACTCCTCTTGCCTTCATGTTAAAATTAAGTTTCAAAAGCTCTTTCCCTAATTTGAAAAGTTCTACATACCAATTAAGAAAAACCAACTGAAGAATCAACACTGCCATACTTGGATATCCAAGCCCAAGATTTAATCTATTAAACTGGCGATGGAGAAGTCGAGGCCAGCTGCCTGAGCTCTAGTAGCTGTCAGGGGCACTCACACTCATTTCACATTCATTTTATTGCACAAGGAGGTTTCTGTTTTTTTTTTTTGTTTGTTTCGTTAGGAGATTTCAATGACATTTGGTGGACAGTGCAAACAATAAAATATATGTATTTAGGAATATTTGAAAGGATTTCTTAACAGTGCACGCAATAGTGAGTCAAACTGCCTTTGTAAAGTTTGTTATACTCCAGGATTAACAGATGCGTATTAAGCCCTGACAGGTGGGTATACATCTATGGCCAGCTGTGCTTTATTGTACTTTGAAACCACTTTTCCACAGCTGCACATATATACCAACAAACGGAGCAGACATGACCTTGGTTTATTTTGGTACTTGCTATTTTCGCAAATGACAAGAACAACTATGTGACTACGCACCTCCATTGGATGTCATCGTGTTTGTCTCCTGTCTCCTCAATACAAATCCTTAGTAACAGTATCTGAGAAACAATACCTTGACCTTGGTGTATTTCTGGCTGTGAATTACAAATATTTCCAAAGGAGTCAGTGGTGTATCTAGTCAAAATCACACGTGCCATGAAACAGATCAGTCGCTGTTTGCTAAATTGACTTTTTTATCCAATGGCCAAATTTTAATCAACATTTAATTGGTGTATGGTGCTAATTTTGGACCCTGGTTTGCAATGTAACATTATCTTATATGAATTCAACCCCTAACTGCTTCTTTCCCTTTTTCCTGAAGTTTCCTCAATAATAATTTTAACATCTGTTGGTTATTAAAAAGGTTCTGATTCTTCCTGTTCAATATCTCTTTCTGCCATCTCATTTTTCTCTGGGCTCCGTTTCTGTCTTGTGCTTTTCATGAATTTATTCAACTGTATATTTGTTCTTTGTGACTGCACCTGAGGCTGCTGTCTATGCAGAGTCACTTGAGGAAATCTTAATTGGATTAACCCGGATAAGAACAGGTGACCTAAAACAATACAGTAAAATACTGTCCACTACCTGTACTCCGAGTTTCCAACATTCAGGGGAAGTTTTCTCCGTCATTATCTCAGTGCAAAAGGTTCATCCGAGGTCCACGAGTGGCCGTAATACTTTTTAAAAGCTAAAAGGATTTTAATATAAAGCATGTAATTTCTAAGCCTTATCAGTAGTCTCCACCTTTCCTTTGCTCTTCAAGGAAACGCAAAGCTTGGCTGGTTGACCGTTGCACTGTTAACTCTGATACGCTTACTTATATAGAAATTAAAAGGGGGTGGTGATGTCACAGGGCTTCATTTTGTTCATCATTTAATCCAAGGTTACTGCATCTATAGTTAACATTTTGCCCAGTAGACACATTGTGGTAAATGGCTAGGAATGTAACGCTGATGTCCAGGTTTGCTTTAAAAACTTTTTTTTCTCATTAAGTACTCATCTGATGCTGTATGACGCTACAAAATACACTTTGACTGCATAAGGACAGAAAGTTCCAGCTCTATAAGTCTTGTGCTACATGTACAGGTACTCAGCATGCAGAACAAAAATCCCAGACTTTATAATAAAGCAATGCTTGTTAAAACTTCTACAGTCTTATACTGCGTTTCTGTTTTTTTGGGTGTGTAAACCAGCACATTTAATTTGACAGGAAACAATTACTTTTAGAGGACAGTGTTAACTTTCAGCTTTAATTTGAGGATGTTTATATCACATGAACAGTGCAGGGAGGAGTGGGTCTTTTTTTACACAGCATTTTAGGGGACAGAAAGTAATTGGACAAACCTGCCATCATGTTGAAAATTTGGTTGCAAATCCTTTACAGTGTACAGCCTATTTGTCTGTCTATTCAACTGGCCGCCCACAGGCTACATCTGACACAGGAGAAACATTAGATTTAGTGACACCGCCAATCATCGTTTTCTAATATGACTTCCAACCATGTTTAGTAACATTTCAAAACATATGGGACAGTCACAAGTAGAGAAGCACTCTACTAAAAATATGTCTTTGTCAACCTTGAGAATGGTAAATGGACTGTACCTATATAGCACCTTTCTAGTCGTCCGACCACTCAAAGTGCTTTACAGTACATATCTCATTCATCCATTCACACACATTCATACACTGATGCCATTGGCTGCCATGCAAGGTGCCAACTGCTCATCAGTCTGAGGAGCTAACCATTCATACACATTCACACACCGATGGCACAGCCTTCGGGAGCAATTTGGGGTTCGGTATCTTTCTCAAGGACACTTCGACATGCAGACTGGAGGGGATCAAACCGGGGATCGAACCGCCGATCTTCTGATTAGTGGACAGCCTCAGAGCCACAGCCGCCCCAATAAAACTAACAATGAAAACCATCAGTTCAACCCTGCTTGGAATGGCAGGGTCCTTAATTTAACGAAAATGCAGGTGGGCATACGGTTATCGTATCTGGCTGCACTGCAGAGATAAGTCTGCATAAATAAAATATCCACAAACATTAAAATGTTACAATTATTTCAATAATTTGTCTTGTTATTTTTTAAAGTTAATTTTGTTAGGCGCTTTGCAAATCAGCCTTCAATTTCCTGGCACTTTCCTCGTGCATCTTCTCCACCCCTGTAGTTGTTGATGGCAGAAATGGCAGCTTGTGCTCTGGCTCAACAAATGGCATCAGCTTGCCAATGCCCCACATTGTTACTGGGAGCATATTTCCAATCATCATTTCTTGCTTTAAGCCGGCTAATCTTCTCTGCCCTGGTAGCATTACAACGACACTTGCTTCACTGCAAACATTAGCAAGTGAAGTGTTGAAAGGTTGCCTGTTAAGCATATCTGCTGTTTCTCCTTGTGCTTGCAATTAAACATCACTCTGGTTCTTACAAAAGTTACATAACTTGCACTAGACATTCATCCCATCTATATTTTGAAAATACTTCCAAACATCGCTTTATTGCTTGATTGTCATTCCGCCTGTAATGTTACATGAGTGATGTGTGCCTGAAAATTATACGCATCAGCGCATTCTAGATCTAGATGCAGGTACTCGATACGCTGAACAAATACTGACATCCTACTTGATCATTCACAGCCATCCCTACTGGCAAGCACCTTAACTGCCATCTCTAAACACCAAAACAATGCGTTTCATTTGCAATGAGCGCATTGTGGCAGAACAGAATATTTGCAGTCAACGCAAAACTTTCTGGACAAACTTTCCCAAAGGATCACAAGAGCGAGATGCTAAAGAGCAGCAAAGTTTGATTACATCTCACGATTGGAGCCGATTTGCCTGATGCAGTCGTGCATGGATTAAGCGAGAGCTACAGCAGCTTCCCTTTGTGTGTCTTGGCAAAGAAGAAAAGGCCAATCACAAACTCATCAACCATGAAAGAATGCACGCCGGCCGTCGTGGATGAGGTGGTAAATAATGACAAAATTAGAACTAGTGCGGCATCAGCTATTAAAAATGTACTTCTGTGTGACATTTTAACTATTATTTAAAAGCTAAAGCAATAGACATTGCTATTTGTTTAAAGTCGGCTGCTGAAAATGTCTGGCCCATCTGTATTTCTTGGTTTTAAAATCTGGTCCAACTGAAAAGCTCTGCTCTACAGGCTACAGACATCAGCAGACACTGCTGTCTTGTGTGCAGCTGTTCTTCCAGGCCTGTATAGCCAACATCTTCTCTCCTTTCTTGCTCCAAGGGCTTTCAGTCTTCAGCGAATGAAATGCATGATCAATTGGACTAAGGTCGGATGACTGATTTGGCCACTCAGAATATCCCTTTGTTCGGCCATTGGCTGTTGCGTCTGTGTGTTTAGCTCCTCTGTCTTGTGGCTCTGCTCTCTCAAACAAACACTCTTAAAGTTCAAACATTCTTATTTCGCATCCAAGTGTGAATTGCAGCCCGTGACATTTTGAAAACGCCTGATTGATAATTCTGATAATAAATGTTGATCAAAACCGATGGAATTTTGTCAGCTGTTGCACAGCGCTGTCAGACGGCATGCAATTTTAAAAATGTAGCTTTAGGCCATCTCATCTGGATTTGCAACTTTGAAAAATGTTTTCAGCAAACATGCCAACAATACTTTCTGCTCCATCACACACACACACACGAGCAAACGTGTACAATAGACACAGAACTGGATAGATCACGACCCAGCAGCTGTCTATAGGATACTTTCACTAATTAGCATCTTTAACAGGGGGCAGCTAATCAGTAGAATGAGGTGTAAAGAAAACCTACAGGCTTTAGTGCCACTACACCACATGGTTGAGAACCACTTATAAGAGATGTGCAACTCACCCCCTGACAGTACAAAATCAGCAGCCAGATACATCTAGATACATTTATAAATATCCAGCAGTTCAATACGATCTCTTCGAATGCAGTAACGTGACAGTACTTAGACACATTTCCACTAATATCACTCCTTTCAAGCGGAATTTAGAAAGACAAGGTGATAAAAATGTTAATATCAACTTGTACATTTGGTAATTATACAGGATTTATGCATGTATCAAGGGACAAGCTTTTTGGGAGAGACAGAATGCTTTCCATGTTTGCAAGCAATTGGAATACAGTTATAATTATAACAGAAGCTAGAGGCTAAACTCTCCATCACGTCTCTGAGAAATCTAGTGGCAATAATATCTAGGGGGCAGGACTGATAGCCAAGAGGTTCTCCTATTAAATTGTTATCGAGGGGTTTAATAAGCTTAGCCTTTTGGCCAGGGGGATTAGCAAGAGAACAGAAAGTGTAATGACAGATCTGATAGCATCAGGCTAAAAACTTACATTAAGTGGAGCAGCAGGAGCGGCGAGGTTTCTAAGCCGAGCAGCGATGCTGAGGAAAGGAGCAGCAGCAAGTTCAAAAAATGTTTACATTCTGCATATTTAAATCTTATGTGGGAGTTGTATAAGGCTTTCATATGCAGATAGCAGTCTACAAGTCTGGTGGATGCCACCCACATTTGACACTTCGTACAGATGTGACTCTGTTACGGGGATAATTGAGCTCTGGATTTGAGCATTGTTTTTAAAGAGGGGAGGCTGCATGCGACGTCCGTGAGAAACCTGGCGAGAAGGCACTGTCATAATCAGCCCCAGCCAGTTTTAAACACCTATTACATCGTTGAGTTGTCCTTGAAGAGGTAGTGGCTTTTCAATTATGCTTTTGATGTTTTTGTAATAAGAGTTTTTGGATGAGAGTGTTATTATTTGTTCAAGCAAGTGGCGTTTTATGTTGACGCTTCTATCCGTGATTGGTGTACGGTGCCCCATTAGCCACCTGTCACCATCATGCGTCCGCGCAGTTCTCATTATAGAGTGGGCAATATTGTTCACTCTGCATTGAAATTCAAACAGCATTGCCTGCATTTTTGAGTCTATAGCCATTTAACTACATTGTCAACGCTGGAACGTAAAGATGATTTTAAGGACATTTTACCTTTCATTATATAGTTGCAGGCACAGAGAGGCCATTTATTTCAGTGTTTGAGCCACCTGGAAAACCCTTTCCTAATAATAACAACTGCTTTATGAATACGAGGCAGCTGGAAAAGAAACCATTACAGACACCAGGAAACACAGAATCCCCAAGGTCAAAGAAATCGAGGCAGGGCCGCAGAGACCAGGCACAGAGCAGCCATGCAAACAAACACAGCAGATGTGCGTCCTCCGAGTCTGATCAATGGCTGTGGCTGTTTGCTCTGCCCACCAGCCAATAACACTGCTGCGAGGAGCATTTATTACTCACTGCAACGCGCGATTAATGAAGTCTGAAAAATGGTCACCACTCATTAGCAGGCACTGACCCCCTGCAGATTGCAATGATTGGTCATGCTTCCTATTTGTCACCCTTGGTCACAACGAGCTTCTCAACAAATCGAGTGACACGATGTGCAAATCTACTGCCAGTAAAGCCTCGTGTGAAGGAATATGAGTGGTGACAATTATTTCTATTTAAACGTGGGTAGATTGATTAGTCTGCCATCTTTGCTTCTGCCTATATTAAATAACTTAAACCAAACTCAAAATAATTAACTGAATATTATTACAAACGGCTTTAGAAATGGGAAAGTAATTAATTTAGAGGTTTTTTTTCTGGTACTCTACAGCTTACTGACTGTGCAACTCAGAAAAAAAAACACTTTAAAATACAGAGAATTAAACTATGCTATAAAGTTAAAATGAATTCTGTTCAAGTTGATTGTCAGACACCTGTTGTTACTGGTGGTATTGGCAAGTGTAGTTTAATACTACAGGTTGGTCTAGGGGCAACAAACACTCCTTAAACAGCTATTCTGAAATATAACAGAAGATGTATCCATCAAACACACTGTTTTAACCAAAAAGTTTGATAATTGGCCTCTTTATATCATGACATGAGCAACAGCTATTTGATTTCATGCTGCGCACGACGTGAGTAGTACTACACACAGCGGCAGGGCATAGTGAAAGCGGATTGTTCCATTGCTGAGAAGTTACAGTTATCTGCCTGTCGCCTGCAGCACTTCATCTTCTTTTGTTTTATGGACACATTTCCAATGAACGGCTCGTCGTTGACGAGAGCCCCCCCCCTCCTGCGACTGCTTCCACAATAAAATCCACCCAGTGTTTTCACCAATTGGATGCTTTTAATGTGAAGTAGCAGCAGGAAAGTATCGCTTTGCAGTAGCAGGAACTTAATGCATCTCTGGTACAGCTTTGGGAGAGTTAATGGTAAAGGGTGAGGCTGATATGATAGACAGTATCGCTGAATTACATGTGCGCATACCTGTGAATCCCCAGCGTGCAGGTAGGCAATTTCAATACTATGTGGTACTGGCGGACTCCGCCAGTAACAACTCCTCTACAAGGAGAGGTAATTACAGGATGCACTTAGACTGGATAAATAATGCTGAAAAATTCAAAACAGCATAAAGAGTTTAAAAATCTCAAGGATGACAGGTCTAAAGCACTGTAATAGCATAGCAGGTCATACAAGGATATGTTCCTCATGTCCTATCTAACAAAACAGATTCCTAGAGGGCATTAATTTGTTGTTCTCTAATTCCTCAGAGTGACCCTCTCAGATATTGAGTTTGACAGCCCTGACCTACACTGTTTGACAGACAGGCTGGAAAAACATACTTTCAAATTACTTTGAGCCAGTTCAAACATGCAGCTTTTCTTTTAATGCCGGCCAACCTCTCTGTTCAAAGCAGAACAAAGCTTTTTTTTTTCTGTTCTGATAGCCCATTTCAATGATAATTCCATACTGATCTAGATGAGAGCAAAGCCGCTGCACCGACGGTTCAAGCACATACACTGCTTTAGTGGTTAACCTGTTGTATTAATTATAAATTCTTCCATTTGGCTTGCTGCCAAAATGAAATAGCTCCTCTGCAATCAGGCATGAGTAGTTAAATTGTCAGCCACTACATGGAGAAAAAAAAAAAAAAGATAATTCGGCAAGATTCCAGGTAATTTACCACATAAAACTCCTTGACAGCTGAGTGATTTTATTTAAAACCTTAAACGACACGATCCAAACCATTCCCACTTCAACCATTCAACTGTTTTCCATAATGTCTCTTTTTCTTACGCCAGTGTTTTTGCTGTCACGCCACCAGCATCCTAACCTCCGCTTCTTGGTTTCTGTTTCAATTTATCACCTATTTGTTATGGACTTCACAGTTTAACCCACCTGCCTCCGCCTCTTCTCGAATATGCAGAAAAACACATAGCCGATGTATCAACTAACGCGGGCGCTCTCCTTTCGGCTCATAATGCACATGGCAGAAATGGATTATGCCTCCGATGTCATCAACATCGAAGTGAAACGTGGTGTGAAATGAGCCAGGTATTTATTAGCGCTACTGCGAATGACATGATTGCACCCTGGAGACGGTGCAAGAAGGACTAATCCACAAATCTGATTCCCAGTATGGATGATTCATGCCTATTTTAAGCATATATGCACATGATCATTTGGTAAAGTAATATATGTAATGGTTTTGTTGGTGGGAGAACGTATGGCTGGGTGGAAGAGCGCATGGACTGCCTTGTGGACAACAGCTAGGAAATGTAGCAGGACAAAGACGTCTCAGATCATCTATCCATCCGTGCTTGCTTCTGCAAAGGAAAAAGCTTTGACGTGCAGATCCCACTTGGTTTTTTTCTTGTTAAATTATGTAAAATCCCAAGTTCAAGAGACTTAAAAAGAACTTAAAATTGCATCTGAACATTGCTAATGCGATTCCTTCATAATTCAATCTACAAAAGCATTTATCTTAGACGTTTCAATGACCTTTTTTGAAACTGATAAGTGAATATATCAAATGCATCATAAAAGTGTCCCAGTGAAGCAGGGCCTTAATATTTCAGTCTAAATGTGTCTAACAGTGATCTGATTTACATGCACACACATACTTTTTTTTCCATTCATATAAATGTATGAGGCAGTTCTGTGTGCAGTAGATGGGTCATACATCATCTTTAGATTCAAGTGCATAGCACATGTATCACACAGCTGTATATCTCTCATGGGTATTATTACATAACTGTAGTTAGGTGAGAATACGGATGTTCCTGACAACCAGTTCTGTGATCACATTTTAAATGTAGACCGGTCGATTAGTCTGAAAATAAGAAAACAGTCAAACTGTGTTTGCCTCTAAACACACAAACCATACACAGAGCCAGGCTTTAAAAGTTGCCAAGTTAGATACTCCAATATATACTGTCGTGTTTACTTGCTCAGATTTGGTCGTCTTTCCTTGGTTTATGTGCTTCTACCATGAGTAAGTAGACTAGTAGAATAGTAGAATTGTTTCCCTTCTGTCATTTTTTTACAATTGAAAGTCTGCACAGTGTCAGTCTTGATCTGCTTTGTGCTATTTGATGTGGCTGGTCGCAGTAGTTGTCATGAATAGACCAGACGCGTATTTTCCGCGAAGCAGATCAGAGAGACGTTTCAGACATGCGTCGCAGCGTTTCTGGTGAAATCACGCAAAGACGCCAGCCAGAATGTGCTGCAGAGCTGTTAATACACAGTGTTTTTCGAGGTATTTTATAACGTGATTGCTAGTTTCTCAATGCTTAATGTCATCATAACTCACCATACTCTGGCATTTTCTTTTCAGCACCAGTTCCATTATCCGCTTTCCCGTGAATAGTGCCATCTCCAACAGATTTGTTGTGGCTGTTGGATGGGTAGAGAGTGAAATTGGCTGGTAGAATCTTAAAGCAGGCTGCTGCAATGAAATGTTATGACTATAACTTAAGTTTTAAAGCAGGACAAAGATAATATCTCGTAAGAACATAAAGTGCAGGGGGAGGTGGCTAATGCCTGTTGGGTGGCAGTCCCAGCTAAGGACAGGTGGCTGCGTAAAGACACAACTGTTAACCAGCATGGTACATTAATAAAATATTAAAATGAATGTAGCCAACTAGTATTTCTGGTGTTGACAAGTGAGGGCTGCAGGATTTTATTAACGTGTGTATATCTTCATATTTTCGGGAACTAAAAGAATCCTTCACAAGGTTGAAAATCATGCATTTATGCAGCTTTCAGCCTTTTCAGCTCAACCGAAAGAAAAGAAATTTACAGCTTCTACTTCTAATTTAATAGACAGTAACAAAACACCTTATTCAATTTAAATGCAATTCTGTAAATTTTGCATACTCACATTTCTTTCCACAATTTCATATCCTTCTGTGATTTATACTTCCCTTGATTTTTAATGACTGACTGTTCCTACTTTAAGTCATGGGGGCCTGTAAGTCAGCGCCAGTGTGAACTGTGGTAGCAGCAGCAGGAAAAGATTTTTACAAATCAAAAGCAACCCATTTGCACTTTTGGACAATTCAAAGATTCGTGCTGACCTGAGCCGCATGTGATCGACTGGTGGGAGGAATCCACAGCAGCTGGAGGAAAACCCACACAAACAAGAGGCGAATCTGCCTCCAAACACGAAGAAGCAGGGCCAAGATCCAAACCCAGCACGCCACCCGCATTACAACACTTATAACCTCAGTGCGTCTCCATTTTGCATACAGGTAGGTGGTAGCAATGTACAGGAGTGGCGTGCCAGCGTATAAAGTGATCATAATTTAATCTTCATTTAAATGACTGCATGTAAAATTTGAGTGGACAGGCTCTGTTTAAGCCTTGTGTGAACTCTGTGTGAATCACAAGTAGAGTGTGAGACAAAAAAAAGGCAAGAGTAGCAACTATTGAATATCAAGCTGTGTGTTCGATGACTATAATTCTGTAATTATTACCACAAACTTCACCCTCCTCTGCTGGCTAATTCTTAGTTCAGTAACAAGCTGTAACCAGCAGGTCTTTGACATGTCACATTTGAATGGCAATGCCCATCTAATAAGGGTGTAACGGTGCATAAAATTCACAGTTGGATATGCACATCAGTTTTGGGGTCGCAGTCTGGACTATTTTCAATACATCGGGGAACCAAAAAAATGTAGATAAGATGTAATTTATTATGAAAACATGTAAACATTCATCAGTTGCTTATTGGCTCTAATATTCCGTTGCAACAACTGCAGCAACCCTGTATTTTCTCTACAAGTTTGGCCACATATCTGCAGTGATAAACACTATTGGTCTGAATCCGCATTGAGAGTCCGAACACCGTCGAGAAAAGGATTCACCTTCCAGTCGTCTTTCAGGTGACGCCGTTGTAAATTAATTATGTGTGTAAAGGAGTGTGAGGGCAGCAGATAATGGTTAGAACAACACTGAAGTTGAAGTTGACACCTCTGGGCACCAGCCACGGCCCCAGATGGGGTCATGCTACAGCTGATAGACAACAATTGGCCCACTGCCAAGTAAAACTCACACTGAGTAATTTCTGTTCTAAATGTGTGTGTGTGTGTGTGTGTGTGTGTGTGTGTGTAGTAGACATGAATAGACTGTGTTGACAGTAATTGTTTGGGTCACGGGGCGTTCAGAACTGAAGATCTGAGCGGTTCGAACGAATACACACACTTTACCGCTAATGCTAGGTAGTCGTCAGCATACTGTTCAGTATGAAGTTTCTTGAACTTAAAAAGGATGGTTTCAACAGCGAAATGTGCTTATTCGCTTTCTTCCCCAGAGTTAGATGAGTCAATCTCACATCTGAACATTAAGTATGGAGCAGAGGCCCCGAGCCCTGAGGCAACTGGGTTAGTTTAGGAGAAAAACTGGGAATGGGGAAAGAGTTAGCCTCTCTCTCTCTTGTTTGTTTGTACACAAACAGAAAATGTAAAAATGACCATTTGTGACTATTTTAGGGAAATGTACATGCTGTAACTATGTCTTGGCAGAGTCTCAGTGAGGGAGCCAAAGATGCTCCTCACAGAAGTGCTCAAAGCACCAAAAGAAATCTAGTAAATGCTGTGCTGGCAGAGGTGTTGTTAGGTATATTTTTTACTTTGTTAGAACCAGGATTTTTGGTCCCTGCAGTTATTATGCTAAGCTAGGGTAATCATGTTCTATCTCCAACTCCACAAATCTCAAAAAGAAAGTACCGTATGTTTCCCAGCACATGATTTAATAAAGTAGAAACTCAAACAGTACATGCATGTATAAAAGAGAAGATATGAACCACACTTGTTTGCCGCAGTACTGTAGATTTATAAGATCCAAAATAAAGATGTCTGATCAGTGCTGACCTTAAGATCTGAGAGCACAGGCTCTCATTATCTGTGCTAGACACCAACAGAAACCCTCCTTCTCTCCACCACCGCTGCTGCTATCTTGCTCATTTCCCTGCAAAACACCGTCTGACCTGCTTCGCCTCACGCTGTTCGGACGGATGCAGCTCCTCATGAATTTCTCTTTGCATCTTTCGACTTTTGTATTCATTTGGATTGAGTTAGAAAGGGAAGAAAAAACTACACATTGATAACAGAGGTGAATAAGTAACCAACAGTACATGGGATTTAAGGTAGAGCGGAGGGGGGGGGGGACTACTTAACCAATCAACAAGATCAAAGAGTGGAAACAGGTAGCAGTTGCTATGGCAGCAACATCACCTCACACAAAAGAGCTATTATGCTTTGGCTTTTTCTATTCTCGCAGCAGATCTATATTACATCCAAATTGGTTATTAATGTGCCTGTTTTATCATGGCAAGATGAACTGCAATACCAGTCTTGCAATTATATTAAACTAAATATAAATGGCTCTGTGTCCCTTCTCATTGGGGGAACCATTACGAATTAGACATACTATAAAGCAAAGCTTACCTCCGCCATTTATTGGCAAATCATCAAGGCTTTTCACCAATTTATGCGAGGCAAAAAGTAAGTCCCTCTGAATTACTGTTTTTCCTCTCTTCAAACCTCAGCGCTCGGCTAATAATTCCACATCTCTCAATCTCTGCTTCCTCCCGGCTGAAATCACAGAGAACACTTGATTGTTTTCAGCGAGGAAAAGAAGTGGTTTGTGTATTGGTTGCATGCGGCAGCCAAGGGTGAAGTAAAACTTTAGAAAAATAAAATAAGTGTGAGTGTGTTAATGTTTGGCTGAATGAGGAGCGGATGGAGCCACTAATACCACTGGTGGGGATTTATTTTTTGCTGAGGAAGGAAGAACTGTTGAGGTGACATTTCCTGCAGTGGCACTAAAATAGTGATAATTTCAGGTGTTGTTATTATGGAAAACGCAGGACGGTCCTGCGGTGTAGATGTGGACGCATCTGCGTCCATGCCGATGCGCATAGACAATAGCGTTGCCCCAGAAAGGCACATTCTTATGCAGGTATCAGTTCTGACCATTTTTAATTTCAGACATACCCAGCTGCTTCCCATCAGTGTCCTTCCATCATCTCTACCTCCGCCTTTCCTTTGGGACCTAAGAGACTGATGTTTACCTACAATCAGAGTGACTGTCCCAATATTTTGACATCCGTCATGGCAGTTTTGTCAGAGGAAGCATGGAAGTAACTTTTCAGTAAGTATCTTCACAAGCAATGCCCCTCACCACAAGCTGCTTGACCTACATACAGTACCACTGTGCTTTCAAGTGACATTAGTGTAGCAAAAAGATCCATAGCTGCCAGAAAATATTAGTTTGAAAGAATGTTTTTTTTTTTAGGTTTAGGGTTATTTTTTTGGGTAATACTTTTTCACGATGTATCTGTCCTAGAAAATATGTACATGAGTGTACAGGTTTAATCCTAAACTCCTACATACGGTTGTTTTTGCCGCTGTGTAATACCTTGTAAAAAATGGCAATTAAAACCGGATTTAATGACACACTGTTTAAAAAAACATTCGCCTTGTGCACTTTAAAATGAGCCGGGAATGATTAAACATGATTAAGCCCAGCGACTGGCTTACCACTTGATGCGTTATCGACAAATATTTGCGATGATACTTTTTTTTTTTTTTAAAAGTCTCATTCCAGTTTTGCACACAACTCCTGTAATGAATTTTCCTCCCCTCATTAGAGCTATACTTCCTGGTAGGAGATGAGAGGCTGTGTGGGAGGAGAGAAATGGAGCCGCAGGAACTGAAAACTGAATGCATGCACGCAGCACAAACAATATAGGCACCCCTCCCAGTGCAGCCTTTCACCAGAGGGGCTCGGTGGAAACCATCTCAAATAAGCTCAAGTGACCTGTACTCAGGGTTTCCTAACCTCTACAGTCAATAACTGCCTCTGAAACCCTTAAGCCTACAGTCTTTGGTTCGCTCAGAGACCAATCAGTAGCACTGCTTCACCTCTCTTTCTTCTTGCCTCATAGATGTGGGTGTTACTCAAAAATGTTCAAGAGGCAGAAATAATCTCATTTGTTGAAGTAAATCACAATGGATGAAGTTCTGTCTGACTTGTGCTGGGTATACGGCAGCCTCGGACGGGGATCATAAGGCTATAATGGCATTATCTTTTCAGCACAAGGTAATGACATCCAAATGATTATTTTGCCGCCACACTGCACACACACAAGATGCAAGCATTGGAAGGATCCTCATGAAATCATTCGAAACGTATTACAACGATAGCGCGGGCAACTGGGCAGCAAGGGATTCTGTAAGAAAATGACTCGATATGTTATGGTGTAGCCATTCTCTTAAGTATATTCCGCTTCTACAACCATGAAAAGGAAAATTCACAAGTGAAGTCTTTATACCTGCTTAGCTAACAGATGGGTTATTTCCTGCCAATGACAAATACCTCTGAGGTGACTCATTGGTATTCCTTGGACTCCTCTCAGCCATGTTTTCAAGCTTTATTATTTTTTTCCTCCAGACCCCTGTATGATCTGATTCACCTTTCAGTCAGGCCCGCAGGCAGCGATGTCTTTTCTTTCTTTTAAAGCGCATATTTTGCAATTTAACTTTACTAGTTTGTGCAACACGAAAATAGTGCTGCTGACCATGTGACTCGAAACATTTTATGTTCTCATTTTTAAAATCCATCGCCCCTAGCTTGCAACATCTGACAGATACTTTTGCTGCCTAGTTGGTAGTGAATTTGCAAAAACATTCATTTGAATTCATTTTGTCTTCCACAAGTTTCAGAGCGAGTTATTATCAGGATAAGACTGCATCCATGCACTAGCACAAATAAATGTATGACTCGCATAACCAAAGAAT
Organism: Protonibea diacanthus; assembly: GCA_028641955.1. Classification (NCBI taxonomy): domain Eukaryota; kingdom Metazoa; phylum Chordata; class Actinopteri; family Sciaenidae; genus Protonibea; species Protonibea diacanthus. Next base: position 15,413,062 of record CM053996.1, on the reverse strand, counting down.
GAGACAAAACTTTTCATCCTCACTGGCTATCATTTACATCCCTCTTTCACCCACATAGATTTTTTTTTAGTAGCTACAACAGCACAGTGCACCTGTGTGTTGAACCACGTGTGTTTTTCCTGTCACCCGTGAAGCCGAGAGAGGGACAGCTAATTTCAGGGTAACTTTAGCTGCCGTTATCACAGGGGGCAGACCTGGTAAAGGCTACTTTCACAGACCATTTACTGACATAGTTGCACTCAGGACAAGCTTGTGTATTCATCTCGTAGAGATGGATCCATTCACACCTTTTCAACATCTGGCCAGAATGGGTCTCAAACCATCTCATGAAGTGCTTTCAATCAATCTCAAATGCTGCACGAATGCATTTACACCTTTTCTATCTATACAATCTGCCCAAGAGGCATGAGGTGACCAGGTGGTAATGGGGTCAGAGTTTCATAATGGGATTAATTTCAGTGTACAGTAATAATATTATTGATGCTGACCACAAAATGATCACCTTTCATCTTCCTGACTTATGAGCTAATGGAGAATGTCACTGCTCCTTGAACATTCGATGATAAAAACCTGTCCCTGAACAGCCAATCCAAGAGGCTTAAGAATGACTTCATATGTCTCACTGACATTCTCCGGGATTTAGGAAATTCTGGGCCTTGTACTATATTATGTTCCAATAGGATTAACATGCCAAGGGAGGACGTGTTACCGTTATTGTTAAAAGTGGTGTTTCTGTCACTGTCGTGTGGAAATTCTGGCTGTCACCGTTTGTCTGGAGAAAAATAAAGAAAAATGTGCTAGTTACTGGGTTGCACCTACAGGGGCAATAAATGCTTTATTTGACTTCTGACTATGATAATATCCAACTATGATAATTTGGAGCTTGTTATCCTGGATAAGACCATTAACTGGCTAACTAACACTTATAATTGTTTAAAAAAAAAAGATTGCTGCAGCTATTTTTCCTCCCTCAGTCAGCTGAATTCAAATAATGCAGAAAATGCCACACTTTTAGATATTATGTATTTAGATATGAACCAACAGACCTCAGCATTATGAATCCAGTTTTCCTGTCGACTTATTGCCACTGTCCAACAGCATGCATTTGTGAGACAGAATTACAAAGATCTAAACCATGTAACGCCATGTCAACCATGTCAAAATGAACTTTTCTCAAGCATTTTTGTCTGATTTGTACTACACACACTAATATTGGGTTTACAATGGCAAGCCGTTATCCAAGAAAACATTGAATTCCATTCCAAAATAAAAGCATGCATCCTTTGGGAAATTCAGAGTCAGAAACAGGAACAATCCTTGTTTTTGTTCACAAATTGCAGAAATACAAGATGCTAACTAAAAAACTAAATGTGTCAGGACAACAGTAGAAACCCAGCAAAGTTTTGTAAAACGGTTAAATCGTTATGACGAAATTTTACTTCATCCTTACTCCGCCTGTGAGCTATTTATTTCATCGGGCTATTTGAAATGACCAGATTTCCTCCCACTGTCTCTGATCACGTAACACCTCGCTGGGCAAACAAATTTGACATTGAGGAATTGTATAAATCTTGCGTGTGTTTAATGCTCTTTGTACTATTGATCCAGAAAATATCACTTGTGGCTGATCAGTTAGAGCCAGGGCTGTTATTATTAGCTGCTCCATTTTTAGTCGAGTGCTTAATTTATATTTTTAATCCGTCTGTGGTAACTGAAACCATGCCTGGCTTTTGGAAGACAGCCTTTGTATGGGGTTCTTACATTTTTTTACTCAAAGGTCTGCATAAAATCCAGGTCAGAGGTCTGGATTTTCGGATATCACCCAATCACCTGCATTTACAGCTTTGTGTTCTAGATTGTGTACAAGAGAAAACGAGACACTGTGTATCTGCGATTTAAGTGCTGATAGCAAACTCTCCCATACGTTGATGCGTGAACTCAGCAGCAACCACACACATTCTCACAGTTAACATTGCCATGACAACAGCATGGGGAATAAAACCACCACCAATTAAAACCATGTTCTTCTGGGAATAGGATCGCTGTGAATTAGGGCTGGACCCAAATATTCGACAACTGAGACTATATTCAACTATACCTCTGTCTCTTACTGCACACACGCACACACCAGCTTGCCCAGCCCACCTCTTTCTGGTTCTCTCTGGCTGTATCATACAAGGACAGACTCATACAGGCTGTTAAGTATTAACTGTGGACTTTGACTTTGTCAAACTCGTCCAAATGTGGCTGAGGTCCGTACTGAGCCAAAACATCAATCAGGTTTTAGATATACATTTTATTGAATTGTCCAAGGCTTTTAACACAGTTGATCATTTTTTAAATGCCTGGAATCTATTGGAATTGATAAATCCCATAATTAGTTTTCAAATGATCTCAGTGCTAACTGTCAGAGCTTCAATGTTAACAATGGCGTGCCACAGGGTTCTACTGTAAGACCACTTTTATTCACAATTTTAAATCAAATAAGTGTCAACAACACAGAAAATGAATATAGTTTGCACAGCAATGTTTTCATCAGTGTATAATGATCAGAAAAGAAGAATGTTTTTGTTACCTTGAAACGAGCCGGTTGTAAAGAGTCTGCCACGTTGAACCACCATGTTTCGACACTACAGACAACACTGGCTTCACTCTTAGATAAGGACAAGGCGAGGTTGTTGCACTTGGAAAAGTTACATTACTAGATGCCACTAAATCCTAAACTCTGGTCTTTTAAAGTAGCATTTAACTCGTAAAATAAATTCATGCTGATTTCTAGAAAACTGACATTTCCTCTGAAGTGAATATTGGGACACCACTTGAAAGAATGTCTTATAAATATCATCCAAAGACATACCATTCTGGCTTTTCTTTACAGAAAAAGGCATGTTTTACCAAGGACAGCAGAAAACAAATTGTTCAGTCACCCTTCTTATCTGTTATGGACTTTGGCAATGTAATTTATATGCACTCTGCTGCCTCTACCCTTAAATTCTTTGATATAGTCTATCATTCCACTCTTAGGTTCATCGCTGTTTATTTTATGAGAAAGATGGGTGGCAGTCGTTGGCAGCGGAAAGGAAACAGCATTGCATTTATTTACAACACACTTCTGGGCAAATTTCCTGGGCATCTTACATGACTTTTTAACTTTAGATCAATTTCACACTGCACTAGGTTGCAAAACTATTTGGTCCTCGAAAATCATAATATCAACATTGATTCGGAAATTGGGTTTTATATACTTTGCATCACACAAGTGTAACCATCTACAGAAGCTTATAAAATTAGACAAGCTGATCCCTTTTAATCAATTTAAATCCCTTTTAGCTGACACAGAGCAATTGTGGAAGTCATCGGTCTATTTGCTGTATTGTCTGTTGTATAATGCTGCCTGTTATATATTGTGATGTATACTGTGATTTTCTTTGCATTATTTGTTATGTACCACAATCAAGAAAGCTTGCCTCAATGGTTTCATGGTTTATAGAAATGTTCAAACATTGTTACTGTCACCACCAAATAAAAGAGAATGCAAGGAAAGATAACGTTACGATCGAAGCACCAGGCTGTAGGAGAAAGAAAATTGGAGCACAAACTCTGAATCTTTCATCACAAAGCCACATATTTCCATTTACAGGTGGAGAGTGTTTAAAATGTTTTTTTTTTCCTTCACAGGAAAGCTAATGGAAATTGTGCAGACAATTGTTTATTCAAAAGATGTCACCGTTACCCTCTAGCCAAGGGCATGTTTCCTGTTATGCGGCCGAACCTTTTGTACGATACATGAAAAATGCTTTCAGAGGATAATTGGTCAAAAATCTCACTTTTAATTTCAATTGAATTATTTTGTATTCTAAAATTGTACTCACAAGCGTCCATTCAAACACACCTGTCATATATCAAAACATAAAATATGTTTTCCAGCATGTTTCCAGCGTAACAAGAGAGACGCGGTCAGCCACTGATCACACAGCAATGAATATTGAATTAAGATGCGGTGGTCAGTGGTTGGGTAATTTATGGATGGAAAGAAATGAAAGAAAGAAAAATAAAAACAAATCTGACTGAACAACATGAGAAATTGCTTCTGAGGAGTAGGATGGATCTCCTTTGTGACATCCTTGAGGCCAGACTACAGATGACCACTTCTCTGAGGACAATGAGATGATGAAGGGACTGGATAGTCGCAGGCTGGCTGGCAAATGAGGCAAAGAGACAATGGAGAAACCACAATTTGGCTCAGTATTTTTGGAGGGAATTTAAGGTTTAGTATGCAGTGAAGTAAAGAGTCTGTTGCTTGCTAAATTGGAACTACAAAACAGGCCCTGATGATGGGATTGTTGGGTGTACCTGTGCAGTAACCTACATGCCAAAAGGGCTGAAAAATATACTCTGCATGTTAGTTTGTCGCCTGTAGGTGCTTTGGCAGCTCTGCAGATGAACTCATTAAAATGCCAATTTCATGTAAACAGAAGATTCATGCACAGGAAGAATTCAACTGCTAGAGTTATATGAATGTATAGTATACAGTCTATTTTTTATTTACTGAGGCTGCAGTGTGAAAGGCTTACCACAAGGACATGTGCTAACCTTGGAGCACAAACACGGCAGAGTACAGGACATGCACAGACTATCTTGTGGAAATTTCTCAGGTCTTGAATCAGATTGAATCTCAAAGCTGAACGACCATTCAGTCTGGAGATCCGCTAGCCACGGTCAAGTCGCGTCTCATCTCATTCACCTTTTGCGCCACATCTCATTTCATTCACCTTTTGTTAATGGAAGGACGCTTAAACCAGTGTGTGTGTGTGTGTGTGTGTGTGTGTGTGTGTGTGTGTGTGAACACGTTAAACTCTGTGACTTATTGATAAATTCTTCAACATCTCAGACGTCTCAGATCAATGTGTATGGACATCATAGAAAACATAAAACACATCTTTTAACTAATTTCATGGCATATTGAAAGTATTCATTAAATAGACGAGAATATCTAAAACCATCAATTCACTAATAGATTCTGAGTGTCTGAAAAGAGCCCTAGCTCACTAGAGAGTATGTGAAAATGTGCATATTGAAATTATTATATTGAAACGGTGGTGGTTTTAATTGTTTTTAATCGACTGTTTTTAAATATTGGCTCATGCCATGAAACTGTGCATGTGTAGCCATATGTTGCATAGTGTTTAGATGCCGCATCTCGCCTTGCTTGAGGCCTTGCTTTGGATTTCTTTTAATATCGTAGAGTAAGCACTTTCTGGTTTTTACCTCGGACACTATTGTTTGAGGTTTTCAGTCATAAAATTCTTTTTGTTTTTTTGCTCCAGGGCCCATGCTATGTAAACCCATCTATTCTGTCTGGATTTTATGTAGCGCTTTATAATTTTATGGTTTTAATAAGTACTTGTTTTGTTTTTATTTTATTATCGTCATTATTTCTTTAATTGTATTTAGTTTTACCAGCATTTTACCATTTTACCATCATTTTGTGGAGTATTTCATAATTTATTTATTTTTATTATTGTTATTGCTTTTATTGCCATCTTTTATTATCTTAACTACCATTCTAACTATCTTTTATTGTTGTCTTATTTAACTTTTCTGAATGTCTTGGCGTGCATCAGTTGCTAAATCATTTCTTTAATCAATCTTCTTGTCAGTGTGTTGACAGGTGCCATATACTGTAAATTCTGTTTGATTTAGCGCTTTCTTCATGATTCACCTCAAGGCAAACCTACAACCTTACTGCATATGGAGAAATGGAGGCATCTCCATGGGTAAAGACGTTCTCTTTGACTAATACTGGGTGTGTAGTGTTTCTGGTGTTATCTTGGGGTTTAAAGTCTATCCACCAGCATGAGTTGGGCAGAATGTGAGACCAACTCAGGCACTTCTGATGCACCATGAGAGTGTCTCTAATTCTCCTTGATCAAGCGTCAATTAATAATACAGCATAAGACATCAGAGGCTCCTGAACACTTTCTTCCTTCCTGACCTCACCATTGACCTTTGATTTCAGCAATTTCTCCACATCAGTAAGTTACAGATTTGCTTCAATACAAGTGACACATCGGGTTCAAAGAAAACTTCTTCCAGTGTATACTTTAGCATGAGGTTCTTGAGTGTTACATCTTTGGTAGAAAGGGGCATTATATCAGATTTGAACATTAAGGCCTGTGATATGAATGTAGCCATTATTGCTATCTATTTTTCATCGACCTTTAGACGGTGTTTCATCAAATTTGTGTCTCATTAAGAAAATTGAATCTACTGTGGAAGCAAGGAGGACAAAGAGAATAGGCAAAGAAATATAACACATTTTCTGAATTAGTTTCCATTGAAAACTGAAAAATAGACCACACATCTGCTAGGTTGGGCTCGCTCTGTCTGAGATTCATGACTGGACACTAATTTTTACAGAGAGTGCATGAAATCCACATCCATTTGTCACTCTGTCAGTACACTGTGAGATCTTTCAGCGCATGTGTGGCTGTTGCATGTGGTGAAAGAACTAATCGCTCTTCTCAAGAGGCATGTTGTGTCATGACAGCACACCTGACAATGTGCGTGCCACTAAGGGGTTAACGCATCTCCAATAGAGCATCACTGAGAGAAGACAGGAGCACACATCTCACACACGGCAAGGCGCTGCAGGGTCCACATATCTGTCAGCGATCGCATCTGAACCCTGATGGTTGCACACTTGATGGCTTGTTTTTGTGCCCGTGTGCTGCTGCTGCTGCTGCTGCTGCTGCAGCGTGCACACTAACCAGAACTACTTTTCAAGAATCAACATCAGCTCTGACATCAATGGATAATAATAAGCAATGGGAGGTTAGTCTGCTAGAGCAAGTGCAAGAACACCTGGAAATCCAGGAGAATATTTCTCATTTGGGTTTCACCTCACAGTTACCATCTATCTGCAAAATGTCCGGCAGAAAAGACATGATAATTATAAGAAACACACTCAATTTGCAATGTGAAATAAGGCCATTAAAGAATCTGACCAATTAAAGGTGACTAGAGGTTAAGAAGACCAGTCAAAAATTATGCTAATATCACGACTTGGATTAAATGTCACACAATAACAATAACCTTCAGCAAATTACTTGTTAGGTTTTGACAAGAGGGGCTGACACTCTGGAAGGTGAACATAGATTCTGGCCTCCTTAATTTGATAGAGAGTGATGGTGGGTTACAGGAACAAGCCACGACGCAGATTATTATTTTTTTTTTTCTCTCCACCCCCTCCCCACCTGCCCTGGACTCCAAGGTGCCCCCATCATGGTCACCCAAATTAATGTCAAGCTCATTTTGCAGCCAGGGTGTCTCTGCCAGCCTTTTACTGCAGGCATCGCATGACCACTGTAAAATTATGTTCTTTTTCCTGGAAAAAAAAAGTTTGTCCTTTTGAGTGAAAAAATATGGTACTCAGCATCTCGAGATTCCCTCGCAGAGAGATGTTTGCTCTTCTACAATCTGTTATGTCTTTATATTTGCCGTGCAGAACTTATGAGTGCCGGACCTTTTTTTTTTTTTTTCCAATAGCGTGATCAAACAGTAGTTTCATAATCTTTACTTCTACCTCTGCATCATTTCTTTTGCAATCCCTGCTCTCTCTCTCCCTCCCACTCTCTCTCTCTCTCTCTCTCTCTCTCTCCATTAGGTCACACTAATACAAGATACATCTGTAACCTGCCACCGGCTTGTCCCATATTTATGCGAACACATTTCTGGCAACAGCATCACCTAGCACTCCGTGTCAGTGGTCACTCCAGCAGATGCTCGAAACAGTTTAATAATACAATAACATGGAGCTAAGCCAGTACTTGTCTGCATCAAAGCATAACCCAGTTTAGTTTTTCCTCTCCTGACATGTAGGTCAGCCTTCATGCAAAAATGATTCTCTCTTATTTCTTGTCCATCTGAAATTGGGGCTAATAAAAAAGAGGAATAAAGAAACTATGCTGCACATTAATAGGAGCTCATGAATAGGTAGCCTGCCTTGAAGAGTTAATGAGAGGGAAGTCAGTTTTACTGAGCAGATTGCTGTAACTCAAAATCCACGAGGAGTTTCTTTTGACAACTAACCAGCCTATTTTACATTATTCATCCATTCAGCGGGTATGTTTACGCCCAATAACCTATTTTAACTCCCAGTGTTTGAATCCTGGATGTCTTGTTTCTTGTTTTTCCACTCAGTATTCATATCAAAACCCTTTACCCTCCCGGTGGACACTGCAGTGTAAGTAAAAATCCATTTGCGCCTTGTGTCTGACTTTGCTCAGACCGAGGACACAAATTCAGACGCCCAGATGGATGGTGTTTTTAAATAACATTATACTGCGGGTTCCACAATATGCCCTCCTTTATGCCATATGTGTGAGATGTACTGGTCACCATATGTGTGTGCATTTGTATACTTGTAAGGGTATTTAATACACCCATCAGTTTGTCTCTGATGGTGATGAATATTAGATAAGGAATCAGAAACCATGATATGCATTAAAACCATTATTTCTAACCCTCTTCTTTTCAATGGGATTATTCTAGCATGAAAAATATTTCTGGAGCGTTTAATCATGTTGAATGTACAATGCCATCTTCTGTTTCAAAAAGTCATGTTTACCATTTGCAAGAGGGATGTAAGGAGTAATTTGTTTTCATTTGTTTTGCAGTGACTAAGTACAGCACTTCAAGGCTATGTGATTTATACATTAAAAGTGATTTCCAGCAAAATCCAAACGTTTCCTGTGTGTCGTCTCATACATATTCCCAAACCAATCTTCCACAGTCGTGGTTTAAACTTATTTAGAAGTTTTGAGAGTGAAATCCGTGTATTAAAAATGTATTCGGAGCTCCCAAGAACAGATGCTATGCAGGTTTTACATGCAGTTTGCATTCATTAAACAAGTTCAAATTGTCACAGCGACAGCCGCTGAACCTTTCCCCCTCTTCTTTTCATTTCTGACTTTTCAGCGTGCGATATATCTGCGCGGGGCATGCTAATCCCCTCCTGTCACTCCCAAGCCTTGCCTTTCCCACACCTGTCCACACGCCATCACTATCGAGCTTCCCTCCTCAGTTCATCGCCTGACCCTCAGAGTCAGCGTAGAGACGACAGCTATCTGTCACCTGTAAAGGACGGCATACACTGCTATCACTTTCCTAAACAGCCTTTTTTTTATTCTGATCTGCCTGCCTGCCTGCATCAGCCTTTGTTTGCCTCCTCAGCCTACTTTTGGATACCAAGTCTGTGTCACGAAAATAAACCAGTCGAAACTCATAAATCAAAAAGTTAACAACTGGTTTTGGTTTTGTGATTTTTGGGGTACACAAAGTTTTTCGAAAAACAACAATCGAAGCAAAACGCGCACTGTTTCGGAAAACGAAGCCTCGGGTGCCCTTTTGACAGCGTTTGCCAACCCACTGCATCATCAGTGATAATATACAACACCTCTCACTTCAGTTTCCTTTCTCTTGCAACTCCTTGTTACTCCCAGGTCTGTGATATACATTAGTATTCCTGCGCGCTGATGGCCTATTGTGCTCAATTGCTGAGCAAATTGCTCAATCAGTTGGCTGCAGATTGAATTTGCTCATGACAGTGTGTGGTATAAATATCCTGCTGATACATTTCCCACAAAGTGATAAGTGGAAAACATAATGCACATTTACTAAGATAAAACTGCACTGTGACAACATGTGCATGGCAAAAAGAAAATATGATCTCAGTACAGCTACTGATGACTTGTGTACGCGAGGAAACAGTTTAAACGGGCGCTGTATGATGTCTAAAGGTCAGTGATTAGATTACAGTCTTCAGCCATATTATAATTGTATAGTATTAGTTACAATATCTATCTTTGCATTTGAGGCTGTATTTTTAGATGGAACGATATCTGCAGGTTCACAAACAGCACTTTCAGCGTCACAGCTCCAAACCAATCTGCTGTAAATCTGTCCTACCGCCGTGGTCTCGACAGTGAAGCATACACACTACGCTCCTCTGACTTCCTTTGCTACTAAGAGCTGAGCACGTCAGGAAAAACTCCCGACCGGAGGCGTCTCATCTGCTGACAGCGCTCCGAGATGTAAAGGTTGCGTCTCTGGCATAAAGCAGCAGAGACAATCATAGACGTGACATTTCTGAGCAGAGCGTCCTACTCCCCCACACCACCGAAATCCCCATCGACACCCAAGTAGGCCCCCTATGGCTCTTTGTTGTCTAACACTCAGCGGGTACAGATGCCTCTGCGCGGAAAAAAAGATGGCCTCCTCTCTACATGTTCAATGGTTATTTCATTTAAGGTGTCAATCCAAGACCAGAAATACTGGCAGTTGGTCGGAGTCAGGCGGAGGCTTGTCACTGTGCTCTTTGAAGCATCAGAGGGTGTAATTTGCAGGACGGAGGTTGTCACAGGCCATGAACAGAAGAGAATACTGATGGCAAAGTGACCTCACAAGCTGAAATCTCTCAGTCTAATCTGAAGTGAAAGTAAATACGGATGATCAAATGGTCTTTTAATTCAAATTACAGTAGAGCAACAGGCCGTAAGTGGCTTTTTTTTTCTTTTTTTTCCAGGAAGACTGAGTGGCATCTGGCATCATCCGACATTCAATAAAACATGAATTCTTATTGTACACACAATAAAAGAAATCTCTTCACTGTCTTCTGATTATAAGCGCAGGTTAATTAGGAATTTTAACACCGCTTTGAGGCTGATGTAATTACGTGTCGATAACATTTTACAGTTCTTAATGTTTGCTGCTATCTTTGACAAGCAGGTGGGGATTGAGCGCTGGTTGGAAAGCAGTGACTCCCGGGTTAACTGGCTCTCTTTGTATCTACTGTATACGTTTCAGTCGCTGCTGCCGGATGAGAAACTGTATTAATCCCGAGCAGGAATCGCAACAACAGCCTAACAGTCGAGTGCCAGCGTGATAAAGGCGTTTATCAATTTATAGACTTCAGGACTTATCTCTCACAGAGGGAACATTTGAGCACCTTTGGTCCACATTATGTTATAAGCTCTGTAGCATTAAAAGTAAAGAGCCAGCGGCTCATCTCCTACAGGATGTCATTCCTGCTGTGCAGAGATAAGTTAGATACCACACAATGAGAGATCAGTTTGATCTTTTTTTTTCTTAATATATTGCCACTAATCTGAATTACCTGCTTCATATCGAGGCGCACATACTGTACCGCACAATGAACTCCCACTGAGAAATGTTATTAACTGTTTTGGTTGAGAAGATTGATGGAGTTATAGGTGATATCTTTTGGCAGTACACTTCACTGTGCTCTGTAGATATTTAAACCCAGTTTCATGAGTTTTCAAGAGTGCAATATGTACCATTCATATTGTAATGCCTGAAACAATTCCCTCTTTTCTTTGCATATACAGAAGCTGTAAACTATGGCGTGTCTCTGTGCTAGTTTCAGACTTTTATATGTTTCATCGCAAACCCTTAACACAGTGGTTCATTAAACATATTTCCAATGTTGCCTTTATTTCTCAAAAATAAAAATAAATAAAAAACATGATAATTTACATGATCCATCCATTATCTGAAACCGCTTATCCTCATCAGGGTCACAGTGACCAGAGGCTGGCTATATCCTGGACAAGTTACCAGCTAATTACAGGGCACATAGAGACAAACACAGTCACACCTAATCACCATTTAAACTATTAAGTGCTTGTCTTTGGACTGCAGGAGGAAGCCGGTGAGAACCCACGCAGACACGGGGAGGATGTGCAGACTCCACCCAGAAAGGCTCCACCAGGAACCTTCTTCCTGTAAGGCAACAGTGCCAGTCACTGCACTACTGTGCCGTCACCTTTTCATATGAAATGTAAATTTTAACTCCCAAATGCTCACACACGCTCACATGCTGAAAACGTTTCACATGTAATATCAATTAAACGTGACAGATTGACAATCCTTTCCTCTACTACCCTGCAATCATCTCCTGTTCCAGCGGAAACGGAGTCAAAATTTTGAGTCAGCCTCTTACACAGAATGGTTCATTATATGAATATAGAATATATACGCCACTGTTTCATGCCATCTAGGCACTGACCTTGTCACTCCCTACTGGGAAGCACCAAGCTGAGCACAGCAGGGAGCTGGGAGTGACGGCAATAACTTTCCGCCAAGAGTAAAGTAGACTGAGAGCCTACAGGTGGATGCAGGGGTGGAGGTGCGACTTCCGAAATGCTATATGAACAGCAGGGTGTGTTGGATGTTGAAGAACGTGTCATGAGAGTATAAATTTGAAGTGATATATTAGAAAAGTTTTAGAGACAACCAGCGAGAGACAGCAGTTTTTTTTAGAGGGCACAGGGACGCGGTGTATTACTTAACATGAAATACTAATGCACTTCGCCGCGTCGTGAACACCCACCTAACACCTTTTTAGGACCAGTTCCACCCGTTGTCACAGTCCTGTGGTATCTGTGTGGGTCACTCTCAGTCTGCGTCTATCTGTGTGGGTTTGTCAGTTTGTCCGCACACGTCAGTCTCAGTTTGTCTCTTGCTGTGAGCATCTTTCTGTGCTGGCGCCTGTCTGTGTTCATCGTTATCTGTCTCTGTCGGTGTGTGTGTGTGTGAGTCAGTGCTAGCTCGAAGCTGTTAGGGGTCTTTTTGTTTGTCCAAAAATCAAAGTAGCACACAGCTTGTTAAAGGTCACAAGGCCAAAAGTTTACTTCAGATGAGCAAAGAAATATGAAAAAAAAAAAAAAAAGATTCTGTTTTGCAAATTCAAAATGATCATTTTAAGTTATGCGCTCATAAAAACCTGTTTATTGCATCTTAGCGTACTATATTTGGTGAAAGAATGCTAAATATTGCTTTCAATAAGTAGAAGAGGAGTGCAGGATTTCAACCTTTGATTGTTTGGAGGTCTCATCTCTTCCCACAAGATATGATTAGAATGCATGTATCTGATGCCTGGATAAACATTAGTTGAATCTTAAGCAGTCTGCTCATTGTTGAGAATAGTGTTTGATGTGCAGCAGGCATAGCTGCAGGATTGTAGCAGTTGTCAAAAACTCTGAACATCTTGACAAACAGACCAGAGTTACAGAGGATGAAGATCAATGGAATGTCTCATCGTCTGGCTTTGAAAAATGCTAACTTTCAACTTGAAATGTTTAAAATGCTTCAGATTTTTCTTTATAATTTTGCCACATTGTGGGTGGGAGCTTCTTGGATTCTGGATCTTGCCATACACTGGAGGTTTTTTCGCTGCCTGGCGATATTTTTGAGACAGGTCTGAAAGCACGTTTGAAAGGAGTGATCGCTTTGTCTAGAGGTTAATCCTTCTGATCAAAAGATGAACTGTTTTCGAGCGCCACTGCTAACAATTGTTCGCTGACATGGTTCATTATAATAATGGGATCACTTTACCAGCCTCCCTGCACAGATGTGCAACGCAGTAAAGGAACCTTGATAACAAACTGCACGGCAGAAATACGCCACTGTAGTCTGTTCAACGAAGACAATGGAGAAGAAGAAGAAGAAGACGAAGAAGAAGACAATGCAGTCAAGGAGGATGAAGATTAAGACGTCAAAGACGAAGAAGACAATGAAGAGGAAGACAAAGAAGAAGATTGTGTGACTTAATGTCAGCTAGAGTGCTAGAATGAAGTGCAGAGATAGGTCTGGCTACGTTTGTGTCGCAACAGCTAGCCTGGGTCTGACAATCAGGCAAGTTACTTTCAAAAATGTAATAAATTACACACTATACTTTCATGTAAGAAATTACTAAGTGCGTAAGCAATGTGATACACTACTTTTGCTTCATTCTGACTAAAATGACAGAGAAATACGTCTGGGAATAATAAAGATGATGATGCTAAATCGAGCTGGAAGCAGCAGAGAGCGTTCAACGTGGTTCATTACAAATCCAGCGGTGGGAGACACTGTGCGGGGAACGCTCTCAAGCCTCTTCACGCATTCACGTGAAGTGATTACCACTTTGTATTAAAGTCGCTTACATATATTAATAATAGCGTGACCATATGGAACAATTAAAGAACAATTAAGCCTAGAAGCGATAGTGAGTCACTGTAGCGTTTAGCCTGCCCTCAATCCACGTAACGTAGATGTAAAGAACAGAGCAAAGCAGTGGGAAAGAGCTGCAGAGGCCAGGGATCCAGCTGTGAGCCCAGTCTCTTGTTGTAAGCTAGTGTGTTTTTTTCCCTGCATGGTGAAATGTAAATTACCAGAATTATTAGATCTGTGTGCAAGCATGCTGCACGCCCATGCTAATGAGATTACCCCCTTTTTATTTTTTTTTTTTTAATACGTACTATTATCATAGCAAATCAGCCGTGCCATAAAAGTATCGAAGTTCAGTACCGAGCCCTACCTGAGGCAATCAATTACTTGCAATTATTTACAGTTGCCATCTTTCAATCTCTGGGTTTCAATGTTCACGACATCATAATTACACAACTAATCTAAATTGGATGGGCAACCTGGTGGCTTCCGCGAGGATAGCGAGCCCTGATGAGTTTCTTTCCACGTTCTGACAAGCAAGGCACGGAGACTCCAAACTGCCTGCCTGCGTTGGCGCGTTGATAGCTTGGCTTTGTGTTTCACTGCCTTCCGCTCAGTAAATAGTGGATACACTCCAGCCAATAAAACCCAAAATGGGATGTGCAGTAACTGTTCGAAGATTTTACCTTTGTATGAATGGGGTTGATTAGCTGTGGCACAGCATGAAATCTTAAATATAGCTGGCTTTTTTTCCTGAAGCTAAGCTACTGTAAGAGCTGCAGAAAGGAATCCCACTGTTAAAGATGAAATGGATGATGACATATTCAACCACATTTTATCCGCGCCTTCACTTAAGGCATTTCTGTGTGAATATACTGCTGAGGAGATTCTGCAAAGGAGGCAAGAAGGATCTGCTGCTACGAGTCGAGCAGCTTCCCTAGGGAAAGATACTGCCGAGGCGGATGGAGAGACAATGATTGGTGAAGCATGTGCGGATACCGCACGCTTACAGAGACTGAAATTAGAGTATGTGCTGTAGCAAATCAGTCTATACTTGCTTGGATCTGTGGTTGGTGTTGGAGGAACGCTCAACAGGCCGCTCAGACATTGTCTAAGAGAAATGAACAGGGCTGAACTCTGTCTGTGTGATACAACCCAAAGCACTACTCGACTATATCTTTGATCTCAGGTTGAGCCTCATGCTCAGTGTGCCGGAAAACAGAATCTTACATTTTTCTCCATAATAGACATCGCATAACATGATTTTTCTTTTTTTTCCCCCCTCTTTAAATGACAGTTATTCCTTGTTGCATGCAAAATAGTTCATCACGACTTGTAATATCACCTGCGCTCATCTTGGAGACTCTGATCTGGCTTTGCTATTATTGCAAATGCTGAAAAACTGACACACAATGTTACGAAAATGCCATTCGCAGACATGCCTGTGAAGCCAAATTTAAAATTAACCGAACGTTCCATCCAAACTGAACAGGTGTGTGGGAACCATTGAGGTTTGCTTGGCAATACTCTTTGTTTAATTTAATTAGCATGATTTAAATATAAAGCCAATGTTTTGAAAGCGGCATTCTATCCTCTCGCTAGGAGAGCCAATATTTTAGTCCCACATTTTTGGTCAGAGCCCAGTGAGTGTGCAATTTAAGAGTGCATGTAAATATGCCACCTTTTAACAATATTGTATCGGGTGCGATGCAAGTCTAAACAAGTAGCAAGTGTCATCTGCTGAACTGGCAGTGCCTCGTATCGGCTATCTGTCATTTGATTTATGTACCCACTACACTGCTGTACTGCGTTTCTTATCTTTTATCAAAAGCACATCAGAGCCTTCCCACCGGCTTAACATCTGCAGCAGCGCGGGCCGTCACATGGCACTCATCTACATGCTTTTACTGAGCTCATACGCTGCATGGAGTTGCACTCTCTTTTGAGAACGCCTCACCTGACTGTCACTCCAAAACGGCACTTTGCTTTATTCCATTAGTCAAGTCTGAAAGTGTTGAAACCAGTTGTCCCAGTTGCTTTCAACGGTGCCAAAACAAAAAGAGATTGCTCTCGTTGAATTAATCAGTTTTTGTGAATGCCTCTGGGATCACATAATGTTGAGGGGGGGTGACGTTTGGGCTGCCAGGCATTGAATTTCATGCCGAGAGAAAAGTGAAAAAATAAACTTCAACAAATAGAATGGTTTAAAAATCACTGTTATATCTAATAACACTTAATTATTTCAGCCTTAAACAGCTTTTAGATTCTAATATAATCACCACGATTGTTGGCACTGCAGATAGATGTCAGTCATAATGCTTAAATTTAAAGATTAACCATACTATTATTTTCTTGGTAGTGTACTATTGAAAATACAGACGACATAACACCATAAATAGTAGCTGCCCTAGGGATTGCCCGAGGAACTTACAACTGGCAAGACTCTCTCAGCTCTCAGTTATGATAATTTGGAGAAAATAAATTAAATGCCTCAAAGAAAAACAGCCGTAAATGAAGAAGTAAATACGGAGAAGCTCACTCCAGATTTTAGTCTTTTCTTCTGGGACTTCTGTAGCTCCTTGGATTCTTGTCTCAACCAACAGTTAAGGCCAATTTAGGGACTTTCCGCTTCTCATGCTGGAAGAGCATTATTAGTCTTGCCAATGATAAGTGTCTGAAGAACAAGGGAATGTACCTCACATGCTGTTATTCCACCCTGTCAGAATCCTTGTCTGCAAAAGCGGAGATGCTTAGAGGCAGGGGGACCCGCTTGCAATATTCTAGAGTCAACAACTGTCGCTTCCTGCAAACAAAAAGGTGTGAAATACTATCAGTGACTCTCAGCCAAAACTGAAGCACCCTAATCTACCCCAGTGGTATCTCAGTGTGGATAGAAGTAGCATTGAAGTTGCTATCTGTGTTACACCTGCCTGGTCTCAGCTTCTGCAGCCCCTTGTCAGTCATATTGATGAGCCTTCTTTCTTGAGATGGTGTGCTGCCCGAGGCTCAGCTAACCGCCATCTGTAAAGCCAACATATATGCACACAGGCACTGTGCAAGACTAGCAAAAAAGCAACGGGGAAGTCCACCTACAGGTTTGACTTCATGTTGAGCCGCTCTATTGTTGGCTTTTTCTTGTTTTATTTCATCCTCCCACTGCTTCATACTGACTCGATGGCAAAAATGGCATTTAAGGATAAAGACAGATGAATGTGTGTATATATAGATTGACTCTTAAACCTCCTTCATGTTTAGAGCTGATTTAAGCATCATTTTAATGGATCATTAGTGATTTTCTGCTTTGGCCTTCATTTGTGTCACTGACCACTCAAATTTAAACTAAACTAAAAAGCCTGGGGTCGCCTAGGTGTTTAGAGGCACAGTATGGTCCAGGATGATAATTATCGAGACATTAAGACTAGCAGATTTAAATTCATCCTTAATTAAGGGTTTGAGTTTTTTTTTTTTTTTTTTAATCACAAGCTGTGCTAGCATCTGAAGTGTTTATTTATTAACACCTGCCAATGTACTGAATAGCAAGATTTGCATACTCAAATTCAATAATTGGAAAACTGACAGTTTCAACAACATTCTGTAAAACAGAAACGAGAAAATGTGGCAAAATGGAAAAAAAAAAACACCCATCTCTCTGATGCATCTCTGTTTGTGTTGTGCTGCTTACAATCCTGCCTCACACCTAGATAGATGCAAATGATGGCATGGTGACGGATGGCAAATGATTTACAGGTTTATACAGATTTATAGGCATTCCCATAAGCATGCAGTGCCCAGTATGTATGCACAGTAGACATACAAAACATGCACTACTCTGTTAACACATCACAGACACAGATGTAAATTAAGACAAAGAGCAATTGCTGCATATTTGAATGTGATCTCTATATTGGGAATCTTTGGGGTATTCTTAAAAATTGAGGATTCATGCAGAGGGGAGCTGTTAAGAGATGAGATTACAGCCAGGGAGATACCGTTTGAATGTTGAATGATGAATCCGTTGAGACGCCCTGAGCACTTTCCCTATGTAATCAGAGATTACAATATGCATTGTATCACTTCAGCTGCTATGGGTTCAGCTATAGTATCGTAGTGGCTTGATTGATGACTATTGTATTATTTGTGAAGCGATATCCGTTCAGTCAGACGGTGTCTCATGTCTGTGTGGAAGCTGTTTGTGACCGACGCCTTGTCACAGTCGGCGTATCTCTATTAAAAATCAGCATAATTCCAAATGAATTCAGTTGATTTCTTGTTGACTTTAAATCAGTACCGCAGTATCTCCATAGAAGGGCAAAACTGAGATGAAGCTAGATATTTTTGACATCTGTTTTACCATTTTATGATGCCATAAAAATGTGCAAGTCTGGGGTGAAAAATGGTTTATAAAAAGCTGCAGTGACTACACTCCAGCAAGTCAATGCTAGCTGGTGATATAGCCTCAACTAAAGTTGACCTGTTTTTTCTTCTTTTCTTTTTTTTTTACAGTTTCCTGAAATTGGAAAAATCGATTTTGATGGTCCGACGAGTTTGTTATGCTGCATTAATAAGTAGACGACGACTAGTGGCTTAATCGATGAGTTGTCAACTTTTAAATGATTCAGCTGACAACTCATTGATCATCATTTCTGCTTCCCACGTGTGAATATTTTCTGGTTTCTTTAGTCCTCTATGAGAGTAAACTGAATATCTTTGGGGTTTTGGACAGAACAAGACATTTGTCACCTTTTGCTTTGGGAAACAGTGATCAACATTTTTTTTTTCCACCACCAACTGATCGACTAATGAATACAACTGATTAATCAGTGAAATTATTTGTTGCAGCCTTATTAATAAGGCGGTAGTTAAATATAATAATGGGGGAAAAGTAGCTAGTCTTGTTGGACTAGACACTCACTGCTCTAACTGCTACTTTAGAGGCTGTTAAGCTAGTGAAGCGTGTTACCTAACTATGGTCTCTGCAGCCTCTTGCTCCAGAGGATTTCATGTGATTAAACTACTTTTAGACACTACTTTTTTTGGCTGGCTTTTTAGCAGTTATACTTTGGTTCACATTATGTATAGTCTGTGCGGTTTAAATATTCAGGAAGCTTTTTGAGCAAATTCTTGTGTTTGTTTTTTTGTTTCAATTCTCTTGGGGGACTTTGCACGTGTTTAGTTTCACCCGTCTCGTGCTGTAATTCAGTATTCTTGTAACCTAGCTACATATCCAAATGAAGGAACGCTCCAGAAACCTTTGAGCCATGAGAGTGACACACTGATGTAGGCAAACTGCCTTTTTCATTTGTAAGAACGTGTATTATGGATAGGTCAGGACCTTGATTGTACTTGGATGGTTGAGGAAATGGGTTGTCACTTATTTCCAGTACAGTGATTACATCCATCGTGTCCGCTGCGGCGGTTTGTTGAAGAGGAAACAAGCAAACAACTACTGACAGAGTGCAGAATCTGAATGTTTGTCTGTTGACTTTATTTATTATAAGGTCTGTGGTCATGGTTAATCATCCTAAAAAAAAACTATAAAATTAATGTTTTACACCATATATTTTTCTGTAGTTACTGTCTTTGTCTTAAGGCAGCAAAGATTACAACATGTTTACGAATTACAAATGAATCCAACTTTAATCTGTGATGTAAAGCCCAAACGCAGCTCGAGCTGAGTTTAAACCAACAACAGTAAAAGCAGGCAGGAGGACGGCGATTAATATCAGCTGTTGTTGCTTATTCGATACACAGAGTTATCTGAAATTATGCGTCGTCATGCCTTATCCTAATGCGCACAAGCTGACATACACTGACTGTTCAATAAAAGATAGTGTTGTGTAAACTCGTGACAGCTCAGAGAGTGTGTGAGCTAGCTGTAATGTATAATGTACACCGAGCCTGAAGAAAAGGCCGCGTGGACAAGTGTGATAAGACATGAGAATCTAACATTCAGGGCTCCAACCATCATGCGCGTACACGTCTGTCATATTTATAAGATACTGAGATATGCTTTACAGCTGCACTACAGCATGATATGAAAATAACCACAATGAGATGGAGCACAGTTTCCCCTTTAGCCTTTGAGCTCTTGAGTTTATCAAAGAGCATCAAAGTGTCTGGTTAGGTAGGGAAAGGCTGCAGGGAGGGTTGCGCTTTACCACCGCCGCTGCTATTTGTGAAGAGCATGAATAATTTAAGAACTATACCGCTGCGTACCAAATGGTTACCAAATCAACCAAACGACGAGAAATGATGAAGGGGAAGTATTGTAGGAACAAAGTCCCTAAATCTGCTTTACAAAGGAAGCTAACAGCTACAAAACAATGACCACAAATCCCAACAAAATGCAGCCTTCACGTCGGGCTCTTTAGGCTACTTAATAACCTGCTAGCCTTAATTTTAGGCAACCATTCAAACCGGCCGTAAATGTTTGCGTTTAATCACTAAGTGTTAAAATGAAGAACAGCTCATGTGGTGTTCATTTTCACACAAAGAAAGGGAAAAGGAAATTAGGCCTCAGCAGTCACTTAAGACGATGTTAGCTCTCACTAACTGGTGGGTAGGATTTTTCATATTCTAACAAAAAAAAAAAAAAAATGCATCAGCAGCCACAACAATACTATGACAACTCTAATAATTAGCATTTCATTATTTGGTCCAGAGGGGCATTTCGCCCACCTGGAGCAAAAAGGGCAATGACTTTAGCTGTAATAGCCACTAAACTCTGCATGTCTCTGGTTAAAGGCACTGAATACGGAGAGGTTAGGCCTTCTAGGCGAGTCAGAGTTGTACTACCTGTGATTTGCTCGGTTGCCTTGATTAATTAATTCAGGGCTTGATAGCATGAGTTATCCACTGCATAGCAAAGTGGTTAAGTCCTAGGAAATGGCTCGGAGTCCCGCGTCGAAGCTCTTTTCGTACGTCTTTGTGTGGGAGAGATTGTGGCCCACAAGCTGTGTCCCAGTTTCATGCCATATGCTAATTCTAACTGTCTGTTTCCGCCCTCGAAAAGGGGCGACGGTATACTAAAAAACATGTTATATACATATTTAATTTGTTGGAGTTTTGACTGTGCAACTGATGAATGTCATTATCATACATAATAGAAGATGGAGAAGCCAACTGCAGCCTGGAAGAGTGTTAGCGGTTACTCATGGTTAGTACATTCAAACTGCAAAAGCTGTATAAATATTAGGATATACTACAGTATAAAACTTGTATCCAGTCTATCTAGCCACATGAGGTGTTCAAGTGCACTACTGTCAGGTTAAAGATAACGCTAAAGACCGGAGAGGTAGGGGATAGCATCTTTCTGCAGAGCTAAACAGAAGCAGTTAAAAAAGAGATGACAACACGGCACCTTTATTGGTTTGGTAATTTCATTTTTATAACAGGTTTGTAGAAATAACAAGTAATGTGAATCAGTTGTTTATGAACACGGTGAACAGTGATAAAGATGGAGAGACCCCGAGGACTGAGACAAGTAAATGAAAGAGCCGTTTTTGGGGGGTTTTTTTTGTTTTTTTTTTTGGAAAGTTTCGCTCCATGAATAAGCGGCAGAACAGCTGAAGCAGCAACACAAGCAACAATATTCCACGCACATTCAGCGAGTCACACTGTTTTCACTGAAAAGAAGCAGAGAAAAAAAGACTGTTTATGGCTTCAGAGCCAGATTCGGGTCTATATTATAAGGGCAGTTCCAGTGTAAGACGACTTTTTGCTGATTTTTTCACTTTCTCTCGCTAAAGTCAATTGTGACATAATTACATGCGCACACCATGACCGAGAGCATTGTAAAAATTGGTTTTGTCATACCTCTTTGCCTCGCTCAATTCCTAAAGCTGGAGAAAACAACTCCGGAGACATCTAATTCAAGCAGCCAAAGCAATCCATCAAAGTGAACCGGAGGCTGCAAATCACTCTTTTCAAAGTTGTATCAGAACAAGTAAAAAGGACATCAACTTCAGCTCCACTCAGAGATTCATATTAACGCACAGTAACGTGACTATAATGGAGGTGAGTGCCTTGGTTAATCTTGGATTACTATTAATTGTTGATTTATAATCTCATAATCCCAGGCTTTCCTCTCCTAAATGTGGATATATACTGAAGAGTCTCATGCCAACCAAGTCTGAGTATGAAATGGAAATAAAGAACACAATTCAATGTATTTACTCTCAGGACACACAAAGCGAACACAGCATCTTACAGAGTGATTAAGGCTGATAAAAGGGGAAGCAGGAAGTGAAGCGAAACTTCGATCACACTACAAATGTTCCTTTAAACGCGCCACATAAAAGGCCTCGCACCTTGAGAAATGACAGGAAGTGCATGTTACTGTACGTCACAAGGCGGGAATGACAATCCTGTCCTCACACAACCCCTGAAAGCACCTCAGTGGACAAACCAGCAACACCACCGCTGCACGTTCGCACTGTGTTCTGCTCCTTTCATTACATTTCTCCTTTTGCTGATCCCACTGCTGAGCCCGCGCAGTCGAGTGGCGGTGATCAAAATTTGCTTCTGATTGGTTGGTTGACATTTCCTGGTGGACGCGGTGACATTTTCTTTGGTGGTGAAAGTGATGCGATGATAAAAAAAAAAAAAAATGCTGAATTTTTACACGCTGTAATTCATCAGACGGGGCAGGTAGTGGAACGAATAAACCACCTTTAAAGCGTTATGAGTCACAGCTCGGAGTCACATATGAGCTGTTGTGCTCCATCTACCAAAATCTGTCTTTATGTTAGCTGTCCATCATGTGACACGGCTTTAAAACTTTGCCTAACTGTACTCAAGCTGCGATCCGTCTGCCGTTTCGCTAAATATAAGATGGATATAAAGATATTCAAAGTATAAGACCAGTAAAATGTAAGGGCCCTATTTGAGGGGCCGCTTATGGCTTACAGTATGTGCTGCTCTTTATACTTGCTGAAGCTGCACAGCTGAAAACACCACATAAGCATATAGTAGGGAGCCTGTTCAGCTCAGCTGGCAAGAGCACAGCATTATCCCCATTAAGGTTCAGAGTTCACTGCCTACAGTGTGTTAGTAAATTAAATACCCCATTAAAGTCCATTAAGTGGTGGAAAAACAGAAAAACTGGATAGAATATACAATTGTCCCTCGCTAATGTTCATTGTTCTGAGGTTACTGAACACCGCCTCGCGTAAACTATTTTTTAGAACAATAAATAGCTGAAATAAAAAAATAAAAAATGAATGCTTTTCATGCCTTTGTGAATTGACAGCAAAAAGAAAAACAAGCATTTAAAAAGCAGCACGAAGTCGATTCATGTCATCGTCAGTCCAAGCAACAATAACAACAGTTGACTCTTTGATTTGAACTTTAAATGAGCCGACTATTACCACCATATTGTTCAAATTAAGATAATAAAAACACTAGGGGGTGGTGGGGGGGGGGACAGTTGAACTTAATCAAGAGCCCGAGAGTCAGCCAGCGAAGCCCATTCTGCAGGATCCAAACTGACATTCCCACTAGAAAGCCTTGTCTAAGCAGGTTTGCCTCGTCTAAATTGAAGAAAGCTGATCCTGCTGTTTAATCAAGGTCCGGTGTTGTTACTACACAGACTGAATGAAAGAGTTTCAGCTGAAATAAACCAAATTATTTGTAGCTTTTACAGGAATCACGGTGAAACTAAGAAGTGTCCCCTCAGATGAAAATGGTCCTTAAAAGAAAGTCTGAGGCGGCAGAGGTACAGTAAAAGGACTGACTGCGCCGTGAAGTGGGTGGCAACACCGGCTTCAGCTCCACTTTGTAAATCAATGTGTTTGTTCATTTGTGGACAATGCTTAAAGCGAGCAGTAAAGGTCTGTCCAAAGGGTGCAGCCGCTTACAGTCGAGTTGACTGACGCCCGTACAGTATGTCACTGACATACCTGATATTGTAATTTGTACATTAAGTGGCTTGTTTGCTGGGATGCTGTTTATAGTTTGAGTATATAGGCTCCATATATTTTGTTATTGGTATTTTGGTGGCAGAGCTGCTACTGAGTACTGATTGTTGCCTCGGGCGTATAGCGATTCTTGTTTCCCCACTGTTTTAGTTTGTATGCAGGTGAAGCGGTTGGCTTCACTTTTCTGCCTTTAAATGGCATCAAATAGCCTGTGATAGGTTATTATCAGAAGTGCAGAAGTAGCTAGTTTCTTGCTGTCTTGCAAAATACTTTAATGAATGGCGTTTCAGGGCCGCGGCGTGTTGTCTGTAAATAATGAAGGTGCAAATCTGTCAGTTAATGACACGGTGAGACTTTCAAGACACTTTCTTCAACCAACAGGGAGGGAGGGACGAGTTGGTCCGGGGGAGATCTGTTACTAGACAGAGTGGCCGTTTGCCCTTGTGTGTCACATTATAGTGTGTTATCACGTCAAGGATAATTGGATGTGTGGGGGGGAATACCAAGCGGGGATACGGAGGACAAAATGACGGCGAAGGAAAACAGTGAAAGCCAAGAGCAATATTCAAGCTACCTGCACACGAGCGAGACAATATGTTACAAGACACAACCCAAACCCAAAGAGCGTCCCACTATGATCACCACGCGTACTTTAGGTCTGCTGCAAAGTGTATTAAGATTGAATTAATCTTCCCAGGACAAAAAGGTGCATTGGTACAAAGCACATCCAGATTTGATAAATATTTAGTATGTTTCTTTTTTTTATTGATGATTGTTTAATGAGAGTTAAATCGTGTTTTTATACGCTGAAAGCAGACATAATAGATCAGTTACTTAATGTCATTATTTTTGCCATTTTCATATCTGCTGCAGTGAGTTACCGTCGTTGCCAAGATCAAAAAAAAAAAAAAAAAAAAAAAAACTGGTAGAAAGCTTAGAATAAAATTGGACTATTATGAATGTCGACATAAAAGGACAGTGTGTTTCTGGTCTCGTATTATTGTCGGGATGAACTTACAAAGAGCTGACAAAGGAAATTTAATATTTTAAAACTTGTCAGTGCCCACTGTTTTTTTTTCCTACACTTTGCTGTAGGGTTTTCATTCGTGTAATTATTATTCCCCGTCTGTGCTTTAGGTACCCATACTGCAAAGATTATCAATTAAATGATGTTAACAGAATCTTTAAATATTGCACCATCCCTGTGAAATTGTATGCAATCCCCAGAAAATACCATCTTATGTAACTACTTTGGCGGCATCCCAAATGGGAGCAACCGCTAGCAGCTCGTTATAATTGCTCTACGTGAACAGAGCTAGTTTATAACAAGCCTAAATATATGTCTTTCTCACTTAAAAACCTACTGGAGGCCAAAATATCCCAGGCTCCATAATGGGAGGGAAAGCAATGTTGGAGCCCCCCCCCCCCTCCTCCACTATCCAAAGCTTTGCATTGTACATACAGACTCTCACCCCACCAGGATTAGCACTGCAGGATATTTATGGACTGTTAAAACAATAGCAGCATTGCTGTGGCGCAGGAGCTACCTAGAAGTGGACCATCTATAATTAACATATACAGGATGACAAAACTGTCAGTGTGTTAGTGAAGCCCAGTTTGTGTGATCATGAAGCCTGGTGCTGGTGTTCCTCTGGGACTGTGAATCTGCCCACACACACACACACACACACACAGCCCATGTGCATGTGTGTGGTAGCGGTAAAGGGAGAACCATAAATATCAGAGCTTATGGTTTTAAAATAATAATAATAATAAAAAATTAACTGTTCCACATGACCGGCTGTGACACCTCGACTGTCAATTTAGTTTAATGTAAGTGGGAGATAGAAAACGCAGCTCAAAATAATAAAAAAATAAATAAATAAATAACAAAATCAAGCTTGCGAGATCATTGCATGATGGCTAAATTCTCCCGGTGCATTTGAGGAGATGAGACAATGGCAGTGCAACACTCAGCACTATTTTTAAGATTATCTCCACGGTGGTGTTATGAAATGTAGTGCAGCCTTCACGTCCAGGTCTTTGCATTGCACCGAATGGGTGGAACAACACTGCCCCCTAATGGTTCTCTCACACATTATATCTACACGGTGTGTGCATGCATATAAAGCACATACGCAAGCTGTGCTCAGTGAGGGATCCGTCTCTTTGCCATTTGAAAGCATTAAATGATAAAATGCCCTTTATTAACAGCTGACACAAGAGTGATGCCAAATGAGCAAAACAGTGCCAGTGCCATGAAGCAATTTACTCATCATGTTTGCCCGTTTGCTCTCCTAAATGCCAGCTGGCTGAGTGCACACTTTTGGGTGTGTCTATGTGTGAGTGTGTGTGTGTGTGTGTGTGCCCATATGTCGACTGGTTGCATGATAATTTGCGGTAAATCATGAACAATACAGGCGACATTTTTCCCCCCACGCGAAAGTCGACACAGCCTCGGCAGATGCAGCAAATTTGCATGTATTAAAATTTCACATGGTTTCAGTGGCATCTAGTGGTGCAGCTGCTGATGGAAATAACCTCACCTCAGCCTCAGTGGACACTGTATGAGGGACCCCGTGGTGTAGATACGCTGCACTGGTCAGCACTGTCAACTCACAGCAAGAAGGTTCTGGATGGGGGACCCTCCTGTGTGGAGCATGCATGTTCTCCCCGTGTCTGCGTGGGTTCTCCAGCAGCTTCCTCCCTCAGTCCAAAGACATGCACTTAATAACTTAACTGGTGGGTGTGAGTGTGAGCGTGAATGGATGTCTCTATGTGTGGCCTGTGATGAACTGGCATCTTGTGTGTACCTGGACCATTCCCCCCCGTGATAAGAACTACATCCCTCTAAATCTTCAACACTGGGCCATGCTAGATTTCTTTTGCTTTCAAGTTAAAGCTGAAAACTTGGAATAGGAGAATTATAAATAACTGATTTTATAACTGTAACTGTACCACCAGTACACCCACAAGTCAGTACTGAACAAACCCTCCCTGTGACACACCAAAAGTTCTCTACTTACCGTGTCACCGTGACAAAGTCGACATTTAAACTGACTTTAGGTTATGCAACACCTCTCAAAAAGAAGACTTCAAATTAGAGGAAATGATTACGATGTATTGGCTGATATACGTAACAGAGGCACATCTGTGATGGGTCAATGTTGGCTGATAAAATCACCAATGTATCAGCTGGGCTTTAGTTGACATAACCGTGAGTTATTCCTGCCGACATTTTTTTCTTTCCACCTTTCACCAAAAGCCAAACTATGAATTTAAATATCACAATTTAGAAGGAGAACAAACCAGATCTTGGCTGCGTCCCAGAGGTTTTTCCACTACTCCTCTTCCTTAAGAGCCGCTCCACCGCTGCCAGAAAATAACCTGAAGTGGAGGAATGTAGGTAAAGAGGAAGGCAGGTAGGGAAAGTGGAGGCTCTTTGGGGTAGTTTACTCACAACCTCATCAAAAATAGATGGCTACTATGGAGTGGATGGACGTGTACAAGCCCACAATACGCCTTACAGAAGCTCTGAGTTCAGACGAAGCTCAGAATAAACACACATTAACCTGAAACTGCTGACTGTAATTATACATTTTCGCTCACACTTATGAGCTGACAGTTCCCCTGCTGCGTTTCTCCATGTTTTATCACAGATCACTGTCATATTCTCTCTTTAGTCACAGATAAGTGAGACAAGTGCAACTTGTACTATCCTCCATTACCGACACAGCGAGAAACATGGCAGCACAAACATCTTTTTTTTTTTTCTGGGTCACAGAGGAAACGAGAGATAAGTTTTAGAGCTCTAGGACACACATCTCATCCTGTTCTGTTGAAACAGACGCGTTCAGTGTTGCCAAACCCCCAACCCCAAAGCAACGCTGTTGTTCCCATTAGTTTAGTTTAATCAAAGTAACCTTTTCCTGATGATAATCGCAACCAAACTGATCTTGTTCTTGCCTTAGGGAAGCTGTGAGTTAACCATGAGGCATTTTAAGCTGCTTAATGGACTGCCTTTTTTTTTTGCCTTGTGCTTCTCTGATATGCAAATTAATGCAGCAAGGTGCTCCCAAAATCTAATCAGAACATCAGTTCTCCAGGGGAAACCTGTGGTGAAAGTGTGGAGTTTCTATTCTGAATTGTTCTTTGAGCTATTGTGTTCAGAAGCACGCGTCTGCGGACAGAATGAGAAAACCGGCACAGAGAGAGCGCATTGTAATAATATCAGACATTAAATCTGTTTTATTATCAGTTATTTTCCAACTTCTATATTCACTTAGATGTGAAAAATCACACCGATACCCCAACGTGGTCTATGGTGATATGATGTGTTCATCTCCCTGTAGGAAGATGAATAAGGGAATAGGAATAGGAAGAGTGGGTGGATCCTGTGGGTTCGCTGCACAGTAAGTGACCCAGCACAGACAGATGTAGTCGGAAACAGAAATAATCAGCGCCGCGGACGGCACAGAACAAAGGAGGAGATGGTTGTGACAGCAGATATGTGAAAAGAGGTTGGCTTCATATTGGTATGTTGGATTTAAGCCAGCAAGGGGCAGAGCTGAGGGCAGTTTACCCATAGCAACAATATATCCCGGTGATGCACCCAAATATGTGATGCACACAGGTTTTTGTGACCAGGTCAGTTGTTTGTCTCGTCCTATGTGTCTCAATCATAAAATCTAGTGGCTTTATTTCGAGGCCAAAGAATTCTTGAAATCTAGTGGCGATCCAGATAAAATAACTTATTGCACTTGAACCAAAACTATAAACCAAAGAAAGAAAAGACGCCTTTTCTCAGAGAGCATCTCAGAAAAATCACAAGATTGATTTGAGATTGCAGAAGTCACGTCAAGCACGCAATGATTCAGCAGGTCACAGAAGCAGGTACAGGGTTATGTTTTCCACTAGATGGTACTGTAGTCTCTGTTTTTTCACTAGTGGCTCACCATTACCACCAACGCACACCATCCCTCGTCCTCCTCCAATGTGATCGGGATTCCTATCATACATTTTTTGCCTCCCAAATAGCCAATTTAATTTAATCGAAACAACCAGCATAATCTACTTAAGAGGAAAATATTACAACCACAAATCTAAATTTTATTTTCAAGTTTAAAGACCTTTGATCTAATACTAATACCAATAACAATAAAAAACAATAATAGTGAACTAGCTAACATAAAGAAACATCTTTCTATGCATGTTCATGTGTTCACCTCCATTACTGAGGGTAACTATCCGATGTTAAAACAATATTAGCGTCATACGTAGCCATTTTTTGTATACTTAAGAAAACCTAAATGAATCTGTTGAGGTTTTGTACACCAGAGTCACATGCTCGCCTCTTTTCTACGCTGTGCTCAGACTGTGCAGGCCTACTTTGTTCTACACAGAAAATTAGGAATCACTAAAAGGGAACTGATGAAGAAGAAGCAGGATCAATAACGGCGCTGGTATCAGTAAAATCTTATGAATTCCCATCACTACTCATAACCAACATAGAAACTGACAAAGAGCTGCAAATGCATGGTTTGGTACGAACCACTGGTCTGTATAGGCTTTTGGTGAGCATAGGTGGTATGGTAAATAGTATTAAATAGGATGCTGGTATATGTTACAATATGGCAAATCTATGCAAAATCCAAGTATGTTTTCGTCAGATAAACAGGAGTGAACAATAGTCTAAGTTAAGTTAATACAAAGTTCTCACTTTATATGGCTGCAAACACTCCTGCTCTGTAACCAACTCATCCATTGTCCATCTTTTGGCGCCGTGATTTGGCGAAAAGAATGAACACACATACTGTCTGTCCATATGCTCAGTATGTTCCCAACACACTGTTGTGGGGCTTTGGTGAAAACAGTGTTTGAACCATACTGAGCGAAAACATAACCAAAATACACAGCTTCCATTCTTCTATTTCCAAGTTCCTCACGGACGTCCATGTCAGTCGTATGATCTGGCAGAGATGTACATTGTGTACAGTATTCAGACATATTTTGGCACAACCATTGACGCTGGAACATAGTGAGCATACAGATGGATAGTGGAGTGGATTGTGCTGCAAGACAGGTTTTTAAAGTCTCTGGTCATTGGATTTCAAAAGGAGTACAAAAATGTCACAAAGTAAACAAGCTGACTATTAGATTTTAGGTACAAAATCTAACAACAGCTAACATTCAAGCTTGCAGTGGGTGAGTACGATAATAAAATTTTACTTTGCACTTGGTTACTTTTACTCTGGGTATGATTCTATCCCATATCACTGATTTGGGTAAAAACTGGATCATATTTTATGGAGAAGATGTTTTCTGGTTTCCCTCTGATGTCCTCTGGCTGAGGACATCCCTCTGATGGACAGAAAAGTAAACTGCTACAAACTATAGCTGCTGTTAGCTAAAGCCAGCTCAGTTTGTTAGCTGGGCTGCCCGAACTGCGAGCTCAAAGCACCGAAGGAGTGTGGCAGAAAAGCACTTTGGATCATAGGGAAAAGGAGTTTTTCCAGGCGTGGGGAATGGGGGAATGCTGCCAGGAAGTGGAGCCAGCGTTGTGCCAGAACTGGAGCCGGGGAAGCAGGCAATTTAACCTGGTTCAGCAACCTCTGTGGACATAATGGCAGAGGCAAGGCGGGCAATAGGGGGGTATTAAGAAGACAAAAAGAAAGAGTGACCAAGCAAGAAGCTGCCAGATGAGAGTAAACCTTGGACTGACTTTTTAGGCATAATCAAGAGTTTTGGCTCACTAGTTTTTGATCATAAGTAATAAAAGAACAAATACACGTGTACATCTGCTTTAATAATGTCTGATGCTGTTAAAGGTGTGTTTAAATTAGTAATGTTTCCTACTTATATATGAACATACCTGTAATTTATACCATCAACAAAATGACTGACTGGGGCTTTAACAAGAAATTAATCCTTTTAACATGAAGTAAGTTATAGCATCCTGTCAGGGGTGTGGAGACCGGCCTAGGGACCCGGTAATTGGTTAGTGTTGATCTTGTGATATACAATGATATCGATTACCCTCTAATAAATCTCATCCTGTAAGTGTTCTTGTGCAGCGAAGGCTTCAGTGTTCTTGGGGGACACATCAAATGAATGATCACCATAAAGGATCGGAGACTGATAATGCTGAGAGAGAGCTTTTGCGAGGTAATAAAAGAATCCTGGCATGAATGGGCGAGGGGGGCTTGAGCGTTCTCCTGTTGCTGACTCTGTATAGATTTTTCATTTGTTTAAGTAGGACATATCATATGCAGGAAACAACATTAGCTACTGTCAGTAAAAACGTAACAACCGATGGCTTCCTCACCTCCACTGGGGCTTTAATGAGTGGTAATCAATCACATCCTAAAGCTATAATACTATATCATTGTGCGGTTATTTAGATATGTTATGTAATAAATATGCTTTAAGTGAGCGATAGAGGCACGAGGCAATGATATCATACAAGTTAATATGTATTATTTGTCAAATTTAATTATATCTGCTTTAACTTTACAAATGTGGACAAAGATTTTAGATTTCCGCTGTCTACTTTAACAGGCCCATTGTGTAAAAATAGCAAATAAATATTTCATGATTAGCACTGTCTATGAGTTAAAGCACTTGTGCAGGCACTGAAGAGAAATATTGACTTATTGGTCTAATAGTCCAACGCATTTACAAGAGCCCATCCAATAATGTCTAAACACTTCACTGCCATGTGGTTAACAATACGACTGAATATAAATCGCATAAGTTAAAAAAAATACTCTGCTGGGACAACATGAGAGCTGGTCGATGTTACGGCGTTGATGCTTTCGTGATGTCAAGCGCGTGTGTGTGAGCCTTCTCGTCTTTGCATCTGCACAATAAACAGACAAATCAATGTCTTTAAGGCTTCCTTTTACTTAGGCTGGGAAATGTGACGTGAATTACATCTAGCCGGATGAGTTTTTATTATGATACTAATGCAATTCAGTGTGCACTCACAATTAATTAATCAGTCGTGGGCCAATCGATTCAATTTGCTGGCAAACTCACAGCTAGACGCTTCTCCTTCATAAAGGATATTCATATACAGTGCTCAATCGATAGCTTTAACTTTTTTACAATAATGTATAATAATTTTCCAATCATGCAATCACTTAATTTGTTATTACAACCCACAAATATCAATTTGGTAAATGGGAAGTTTCCTCGGGCCAAATCAAACCCATCAGCCTCACAAATCAAGGTTTGGAGGATCTTTTCTCTAATCAGAGTTTTCTTATAGAGTTCTTTTATAGCAAGAGATAGTTATGGACAGTTATATCTCTTTCCAAGATGTTGCTGCTCATCCTTCCTCTCCAATAAACAAACAAACCGGTGTTTCATCTTGATACAGCTGCTCCTCTGGTACTCTTTGGTAAGTTTTTACACATGAGGAAGTCAATGTTGGTGCTACCCGGGGGGCAGCAAAGTGGCCTGAGGCAAACTAAAGAGAAAAAAAAGGAGGATAGTAAATAAATGAAAGCTGGTTTGGCACTGAAAGAACTTTGTTCTATAAACTTAACATGACACGCCATAGTTGTATCAACAATTTTCTAATGTTTAAGCCGAACATACCCTCTTGATCAGTGTTGTATTTTGATCCATTTAGTTTGTAGATGATGGTTTTCACCATAGGCGTGCATATTAAATGCAGTGCTTTGTTGATGCTCTTCTTTCAGGTAAGGCTGCCCGCTTCCATCATGAAACACAGCACAAAGCCCTGCAGAGGTAGATGCTATCTGTTCCAGATGTCTTGCTTTGCTGAGCAGTGTGTGTCTGTGTGTGTGTGGGGGGGCTCATGTGGCATCTGTTACAAGCTACATTTGGTCTTGTGGATGAAATTGAACCGAATCAGAAGTGAAAAAGGAAATCTGTGCATTAATGGGGTTTCTATTGCAGTAATGGTTTTACATTGTTTCAAAGTGAAAGTTGAGCCGGATGTTGGCTTTACAACCGGGGCACAAAATTAGCATCAGGTACCTCCCAAATGCTGGTAAAATATGCCAGCCAAAAGACAGTGCTAATCTAATGAGTGGCTGGTCAAATGTAGTCATTTAGTCAATATATGTAGACTGTTAACTTAATTCAAGCCTAAATGGTTCATTGTGCAGAATCTCTGGACTGCAAAGCAAGCTGCAATGTCCCAAAAACATTATAACGGGGTAAATTATTGAGTGTTACCATCTCTTTTTTCACTCATTCTCTAAATCTGATATCTTTATTCTTCTATCAGGGCAGAAAAAAAACAAACTTTGATGGGAAAAGTTCTGTCAGTGTAGTTATCGCAATTTATATGGTAGCTGCAATTTCACAGAAGAAGCAATACGATTCATTTTGTGTGCCTAATTTCTTTGGCTGTTGCATTTTGAGGGACTGAAACACCTTGAAACGTTTAAAGAGCCCACAAAGAAACACTCCTTCAAATTAAAGTGCTGCAGGCTATTAATAGCAAGAGCTAAGAGGACAAAAAAAAAAAACTTAAACTGCTTTCAGTCAGATATTGAGACACTTAAAAATCTTTGCAATTTAGCTGATCGATTGGAGATATTTGAAATCTCATGTTCTGCAGGCCTGCAGGTCGCATAAATATATAATGAGCTATTATTAATGTAGATTTTTTTCACCCCCCTCACACACACACTGTTAATAAGTGAGCTCTGTCTGGCTGAAATGTTCTTACAGATGTAACCTGCTCGCCTCTGGCTTTCCATTTGTTTTGTGACTCTTTGCAGTTTGATGTAAAAGTGAGGCTGTTAATGGCTCTATTAAGGTTATTGTGCGCATAGCCGTGACGTCACGGCCTCACGCGTTGCCTCTCGAGCCTCTTCAGTTTTTCCATCAGAGTGGAGAACAGTCCGGATCAAACGCTTTCCTCTTTCCACCTGCTAAACGGGATGTATTTGTTGTTTTCCAGCTGTTGGAATTTTTTTAAAAGAAAAATACGCTTTTCAGCGCGTTCAGGGATGTGATGGCCAATTCGTTATGAAACCAAATCCTTTATTAAGTTGAACTGATTTGGTTTTGAGAGTTTTCCATCGCGGCTGTTAAAAGTTTCTGTCCTCCGAGCTCCTGTGTGTGTCGGAGCTGACACACCCGCGCTGTCTGCGTAACGGAGCGGCGGGGACGCACACGCGGAGTGAAGTGGAGATGGTCTCCTCTGCGCGTCTCACTTGTTTGTCCAAAACTCCGGCAGGTTCGCGCGATGTGGTCTTCTCCTTCTTCTTCTTCTTCTTAGGTGCTGGACTCGCTTCGGGAGTTGGGATGGGCTCTGTTGGATCTACGGGATGCATCGTCACTTGAACTCACAGAATATGCAACCTGAAGAAGAGCGGATCTCTGTGACAACTTCGCCTCACGTTTTCTTCTCTCGCTTGCAGAAATCTTCTAAAAGCGCGATGGTTTTAACAACTTTTGTCATTATGTTGTCCTTCCTGGGTAAGTGACGCATTCATCTGTTGAATTTCTATGTAAGCTGCAATATATGCTGATATGAATTAAAAAAAAAAGGCAACACGCCTCACCAAAGAGATGTTAAATTGTCAGAAAGTTTGTCTAATGCTCACTGCATCTGTGTGTGTCATTTGGCATCAACACCACGAACAACACGCCCAATTAAATCCTGTTAAGTGACTGATTGCCTCTTGTGTGCAGGACAATATCGGCCGGTTAGTTTCCACCGTAGAAAACAAATCTTTCTGACTTCCAGGCTCAGTGTTCACCTTGAGGGGTGACAACAGCTCACCCTCCCGGGCCGCCCGCCTGGACTGCGTAAAGGCCAGCGAACAGTGCCTAAAGGAGTACAGCTGCAGCACCAAGTACCGGACCATGAGGCAGTGCGTGGCGGGGAGGGAGAGCAACTTCAGTGCGGTGACCGGTCCCGAGGCGCAGGGCGAGTGCCGCAGCGCCATAGAAGCCATGAAGCAGAGCCCCCTCTATAACTGCAGGTGTAGAAGAGGCATGAAGAAGGAGAAGAACTGTCTCCGGATCTTTTGGAGCATATATCAGAGTTTACAGGGTATGCACTGACCCCCCAAAAAAATATAAACCATGATTTAATTGGTTATTAAGCGTGATATAAAAGTATGCCCTCATGGTGGTGGAGAAAATATCAAGATCCTTTGAGTAAAAGTCAAAGACAGTGATCAGAAACATGAGAAAATCGTGCTAATTATCAAAAGAACGGTGGAAGAATCTTGATTTTTTGCACCTGAAATGTGCAGCAGTGGACTAAGTCTACAGTAGCTTGAAAGAAAAATACTCAAGGAATGTAGAAGTACCTCAAATTAGTATTCCAGTTCAGCTGCCTACCGGCAGTGCATGTTGTAGTCCCACATATGCATTACAGTGACACGTGTAATGAAGTGTTAAACCTACGTGGATACAAAATGAGCACAAGGTCAACCTTCTCCACGCGTTCTGCTGTGTAATTACACGACAACATATTTGCAAAATAAGTCCTTGTATGTGTACCAACATGAATAATCATCCATTTGATATAATTGATATCATAATGTTAAAGAGCATCAAATAACATCCACCCACAACAACGCCAAACAGATATGTTTACATGCACTGTACGTTAAAAAAAAAAAAACACAATTTCAAGCACATAATTTGTTGACATGTTTCCCACGCAGGTAATGACTTGCTGGAATACTCTCCGTACGAACCAGTCAACAGCCGGCTCTCAGATATCTTCCGCCTGGCCCCCATCATAGCCGGTAAGATGCTGCTTTTTACGTCGCTGACATTCCTCGGGTTTAAGTTTTGGACGTTGGGTTAGAGTTAAGTCACTGCTATCACCGCTCCGTATCTGTCACTGTTTGACAACCACTCTTTTCTACCGCTGTCTGGTTTCAGGGCTGCAGCTTTCAATGCCCATTACACATCACAAAAGCTTTTATCTGCTACTGTGACCCGCCGTACACAAAGCAGAGTCATTTAGTATTTTTCACTTTCAGCTCTCAAAGCAACGATGAAAGGTCTGCATGTTTTTCCCCCCACTATCACAGTACTAGTGCTGGAAGTATAGCATTTATGGGCTAGTTTTGAAATTAATCATCCTTTTAGAGTAGAGTCTGTGTTGTTTGGGCTCCAGGAGCTTGCGAGGATGAATGCCTGGTTAAAAAAAAGAAAGAAAGAAAGAAACCTGAAGAGAAATGTTGCTTTTCCGTTTGTTGTTGTTGTGAATATAAAACGCCATACAGGTCCTCGAATGCCAGTGGAGTGCAGGTGGATTTGGGAGCACACACCTTAGACAGGCTCAGATTTAGATCTGCAGAGAGATCACACACACACACACACACACACACACACACACATACACATACCACAGAGGTGCAATTAACCATCTGTCTGCATTCAATGGCAACTGATAGAACAAGAGCTGTGTGTGTGACAAGTGCAGCACTCTCTGGCACTCTTCAGTGTTGGGCTTTCTGGCTGCAGGAGGGCATCTGCTGCACTGGCCAGCTACCATTTCAGTGAAAAAATGGTCATTTGATTCTCTCTCTCTCCCCCTCTTTGGCTCTTGCTCTCCCTCTTGCGCTCACTCCCTCCCTCTCTCTCTGGCTTTCGTCGT
The DNA here is from genome assembly GCA_028641955.1 of Protonibea diacanthus. Lineage (NCBI taxonomy): Eukaryota > Metazoa > Chordata > Actinopteri > Sciaenidae > Protonibea > Protonibea diacanthus. Next base: position 15,376,528 of record CM053996.1, on the reverse strand, counting down.
GATTGAATCCACTTAGCGTATCACAGTGGCTCTGCTCCACATGTGATGACATAATGGTTAACTGTATTTCAAAAAGGAGAGTAAAGGGGAAGAAAAAAAAAAAATATATATATATATATATATTGGAATTTGGATTTCTCTGCTGTGCTGGAATAGTGCAAATGTAATGCAGAGATAAGTCTAGCAATGCAAGACTAAGAAGAATTGGAAGAAAATTGAAATTGGAAAAGTGGTTAAGGATTCATGGAGGCTTTCAGATAATGCGTCTACTGGTAAAACAACACAGGAATTATTAGAAAAAGGCCCAGAAGAAAAAGCAGCCTGAGCTGCACAGGTCATTATTTAAGAGCAAAATAATTTGCTTGATGCAGCTTAGATGACACAGCAGATCAAACTGGACAAATGTTTTTTTATCTTGATTAAGATATATTCAGAAATCTAATCTGCTGCTGATGTGCTCTTCTATCATAGTCTGTAATGTACAATCTGGAAGACTTAACCTGTGTTCTTTTATCACCATTAGGTGCTGTTATATTACATTAAATCACCAATGTGTGTGTTGGTATGTGAGCAGCATAAATCGGGATTCAGAAATGTAGCTGGAGCTGAGTAGCCAGTTTAATGTATAGCAGTGTGTAAACAGCCGAAGGGGCTATGGGGGGAAAAAAATAAATCACTTAATGGCTTAGATATCAGGAATCCATTTGCTATAAGTGACCTCATTCCTGTCTGCAACTAAGCCAGGCCTGAGGCCATCCTCAGTGTAGAATAATGCACATGTGAGCCAGCATATAATAATCCATACGATATCCCATGGGTCAACTGCTAAGACAGGATGCTCACTACTCCAAATGACTGAAAATCAATGCTTGTTATTATATACATTTAATCCGCTTTGAGTCCAAATACATTTCATAAAACACCATGTTAGGAAAAAGGAAACAAGCACATGCACCCACCTACTGACTTATTATGGAGGCAAAGTTAACATGATCACAATGACAATGCAAACATGCACATGTTAAGCAAGCATGTACGCCATCTTAAATTAGCATGCAACATTTGCTGATGAGTACAATAATAGCTGACGCTGATGAAAATGTCCTTCGTTTTGCAAGTATTTAGTTAATAAAGTTCTGAACAAATGAAGATGGAACTGGATGAAGTCAGGGGATCACCAAAGTGATCGCAGTTTCTGCCAGGAATGTCTGTGATCCATCCAACAGTTGAGACATCTAACTCAAACCACATGCCAGCCTCATGGTGAGGTCTTTATGATTCATCGTCTGTGAACCGTGATTGTCTGTTTTCGGACTATTTTGTGCCATCCATCATGTAAATGTTGACATATTTGAACAGGATAAGTGAACATTTTAATCTCAATAGTTCAAAAATGTCCAAGTGCTGGTGGCACTAGAAGTAAAAGTAGTCAAAAATTCATGGCAATCAATCCAATAGTTGTACAGAGATTTCAGTCTGGACCAAAGAGGTATATGATCAACAGATCCACACAAACAATCCGCACAGCCACCCTGCTAGCACGGTTAAAACAAAGACACCATGATTAATTTTCCACTTCTCATGCACGACTACTACTATAGCGCCTTTCTGTTTTGAGTACCTCCTTCATTAAGGCACTTTTCATTTATGGCTTTTCCAGAAAGCTATACTCCATGATGGTGTATTTATAACATTATTAATTCAAGCTGAAAGGCGTGACACCGAAGCCAATAATTGCTAGAATATAGTCTCCAGGAATAGCTGAAATTAAGTGCTGCGTCACTTATAAATCAATGAGCAAGTGCCTTTCAGAGATGTAACACAATGCTGTGGGGCAGACTGATACAACAATGGAACTATGGAACTGCCCGTAAAGGGAAAACAGAGCCTCGGTACAACACATTGTGGGCAAAGTCTTTACATTACAGTGAGCTACACACAACTTCAGGTGATTCCAGATGTTAAAAAACAGTGGTTTGGTTCTGCTTCTTTGCAATCCCAAAGCAAGATTTAAGAAAAACAACCACATCCCCAACTCTTTAGAGACAAGATCAACTGATTCTGCATTCCCTCAACAAGTCTGACGCCAGTGGTATAAGATTATATCCAAAGAGTCGCACATACTGACCATGAGAATGATCAAGGGAACCATTTCACTTTGCTTTTCAGCATGTTCAGTGCGTCCCTTTGAGAGTTCAATCTGTTTGTGTCCAGAGATTACTGAAAGTTAGCAATGCGTCCCTGTAAATCAGTGTTAGTTAGAGCCCTAACGAATATAGCCGTACAAAGCTCTCTCAAAGCTGACACCAAAAAAAAAATCCTGCCTCTCATGTTCCCTTTATGCTGAAGCTACTATAAACCACAGAACTTCTTAACTGCATAAATGTTTTCAGTTTCAGACTTCAAACTTCAGGAGTTTCTTTTTCCTGGATTTACATGCAAGCAGCCACTCTGAGGAAATCTCACTATTACTGGCCTTACCATTGAGCCCAGTATATTTCCCCTCTCCTCCTCAGTCTTACCTCAGAGTGTAGTCTTAGTGTAGTCTTACAGAGAATTGAGTCAGTGAACAAGAGATGACGCTTAGCATGATGATTTTTCCATTGCAAAGATCTCAAGAATAATTCAGTTGGTCTAGTCGCCTGAAGCAACAGATTAATCCTCTGTAGTCTTTGTCCTCTGTCAGTGGCCCGGATTGCCTGTGAACTGTGCATATAAAACTGCTGAACGTCAGAGTGGACGTTAGTAGAAGAAACACTTTTAATCTGCTGAGCCTTTTTTGCACTGCTTTCAGCCGTATCATTGAATCATCTGAAGGCTTTTCCTTTCACACACTTCTCCTTTGTTTTTGCTCTGCCCCTCTTTAACCGCTGCATAATACAATTTATTCCAACTGAGTTAAGTGGAAGGAGTTCAAAAACAAAACTTTGTGGATTACAAGTTTGAAATTCACTTAGATGCTGCCAGCCATCCATTCCCTTCCGCTTATTCAGGGTCAGGTCGCGGTGGAAGCAGGTTTAGCAGGGTGTTCCAGACATCAAGCTCCCCAGCAACACACTCCAGATCCTCCTGGGGGAGTTCTGGGTCTTCTGGGTGACTGGAACAGCATCCTGATCAGATGTCCGAACCAACTCAACTTGCTCCTTTCGATGCAAAGGAGCGTTGGCTCTAGCCAGAGCTTCCACCTGATTTCCAAGCTCCTGACCCCATCACTAAAGCTGAGCCACCCTATAGAGAAAACTTATTTCAGCTGCTTCTATCCACAATCTTATTCTTTCTACCAAAAGCTCATGACCATAGGGTGAGTGTTGGAACTCGACAATATCCACATTACTGCTTACACCTCACCCCGAGATACTTAAACTCCTTCAGTTGGGGCAGTAACTCACTCTCAACCCAGAGGGAACATTCCAGTTTTGCAGCAGTGGGGAAATCAGCTACTTCCAGCGTGCCGACTTAGATTCTGCGTGACCAAATATTAAAAGTTCATTCTCCATTCAGTAGAATACAGTGACATAAAAACTTTACCATATACTATTAGCAAGCATACTGTATTGCATTGATGCTGGAACCCTGTAGGTCACTTGTGCTCACAATTTATCAGTGAAGAATTGTAACGATAAGCAGAATAAGTATTCCCACCACTCGTGCACTTGTTTTTACAGCACATCCACCTTGTTTAAGACAACAGAAAATGCACTTGAAGGACTTTTTTAGATTTGGAAAACTGCATGCCAATAGTTCGATGTCCATCACATTGAATTTGGAAGTTTTAGCTGTACCTTTCAGCAGGCATGCTCGAGTATCTCAAAGCTTATGTGGGAGAGAAAGGATTCCGTAATTTGCTTTGCTGTACAACTAAATTGGGTGTCACGGGGCGGCTGTGGCTCAGTAGGTAGAGCGGGTCAGCTCCTCCTGTCCACATGTCAAATTGTCCTTGGGCAAGAAGTGTCAGGCCAACACCTTGCGTTGTAGCTGGCCTGACACTTGTGTGAATATGAATAAGAGGCACAATGTAAAGCCCTACATATATGCAATGTAAATAATCCCAATATGATTAAAATGGATGATTAACGGTTAGATTAATGAATGATCCGGTCCAAATGTCGGCCTGTGATGAGTAGTTAACTATGAAAATGTAATGTACTGAGGAGACGTCATGAAAAGCTGAGGTGTAAAATATGAGCATGTTTTTACTTTTCTATTGTGTTTGGACACTTTGATTTGGGCACATCACACAAATCAAACATCACAGACACATTATGAGTTATGAGCACACACACACACACACACACACACGCACACGCACACACACACACACACACACACACACACACACACACACACACACACATTCATTCACATGCTGACTAACCCACTCCCCTGCCACTCTGACACATATGAATCTTACTGGAAGATGAAGGCTCAGTAAAGCAGCTTGGGGAGCAGAAATTTCTCACCAAGATGAGTGTACCTGACGGCTTAGCCGTGACAAGCTGTGCAGGGAGCCTGGTGGATACGTGACCATGAGTGATGAAGGCAATAGCTAATCATGGCTTTGAGATAAGGAGACAAAAAAACACTGTGGGCTGCAGGTAACACGGGATAATGTTTTCACTCGGGCATATTTGATGGGAGCTAACTAAGTACTGCATGCATTAATGCTACAGTACGTGCAAATCACCTCACACACAGTCTTATTTTCGAAATTCTAAGCACCTCAGGATTTCCTAACACTTCTCAGATTGATATACAGGTGCATGCTTTTACTAAGAAGCTAATTGGCCAAGCAGAATATCACCCCTGTGTTCTTAGTGGATAACTGAATCTGAAAAATGGAAAGCAAAGGGTGCCTGTGCATCCACATTTCTGACTAATGCACTGCATCAACAAGTTCCTGCACTCTCTCCCTTATCCTGCAGTCAGCCTAGCACCATATGTCCAGTTATTTCGAAGTGCAACCTCCAAATTCTGCTAGCCCCCGTCTCTCTCACTATATCGGCCGTGGCCTCATGGCTGCATAGTTTGCTGCTCAGTGCGGCAGGAATACAGCTGCTAGTGGTCAGAGCTAAACCGAACTCATCAGCTATGAGCATCTGCTGTCAGGCACTGGAAACGCAGAGCATCTGCTGGAGTTTTGATAGTCACGCTAAGCACATTCACGGCTGTCCGTAGATGTTTCTGTGTGGTACCTGTGTCATGTTGTTACCGCTGTGATGCTCTCTGAGCTGACAGTAGCTGCTGAGAAGCTCTCTGTGTCCACACTAGACACACACAGTCTGCTGAAGACTCGTTCGAAGCACATTCATGGCTTTGAGCCTTAGAGTCAGGAGACGCTGGTTTCATAGGAGGGAACAGGGAGTCAGGTGTGGTTGATGATGAAAGCTGCCACCATAATCATCAGCACAATATGTAGAATTCAAATACTTTGCAGTAAGGCGTGTGTGTGATTAGTCAACTGCAATGCCTGGATTTAAACCACCAAGGTGGAAAGTGGGACAAAGATCATGAAACCAGTGTGGCTTGGCAACATTTTGAAAATGACAAAAACGTTGTATGTTGGCTGTGTCTAAATAAGCTGGCATGTTGTGTACATCCCAGCAGCATTTGAATTACAACTTGGTGATCGAAGTGTTTTAAAATAGTTTCAAACACACAATATTTGCGGACGATGTTCAACCTTATAACCTCACCTTATTTAATTTTGTTCAATTTCGACAAGCTCATATGACACAATAGATCATTTCATATTCAGATAGCAATACATATCACGTTTTCACAATGCAATATTTTATCTCTATTTTTTGTTGCGTGTAATTTGTTATTGTGGCATTGGTGCACGACTGTACCATTTTGCTGGCACAGATAGTTTTAAAGTTGATTGCAGCTGTGTGTAACTCTGTTACCCAAGCCAAATTCCCCCTCAGGGACAATAAAGTATACTTATTAAATATTAAATAAAAAGTGAATATAAAATGACCACATGAAAAAGTCTTATTACATTATACACTTAGTCACTGTAGATGTCAGTTGAAGATGCAGCCACTATCTTCTTCCAAAATGCTCTTCTAACTTCTGAGTCTGGGGTTTATTTTGAGCACTCAAAGGTACTTTTGTGAGTCATCTGTAGACTCTCTGTATTTTTCCACCTATGATTCTTGCACAGGTGGATGGATAGGCTAATGGTGTCTGAGTTTGTTGCAGGGAGTGGCCTGCAGCATAATTTGTGGTTTTTAACGTCCGTGTCATATTTTACACAAACATCAATGTGACAATAGCCCTGTTCTGTATCATGTTCACTCTCCTCCATGTTTGCTTGTTTGTGTTGCCTTCGTGCAGATGCAACATGGATGGAGGGATTTTCCTCCACAAGTCCCAACAGTAGCCCTATGATCTTATATCAGATTCTGAATATGGGAGATGTCAGCAATGCTGAGCGATGTACTTCTGTTTAAATGAATACAAGATTAATGACTGACTAGAGGATTAAATGAAGGAAAGGAATAGCTGGTGCGATAGGAACTAAGTGAGATTTTGCTAATTACATGGGTGCACTTTATAAATGGATCTTGGGTCTGGTCATAAATACTGAAACACAGAGACGTGGATTTAGTGATGCTGGCAGGGAGCCTGATAGAAGGCAGAGTGCCATGAAGGAGTCAGCTCTGACCATTGCTGTTTTCTTTCCATTATGGGAAATAGCAAAGAGGGCACTAACTGGAGGGATAGGTTTAGAAAGATTAAGTAAAGTAGTGATACATTGTGAAGGATGATTTTGGACCATTATCTAGAGAGCATATAGTGACTCTGCAATATAGTTCTTTTGGGTTTCCAGTACTTGGGATAATGAATGTTTTGGGGGAAAAGACTGTAGAATGAGGACTGGTGATATGACTGGAAAACATAATCATTATAGAAATTATAGAAAATTCTGGCTGGAATCTGGTTAAACTCAAACTCAACTCACTGCGTGCCATATAGAATTAGGTATCATCTGCATAAAAAAGCGGTTATTGATACTTTGAGACAGTATTACAGAAAAGGACTAACTGTCAATGGATGATGTGATAAAAAATAATCAATAGCAGTATATTTATAATAACAGAATTCAGATCTGCATGCAACATAATTTTATGTTTAACTTATTAGGATCAGATTGTAAAATCAGAAGCCTTGAGAGCCAGTAAATATTTACTAAACTAGTACACCTGGTTTTGGGACTTAGTGAAGATACCCAGTACTGTCACTAAGAATAGAGTGAGATAATAGTTTTAACTGAGCTTGTTCAGTTGGTCTCACAGTTGCCTCTAGGTTTCCGTGCACACAGCTGGCTCTTGAGGTTTGGTTTGAGGGTCGTACTAATGCTCTGAATTACTATAATCTGTGTATCTTGGATATGGGAGGATTTTCGTGTCAGAAACAGATGATGAATGTTCCTATGCATAGACTTATATTACAGTCAAAGAAAAAAATAAGTAGATTTAAGCAATTGCTTGGCAGAGCATTATTATCCAGAACTGCTACACTGGAATTAAACAGAGTTTTTAGGACCAGCTCTACTGCTTCTGACCTCAACGCAACAGTGCCATCACTCCAGAAATTTCTCTCACCACTCTTCAGTCCATGTGTCCTGTGCAAAGAGATGATTAATCCACAGACATAAGTGACATGAGACATAATTGAGCGACAGTGTGATGCTCTCTGGATCATAAGACAATAAGCATTCATCATGGTCTTTGGTCAGGATTTATTACAGTGATGTCAGGGAAGATGCAAACCTTTGAAGAGAAAGTTAGGGAACTTTAGGATCAGACTTCCCCTCACCTACAATCGTGAGTTCACAGGTCAGTACTCCAACACAGATGCAAGCCATGTGTCAAATGAGTTTTCACAATTCAGATATGCTTGAGCCCACTGATCGGAAAGAGTGTTTTCAGGAAGTACATTACACTGCTAAACCTTCAGTGGCAGTTAGGGCATTACAAACATGAGATGTCTTGGCAGCCGTACAATACAGAAGTCTGACTCATATTCTCAAATTCACTTTTAGTGAGCAGACCCCCAGGACACCATAATTAACCTCTTCGCTGAGATTCATATTTAACTCTATACCTGGCTGGCGGCCTTTCAAAAAAGGTCTTTTGTTTGGACCTATTAGAGGTCAAAGGGTCAGATTCCAGTGCTTGCTATACTGGCTTGTTTTTTGGTCTACATCAATGGCAACGTGTTGGCCTTGCTCAGGGGGTGCAACTTAAGACTAAGTAAGATGTGCGTTTTCCTAAGCCCGACAGTCTTTTAAGGAGATGTGTTATATTTTAGGCAGACATATAGGATTGCAGTTCTTGTCAACATACCAATGATAGAAGAAACTAGACTAAATGTTAAGTTAAATTCATGTAGTAGTCTTTTCTGCGAGATCAATATAAACGTCATATTTCTCTGCGTTTTATAGAAAAACACGACAATAGAGACTTTAAGACAGCAAGAGGACAAGTAAAAATCTTCTGTTGGTTACAATCACAGTGCAAGACACTAAATAAAATAGAACAATGCACAGACAGCTAGTATAAATCTTCAACATAACTCTAACTCACCCCAGAATTAGCTTATTAAATACAACAATACTCCTGATGGAAGGTTTTTTCGTGCCATGGGGTGTTGAGTCTACATGGAGTCATGCCGTGACCTACGGCTCCAACCTTCTTACTCACACTTAGCTTGGGTTGTCTTCTATATCTACACATACAAGAAGTATACAACCATGGTTTAATCCAAGTCCTCAAAGTATAAACTTAATAAAGAAGGGGGAAAATTAAGGTAAGCATTTCCTTGTGGGTAACAGTAATTGAGGTAGAACTGTCACACCTATGGCCCGAGAGCTACAAACAGCGACTAAAAGGATCACAGCCCGTATCTCTAGGCACTTGTCAGATGTAAGTAATGGGTTTTGTAATATGTGATTAACCCAAGGTTCAAGAATGTATTCAGATTTAATCATGGCTCATTCTGTGGTGCATGAAAGAGAGCAGTGAGCTTCGATTCCGCCTCAAAAAGCAGAATTACAGAATTCGTTCTTCCATGCCAAGGCTGACGATACTGTTTGTGTTATGTGCAGAAGTCAGCCGAGCAGAAAAGACTTTTACTACAACAAATGAGAAAAAAACGGGATGTGAGGGCCATTGTGTTGGCCATACGGTGCTTCTGCTGTGATGGAAAGAAAGGCATTCTGGGATGAAAGCAAAGATGGGTGAATGGGTCATGGAAAAAAAATGCACCATTTGGGCAGGTGTTGGTATTTTCAAGGTGGTAATTTCTGCGTTTACTGTAAGGCTAAAGACAGAAAAGTCACCTTCAAATTACACGTATTAGGGTGTGAGGAGTCACAGAAACGCACAATATAACTAATATGAGTTGTGTGCTCAGGCAGATGAGAGGGCAGTGCGGTCCAGCTGTGGCATTCTGTTGCACATACAAAAGGTTTGATCATAAATGTCAGACCTAATGAGGTCTGAGAGGGGATCTGATAATAACCTGTACACCATTTAGCGAGTTCAAAAGCATCTGCAACAAAGGATTAACTAGAGCAAAAAAAAAAAAAAAAAAAAGAGCAATAATTTATGATGAATCCTCAGCCAAAAGTCTATATCCACACAATTTGTGTAATGTCGTGTTTGCAAATACAAGAATAATTGAGTTCAACAAGGCTCAAAGCTCTCATACAGCTTCTCTTTTTCAGGTTTAAACAGCCATTACAGCAAATGATGCAATTCTAATATAAAGTTGCCAGGAACCGGTTTTTAATACATAAAAGATAAGTGGATGATTTCTTTGCATTGTGTAAAGCTTTGTTCTGGTGACTCGAGGATGAGACAATATAATCCAGTGTGTTTTTTTTTTTGGGCTGCTAACAGAAATGTAGATGTACAATTCCTCAGCAGCAATGTAATTAAACCATTTTTGAAACAGATGATGTACTATGCTCCACGTTTTGAAGCACTCTACAATGTAACCTGTGCAAGAAAGCAATAATCCCTACAATCCCTTTGCGTGTCTCTCCTCTCTCTTAGTTGAGCCTGCGTCCACAAGGGAGAACAACTGCCTGAATGCTGCCAAAGCCTGTAACCTGAATGACACGTGTAAGAAATACCGCTCAGCTTACATCAACCCCTGCACCAGCAGGGTGTCTGCCTCTGAGGTCTGCAACAAACGCAAATGCCACAAAGCCCTACGCCAGTTCTTTGATAAGGTAATTAAGCATGCTAATTTCGAGAGCTATTTGCAACTTTTTTCTGTGTGTTTGATCGTGTAGCTGATGGCTCAAACCAACGGCCAAACCGGGTGTCAAGTATCAAAAAATAAAGAATGCTTCTTAAAGTGCAATTTTGCTGACTCTGAATCCGATCTCCCTCTGTAAAAGGCTCTTATTTAGTCTAACATTTAGCTCCAGTAAAAGCTACTCTAGTACAAGTGGAAGTTGAGGTTTTCTTTTGATGGCAAGAAGATGACTTTTGCCGATATCAGTGGGAGCAACAACAACAACAACAACAACATCAACTGGGAGGAAGTGAAATTCGTCTTTTCACCCTTCAGGCTATAATACCACCTGTGTCGATGTGTTCTTTTGTCTTTCCAAAAATAAAAGGTTCCAACTAAATACAGCTATGGGATGTTGTTTTGCTCCTGTCCGACGGGCGATCAGACAGCGTGTGCAGAGCGCAGACGACAAACAATTGTGCCCGTCTGCTCCTATGAGGATAAAGACAAACCCAACTGCCTGTCTCTTCAGAACACATGCAAGACCAACTACATCTGCAGGTGAGAAGGCACAGAGAGATCATTAGCAGACTTCAGCTTTTCTTAATATATATAGTCGGATGTTCTTTGTGTTTTCCTTCTTTGTCTTCATTTGGAACAATAGCATCACCTCCTCTCATGTCTATGCATTTATATTTCTAGGATGCACATATCACCAGATTGCAGAGAGCTTCAGCAGTAATTCAGACGGTCTATTATAAGAGATGATAACTACTGAGTCTGATATGACTCAAATCTGTGATCAAAGACGAGTTACTAACTATTGTTTGCTTATGCTTTATGCTAGTTTATAAATGTGACAACGCACTTAGCATCTAATAACAGTATCAGGAAATTACCGTCTATAAGCTTCATCTATTGTTTTCAGGTCAAGGCTGGCAGACTTCATCAGCAACTGTCAGCCTGAAGCTCGCTCCATATCTGGCTGTCTGAGGGAGAACTATGCCGACTGTCTGCTGTCTTATTCAGGTCTTATTGGTAAGTCATTCTGAAGCTTTTAAAATTAGCTTCAGACTTTATTGGATTAATTACGCAACTAGGCTTGTAGAACTAAATAAGAAGACACAAGGAACGAATACAATCAAATTCATGGCATTTCATCGAATCAGAAATACTTTCTGACAGTCGATCTTTTTAGCCGTCAGACTTGGTTGCTGTTTTCTAATCTTGATTTTTCTTTATTAGCAGTGCCAGTGCAAAGCTTTTCTTAGCTTGATTAGAAGTGATGTAGAGATGTTTCATCAGATTTTGTTTTTCTGAAACCAAGACGATAACAGAAACCCATTAAAAGCGTGGAAAGATGATTCTTTTTCTAAAACAGCTACGCAGAATATAAACTAGTTCTTTAAAGTTAAAAGCACAGCGGTGACTCTTAAACCTGATGCAACCGCCATCCAGCCATGACCTTTCGTTAAGTGTAATCTAAGATATAAAAGAAATGAGTCTGAAAATATAATGTAACTATATAATGACGACACATGCTATGGCATTTGTTGTGTTGCACAGGCGTGGTTTATTTGCATATACATAAAAGATCAGTTAGGTTAATTTGCAGATGTTAAAGCGATAGTTCAGGTTATTTGAAGTGGAGGAGGAGCAGCATTGAAGCAAAGCAATACACCGCTCTGGCGGGGGCAGCAACAAAATGTTATTTAGCCACCTATATAAAAAAAATAATAATAATAAATCAATATCAGTTTAAGTGTATGCTTCATTTAGTGTTTTCAATGCTTCACCTTGATATCAGACAGCCCTTTCTGATGGGAACCTTAAGTGTTTATATTGATCTATGCTCTCCTCAAAGCCGCCAGACTTAAATGACAAAAATCATAATTTCACCTCACAGAACATATTCTGTGAGGTGAAATTATGATTTTTTTTGTCAATTAAGTACTAGCTTTGGAGAGAGTGAGTGCTTCAGTTTGCCGTCGGAAAGCAATGTCTGAAAGATAAAGTGGTGAAAATATTCTAAATACCGTGTACACGTTGATATTTATTTTTCTAGGTAGTAGTTTTTGATGACTTAATTACATTTTTTTTGCTGCCCCCGAGCATCGCAGTACTTCCGTGTTGGTACTTCCTCCCCTGAATGTATTCTTCACAGCAGAGATTATGGCATCAGGTCTTATAATCACCCAGTCAGCTGAAATTCTAGTCAATAAATTGAAAATCTGTAGGGTGTGCATGACATCACAGTTCATAGCACTGTGGAGAATTAGTACTCGTTTCCCTTTGTTCAGTCTTTCCCCCATCAGCGGGCTTCATTATGTAGAAAGGGAAAATGATGTCCTACTGAGTTTTAGTAATGAGATTTCAACGCAGGGCAACAGTGACCAATTGCGAACTCGACGGGCAGACATTTTAATCTTCGCCATTCATATTCTACTTCACACAGGTTACACCCTCTAATGGGGCTCCCCTGGCTTTAACCACTCATCTCTGTCTGTGCACACAGAAATTTGCATGTACTTGCACAGCTATTAAGTATGAGCCTACTCAACTCCATGGCTGAAAAAAAAAAAAATGGAACAGACGACAAACCAGCCAAAAAATAAATAAATAAAATCGCTTCATTTGCGTTTCTGCCTGTGTGAAGTACAACTTGGTCAATACTGCTTCTGGGTGGTAATGTAAGCCACAGCAGCCTTGAAAAACACTTTGAACAACATTCAGCTGCAGATGCCACCTTTGTTGATCTTTAACAGTTCTTAGTAATATAAGAGATAAATAATGTGCATGTTGTTGAACAGGCAGGACTACTGGTGAGCCTTATAAACATGATGTAGGAGGTTAGAATGTAATGCAATGGAGCTGTCAGCAAAGGCTTCCGATAATGTTGAATAAGCTCACCCTCATTGGCCGACACGACGAGCCTTAAAACTGAGCGACGTCGCCAAACGGGTCCAACTATGATAACGGGACTACGGTTAAGATGACTAAACAGTTTTCTTCTCCTTAATGCTGCAGGTACAGTGATGACACCCAATTATCAGCGATCGCTCGGCATTAGCCTGTCGCCGTGGTGTGATTGCAGCAGCAGCGGAAACAGCAAGCCAGACTGTGACAGATTTGCCGAGTTCTTCGCCGGCAATCGATGCCTACGTGAGTTCCCGTGCTTAGCCACCATGCAGAAATGAATTTTTCCTTCCAACATCGCACTGTTGTTCACTGCGTACACAGTCAAGCGTGACCGGCTGTATTGTCTAAACCTGGAAGATAATAATTGGTTCTCTCTTTAAATACAATTTCTGTTACTCTGACTGTTGTATAAGCAAACATCTTTTTTTCAGTGGCACTTCCACATCCAAACTCCAAAATGAAGCAATTTTAAATGAACTGCAGTGCCCTGAATTGCTTTGACATCGGCTCATGTCTGATTGGTTTTTGACTATGATTAAGACTAAAAAGAAGTTTTTGCCCCATATTCAGTTCTGCTTATGAAAAAGTAACTTAGATTAAATGTCAAATTAATGATGAGAATATTATATGAATTATTCTGAAGTTTCTTTTTTTTTTATTTCAGGCAGCTCTGAAGTTAATGTTTGCACTGCTTTGTGAATCATAGCTATTACAGGCAGACACTGCTTTTAAAAAAGGCACTTGAGAAAGGTCAAGTCATTTCTTTTCCTACCCAATTATCTAAAGTATCAATTAGAAGCAGCTTTTAGTTGGACATGAACAAAATGTTTTGGACCATGCCATTTATTACCATAGCAAGGACAAAAGGCGCCTGTGAACATGTTAGATGTGAAGACTATATTTTTAAAAAACAGGACTCAGAGGGCACTCTGGGGGATAATACTTATTACGCACAATTATAACATTCTGCGATTGATTCAATCATTACGTCGGACGTATAGCTTCTCATATATCTGTACAGCATTTTCTCACTTGTGCCAAATTACATTTAAGTGGACAATGTATAGTTAAACATCGATTCTGTACGTGTTCTTGCAGGAAATGCCATTCAGGCATTTGGCAACGGTACCGATGTTGGAGTCTGGCAACCCCAACCCCCGATTCAGCCGACTGTACTAGAGCCGAGCATCACTCGGAGGGGTAAAGACCGAACGGGTAACGCGCTTGATGCACTGACGGACATGACCAAAATGGACCTCGATGCTGACTCACTATATCATATCTGCGGGACCTTACAGGTGAAGCATTAAGGAAGGAGAGAGAGAGTCTCTGTGTTTGGACATGAGCCGACGTAGAACACTGGTGTTCAAAAGTAGAGAGAGAAGCGGAGATGAAGTCACTGCATTCATTTTTGATAATATTAAAAAGTCATCAACTGAATGTGTTGTGAGATCTGAGAGAAGGGTTGAAAAAACTAATTTATCCAAGTTGCATTTATCTGAATTATTTAATGTTTTTTTAATTTTACTCCATCAGAACTCAAAATACTAAACTAATCTAAAATAAACGAGAAACATTCTGGACCCACAACATAATCCGCTCAGCGGTACATTTTATTTGACTGCGCAGCTTATATAGAGAATATAAACTTCTCAGTGTTATAAATCTCCAAATAATGGAGCTACCTAATTTGATTCTGACTCAAACAGATGACTGTCAACCCGCTTATGCCTCCACTGATCTCATTAACGCAGAAACTTTATTGGTTCTCTATTGGAATTCCTTGCTGAAACAAAAGTGCATCACTGCTTTGCATTGCAAAGTGATTCAATTTTTATAATAACTACTTATCTCAGTGCAGTAGATTAGTTGCAGTTAGTGGCTGCGGCTTGTCTCCGCTAACAAAAACGCTTAACCCAAGCTGTTTGTTTTTTTTTTTTTTTTTTTTTTTTTTTTTAGGGGACGTTAACGAACATCAAATCCTTTAACGCGATAACAAATGCTCTGATTGCTCTTCAGGTTTTTTTCTTGTGAATTTTGAAGGCATCAAAACTTCTGAAAAGAAAGTTCCTGAATCCAAACTGAGACCTTGCAGAGCTTCTGTCTGAGTGTCAGACCTCTGGCTCTGTCACCTTGATGGATCAGCGATGGCTTTATGATGGCATCCACAGAATCCCCCCTCCTGGGCAGAAAGATGAGACGTCAGTGTGGAGTCAGAGTTTCCAAAGCTGTCATGTCAAAGCTAATTGGTTGCCACAGTAACATCAGAAAATGGCCCACAGGCAGTAGTGTGCCTGTGACTGTGTGTGTGTGTCTGCGTGTACGCAGGGACACGGTATCATTGTAAGGACGTGCCGCATTTTTTTTGGCCCTCAGATTGAGGTTTATGTTTACAAAAATGCGTGTTAGCGCTCAAGGTTAGATCATAAAAACGTCACTGCTGATTAGTGGCATGAGACAAACTTCAGTCGAGATGGACGCAGCGATTTTTTCCCACGTCAAGAGGACGTATAACTCAAATTATTTTAAGCCAACGTGGAAGAGAAGTCCTTCAAATGCTCATTGGAATTTAGACCGTCCATTCCTGAGAACACTCCAGCTGCTGAGGAAGATGGCGTGATATGGTCGAAAGCTCCAAAACTGCTGACTACTAAAGTGACCTTGTGGTGGCATTGAGTCATTTACAAAAGGGAGACCACACAAATTTTAGAGATCTTGTTTGCAAAAATGTCCGATGTGACTTTAAAAACTGCTGCCAGAAACAGATTTTTGCAGATCATGAGGATGCAGATGGAAATTAGTTTTTAAATACCAAATTTTGTTGCGAGAATCAATTCAATGTGCTAATTTTGACATTCGACATCATGAAATGCGCGTTTTGCTTAAAATGTGGTTACAGTACCTCCAGCACTGGAACTTTTTGGCTTCGCCAACACACTTCAGACCTCTGCTATTTTCCTGAGATAAATACTATGGGGCTATATTTTTAAATGAGATGATATCACACACGTTAAAGCGAGACAATCTATCATATTGGCTTTTAATAGCGATAATATGATTTATCACCAGTGAAAACATCCTCCAAGAGGAAAGACCTCCTATAGAGCAATTAATCATTCTTCTCCAGAATCTGGGTTCTTTCTACTTAAGAACCAACGCGTGGAGTGTTTATTATGTTCCCAAACCACTGTAGAGTCACTTCATCATTTTCTGTGCTCCATCTCTGTATCTGCGAGTGTGTACTTGTGTGGCTCTGTTTGTGTGTGGGGGTATTTTTATGTGTGGCTGGAAAAGGTTCGGAGCAGTCCGAGGAAAGTTTTAAAGTATTAAACTGTCATAACCTTGAGCTGGCGCGCACACACACACACACACACACACACACACACACACACACACACACACACACACACACACACACACACACACAAACACAAACATACTTTATACACATCTTGCTTGAGAAGGATGATTATACAAAGAGGTCCATGTAGATCTAAACTATGGGAATTGGTGAGCACTAAAAGTATTATCATAAATCTTATTGTGTGTATTCTGCTGTGCGACTGCGTCAGCGCAAGTTTGGTTTGATTTTGCTCGACCTTGTTTTACTGTAAGTCTTTGCCCTTCCTTTAGCCAATTCATTTTCCAGGCCAAGACGATCTCTTCATTTGACTACACTGAGACTGTCTGAATAAATAATAAAGGTCGATATGGTATATTCCATAGTGGCACATACCATCAGCCGGTCTGTCATCTTTAAATACAGACAGATGCATTGAAAAAAGAATGAACATTAACACTTCTGTGCCTGCTCTCTTATTTTCTTCCTTCCAGGCCCAAAAACTGGTGTCAAATCAAACAGTGGATACTGCTCTCTGTGTGGTAAGAACAGATTTATTCTACTCAAAGTTCTTATTGCAAGACTGAACAATAGAGATTTGTTAAGCTAATAAACACATTGATATATTATAAAAGACACAATGCCAAATATTTGTGTATGGATCCCTTAAATTTGATTGTTAAAAGAAAAAATTGCTCTCTGGGTAAAATTTGAGCTCCGTTCAGATGGAACCTCGATACAGATTCATGTGTTGCTGTATTTATCATCAAGAAATTGCAGCACAAAAGATGTTTGCAGTGTTGCCATTACCAAATTAAAATAGCTAAAAGAAAATATGCAGTGGGTCTGGTTATCTTTCCTGTCAGGTGGCTTTAAACCATCGCAGAGGAAGAATGCCAGACAAAGTAGAAATGCTGCAAACACGTTTTAAAATCTAGGAAGTGGAAATCCAGAATACAAATCAGTGTTTGTTTCATGCATCTATTTGGAGATTGACATTTGATGCTTTCGTCTGCCGCTATTCTTAGTCTCTTCAGTGGAGAGTAATGGACTTGCTTTACGTGCGTCGTGATGCATTTGCAAAGTCTGTTTCCACTGCGCTTTATCACATTTTGTACTTAAATCAATACACCAACTTTTCCACCTCAGCCACAGATAAAAACCTTTCCCGAATTTCCACTGCATAATAAACAGGTAGATGGAAAGAAACAGTACATCAGTACAAACAGTACATCAGTACAAACAGTACATCATGGTGTTATTGAGCCTGCTATTGTAATGGGCTCAAGTTAGTGTTTGTATAAATCAAATGAGGCCACAACATTAAGAAATAAGAATATGTCTAACCTGATTTTTGAAGCCATCACAATTTGTAATTGTTACATTTTATGAGATTACACATCCTGTGTAAAGTTATTATTCATTTTAAAAGTACTAACATTTGATCTTTTCTTTCAGGACCATCAACTGGATGAGTCCAGTGACTCCAATGCCATTGCGAGAAGCTCAACAGCGGGACTCGCCTGCTTACACCCCTCCAGTATGCTCCTCGCACTCGTCTTTGCTTTAACCCCGATAGCTTCACTGCTCGAAGATTTCCAGCTTTTGTAGGATCTTCGGACTACGGATCAACACTTTCATCTCAAGAAGTGACTCGACTCATTTTAATTTAGACGTTTACCAAAGTGTGGCACCCGTATCTTTCTCGAAAACGACACTGCAAGAGCACTAAGAGTCAGACAGAAAGTGGATTACATCCGTATCCATATTGACTGTTGCTGTGTTAAAAAAACAGACCTGCTGAAGCTGTTCCTGAGATATCAGCTTGTTTTGCCTGCCATGCCTTGTGGGGGCAATTTGGCTACTTCAAGAATCAGATTCATACTTAGGAACACTCGTGTTTTTGGAGTTAAACCCTGTGATCTGATAACCACGTGAATAAATTCACTCCCTTGGAATGTGTGCAATGAGTGCACGTTTGACTGCACAGACTGCCAATTTGCCGAACAGAGCTTTGAGGATAAAGATCGTTTTCTGTAAACTGTGCTTTGATTTGTCCTGCCAATAAACTCGCTTTAGTTCAAACAAGAAGGAAAACTAAGTGTTGATCTAAAAGTGTTGATCTACAGTAACGCTACAATGGACCTAAGCTGCCACATCTCATAGACACACTGTATGGAATATGATCCAGAAAATATTTGAACTCATTATAACATTTCTGTCAGAGGACAATGACATCATCAGCCAGAAGAAAGTCACAGTTTTCTCTTCTACATGTTCGGTACTAGGTATAGATCAGTTTTGTAGATTTATTTGATTGTTATGGTGGTTTGTGGTTTGATCACATCGCCTCTGAAAAGAACATTTTGTACATACGATACATAAAGTGTACACTCTATTACAGTATGCTGCCGTTAGCTTGTAACATATTGTCTGTAATGTTTTTGAGAGTCTATGTTAGTATCTGATGATGACCGAGGCCTCGAAGCTTTCTCCGGTGTAGCTATGGCTTATAAAATGTGACGGGCTGCGGTTCTTTGCTCGTGTGGTTACAGCTACGACTTTACTGTGTGAATATTTTTTGATGGCAAAGTGCATAATGTTATCTTCGACGGTATTTCTCTTGAGGAATCTCAATCTCTCTGTAACAGCAACAAGAACATAAAGAATCTGCAAACGTGTCTTTAATGGCTAAAACGAAGTAACGTTATTCTTCTGTTCGACTGAGAGTGAACATGTTTTGATGGACGCCCCCCCTCCCATTTGATTTGATTTCCTCAGATTTGTGTGTCCTGGTAAAGAGGACAGGGGCTCTGATGAATAAAGAATGTGTACATACCCAGAAGCAGAGCGAATGCCAAAAGACAAAAGCCAGTAGACATTAATTGCCGGCAATTACTGCTGATGCAAATGGAGGAAAAGATGAAAACACTTACATTGCTATTATATACTTAATGACACCCTAATTATCAAAGACATTAAAAGAATGTACAACATAATGACAATGAACACTAAAAACTTGTTTTTCAACATCCTTGACATTTAAAAAAAAGAAAAAAAAAAAACCATGTAAAATGTGTTAAAATTACTTCCATGTATGAACCGTGTAGACACTGAAACTGCAGCCTGTAATGATGCACTTCTTTATAGATTGTGTATCAGAGTTTGAAAGGTTCAAAATTGGTTTTGGTTTGTCTAATTTGACCTATAAGCATTAACCTAAAGATATCTCACTGAAGAGGCCGCCTTTATGTACACGTCAACAAGAAAAACATTTTAAAATTTGGTTATCTGTTCAGTGTTCAGCTGAAATAAAAATGGTGAACAGTGACTCATGCTGGTTTCTACAATGATGCATCCTGTTCTGGGCTCACATTATTCCTTTTCCCCCCTCAATGTTACACCATCCGCTCTTTTAGCAACTGGGAGGGACTCCTGTAAAGCAGGATTATCAGATAACACCTGGCAGACAGGCCGTTATTGTCAGTCAGATCACATCAGTCCCGGCGCGGAGTGACACCGGGCGGACAAGGACGCAGCCTATAGAGGACAGACTGCTCGGTGGACAGGAGGGGGACACGTCGCGCCAAGAATATGGCCCACCTGTTTTGGCACAGTGATGGAATACTTGACCTAGAGAGAGAGCCTAAGATTTATTAGACTTGTCACAGAACGGAAAAGGCTAAAATATCCTGCTCGTGTTATGCATGAGATGGAAAAGACAAGTGTCCGTTTTAACTGATAGAGGAGGGAATGTCGTGACTGGATAGAGTGGAACATCTTATTCTCAACAAATCCTTGAGATAGTTTGGAACTAAATCCACAAAACATGATTTTAGACAGTGTGCAAGTGTTCAACAACTAGAGAAATACACTTGGGTGTGAGAGAACATTGATAGCACTCTCATATCTGTCCATTATTATACAGTAAAGCTCTACAACAGGAATGAGTTAACTCATTTCAGCACAAAGACTGGAGACACAAGGAAATAGCTAAAAAGTATAATCTGCTGTTCGACAGGGGGTTATGTGCAGGACTGTTTTTTTTAGCTGGAACTACTTGTGGAGTCTCCAAGACGTTACTGGTCCCACTAGTGTGCTTGAGTAATACTGGTAGGCTGATTTAGTTTTGCACAGAGCTGGGCTAACGGTTTCTCTCTCCCTTTCCAGTCTTTGATTTAAAGTAACTAACCGACCACTGGCTGTAGCTTTAAATCAACAGTTATGGTTGTGAAGTATCAATCCTCTCATCTAACTCTAAAAACTAAAAGACTAAAACTAACAATTAATTGATCATACTTATATTGCCTATATGGAAAAAACATGTAAATTCCTCTCAAGCAGACCTTCTATGTTAAAATCCATAAATGAGCCACACTGATGTGATAGCTGGCATGTTTCATCAGCTGCCAATGTGTATTAGTCCATGGCTGAATATAGTACCTTACAAATGCACTATTTACTCCTGAGTAAGTGTCCAGATGTAATTATTATATTATACAGTCATTTTTTAGTTATGAAATTGTGATCCATTTTTAAAGATGCACTTCTTTAGTAGGAGCAAATGGACAAGAATTTGACACGTGACACTAATCGAGCATGCGGTCTTTTAACATGGAAATGAAAGTAACTGTGAAAAATCTTTGAACAGATTAGACATCTCTAAAAGTTAATGTTTAATCTGTCATTTTTGCTTTTATTTGCCTGTTTAAGTCCATCTGGTTTCTAAAAGAGGATATTATACAAATTATTCAAATATAAATGATTCAAATTCAGTTTCAGGTGGCACATATTTCAGCCCGTATAGCTGTCATTAAATCTATGATAAATATTATTGCTCCCCAGGTTTACTGTTGCCTTGCCATAAAGCCCTGAGGACTGGGAGATAGTGTTTTGAGACTCCCCCACCCTCCCACAACTATAAACCCAGTGCAGGTATGCTCAATCCGAACGTTCACCCTCGGCATAGATTAAAGAGGATCCTGATAAAACAGTTCAATCATACAGTAGCAGCACTGCCTGGTAGGGATCACATCTAATTACTGCAACTTTGACCTCAGCGGCCACATTGTTTTACACACACAGAACTGCTCTGTGGGCTTCACCTTTTCCATTAACCAGGAGAACAGCAGCAATTTCACTTTATTACCTTCTCTCTTTTTTTGTTGTGCCCAAATGTCAAGGCGTGCCTGACTTTTTCCACAATAAACACTCCATGGCATCAGTTATTTTGAGATGATTCACCTCACATCTTTTCCAGGGCAGTGCAGGGCCAAAGATAAGAGATAATAACACTATCCGTTGATTGCACAGTCGAGCCAAAACCATAAGCTCCACTTGACTGAAAAGATGGAAGGGACTGAAAACTTTTTAAATTCCTGGATGGATTAAGAATATAGACCATAGTCAACATGACAGAGCTGGAGATTAGCTTTTAATGTCCAGGCTGGACAGAGACACACAACTGTGTTGACCTCGATAGGATTTGATCGCATAAGTCATCGTCTTATTTTAAGAAATGCGATTTGAAGAGCCCAGTAAACTGCAGACAGACAGACCTCGCATCTGATGATTTTTGCCATTATTGATAAATCTGTCAGCTGTTTTTTTTTTTTCTTCTTCTTAGCTGATAAAATGTCAGAGAAAGAGAAAATAGCATTTACAGCTTCCAAAGCCCAAGGTGACCAACCAACAGTCCAAAGTCCAAAACCCAAAAGTATTCTATTTACAATGATGTAAAACAGAGAAAAGGCAACAAATCCCAACATCGGAGAAGCCGGAAGCAGAAAATTGACATTTGCATTTAATAAATAATCACTGATACTCTACCGCAGGTGGTTCCTGACCTCCCTCTAGAGGTACATGGAGGAATCTGTAATATTTTAAAACAAATGAAATAAAAATAATTTAAAAACATACCATGAATACTACAAAATCTGGAATGGAAGTAGCCTGAGATCGCTAGAATGTTATTTCAAACAAGGTTTCATTATCAGCCTTCCACGTAGTCACATTCACGCGCGTAGCATAATTCGTCCATTAGTTACGAGCTCAAATGTGACAGCAAGATAGTGAGTGAAATCAACGGCTCAGAAACACAAAATCGTGGCTCGAGACAGGAAATGTTTGTTAGAGGAGTGCAGATAAGGAGCGCCACCTTTTCCACCAAATAAGCACCAATACTTGAGCCAATTCGGTTCGGCAGTCAGAAGAGCCAACAATAAATATTATTAGGAATAAACCTGCCTGCTGAGTACGTTTTCTGAGGCGGTGCAAGGTGTAAAAAGTCTGACAAGTGCTGGTCGCTTTCGGAGCAGCCATTTTGACATGATAGCAGGGTCAACACAGGTTCTTCCAATGATACTAATCAAGGTTCCCTTCCATTTATTACAGCAAAGACTTTAGAGTGAACTAAATTAATAATAATCTTAATAATCAATGATTTCAGCACCAATATTCTTATTAAGTATTAGGCACAAAACTGTGGACTGCTAAGCACCACGGAGAGCACCACTTCCTCGAAGGGCAATCTGGGGTTGCAAACGTTGAATATGACACCAGCTGTTCTCAATCAAAGTAATGACTCCGCCACATGAGAGTTTGCTCCAGCTTCCTTTCAAATTACGGACGACCATTCATTTGAGAGGGTACGTCTGCACTACTTCCAACTAGTCGCTAACAACCTCTCATAACTGTGCGCTTACTAAGACTTGGCTGCTTTCGAGCTGACACCTGATTCATCAAGGAAGCACTAATCAGATTTCTTACTTCATAATGTCATATTATAAAAAGGCGTTATTGCAGTTACATCTCAGACCTTGACACTGCGGCCGTGTCCTTCATGGAAAGGGCTGCACACCCAGCTGGTGGCTAATCGCTGCACAAACATGGCACCTTAAATGACTCTAGTTGGGTAAACCTTGTTTTCTGGCTATTTGATATCAGCAAGCAGACACCTCGCAGCAGAGCAGATTTATTATATCAAAACAAAATATGTACAGAGTTGAGTTTTTGGCAACGAGGCTCTGACCCTGCCACGTCCCACGAGCACACACACTCAGCGCCCGCTAAACAGAAATTGGGGAGTGGTGATAGTGAAAGTCCTCCTCAAAGGCAAATTATATACAGAGGCAGATGACAGCCATGTGACTGTTCCCCTGGCTAAGCAAATCAGGCGACAAGCAGAATATAGGCTAGTGTTTAGTGAAGTGAGATGAATAAACCTAAATCCAGCAATCCATCTATGCAGCTGCAAGATAAAGAAGAACAAAAAAGTCAGCTATGCAGGGGATATTAATTAAAAAAAAATAAATAAAAATAAAAATAAAAATAAAAATATTCATTCTTTGGAGCCGTGTCTGAAATGTTGTGTGGCACTGACAAGCAGATGACCACCAGTGCACTGATAAAGCTTAAAGGTTGGCGATGAGTGCAGCGGCAGCGTAATCCATACAGAACAGGAAGCTCAGCACTTTAGATGTAATTATGATATTAAAAAAAAACAGCAAAGCAGACTGTCTCATAAAGCCACTGATTTAAGTTGATTTATTAATGCTTTGCAGATATGAAGTGTGTGGAGAAACTGAAGATTATGACCTCTTATAATAGCCCATGTTAAGTTTGCCATAAAAGCCAATGCTGCAGAGAATACTTGTGCGTATGTGCGAGACAACCAACCATTTTGAGTCCCTGAAGCCAATAGAGGAAGAGCAAAGGGGGGTGAAATATGCAGCAACTCAGCCCACAACACTTCACACTTAAATATGAGTACTCATATTTCATTATTATGTAAATCAAAACGCCATAATGCACCTGCCAAACAACCAAAGACAAATGAGCTCAGAATACCAAGCGAATTGCTGCACATGCTGCATGCAGGCAGGCAGAATAAAAGGAAGAAATGAGCAACCAGCAAGATGCCAAGACACCTCTGAGAAACACGAAGAGCAGTTAGTGGAGTTACCAAGGCACATCAACCACCTCGCTGGAGAGAGGCAGGGTATTCCAAATGTTTGCCCTCCAGCTTTAAAAGCAAGTTTAAGAGCAACCAAAGCACAGACATCCATCCTCAAAGTCGTCCTGCAGAGACAGAAGTCTGGCAGTAAGCTGGCAGTGTGTTTACAGAAAAGTTTAAACAGCCCGCCATGTTTCAAATGTTACTCACGTAATGTCCTAGGCAAATAAAAGGCAACCAGGTTGGGGAAAAAGTTCCACTTCTGACCAAGAAAATGACACCAATTTCTCAGCTAGTTCCCTGTTGGTAGACGTCCCACAGGTGTCTACTACCTGGCGCTAAATTGCGCCCGCCGTGGACCGTTTTTAACAGCAGCCATTTTGACACAGGTGTTCAAATTAAGGCTCCGTTCCGTTCAGGTCGAACAGAGTCAGGCTGCTGCTGCTGTGGTCCTCTCTGGTTTTTCTTTATGTCTGCTTTACTAACAAACCGCCACAAATATAACCACATATGAAATGACAAATTCAGGCTCTGTTTATTATTTATTTGGTGTAACTGGAGATTCCCATTTCTTCGCACATGACGTGAATGCAGCCCGATTTTAGGTTGTGAACCGCGGGAGGCGGAAATGAGTTTTGCTGTTGTATTATACACTTTATTGTGCAATGCACTGTGCTATATTTGTTAATAAGGGACCTGAGCACACAGCGTAAATTAAAAACAAGCGCTACCTTCTACACACAGTGTAAAAGAAATCTTGCAAAAGATGCACCACCTTTTTTCCACCTTCATGGATTTTTTTCTTTTTTAATTATGTAAATTGACAGAATAAGAATTGGCTCTCTGAAAGTAAATTTCATTTCCATTATTTGCAGCAAAAGTGTCCAACAATCCAAAGTAATATATAAAAGGAACAATGACAAATCCCGAACAGAGAACACGGGGAGAAGCAGGGCGACAGAACAGTAGACTGGGGAATAGGATGTAGACGACCTGACAAGGAACACAAAGACTTAATATACAGGTATGGCATGGCATGATAATTAATCAGGGTGGAACAGATCATCTAAAGTGGTGGGAAAATCGACAAAGGCAGGAAGAAAAGCCACAGACACACAGAGAGGGGAGAGTTACCAAATAAAAGCACTTCACATCAGGTAAGGCTGAAGGTGATCCCAGCTGGCGTTGGGAGAGAGGCAGGGTACATCCTGGACACCTCAGAGTCACCGATAAACCTTATTAACTGCAAGTCTTTGGACTGTGCGAGGAAGAGAACATGCACCCAGAAAGGCCTCCTCAGCCGGGGTTCAAAATCAGGAGCCAAACTCATATTAATATCTCGTGAAGTTAAGGCCTGGACAGTGTGATTTACAATGTGCGCTGGCATCCAAATTCTTCCAGCAGGAGGAAAAAAAATAAAAAATCCAACAGGATTATTTATATATTAGATGGTTTGGCACATTTGTCTTCTGACACACCCCCATGAATTATAATACTGAAAGTGACAGAGTAATCACCATCACTTGGTAATACTGGAGACGAACCAAGACAAACAGGAATAAAAATCAATAGTCTTCCATCATCAGTGAATCAGGGAACTCGAGAGAGAGACTTCATTTTCTTTTTTTTTTTCTTTTTTTTGCATTGACCCGTGCGAGGCCACCCGCCCCGTCCACACGCAGCAGTGATGAACTCTGAATCAGCCAGTGCCACCAACCAAACCACATTCTTGTGTCATGTATGACAGTCAAACTGATCATGCAGACTTTTCTTCGATGTAGTGCCATCTGGTGGTTGAATTAAGTGCACAGTGACAATGTACGCAAGAGACAAAGTCAAGGTCTCCCCTACTTTGTTCAATTAATCTCAGGAACATTTTGTAATGTCATCAGGGCAACAAGGAAGGGAAAATGAATTATAGGACATATTTATAAGAGGGAGGGAACACGCACTGACACAGACGGCGCACAGTGCACATACAAATGCACGGTGATTTGACTTTGAGGCACAGACAGCTGCTTGTCATGACATCGTCCTGCAGAGGAATCAATTTGAAAATCAGAAATTAGATTCCAGTTTTGAATGATGAAATAATAACTGTAATTTGTCCAGGTGCTGTTGGTTATGAATACATTTTATTGTCAAATTATGAAACTATTCCAACCCACGTAAAAGAAACTTTTTGGTTTTGTTTGTTGAGGCAAAGACTGTGGTTATGTAACCAAAGGTTAATAAGGCAAGCAAAGCCTAAAGTGGCATTCAGTGTTTACATATGTTTTCTATCATTTTCTATCATTTATATCTAGGTGCTAATTTCTTCCGAGCACCCATGACTTACCTGCCAGTCCTGCGTTTGGTGTTGCAGACGTCATAGCATCCCACTCAAACACACAGGCAGCCAACCCCCCACACACACACACAACACACTCATGCATATCTGCATTATCATCAAAATAAGCAAATATGTGTGTGGCAAAGTGCCCAAAACAATAGAGGAAAAAAGCCAACGCAGTGGGTAAATATACATAATATACATATTTCATATTTGCAAAAGTCAGACAATGGGATCAGAGTTGGACCAAACCAGACATCAGTTTGCCAGCAGTGACTCAGTTTCAGCACAGCAGTCGCTCTGAATATTTCCAGCACATCCCTCTCCAGTACTTAGCGATGACCTCTGCTCGCTTAACTGTCATTGTGAAAAATAACAGCCAGTCACACCTTGGAACCGCCACCGGCCACTTTGGTCAAAAGCCCTCAGACTTTAGTGGCTTTCTGGCACTTTTTCAGACACGGGGGTGATCAGCCAGCACCCCGGTGTTCACTTGGAACTATTTGCAGTTTCACAAGGTTCCCGCTCAGTTAAGTGTGTTCATATGAATTTAAAAGCAACTCGTTTACAACATGTAAATGTAGTTAACACGCAGTACTGTGTGCTGTGTGGAAGGAGAGCTGTCCTCAGCTCTTTATCAGCGGCTGGTACCAACAACTCCAAACTGTTGGGGTGCAAAAACATTTCTGGTTTGAAGCGTCAGCTGCTTCACACTTTGGAGTTCACTGTCGCACAATCTGAAACGGAACAGTAGCATATTCTCCTCGCCGTAATTGAAATAGAGCAAAAAAATAGGATGTTTGTCATGTGGAAACCTCTCAACATCTCTTTGCTCACATTCATGAATCAATAATACGCGTTCACAAATTCTCTTTTACGCCTTGTCGTCTTTTGAGTTTGAGTTTCAGGTTGTCTGCACTCCATCATTCCACCACCCCCCCCAAAAAAATTTGGCACTTTTTATGTTTCGTTTTCAAAAAGAAAAGAAAAGAAAAAGAACTGCCTTTGCCAAAAAATCCAATTAATTATATTTTTGCAGGAAGAAGAACGAATGCTGAAGACAAGACAGAAAACACAGAAACATCGCATGAATATAATATAATGGAAAATATATTGTCTTAGACATGTAAACCATATATAAACCCAACAAAATAAACTATATCAGAACCTGACAGACCAGATGCAGTCTATCTTCAGGCCTCCTTATACTGTAACAAAGATAATGCTGCTTAAAACCAATGACAGTTTTAATATTTACAGTGAGAATCCGTCATATACTTGAGAAGTACATCGGCTTTGCATATAGCCTCTCATGTTCTGAAGATTTTGCACCCATCCTGACTTTTTCAGTGGAATTTTGTTTTGGCTGCTGCACAAATGGCAAAAAATAACTGCACTAATGCGTCTACGTTGAGGACAGTTTATCGTATCCATCCTCAGCCTCACTAAAACAGCAGAGGCAGCAGCAGAGGCACAGCACTTCACAAATGTACGGCCGTCAGCCACGAGCGCTGCAAAATTGCACGGTACAGCGTAGCCTTGAAACCACCTGTCACCTCCAGAGCTGTCTGGGGTTTTTTTTTTTCTTAACATGCTGGAAGTGCAAACAGGGCGTGTAGATTCTTCTTAAACTCAGAGTTCAGGTCAAGAAGCCCTCTGAAAGTGTGAAATCCCGCTGAAATTGTTGCTTTGAATGAGACATTATGCAACATCTTCACTCACGCTATGCCCTGTAGGTGCCCTTCATACACACAGTCACTTCATCATATCAGGTTTATAACAGTGCTAACCGGTGTGACTTTTCTCCAAGGGTGTCTGCAGCTAATAAGTGTACTGTTGAGTATAAATGAGGATTATCCAGAGTAGCTTTTTGGCAAGCTGCATCCCTTTTCTTTACATCCTTGTTTTAAATGCACGCCGGTAACGCTGAAGAGGGAGCACAAGCACCCTGAACAATGTCACCCGCTGAAGGACAAACCTCTTCATATCAGGCTGATCCTGAAAAGAGGATAATGCCACCTACTTTTCTACTTTCTACTTTTGCACTTTGAGACTTCACAGACTTTAGTTTGTCTACAGTTTAAACTGTTTTAGATGTTACATTTGGATTGTATAATTAACACACCTCTTCCTTTTTTGTCTCTTTGCATTCGTTAGGTAGCTCTGAATAGCTTAAACTCTGTGCGCATTTGGGTTTTGCCTGTACAATACAGATTACAGGATAAGCTGCTTAAACAAATGGGGGTTCATTGGAATGCATGCAATCTATGTATGTAAAATATAAAACTATTCAAATAGAACTTTAGAAAATGAACAAAGTACTACATGAGAAAAAAAAAGATTAGAACTTATACCTGTCGAAAATATATATTTTTTGTATCTTTCACTATCAAGTGCTTGTGTTTAAGGCACAAAAATTCACCCAGATTCAGGTCTGGGTTTTGGTTTTTATACTTTCAGAGAGAGTAATTATGTTTAGCGGAGGCAATCAGGCAGTGGTTAACAATGGGCACTCGCAAATTGTAGGTTTAAGCTTCACACACAAAAGCAGCACAAAGGCAAATGCAGACGCAGGAAGTCAAGAAACACCCTGTAAAAAACAATGCATGCATACATACTGAGTGTGAAAACATTCAAATGCACAGAACATTTTCCAGGTCTGTTTTTTTTTTTATTTTCTGGCATGTTGTCCATCTTTAAAATACACTGAAGATTACTGATATGCAATTTATCGTCTTTTTTTTTCTTCTTCACGGTACAGTGATTCCTGTGTAATGACACCGTTATAAGATTACTCTACAAACACAAAATAAAAACACATTAGCTGGCATACTATCCTTATGAAATGCATCATCATGACCACTTTGCAACAAAAAGACAATGCCCATACAGTCCTTTAAAGATGCACGATTCAAAAAGGGCTGACGTTAAATCGACTGATTTAAGCCAACAATAAAATCAAGTTAAATGCGCTATTACACAGGAATCTGTTAAATATCAAAACAAAAAATATTAACAGAAATGCTCTTTTCACAAGTGTAGCAAAAGACAATTTCTCATAGATATAATAGTAACAAGTAACAAGGCCTAAAATAAATGATAATCTCTTGCCATTCTGTCATAAAAACCTGACAAACACATGAAATCTCAAGAGATAAGAGTGACAAAGACTCACATTTGTTCCAACAAGACACTGTACAGCTCAGGGTGGAGTCGTGGGCTAAAAATGGTCGACAGCTTTTAAAATTCTGCAGATCAACACATGCCCCCCCCCCCTCCTCCTCAGGAGCTCATGGAAAGCCAAGGCATTATAAAAAAGGTAACGTAACTCCTTGTACTCAAAGATGGGGAATAAAGTCATAGCTTCAGAGGACTCTTTTAAAAAAACTTACAAAAAACAAACTAGTAAACAGCCAGAGGAGCACAATGTCCCTGGTCTAATTTTATTACGCAGACGCCTCTCTCCTCTGTGGCATCCACCCACCACACCAATCCAAGGGCAAGTTCGAAAAGCCTTATGTCCAAGTTGCACAGCAAAACGATAACAAACAGTGAAGAATCGACCAGGACTTCAGTGGATTTCTCCGCGTTTTTTTTGGAACTTCATTAACAGAGAAAGCACTGAGAAAAAAACCCACAAATGTTTGTAACAAAGGAAACTTCCAGTCTGATAATAAAATGCATCTAACTTTTTTTTTTTTTTACTTAAGTTTGGGAGATTTCCATGCTTTAGTTTGATGACTTGATGATTTGTCCTCCGGTTTTGCAGTCTACCCCCACATGCCGCCGGTAGGTAGCGACTGCAGTCTCGTCATGTCTCTGCAGCATTTGTGTATGTATTCCACAGAAGATACAGACTTTAGCTTCAGCTGGGTGGATGACACATATGTACAGTAAATACTAAAACAGATCATAAATTTTAATCTGTGACTTTACTAATACTGAAGTTGTCAAAAAAAAAAAAAAAAAACACTATCATGTGGTCATGGAGGGGAGGGGGGGGGGGTCATAAAGAGTCGCATAGCTTCCCCCACAAAAAGGCAGAATGAATTCAGTCCATGGAGCGAAGGCTGAGTGAAGAGTCATAAAAACTAAAATGCTTTAGCACCATAGAATACCACTTGTTGGCAAGCAAAAAGAACACAACTCCCATAGGCAGCACGTGCTGGATGTCTACCAGCCATTTTTTTTCCAACCCTCCGTTGTCTGTGATACAGTGTGAGGGAAATCAGTTTAAGATAAGCCACAATGTACAGACGCCTTTCCTTTTCCTTCATGCTGAGTAAATGGACGATGAGGTGTCCAAATATTTACGACTGAAGCTTCAACGCGCAGATCCTCCTGATCAATCGGTCTCTGATGTCACCGATAGCCGATCGGGCTGGTTCCCTCTGTGCACAATCTTGCCATGATGACTGAGATTTAGGCCCAGAAGGCGGAGGAAAAGTTGAATTTCTGATTATTCTGACCCAAAAGGTTGATTTATGCAGAGTAGAGCAAAAAGGGCAGGAAAGGTAAGAAGAGTTGTGCTCTTGGGACTCTTGGCAAGTTTAAGTGAAAACTTGAGTGGTAGCAGCCAAAATGAAATCTTCTACATATCGCCACGTCTTGAGTCAGTGGAAAGGCTTCCAGCTGGGACCTGCGGCTTTTTGGAACAATGTGACCTCAGATGGTATAAAAAAAAAAAAAAGGGACCCGATGGATTGACGTGTTGAGACTCAGACGCAGGTGCCTTGGTGTGCCGGAGGAAGGGCTTTTCGGTTCTTTAAAGCCTGGGACTTGTCCTTAAAATCTGTTGGTTTCTGCTGTGAAATGTCTATGAGCGCGCTGGCGACGATGATTCCTAAAGAAAGGGGGGGGGAAAAAACAAAAGAATAAAACGTGAGGGGAGGGTATTTCTATAATATTTCTTATTTTATATGTATTTATTCCAGTTTATTCAGTGGTAGTATTAGGATTAATTGTATTCAACTGGAATGCAAATGTAGGGTTTTGATGGCTGTTTGAAATCATACTTTTCTTAAACATGGACTTGATTTTTTATTGAATTCAGTGAGTCTCGTTGTGTTCTACTATGATACACATTTGTCTGGGAAAATACTTCTAGTACACACACAAACTAGGTTGAGGGAAAAGGTTTACAAAGCTTCTTTGTAAAATCACTGGTCATGAGAATGTGGATAAATTGTTGGTGTGCAGTGAAATATCATCAGCTGACCATCATAATTATATTAACTCAAGTAATTAATTTAGATGCTGCTGGCGTCACCGACTAACAGGTGCAACCCAAGTCTGAAAACAGAAATCACTTCAAGTTTAATTATTCCAATCAAAGTTTTTTTTCAAATTACCCGGCACATAAGTAAAAAATTCTGCTCACACGCAATGATGACAGTTGTTATGATTTGTGTATATATGTGTGTGTATATGTGTATGTGTTTGTTACCTGACTGTCCTGGTGGAGGTAAGCCTGAGGGCCCAGACGGCAGACGCATGAGAACAGTCAACACAGCAGCTTTCCCTCCTGAGCACGGCTCCATCGCAACGGGTTTAGGTGCACCCTGAGATGAGTGACAGGAGGAGAAAAAAAACAAAACAAAACAAAACACATATTTCAGGATGACTATGCAACAAAGTTAACTTTCCAAAAACAGAGACGTTCACTGGTTTCTTGTGATTTTCCAGTAAAAATATCAGATGATGAAAAGTTGCTCGGATTCTGCACAGACGGCACCATTAACAACAATTTGTGATAAGGTGTGACAGACAGAAAGCATGATAAAAGTGCTTAATTGACTACAAGAAGCCTGGATCTCTTGGTTGGCATACTTTTTTTCTTTTTTTTTTTGCTTTAATCAACGTGATGTGACAGTCACAGTTGGAAAATCTTGATAGCTGCTTTCTGCAGTGGCACATGTGCTGCTGAATTTTCTTTCTTTCATTTCATTTTTTTTTTTTTTTTTTTTTTTGCCGGAGTTGCGGCATTTAAGAAGAGACACCCTCCTCCTGAGACAAATGGTTCGATTGGTCACACAACAAAAAAACACTTGTGTGTGTGTGTGCGTGTGTGTCCCTGTCAGACGGTCCACGTGTCGAGGCAATGACCTACCCTCGGAGTTAATGGCCAAAACTGCTTGTCTCAAGCGTGAAAAACATGTCATCCTGATAATGAATGTCAAGGGGTTTCACAGCATGTTTTGGATGAAGGGATAGAAATTGGGCAATAATAACATGTCTGAACAGAATTGACTTTTTCTCTCTCTCTCTCTCTCTCTCTCTCTCTCTCTCTGTGTCTGGCTGTATTTAAAATGGAGATGAGAGAGCCAGCGGAGGCGAAATGGGAGAAAAACAGCGATGCGCGAGCACATGCATTAAAACACGAGAGAATCAAGAGCCGGATGCACTAATTTGCTGGAATAAAATGGAATTGGAATTTGTGGCACATTTCTCCCCATGCAAACAACAATAAACAAACACTGGTGCTAATTTGTGTATTTTCAATGAACTGAAAGCCTCAATGTACTGAATACATACAGTATGTTCCGTATAATCGATACAGCGAGCATCAAAATATAAATAAATATAAATAAAGTAGTTTCACCCATTGTTTGCATCATAAGTGCGGAGTTAATCAAAAGTAAGTGCAATCTTATTTCCAATGAACCGTGCGGTATAACTCCCCATGCAGTTCCCAATTAAGTTTGCCATTTGAATTGCCACAGTTCACAACTACAGTATGTTTCTTAGCTACTTTATGACATTGAACACCTCATTATATAATAATACTTTACATAATAATGAACATTTTACAGCACGCTATCGATAAAGATGAATGTCTGAGCAAATAACAAATGCCAATGTTCTTGAAAACGGAAAAGAACCAATAACTGGTACCAAAAGAAACAAACATGCTCCAACATGGTTGAACATTTCTTTACATTAAGAGCTTAGCTGCTAACGGTAGCTAGTGAGCACAGCATTGTTTAGCCAAATTCTTCCCCAAAACCAGCGAGCCAACATGTATTAGCACGTTGCAAGCAAGCAGAAGGACCAGCAAGTTTGTTCATAGGCTCTTTGAAATATTTGAGATAAGAGTATGAAGGGAAGATCTTTCAGGGCGTACTGTACTGCAAATGATTTAGTCTTAGGTTTGTTGGATATGAGGCTTTTAGTGCACAAATACTGCAAATTTCCACAAATATGCTACTAAATATTGATTATGAGAGGTACTGGATTTGTCCTTCATCAAAACAGAGCTCTCTTTGCAGAATTCAAATAATTTGCTGAGGTTATGAATGCTGTCAACATTGGCCTGAGTTGTTTTCCATTTGCCTGTGCTATTAATCAGCTGGAACTAACACAGACGGACAGAAGGATGAGGGGAATGGTGAGCAGGATAAAGGTGAAGAATTCTATATTTTTTAAAAGGGTAAGTTTAAAGAGAAAATACATCAAATGTGACGGAGACAAACTCTAAATGTTAATCAGTTGTTAAATTCGTCTAGGAAGCCCGACACTTACACACTGTATTTACTCAAGCCATATAACTCAATTAAATATACATTACAAGGCAATCTACCCTCTCACTATACGTTTCATTTAAATACAGTGTATACTTCGCTTTAGAACTAATTTACATGCAACCCTGGACTGCACATCAAGTCTAGTTGCCTCTAAAATTCAATTATTCTATATTTAATGCTCTGAATGACTCGAAGCCTTCAGTCAGAGCAAACACGAGAGGCATGCTGTCCATACGAGACTCGTCTCTGGACAGATGTGTACTGTTACTCGCCCCAATTAGACCACATGTCCATATTAGATCTTCTCAGATACATAGCAGATCTACTGCTGACATACAAGGGCAATTAAATTGGCAGCCATTTCATGACCATTCAAATGATTCTGCTAATGAATATCTATATGAGCGACATTCACGCAAGGGAGGGAATTTAAGCTATGGTGATTTTTGATTAAAGCAGATTCCACTGCGAGCTATACTTACATGGACCACTGGATACAACGTCATTACAGCTGTTCTAAACTAATTAGTAACACAGAGACTTCTTATAGAAGCTGCAGCACTGCTGGATAGCATATGTAGGAATATTGCCCTAATCTGTATAATGTTAAATATGGCAAGGTCATCATTAAACAATTGTAATGCTTGTTTTATTTCATGGCTATTATTAGCACGTGGCTCTAGGTTTGTTTTGTCAGTAAGATGAAATCTCATACAGATGGTCATGGTACCCAGAGGATGAATCCTACCAACCCTGGTTATCCCCTGACTACTGCTACAACACCATGCACCAGTCACCACACAAGCTGGACGCTGTACATACCCAGTAACCGGTGCATATAACCCATGAACCTCATCCTGTCTGCACTGCAATTATTATAGTAAAATTAAAAGTTGGTAGTATTATTAGTAATAACAGAGGCAAACTAATGTTTTCTTGCAGTGCTGAATTTGAAGGTGATATCCTTTGCCTGTGCAATTCCGCATCACATTGTTTGTTGTGCAGTTTGTTCTGAAGTTCTGTCATACCAACGCTATTTAAAAAAAAAAAAAAAAATCAAAACCACATAATTTCAAAATTAAAGTTCTTCTTGCAGTCTCTGGTTTTTCTGTGAAATGCTTATATTAATCCGAGATAACAGACGCACGCGACAGGAAACGATGCAGAATGAACGCAGAAGAAATAAAAACACGAATATATCATTTAATTCCATTTCAATCACAGGGCTGCTTTTTCTATTAAGGTGCTTAAAATTGCTGTGTCCATTTCCATATCTTCTAAAGCAGGTTTACAAAGCGTGCGTCTCTACTATGCATTAATCAGGCGTGAGGACTGTATTATGGTCATTCATAACCATGCAAGCACATACATGCATACACACACATACACACAATGTATCAGCTTTCCTTCCCACTGTTGACAGGTTTCATCCATCATACTAGCTGTCTGTTAGCGGTTCCATATGTTGAATGGCGGCCATTGCAAATAGAGACATCTGTGGCACTGGGGTCTAGGCCTGCAGTGTTTTGGACCCGACTGGCGCTCTGTCCAGCAGCTGCTGACATCTTGGTCACTAAAAGCAATGTCCATCTCTTGGGGGTTTAAACCGAACCAAAAAGAAAAAAAAAAAAAAAAAAGAGGAAATGGGCACAAAGGCTGTTTTCATTTTCTCTCAGACCAGCTGGAGGGTCTGCAAAGATTTAGCGACAGAGAGCGGGTACTAACTAATGCAGTGAGATCAGTGCTGACAGTACAATCACAGGATAACTGTTTTCATGTGTTGGAATGGGTGTGAGGGGTCATTTTGGTGTCTCCTGTGGAGACTGTCGCTGAAACTGAATATCTTAAGCAAACCTCAGACTTCCAGCAGACCTGTACTGCATGCACTGCTTCATTATGCGCCTGTATACGCTTACGATCTGCATTAAGCCAGCGAGTGAGTTTGGTCAGAGTACAAACAGAGCTGGGGAAACAAATGGGAAAACTAGTGATGCAAGCATGGCATTGGTGTCCTCACTGACATCAACAAATATTTCAAATAGCTAAGTGGTGCCAGATGCTGACCAATTAACCTTTATAAAAGAGAATTAGGCTTGTTTCATATGGTTCACCTTCAGCTTGTGCTACTGCCAAGGCATGTGATGGAGCTGTATGTGGTCCAACACATTTGCACATTTCAAACCATGTAAACCATTAGACTTTTTTTTCTAAAAAAGGAATGAGTCCAAAATACACTGACACATTTAAAAAGCTGGACAAAGCTATCTGAGTAGAAAAATGAGCTTCCATATATATCAGATAGAGACACAAATACTTTATATATCATAGTGAGAAACACCCGAGAACTTGTAAGTCATACGAATAGGATGTATAAATCTTAGATCTTGAGTACTCTTGTACTACTGGAAAATCTGGAATGGAAATGATTAACATAACAGCACTTAATTAACATGACTGTTATTGAGATTTCTGTTCTTAAAATGCATTTTAAACTATGTATTTTTATTTTTGTTAAATAAATTAAGAACACAGGTGTGTAAATTATTTTCAAGACAACAATGTCAGGTATTTTCTGCGACAGTACTTTCACGGTAACTTCCTTAAAAGCTGTGTGGATATCTAAGCGAGACTGAAAGTCAAGCATTCACAGGTTCATCCTGCATCTTGAAAGGGTCGAGAAACAGAAGACGGAGGACGTGTGGGTTTTTTTTTTTATTCTGGTTATCATTCCCAAAACAGCTTGGGATGTTGTTTACTCTCCAGTGGATGTCTACACCTTAACAAGAACACCGTCTTTGGTGTGTGTGTGTGTGTGTGTGCGCAGGAAAGGGGAGGGGAGGGAATATATTAGAAAATAGGAGACGTACACTGACAAGCATGTAGTTAACATTTTACTTAAATTAATGTAAAGCAGCGGTTTGCGACACTATTCAGGTTCAGAATGTACCTCTCTGCTTTAAACGCGCAACAATAAAGTGCACTTTTGCTCTTTACGTTGCCCTTCACGATATCATAATGCATGCTGAGTGCTACTCGGCGCTACACTAATAGCTAATGTAGTCCCTCTTTGCTGGTTGCCACAGTGTTTATACTTCTTTCAGTGGCGGGAGGCACAGAGATGGCCCCGGCTGAGGAAACACTGTCGGTCCTCGGATGTCAATTTGAGGATGTAACTCCACATATTGCTTGAAGCTACGCTTTTATCCAACGTGGCACCAAGTCCTTGACTGTTCTAAGTGCCAGAATTCTTCTCTACTTTTTATTTATATGGGAGGTCACATCGCAGCAACGAAGAAGTGAAGTAGCAACTGGACAGCGAAGAAAATCTCAGAAGTGTGAAAGCATGTGAACACGCAATGTGATCATTAACATTAGTCCACCATTTTAGTACCAGAGCTCGCTCCCTTTCAAATCCAGTGATGCTTTTTCGAAGTAGTGACCAACTTTTCTTTGCAAGTGGATTAAAACAAGCAGAAAAATCTATATAAATCTTTAAAATCATCGATTGGAAATTTTCAGCGGGTCTGTGGCCATGATTGTGGAGGACAACTCATTTAAAGAAGAGAGACATGAGAAGAAAGGACCATCACTGGCAGATTTCTTATTGACGTAGGGAGTGGATAAAAGGCTGACGTATTGTGAGTAGAGGGCCTGAGCTGGATGAGTGCAGCACAATGAAGCCTAATTATATAGCACTAAAAAAAAAAAAAACAATGTGAATGTCAGAAGCGCACACAGATCTGTGCTTGCTTGTACCAGACGCCTGTGTGAAGATGAC
This sequence comes from Protonibea diacanthus, assembly GCA_028641955.1. Classification (NCBI taxonomy): domain Eukaryota; kingdom Metazoa; phylum Chordata; class Actinopteri; family Sciaenidae; genus Protonibea; species Protonibea diacanthus. The sequence goes on along the minus strand of CM053996.1, from coordinate 15,338,428 downwards.
AAAATAGGGGTTACATGTTCTAACTTTTTGGTTCTTGTCAGGAATTCGGTTAGTTTTTGACACTACAGGAATTTAGTTGTAGTCGCACTGCAACTCTCTACATTGTATTGGCATTGGAATTTGACAATTATCTGCGTGTGTGTGTGCGTGTGTGTAAGCAAGCGAGCAGGACTCACGTCAACCACAGGCTGAAACAGTTCTGTTTGTTCTCCCCTGGCATCGAGTGCAACAGCAACCGAGGCAAATGGACGGCTGGCCATCTGCTGACGCTCTCTCATCAGTTGCTGTAACGTCAAACACAGATGACAGATGAGCAAAAATACAGCAGAGTCTAATCAAACATTAGATTAACACAGAAATGACTGAGAACTATGATATATATATATATATATATATATATATATATATATATATATATATATATATATATATATATATATATATATATATATATATACATACTTAATTAACCCTCAAAACGTTTGCTTTTGTTACTGTTAAAAAAGACAAAACACATTTTGAATTTCAGCCAATAACTTAAATAAATAAATAAATTATGGCCAGTGGGCTATTAAACATAATCCAACTCTTTAAAATGAAGTCTTTATGGCTAGAATTATGTAGATTTCTCTCAACACACTGGAAAGAAACAGCTGTAATGCAACAAACAACATGTGTCTATACTAATCAAAGATTAAAAATGAATAAGAAATCATTACGCAAATCTGTTGTGAGATTATTGACGGACTATTGTGATGATGATACTGTATTTCAATTAAGATTTATCTGGCTACAATATATTTTTGAATTGAAACTTTTGATACGATACTATGAAACATTTTAGAAAATGCTCCAAAGAGTTTAAGAATGAAACACTGAATGAAAACAAGTAATGATCAAATCACTCTGGGGCTTGTACTTTATAAAGCTAGAAATCAATAGCAGGTATCAACATTAAGAAAACATTGAAAGACATGCACGCCCTCGGCACACGGGGAATTATTTTGTGCTCCTCATTCCTCACTGAGCCCAAATCTTATTTGAGGATCTCCAGTTGTGTGATTTTCTCTCTCATTTTGTATCATGGTGTTTTTTTGTAATTACAAATATTTTCTTTTAACAAAAACTGCAGTAATACCACAACACAATGAACCATCACCATCACAAATACCAGGAACAGGAATGAACCTGAAAACTATCAAGCCTGCCATTTTTTTTCCCCCACCACAGGATCTGTACAGAAATGCAGCATTACTGCTTGAGCGTGACACCGTTTCTGTTGCTTAAACTGAACAGAAAATAGCTCCTCTTGTTTCTCCTCTAATCAATATTGTAAAACAACGAGCGCCACACTTTCATCAGCGACGCAACGCCTGATCAATATCGAAACAGGCCACCATTTTAGCACCAAGGACATCACTGATTGGTATTGGATCTGTGATGAGCTTAAGTGTGCTGCATTAAGACCTAATTGTACTTCAGATTACTAAGCACATAAAGCGGCTGTGATGATTGGCCTCATAACCTGCCCTTCCTTTGTACTTCTCTGAAGTTCAATAAATGTGGCTCCACGTAATACGATACGTTTCACATAGTAATTATGTAAAAACTCAAAATTTAATGTGCTATTCATTCATGATTTTCTCTCAAAAATATTTTTACTTTCTTTTGAATTACTTTCTTGTCTGAGCGTTTGCGTGTGAATGTGTACACATACACAGATGCTATATCTTTCCATTTATACTTCCACAACTTATCTATGTTAGTGTACAATTATCTCTTTGACTATATTATGCTATCTACATCACATTTGCTGCCATTCTGTTGGATGTGACACTAAACTAAAACCTATTAACTGGATAAAACCCTCCCCCAAAAAGCAACTGCTGTGTCATTTCGGCTAATAAAGAGGTGGTCGTCGGCTAGAAAAAAGAAGCCTGCTTTTGTCTGCTGCTGTCTAAATATGAGAATTTCATGCTGTTGTCTGCCACCATTCTCATCGTAAACAGTGCAACAAAGGAAAGGATGACAACGACAAATAAAGCGAAATGTTATAACAGGAGGAAGTAAAATTCACCAAAAAAAACAAGTTCACAAAAAAAGAAGTATTATTAAGTATTAATTTACTGCATAATAACTCAGAAAATCTATGATTTTTCAAGCACACTATGTTTAAGCACTTTCCAATTATCTCAAATTATCCCTTTGATAAAACTCTGCGCCTGTTTGGGTCAACTGTATGAGAGCCCCGAGTTCTCTGGTGGGCTCCTTCCTGAATAGAAATTTGTCCTTGGCGTAGTAATGAACCCTGAGATTCTTCTGTCCAGACGCCCACCCTCACTCACACACTCTGAATATAATTAAGTATTCATTAGTCTGGCTATTAATTGGCAAAATTCAAATGAGGTCTGGAGAGGTTGATAGCATTGTACAAGCGAACAAGAGAGAGAGAAAAAAAAAGTCTGTAAAAGACACTTTGATTCAATGTGTCGGGGTATCGAGGATACCATCTATATGACAGGTTTACAAAAAGAGTATGTCACAGCACTGTGTTCATTTTTTTTTCATGTTATTATAGTTCTGTGGAGGGTGTACACAGGAAAATATTCAAAGTGATAGAAATGGTGGTATTTAATTAATATGTCCAAAACCTTGATTAGATATTTGGGAGAGAGCAGTGACTCATTATTTAGACTTGCACAGGCAGTTCTCTTCCACCATAGCCTCAATCATCTGTGGCTTTTTGGAGAGATTAAATTAAAAAAAAAAAAAAAAGACCTCACACAGGCTGACAAAACAATTGCTCCAAACACCATGTTCCCAAATATAGCTGATATTTAATAAACCTTTTAAATAAATGCACTCTAACCTGCCCTATACACCTGAAATGGCAAACAACAATGTCATTAATTTTCTTTTTTTCCCCATCTCAGTTTACAAGAGTAATATTTATTTTAACAGTTACAAATGGCATTCACTTTGGACAATTCCTTAGTAAGTATGTTTTTATTCAATGTTCAAAAAATGAGGCATTGTTGAGGCAAATTGGAAGAAGATGGTCCTTCAGATGGATTCTTGAATCACAAGTCGTTGCTCTCTGCAACGTGTCTATCAAATAAAAGCAACAAACACACAGTGCAGTGTATCTTATTTGCGTTGCGTGCCATAAATAGGCATTTTGAAGCCTCAAATATTTCTTCAAAGACTAGCGAGTGACAGGAAAGTTCAGGTCACTTATATGTAAGAACGGTTTTGTTAAATCACTCAGAAAACATTCCCTAAGGGAGGCTAAGCTGCGAAAGAAAACAACAGTCATATGAAATTGAGATTGATCACCTGATTGATTTTTTCTTTTTCAGGCCCAATGTTAGGTTGTTGTACATCTCTACTATTAAACATCAAACCAGCAACAGCAGAACCACAGCTTAGAGCTGCTGGGCCACTGCAGGTCAGAATGAGAAATTTTGCCCTTTTCGAAAAGATAAAAGCAGGACGGAGGGCCCGGCAGGGTTGTTGCAGAACAAGAAAACAGCTCACGGCTTATTATGGTTTCCAACATAAACGCTTCAAATCCAACAACATTCATCCTAAATGTCAGATAGCAGTAATGTTATTTATCATGTTGTGGAATTCATTTAAAGCAACAAAAGCAGAAGAAGTGAGCAAAAAAAAAAAAAAAAAAAAAAAAAAAAAGCAAAGTCAAGGAATGCTAGCGCTTTGCTCTGTGTCCGGCACAGGCATCAAAAATGTGCTGGGAATACAAACATCACAAAAAGGCCCTGCACAATACCGGAGAGATGCTAGAAATGAATACTAAGTTAATAACAAAAAGGCAAGAGCGTACTCTGTAAAACCAAGTAACGTTTGTGCAGAGACTGATTTTGTCAAGAATACAAGCTGGAGCCATTCACGGTTGTGATAAGGGTGGGCATGCGGTGCATTGCTATGCAACTTGATTAATTTGGCAAGTGAGTGTGTGAATTATCTGTCTAGTGAATACAGCGTTTTCTTCCCTTCATTGGATTCTATAAAAGGGTAAGTGTCACCCCGCCTCTGAGCATATTCTACACCTAAGCAGGTCACTTTGTCCTTTTCAAAGATCACTGGCTGTACCCGCAGGCGCTGTCCTGCAGGATCAAAATTAAATAAAAACAAAATAACGTGAAAAAGGTGGGGAAGTATTAGATAGTGTGCTCATCTAATGTTCAGCTAAATTAAAAAAAAAGACAAAATAAATGGTAGCAGTTTCTGTTTTTTGACTACGCAGCTGCATGTTGATGCACACTGTCACAGTCTAAACACACAGTGGTTAATGGACTGAAGATCGCTTAATAAATATATCCAGTCTATACAGCCACTGCACACCACACCGATAGGATTCCAGTGTGGTGACATAAACAAAAAATATAAATCAATAAAAGGAATAAATGCTACCTTGCTGCCTTTCTCTCACTGTTTTACTCGTTAGAGGGGCAGCTTCGAGGCTTCCAAGGTTAAGTTCTGACCTAATCACAGTTACGCTGCATTATCTGTAACTTTAGAGGAAATTATTAGAGAGCAAACTTTAAACTGAACACAGGACAATCAAGGTGACCAGGGGATTAAGAGTAGGATAATCTTATTGTAGCAATCGATGACTGTTGATTGAGCTCTTCAAGGGAAGAAGCAGAACGTGGCCCGCACAGTGACATGTCAGAATTACGTGATTTGTCGACGATTGAGCTTTCTTAATCAAAATCGGTTTATTTATGACCATTTTTAGGTGACTGATACTTGAGTTCAAGATTCATGGTGCCAGCATGTAAAAAATAATAAAACTTTAACAGCTGTGTTTTAGCATCTGATGAGCCTTCAAACTCATCTATTGATGAAGCTGGGCTTCCTGGATAATATTTAACGCATCACTGGTACCTGATGCAACACTCCCCCACCAACGACACACTGCATGGTTTTAACTCAGCTCTCTTCAGTGCAACAGCCATATTAGTGAGTACTCAGGCACAGCAGTGTTTGCTAATGCTAAAAACAACCTCCTACCGTGCTCATATTGAAAATGCTAACATGTGGATGTTAAGCCAGTCAAATGTTGTTAACCACCTTAGCTGAGCATGAAATTATTCATTAGGATACATCGTCTGGGAATCATGAATGTGTGAAACATCAGACAAATTGAGAAATGACTCTAGTAGATGAATGTCACAAGAAAATTGACATTATTCTTACCCCTGTGGTGGTGCTAGTGGAAAAGTCAGCAGCAGTCATCATGTGGCCACCACTGTGATCTGTACTGAATTAAATTAACACTAACAATGCTAAATGAATCACAAAGAAGACAACAGGAACTAAACTACATCAGTGGCACACCACTACAACACAACGTAGCTATTGCTCTTAGCCTTCACATCCATCACTATCCATCCTTTTCTTGACATAAGCCATTAATTACAAATCACAGCCATTACCAGTGTCATGGCCACGGCTAACTCTAAGGACTGATTTCGATAAACAGATGCTAATTATATTACTGGTGGATTTAATAAATAGTATGCTTAAACATACTGGAAAAAAAGAATGGTCCTTTTTAAGGTAGCCACTGCCAAATAATGATTCTGAGTGCTTATAGCGAGCCGGTAAAACATCACCTCTGTACACGATGGTCAGTACACGTTTACAGTGTGTATGAGGCGTGTCAGTGCGTCTGTTTGTATGTGAGTGTTTGTGAGAGATAAAGATAGAGGGGCCGCATTGGACACATCCACGTGTTTGTGTGTAGAACATCTCAGTGATGCAGTCTCGTGAAATGTCAGCACCCCCTCCCATCTGTTCCCCCCACAGGTAGCTTCAAAGAGGTCAGCCGTCGTCCTCCTCCGTGGCATTTACAGCTGTTGTCTTTTCATCCCTTTGTCCAAGTCTCGTCACCTATCCTCGACTAAAATTATTCAAATATAACAGCTGCACCTTTGGAATCAAGTCCTTTCAACTTCTTGCAGAAAAGGAAAGCCCTTATCCAATTAGAGCATTAGTGCGGCTAAAGATCAGCTTTGTAGGATTAAGTCAATACCAGGAATTAAAAATTTACCACCTCTTGACTTTAAGTTTTTGAGAGGCTGTCAGTGGTTATTATTCTCTCCTCAAACCCAAAGCTAACGCTCAAAATTAAACACAGACAATGCCCAAGAATTCGTGTCTAAAGTGTTTCAAGTAAAAATCTTAAATAACGTACAAAAGGTTAGCACAACCAAAGGTAATAACACAGATTTCACACCAGAAAGCCAATAAAAATGTTCAAAAGTTTAATCAGTACCAGACATCCACGCCACTTGGCTGGATCGGTGTCTCATCATTGTCTCTGCTATTTCTAGAAGCCTCATTAAGAATCGTTTATTCCATGTCCTTATGTCAGATGGGGTTTGTGAGCATTAGATGGCTTTTAGCTCCAATCGTTCCATTCCATATTTGGACAAGCCTCGTAAGTGCAGTGGCTGTTCACAAGTCCTTTTACATTAACTGGACACAATGCTCCGTGAAGAGCCAATCAGTTCGCCAATGGACAAGACTGGCGGAACTGAATAAGTTTATCTAATAGAATACAAGACTTGGTTCTGTCTCTCAACACAAGCGGGTAATGACAAATAATAAGTCCACTGAAAGACTTCACAATAGATTCATCATATTTCAAACGGCTCGCCGAATACTCCCCAAGACCTAAAAAACTGACTTGATGAGTAAAATCAGGAGCGATTCTCTTAAACACTGACGATTATGGACACTGCTATAGACATTGTGTCATGACAGCAATGTCATGGACATCACTGTTAAGAAATAATCAAATCTATGGTGGACTGAACAGATGCACACCAGAAACTGACTAAATAACACTGCTGCGATCTCTCTTGAATCACTTTTTTTTGTGCCCACTTTAAAATAGAGACTATCCTTTCGAAGACATACAGATGGAGGCCAACACTACAGACAGAAAATCTTGTTTTCTTGTTAGTTTTTCTAAAGACAGATTGATTATCTCTGCACCTGTTAGACACTGATAATAGAGCTTATTAGAAAAAAGTGAGTTGGAGGTTGTTCACAGGATTGTTTGATCCCTTTCACCCGCTGAGCCATTCGTATTTTAGCCATGAGAAACCAAATTTTACTCTAAAATTCTTATTTCTGGCGTCATCCTACATGGGTAATTTTTTTTCGGCACAACAGCAGTACAAATAGTGGTAATAGCAGCAAACAGGCCTGGATCAACATGAAAAGCTTTTTGCAGAATGATGTGTGCAGGCTTTATGGTAGATCTTAGTTGATCTAATAGCTACAAAAAGCATTTTCAGACACAAGTGTTAATGTAAGCGCTGTCCCATTTCATACATACTGTAAGACCTATTTACTCTGGTCAGGTTATAAAAGAGACCTTAATTAGTTCAACAATAATCACTAATGATGATTCAAATGACTCAAGATATGGTGGCAAGAGAACTGCCACTGTAACATGCAGCTTAAGACTACTTGAGAAGCTGAAGTACTTAGTACAGCACAGGCTCTTACAGCTTCCAGGAAAAGGTGACCAACAAACAGCTTCTTTACTTCTCTTCAAAAGTAGGACACCTGGAGATGCCACAACAGGAAAACCTCCAGGAAAACCTCCAGAAAAATGAATGTTTAGTCTTCCAACAGTGATACAATCAAAAATAAATGATTGAACCCTGTTGCTACGCTTCTTGTTGTACAATATAAAGTCTAAAATTCCATATCTTAAAAAAAATCTCAACAGAGAGTGGCAGTCTGGATTTTAGGGTTTAGGATGAAGAAGAGAAAAGAGCACAGGTTCCAAAGAGAAAAATATAAGCTGTGTTGCTAAATGGGTAAATGGCTAAAAAAGTTCAGTTCAGACTCCAGGGAATGTACACTCAAACACAGAGCAATAAATGTATACAGTAGATGTATATACTGTATATTAATCAATTCATTCATTCATAGATATGAAGTAGTGTGTCATCTGCAAACAGATATTTCAGTCGCTCTCAGAGAAATCAGCGACGGTTTTGTTATTCCGGTGACAAAACTTTTCAATCACCTGAAATTAAGAGATGGAGATTTTTATTTAACTATTTATCTATTTCCATCCGGCAGCTGAAGGGCAGCTACAAACAGATGATAGGAATGCCAAGAGCAGACAGGAAAAGTGAGCAGAATTTCAATGACGTGAGCCCATCTGCCTGCATTAATTTTTATTGACTTTAATTCTTTGGATAGGCATGATTCGCTGTCACGGTAGCTATCATTCTTGTTTATCTTCATATATCAATTAGAGGATATAAAATTCAGATCCTATGATTATCAATGTCATCCCCAAAGGGGAAATAAATTGTGGGAGCTTTATTAGTAGACTGCAGGTCATGAGGCTGGATGTGAACCAAATTAAACTTCCTGCTATTGAGTATCAAACAGCATCCAGGAGATATAGGATTCACTCTGAAGAGATAGAAATGATTGTTGCTTTTTACAGAAACCAGCAACCACCCCATGCAATCTGAGATAAGGGCAGTCAGGTGAATTTACATACATTTGGTCTCCTGCACAGTATATTTCTTACCCTCTTCTTTAATTTCTATTGCCAATCATCTCATCTTTCAACACTTTTCATCCCCATCTTTTCACAACCCTATCTTTAATACCAACACTGAATACTAATGTTCCATTCTGTCCCCTCTATTCCTTAAGTCATTCACAGTATCTACTGGCTTCCTTCACACTTCTCCCATTGGTCTACTCAACTTCAATCCACACTTTATCTAAATTATCATCTTTACTTTGAACCATATTTATTTCAGACAAAATAATCGATCAAAATGCTGGAACTTCTACTCCTTACTTAAAAAGGCATTTGTCTTTGGCAGACACAAACCTTCTCTGAACTTTAGTAAGTTATTATAATGCTGAGAGCAAAGGGTGTCGATTTGTATTGATGTATTGTTTTATCTTACAGTTTGTTTTCCAACAACCACCTGCCCCTGAGTATAAGAGAACTGGGACTTATTTTGGGGATAATGCATGGCCAACATGTATCAGATGTCAACAGAAGGTTTTGTGGACTTACTTCTCTCCGCCGTGAAGCCCAGCAGGTCTGTTTGATCTTCCACACCACTGCTGCCACCAGGAGTAGTGATAAAAAGCAACTGAAATGAAAGAGAGGAAATAATATCAAGCAACATGACTTCAACTAGTTACCAGTGTCATTAAAAAAAGTGCCCACATTTACTCATTGCAGGTGAGTCTCTCTCAAGATATTTTCTGCCAATCAAATATATATTCTAATTTATATTCTCCATAATATCATAATTTCTCTTGTAGGAAGAAGACAACACATTTAAGAACAGAAAGTTAGCTGAATGCAAAACCATGCAGTTGTGATGTTGTATGGCGCAGCCATGACTTTGGACAAATCAGATTACATTTCAATTTTGTGTGTTCACTATATTTGTTTCATATATTCAAATACCTGCAATGTTACCAGCTGAAACACAGTGGACTTTAATATTCAAAATTTCCTTTTAACTTGCCTAGCTAACAGGGGAGATGATGTGAGGAACATTCATTTCTTAGAAGACTGAGTATTTTGGCTGATTACTTCAATTAATAACCCAACAGTAAAAATCATTAGTCAAGGGAAATTCAGCAAGGTCCGAGTGCTACTGGGATAGAAAAATATGACTGATTGAGGGATCCCACTTCATTATCCCCGTGACAGATGAGAATGTAAAAAATATTATGTGCTAAAGAGAGACGTTTTTGAACAAGGCTGATGTTTTATCTGTCTGTGTGGAGTATGGTTTAGATATCAAGTATGCCGGCTTGCTTTGCATACATTATTGTTAGGTAAAAATATATGTTAGAAAAATAAGACACCTGGAATTTAATTAGTTTTTCTCCAGCCTTTTCATTAGTTAATTATTTTGTATTTATTGAATTAAAAGGAAACATGAACCCGTTCCTGACGTCCAGGAACAAAGACATCATATTCAGATTTGAAACACAGACTGTAACATGACCAATGAGCCCTCGTCTTTAGGGACCTGCCACATTTCTAAAATGGGCAGTCTGGTCCAATAAGCACATTCCACCAGAGACACATGACTAGCTTTGATTTCATGGGCCCATTTGTTAGATATTTAAACTTGAATAAGCTTTCAATTTGTCTGCCACACTTGCTAGATCCATTGGCCAGGATCTTTGAAGAAGTCGATAACGCCTGTGAGAAAGTTGATAACGCTTGGAAAATACAGCTTCTCAAAAAAACAGTGAAAGCAAAAAAGGAGGCTACAGAGCAAAGAAAACCGAAGGGAAGTGGGATTAAAGTGTTGAGTGATGGGAAAATCTGTGCTTCAAACATCTCGTCATCGCACGTGGAATTTATTTTAGGGGTGCACAAGCTGGAAACCGTTTCATTCTTTTAGAAGTATTTGCACCATCTTAGACACCTTTGAAGGAAGGGGAGGCGTGGGGGGCTTCAGTGACATTTTCCTGTGGCAGAGAAGTAACAAGAATTTCTAGACAGATGTTGGGCTTTCATCATCACTACCTTTTGACAGTAAAGAAGCTTACATCTACTTTGCCGTTCTGCTGCTAATAACAGGAGTTCTATAATCATTCATGCTCTGACTCTTTAAGGTAGTGAAGGACAAACGTAAACACAGGCTGATTTGTTCATCTGATTACACATTATAACCGACGTACAGATCTCGTCACACAAGGTCTAACAAAAGAAAACAGGCCTATGACAACAAGAAAACTGAACTCACCGCTGCTGTCTTTTAACTACATGCTCATTTCTGTAACCAAAAGGCTACAGTTACCACCAGGGAAAACAATCAATAATATCTATAGCAGCTTCCTATAGGGTTTTTAGGCTGCTAAAACAATGAAAACATGAGCCGGAAAGCTCTGTAAAAAAGCATTCTTAAAACGCTAAACAAGAAGACATCTTAACTATTTCTTGGGCTGAAGTTCACATAACTAAAAAAATGTAATGTATACATCGAGGCGCATAGTGACACGATTGTTCATATCTATACATACTGTACACACAGACGCACACACACGCAAGAGACGTGACTGGAATAAAGCTGATTTTGTTAATTAGCATAAATCAGACCCTGGGGTTCCACGGCAAGTATAGCGCAGCATCCTATTAGAGAGTTTCTACAGCATCTAATCAGAACGCATAAAACAATCAGACTCTTAATGAGATTACAACTTAGGCTGTACTGTGCAAGTAAATATTGTTTATGAAGTCAATAAAATGAAAAAGCAAAAGGAAATGAGGAAAAAAGCGAGCTGATATTTGAAAAAAAACAGTCGGGGGGGAAATGGAGCTTGTTCCCACTCATGTCGTCATTTCTTTACTCTAGCTCTCATACAAAGAGGTCTTGAAACCCTGCGGTGTGATTTGACATTTTGTCATCAGGCTGATTATGCTTCCTGCAGGTTCATCCCCTTCAACCCTCCTGCACGTGCACACAGCGGCTTGTGACTGCATCACTTTTTCCTGAGTTTATGGGTCAGTGGGAACTGGACGACAAATATGCAGAAAAAGACCCAAGAGAATTAGCATAACCTGCAGAGCAACGGATGAAAACCAAAAGTACCAAATGGAATGACTGATGGAAGAAGACGCATAAACAGATTATGTTTTGTGAACGTTTTAACTGGATTTAAAAAGCATTAAAGATATAAAGTCAAATTAATTATTTAAGGAAATAATGTTTTATTAGTAATATTCAAACAATTTCCAAGAGAACTGAGTACAATGTAATGAGCACATTGAAGGTGCTCACTGATTTGTTTCTCTTGCCTTCTGCTTTCCTGTGCTCATGCTCTGACTCCATTTAAAATGGTTTCCTGTGTGAATGATGCAAGAAGCTGTGAGACACATTTTTTTGATAAAAATGAGCTCTGTCCTTCTCACCTTTCCTTCCAAGAATTTCTGAATTTGGCTATTCAACTGAAATTCGATCGGATGGAGGCAGAAGATAACTGACTGTGTGACAGCTTTTCAGGAAACTTATTGTGGACTGGGTGATGATGGGCAAATGCCTTGGGCAAACGCTGTCTTCTATTCCAACCTTGACAGCTACACAGATAGTGTGTTAGTCCATCAGGCCACTGTGGGCAGTACACCTTGAAATAAAATGCAAACTGAAAACTGCATGGTGGCATCATGTTTAAAACTAACTTCGCTTCCTCGATCGATGTGTCCATGTGTCTCTATTCCAAATCTAACAATTCACTCCAGCTTTCCTAAACTGCAGGTCTTTTAGTGTAGCATTATAAATACATCATGTCCTTTCAGGCTTTTTGCAGAGACAGCACTTTATGGACACGGCACTTAAAAAATTATTACGATGCTAAATCTTTTATAGCTAACTTACAGGTCAATTGTGTGTTAATTATTTTAGAAGTTATGGTAAAGGGCGGTACTTTTTTTTTTTCCAAACAACATTTAAATTCCACTAATGGCAAGCTGACGATTTGGCCTATAGCCGGTAAAACTGTTATGGATGAGAGCTGCTTAGAGCGGGCATGACTACAGTAAGCAACGCTTTGTGACAGAACTCCTTTGAGAAGGCGTTAATGCCGATCTTTAGAAGCTTTTTTTTTTACAAATGCCAGAATCGAAATTGAAGCATAAATTTTCCAATTATACTCACATCCTCTTAATGTATTCAGACTTTGCTGTGCTTTTCAGAGAACTCAATTGACTCGTATCAAACATTTCAATGAGAAAAGATGTCCATCGCAGCTCTCAGGATGAAAAATCATTAAGAGCCCTCATATCTTGATTGCCCGTGCCTTCCCATTAGATGGCACTTGCAGAGCAATATGCACCTATTCAAAGGGTTACTGGCAGCTCATTTGCCACTTGAAAGGGGAAAATAACTGCCTTGAAGACACAAGAAGCATTTACATGTACTCTGTTTAAAAGGGACCGGTCCAACAGGCTCAAGTAACTCAATGAGTCCCAAGAGGCAAGGGTGGAAAGTAAAGAGGTGGTGGGTCAGATTCTTAACTGCTCAACGTTTACAACAGCCCAAACAAATGACCGAGTGTGTATATTTAAGTTGCATAAATATTTAACTCGCTTACCTGAAAAACGTCACAAAGAACTGGACAAGGTCCATGATATTGTTGTGTTGGGAGAAGGCAATCTGAAAGGCAAAAGAAAAGAATGAGAAATGACTGTACGTAGAAATACAACACTAAACCTAAATCAGGTTTTTGAACTAACCTGAGATGGCGTCTTTTCACTTCACTTGGAATACAATACAAGCTACAAGAACCAACCTGTTCGCTACTGACAAAAGAATAAGTGAATAACCCATAGTTGCTGACCATAAATTAATTTTATTAACGATGAGTTCAACAAACTACTGCAGAATTAACTAAAACTAGACTAAACGATTCAAATCTGTCATCTAAAATGATCTAAAACATTAAACTACTGAGTTATTCAAATGTGTCTAATGTAACAGAAAGCTCTTGTTTATTGACTTTGAGGTTTGTGATGAAAAATTCCAATTTATTTACATTTAATTAGTTTCCTCCTGCGTTACAATAGTTGCAAAAACATCACAATCTAATAAATGACTTTAAAACACTTTCATCATCTTCTAATAATTCACAACAACCCTTTCACAACATCTGCTTGAGGTGAACAACATATGATAGGGTATCTCTTATATGTCTGATTAGTGTAGCAGCGTGGCCTGTATGGCCATGTTTTACCTTCATTAAAAGAGGGATTACGCAGAGCGCTAGCAGCTAAATCACATCTGATAGGCCGCATCACGGAGTCATATTATTATCTACTGTAGATGCTTTGAAGACATTTTGCCCTGAAAGCATTTAGACACAAAAACCACAACGTCATCTGCGGCAGCACCGAGCCCCTTCTGGTTGATAAGCACGTAGAGTTTGGTAATAGGGCACAAATTGTGCTTTTAGAGGTGGATTATTTGCGTCATGTGCGATGCTTTGAATGCCGCATGAGGCAAAAGGGGGGGGAAAAAAGGTGCTTATTTTAGTGATTGTATCTATCTCTGACAGATGATGCATTCGTCCTATCGCTAAACCCAATAGCGAGGCAAAGATAGTGCAGATTTCAAACACATTGTTTGTTGAACAGGACAGAGGCACTGATTTACCACTGAAGGTGTGAGAAAACATGTATCCCTTTCACATATCTTGAGTTTCTCTAACTGTGACAGGTGAGAAGTGCAGTATGTGCATTTTTAAAGTTAAGTAGCAGGACAGAGTCTTCACGGGACTTCATCCTCCTCACATACGTCTCCCACCTTTGACTTTCTTGACCCGTTAAGTAGAAAATGAGAATCACTGATCTGAAATGAGATGCTCACTGACATGGCGGGCACTCGAAAGCACACGACACAAATGTTTCTTTAGCTTTTTTTTTAGTATGTTCTATGTAGTGATCACAACCCTGCTTGTCACGTAATATAAGGTCAAAGCAATACATTTAGGGTTAATTTGATTTCAATTCATCAAACTCAGCCAATCAATGGCGTCATCTGAGAACGCACCTCCATTTCAAGTGGACTTTTATTACGGTGAGCAGTCTCTTGGGTAAAAATTATACCGACACATGACGACGTCACAGAAAACTCTTAGCTCGGGACCTCCCGTTACCATCTCCACCCACATTTATATGCTTATTTTATGGGCCCAGACCCTGAACACAAAGGCTCGTAAGTGCATTCTCAAATTCGGTTTTATCTCTGCATCATAAAGGCAAGCAAGGGAAGAGGGACCTTATCCTGTTACAGAAGCTATTTGCTTTAACGGCTCAGGGCAGTCCATAATAAATAAGTGACTGTCGGCCAGGAAATCTAATAGAAAACTATTACTGAGCCACCTCCACAGATGGACTGACACTAGAGGTATTATTACCCCAACCGTGGTCCACTCATCTACCTTGTGAAAGGGCGAGACAGGACAAATGTAAAAATCAATACTTGGAAGTGGGCTAATTAGCAGAAGGGGAATTGCGTGCTATTGTTAGGAATGATAATTGTATCCATCAAACTTCTTGGCAAATGTGTTTAGCTTCTCGCTTGAACATAATTTTAGCGATACAATAGCACAGCAGCCATTTTGATATGAAACAGTAGGGTCAACCCAGGTGTCGCCAATGATACTAATTAAGGTGCTGTTCCATTCAGGTCAAACAGAGTCAGGGTGCTGCTGTGCTGCATGTCAGTTCACTGGAAAGTCTCTGCTGCAATAAATGTAACAAAACCTTAATTAGTATCATTAAAAACACCTGTGTTCACCCTACTATTTTATGTCAAAATGGCTCCTGTGTAAAAGGTCTACTGTTGCAGACTGAGGGTTTTATTGTTTTATCCATCATAAAACAGTGTAGGAAAACATGCAGAAGTCTATAAACATACAGTTAAACCTGCAATTTGTTGTGCATACTTATAATATCACCAATATTATCACTTTTGAAGTTGATATGGTGAACTTGATAGCCTATTTACACGTCAGCAGTTGCAGAGAAACATCATCTTTCATTTGGAGTCATGTCTCTGGCCACCTAATAAATATACATCCAATATTCACTTGTGTTCATCAAGCGGCAACCACCGTGTCTGTGAAGTGAAGCCTATGTGCTAAAAACTGCAGTTCCTCAAACAGCCACTTGAGGTTGTTTCCCTGAGTCAGTCTCCATAAGTCCCCATGTTAAAATGTCCAACTTCACAACATAAATAAACATGTTTACAGTCTGGTACAAAAAAAACACCATGTGTGACATCACATATATGCTGTCCATCCTTTATACTGCCAGTGGTATTTGTACTCTTTTTTTTGCTCTGTTTTGATCTCCACCAGCGCCTGGAGCAAATATCTGGCTCTCTAGTAGCTAAAGGCTCCACTATGTTCACTAGCATTAACACTGTTTGGTGCTGGTGCTGACAGCTGCTGACATTTCTAAACAGAAGAACTGATTGTATTGAACACATTTTTGAGCATATCCGGCTGAATTGTTTTTTAAGCTAAAGTGCTGCAATTTATGGCGTAAAACAGTTTGTGAGACCACATTTGTTTGTAATAATCACAGCTCAAAAACAAAAAAAAAACAAAAAAACAATCCGAACGAGTAACAGTCTGGTGTTTTCTCTACTATGAAATCACTGCACATCACTCTCAGTCTCTAATTTTTACTCACATTAGTGCCATGTGGCCTTTAGCCCAGAGTAAACCATGAATACTTTTGACAAAAGCTTAATTGTTGTTTTCCTGCAAACCCTAAAATAACTGACAGCAAATGGTACTTATTTTTCAGTGTTTTATTTCTCGCCCCTTTCACATCAAAGCCTCCTTTCAGGAAAAAAGGGTTCGAAAAGGTTAAATGGTGCTTTGCTTTTGCCCGCTAAAAAAAACAGCTGTGCACCTATGCACAGTAACCATCGCTCATTAAATCTGTAATTAAAATAAAGTGCACTTGAAATCACCCTGAGCAACAGCGGAGCTCTGTGTCTGCAGAGATGACGGTTCCTGCTCTCTTTTACGTAAGCAGGGCATGGACCAATTGTTCATCAATGAGATGATTTTACATAACTACACAAACACTTACTACACACACACACATAATCTGAAAGTTAACTTAACACAGAGGATCAGATCAGTGTTGTTATCTGCTTCATATGAGTCAGTCCAAGGTCATACACAAAGTCCTTACCTGGATCTTGATGGGCCATGAGAAGTTACTGACGTAGACATAAAAGGTAATGTTGGGGTTGCTTCTAAAGGTGAACTTCTCACAGGAGAAACTGTCTCTGTATTCCTTGATGTTAGTTTTGGATACGATGGGCACCTCCTCTCCAGAGATTGTTCCAGCTGTCGGGGCAAAGAGTTCACGTTCAGCACACTGACATTTTTACGTTCACCTACATGCAGAGCTGGAGCTGAACTGGCTGCAACATATTATTATGAATCCATTAATGGTTTTATAAAGCCATTTGGGGCAACAGGAAAGCTCTCATAAGCAGTTATTATTATATCTTAAGTGCATTAAACTTTTTTTTTTTTTTTGGTTGACCTAAAACAATGTACAGCTTTATTGTGTAATTACACACACCATCCATATTTTATTGTTAAATGGACGTGGGAGAAAAGCACAGCTTGAAAATGGGACTGAAATGCTGCTGTCCACGGGTCCTAACTGAGTCACGTAACACATATTCATCATTTGAATCCATATCACCGCCATCAGCTAATGCATTTAGTATATCTGAGACCAAGAATTTAGCATTTTATGCCCTTGGGGTGAATGCAGAGTGTATGAGAGCAACAAAAATCTGCACAGATCAGCTGTTATCTATTATAAATACTTGTTTATGTCCATTTATGTTCACTGTTAATGAGCAGAGTGCTGTTTCCTTTCTGGGGGTCAAAACGGAAATATAAACATTACAGCGTGTCATGTTTATATGTGATTTTTTTTTAACACCCATCCCAACCAAAATAAGTATTTTCCCTATCTATCTTAATGATTCAAGCCATTTCTTATTCTTCTTCATGTCAGTGGGTCCTCAACATTGACATTCCAACCCACAGCTCTGAAACAAAAGAACTGAAAATGACAGCTTGAGTGTGGCTACGTGAGCATGTTTATCTTAATTGAAATCACCCTCCTCCTCCCACCCAAAGGCGCTTCACGCTCTTGTCGATTGTCAAGAGGCTCCCATTCCTTCTGAGACACAATATCTTTGCGGGGGAAAGGGGACCCAACTTCAAATATTAATGACGGCGCTCCGAAAAGGTTAAGGTGGCGCGGGAGGTTAACGTGTTTTAGTGGTTGGAAAATGTCAGTGTTGTGGGGAGGGAGGAAAGTGGCAGATGACTTGAGTGGAGGGGAGGGCAGCAGATAAACGGGGGCACTGGACGACTGCAGTGTCCTTGGGTGTCTTTCCTCAGGGGACCTATAATATCCACTCAACAGTGACACAGTACACACTAACAAGAGAGGGAACATTATTGTTCCTGCTGTACCAACTGGATAAATGATTATTAAGCTAAAATCAAATCCTCTACATTAGAAACTCAATTTCTAAAGCGTCTGACGTCTAAATGGGACAGTTAGGTAAAAGTGCTGGTATCCAAATTATATAATATTCACAGCAGCATGTCAAAACTTTGTTTTCTGTTTTTCTGTGACTGAAACATGTACGATAATGTAATATTTATGTCTACTTGAACAGTGTATTTCATTGTTTCAGTGAATATTCTGGAAGTGGGTGATTCAATTTTCACCAAGCACCTTTTTTTGGCACTGAAATGACAAGAAATAAAGATCATACATCTTATCAGTCTGGGTCTGTGTTTGACATCTTGGTATAAATCCCAGTGTGGAGGAAAACTGCTTATATCATTTTGTGTGGTGGTGATGCAGCATGAAATAGAAATGTATAATGTGTATAAATGTTTACAGCATTCAAATATGACTTCACTTGAGGCAATATTCAAAATTTTACAATTCTGATACCTTTTAACCAGGAATTATAATAACATTTGTGACCTCGGCGTACAATAAAAATATGCATCAGACAATGTCTGAACTGGGAATATGTATCTTTATGGACTTATGGGTGGATATACAACACAATGAGATAAAAGAACAACTTAAAACTAAACTTTCTTGGGAACTGATTATTCAATCCACTCTGCCGAGACTGGAATCGATATATAAATAACATAAGCTAATGTGCTGTGTACGCAGTTTGTCCCTCGCCAAGGTCAAATAGAAAGACAAAAACAGAGTGCGTCACAATAAATTGACTGTAAAAAAAAAAAAAAAAATCAAGCAAAAGTACCTGTTGATCCCACCGACCAAGTGATGTTGAGGTTGAAGTTGTTGGATGCATTAATGGACATGTCCAAGTTCTTGTTAGCCTTCAGAGGGAGAACATAACACATGATGTAGCTAAACATAAAATATTGCACAAAAAGTCTCAGTATAGTAAAGCACATAATAAAATCTGAGATGTTATAAAGAGGTTATGAAATTTAACAAGGAATCAGGAAGCCTTGAACAGTTTGTGGGGCATTTTAGGGTCCTGGTGCAACTTTCTAATGCCACCAATCAATGATTTGTCGAGGTCAAATGTGGCAGACTTGAGATTTGTCGCCGCCCCTGTCCTGACTGTGAACTTACCTGCTCAGGTGAGGCCATAAAGTTGATGGCAGTGTAGTGGTTATCGTCTTCTTGGATGAGACTGAAGGTGAACTGGTAGTCGATGAGGAGATTGTCTGTTTGGAAAATGAGACGGGAAAGAAAGGTTTCAAAAGGAGGATGAATATACACAGTGTGAGCTGCTGGCTGTAGCCTACACTACTAGAAACTACTATGACAGCATAAATGTATGACGCTCAAAAGAAACTTTCAAGCAACAGACTGACTAATGGAGACAAGTGAAAACAAAATGTCGGTTTTATGTAATTCATTAAATGTAATCAATTCCAATGACTGCAATCAGGGTGCACAATTTTCTCATCAAGCAGAGAACAAGTAGGGATACCTGACCCTGACAGCAAGCTCTAAGAATCCCCCTGTTGTGATTAATAGAGTATCAAATTATTAATTATTAGTGGTCACATGAATGAATTCACTACAGACAAGCTTGGCTATCATTTGTGTGTAGCAAATCTAAGGGCTGTTCCTGTTTAAAACTTTAAATATTACAGATCTGGATGGTCTGCATTGTTGACCTTTGAATGCTAAATACCATGATGGACATTTGTGTGTAGGTGCTAGATCCACAGACAAAACCGTCTTGTAACTTGTGTCTGTCGTGCATTTTTCAGCATCAAACTTGTCACTTCAGGGGTTTCTGTTTAGTAGTTATATATGCATGTTATAGTCTGAGGGTTTTAATTGCACAAACAGTATGGAAGATAAGAGAAGTGAGCTCCAAATTACCAGTTACAGTGAGAAGTCAGCTAATAAACACAGGCACGGTGAAGGAGCTGGATAAAAATGACTGCAGCACAGTAATCCAAGTGTCATGTTTACAATACTGTGGGCCAGAGCTCAGGAAAAAGTCCCGGTGCTGTGCAGAGGTTAAAGCGAGCTCCGGGCTTTTCGTTTCTGTCTTCCCCTCATTGCGCCCGCTGTCATGCCATGGCATTTCAAAAAAAAAAGAAAAAAAAGAAAAAAGGGACAAAGCCTTGGCAAAGGCTCTGTTGTCTGTAGCGGAGTGTTGAAAGAGAGACGTACTGCAGCGCCGTGAAGGACACCACATCATGTAAATAAACACAATACAGACAGGAATACAGCCAGAGTTGCTACAACTCATCGGCACCCGGGCGTCGACTTTATGTAATTTACTTCCCCATAATGCAGCTTTTTGCATCGCTCACCTCTCGTGCATTTCTCATGTACGTCCCACTCTAGTCAAACTGACATTTAGTCAACTTTCTAAATGAATGAATGAGTAGGTGGGTGATTGAGCGAGTGAGTAGACAAGTGTAGACTTTTTACTCCTCCGTCTCCTTGATTAGCTCAATCACTCACTCCTTCTGATGCACTTGACATTTTCACGACAAGTCATTCTCTCACCGAACCAGCGCCCCTGGTGCCAAAGTGCTAAAATGCCCCATCTGCCCCGAGCGGAAGAGTGGAAGTGGAGAAGTGGAGCGAGAGAGGGAGAGCGGGGAGAGAGACAGAAAAGTGGAGAGAGAATAGCCAAGAATAATCAAGGAGGTGTGTGTCTGTGTTGATGTGTGCGTCGGTGTGGGTGCGTATGAGCTGTCTCTCCAGCAAGTAGCTGTCCAGTGGAGAATTACTCACAGTAACAGGTTCCTCTGAGTGGATTGCCAAGGTAACGGTTCTCTGAGTCACATCTGCAGTGAAGAAAACAGAGAGGAGAGAACAAGATGAAGACGAGTGCTAACAGATTGAGAGCAAGAATGCCTCTTATCAGGAGCAGAGTACGCCAAGTGCCAGCGCATTAGCTCCTGCTGTTGGCGCCTCATCAAGTCTCTTACTTCTGACGAAGAAATAATCTGATAGTTTGCAGGAGTTAATTAGACTTTTTCAAACTTTTGTTTATCAAAGCAACACAGTGACACGGAGGAAACTTTATATAGCACCTGATCACAGAGCAACAACGGTGTGTGGCATCTAAAAGTAATGTACCAAGTTTAATCCCTAAAAAACCTCGGAGCAAACAGCACAACTTATGTAAATGAATTCTTACTCATTTATTTGAGGTACATAATCCTAAAGTGAGATGTGAACGCCAAATCAAGAATAATCACCAATCGAGGGGGATCCTTTTTTTTAACAAATGGAGTGGGTAAGTCATTTCAGAGATACACAGCTGGTGAGTGGCAAATGCAAAGTTCAAAACAGGCGAGACGAAGCCCGAGGCGAGTTTATCTTTGTTTCACACTCGTGTTTATTAACTCAGAGATTTAGGAGTCAGACTTGATAATCAAAGCTCAGGGAGAATATCTTCACGACGCTCACGGCTCACGACTTGTCTATCTTTGATTGCAAAAAGATTGTCCCGTTACTTTTTGATTCCCCTCTCCATTTCTAGAAGTGTTAACCCTGTGTTTTTGGAAATAGCTCAAAAGGAGCTCATCTGGAGTGGAGTTTAGTATCCACTAGAATTAAGTAGAGGATACATCTCAACCAGAAACATGAAAACAAACCCTAAATTTAATAAAGCTCAAATGAAATGAAAATGCTATGTTGCAAAAGAATAAAAACTAAACTTGAATAAGAATTTGAACTGTTTTCACTCTTCAACAGAAGTCTTGTACAGCGGCTGGAGGAGTACAATTTATATACCGTGTCTTTCTGTAACTAAAAAGGCACATCAAATGAATGTACCACTGCTTTTAAATAATGCCATTCAGTCTGTTGGAGAGTTATGTACTTTTATTAAAACACAAAACTACTTCTAAAGCATTTTAAAAACGGTGTTGGTCACAGTTACGTGGACTCATTTATACATAAAACACACGGCAATGAAGGGCCCTGACCGTATTCATGATGAAGAAATATATCATTTGATTCTCACTTTAAATACTTTTTCAATTTCTTTCTTGACAATACAACTATAAAACTTTAATAAATAAGTAAACAAAAAGTAAAAAATTCCAGAAAACTTAGATCCACAAATATATATATTTATATACAGCTTATAATTACCCTGTGCTTAACCCGTGGTTTTGGGTTTGCTGCAAGTGTGAAATGACTGTAAGCCCAGGGCCAATGAATCCATAACGCCAGCTAATGAAGGTCCTGACCCAGGGATAAACATGAAAATTGGACAATTACTAGGTTCCATTTGCCTCCAATCCATTGTCATTAGTTGACAAACACTCCACATTTAAAGCCTGGGACGTCGCCACTGTCCTTGCAAAAAAGGCAAATACAAACACTGACAGATTTTTACAGTTTAAAGATGCACAACTTTAAACGTGATACTCCTGGGAATGCAACCATTCACTCAGAGTTTCTCCTGTGTGTTTGTTAAATAGAAGGACGTCGTGCTTCTTAGGTCGTGTAAGGTCACGCAGTTTGCTCAAACCACGGCAGACAGTACACAGTTTTCACACAACAGAGATATCGTGGCATCAGCCAAAGCAGTCTGACTTTTAAATAAAGTGCTGCCAAGTAAAATAATTGGTTAACGTCCACGGAGTGCTATCAACTGCTCTCAGAGTACGTGCGTGCATGACTGTGTTTTATCAGGCTTTCCGAAGGCCTGTAACGAGAAGGAACATATGGTGATGTTTACTGGATTACAGTGATCTTCACCCTCTTTTTAATGCATCTCTCCGCTCCGTTTCTCAATCTTTAACTGTCTACAATTCACTCTAAACTACCACGTCACCCCTCGCTGCTGTAAGAACACACAAACGGGCACTAGGTGTGCGGCAATAAAAGTGAAGACGACAGGGAAATTTGAAACATACAAGATATCTATGTGACACTGATGTTGTTTTATCTTAGAGGCAACAACAACAGCTGTGTCGAGGAGTCAAAGGGGGACGCCCGGCGAAGAACGAGGGAAACGGAGGAGAGGAGCGGACCCACCGTGAGACACAAATGCCAGGGAGGAGGAGTTGGCCGTAAGTGATGTTACAGTGGATGAGTCTGCCTCTAAAAATAACGCAACATCGGTTGTTTTGTAGCATTCGGGATTCACGAGACAGATGGCGGCACCATCGACGGTGCTCCACAAAAAAAAAAAAAAAAGGAAAAAGTCCATCCGATGTGGGTGGAGGTAACACATCTGACGTATTCCGACACCTTAAATATCACCAGGGAGAAATCCAGTGATTGTGTGCAGTAAACAGTCACGAAACTTTAACTTGAGATTATATTTTGTTTTAAATTGTAGATTTTGAAGATGCGTGTATATCATTTAGACAGTCGTGGTTCGTGTCGCCAGCAGCTGCAGCTAGTAAATGAATGCTTTAACAATATTACCTGACCTGATCAAGATGGATTCGGACTCCACATCTAAGAAGTCCTGAAGGACAAGCATCAGTGGACTGAATGATCTAATGGGGGCAGGACACTTAGCTGGTGAGGAGCCAGCTCCGACAAGGACAGGGTAGAGTGCTCTTTTACCACGGTACAAAGGACGGGGGACAAATACCGCCACAGGCTTTTGAACCTTACAGAACATCGCTCCTGGGGCGTTTCGGCTGCCTGGCATTTGCAGATGGCAAAAACATACACACACGCGCGCACGTACACACACACACACCACTCATCGTGAAGTGTATAATGCAACTCCTCTGCGCTGTATCTTAATTTAATCTACACCTGCATGCATGCGTGCACACATCTGAACTTGAGGCGATCCCCCCTCCACTCTATCTTAATTTGATCTACACGTGAACCTTTGTCTGCGCTTGTGCACACACAGTGATTTAACAGGCGAAATTCGCACACACGCATACACACACACACGCAACACCAAGACAACAAACAGTAGAAATGAGCTCTGAACCTACACAATGCCCTTCACACATAATAGGCTGGAGCAAACACACACGTGCATGTGCACACTCCCAGAGCAGTTGCACCTCCAGCACAAGAAGAAACTTGAATAATGTATGCACCCAAATGAGCACTATAATAAGAAATATTTCCCCCTAACCGCTCTTCTTTGAGTCATCGCTGTAACGCAGCGCAGACCTCATCAATTGTTTTCAAAAACAATTCCATTCTGCACTGATGCACCGTTCACTTCATTACTGCAGCTATTATTCAGAGGTCCTAATGGCATCGGTGGCTGCGGCGCACGCTTGTGTGTGTGTGTGTGTGTGTCTGCGTGTGTGTACTTTTCTGTACCCTTGTGTGGAGGTCTTTGTTTAAGGGTTACTGTTGGGGATGGTGCGAGTCAGCGGGGCTGGGGAGACGCTGATTACATGTAATGAGATACCAGAAATTACATTACCCAAAAAAAAAAAAAAAAAAAGGCAACAACACCTCACCCCAACTGCTAGTCAATACATACACACACTAATTAGATTGTACTTGAAAAAAGTGATTACTTGATTACTCCAACGTGTCTGAATGTGAAAATGCATCTTGATGTTGAGTTTAAGTCACCACTGGAATAGCGGTTGTTGATAATGACAACACTGATCTAATTACAGTGTGTAAATGGGACTGAATTAACAACATATTCTGGTGGTTTGTGTTGCTGGCTAAATTCTAAGCTGATAATCAGTAGTGGGACGCAGGAACATTTCCCCCATAGCTGGCTCCAAACCTGTATGGGCACATCTTCCCTCTAAATTGCTGATGATGATTAGCCTGCTGGTGCCTGGCCTGTTCTGATACCTCATTCTGATTCTGTTGAGTAGAAACGGAGTTGTTTGTATCAACTGTTAACCACCTGCTACACGAGTGCTGCTCTGCATTGTACCGCGCCGCGTTCCATCTGGCAGCGCAAATGAATGTGACATTTTTATCATTTGTGCAAATGTCGTTTATATACTGTCAAAGTCAACAGAAAGCATTGAGGGGTTTTGGAGAGGTCTCACTCTCGCTGCAGCGCTGCATCATCCTGAGCATCTTTTGTCTTCTCTTCCTCGCGTCCTCATCACATTCATGTGTTCTCTCACGCTGGGGTTTTTCTTGCATATTGTGAACATGTCGCCATCGCTTTGACGTCATTTCCCTTGCGTTTACCAAGAGATTCATTTTTGTTCTTTCTTTTCCGGCACTGTGATTGTCAGAGTTTTTGTTCTCTTGGCTCCAAAAATTCATTTTAAAAGTTTTTATGAAACATTGTTTACAATTATTATAAAAACAGGACATAAAGAACTACAACTTTCTTTGAGATTTAAAAACTCAGAAGGTTAAAGGTACCCTGTGAATGTTTTGACCACTAGTACTGTATGGAGGAATGTTTTTTTAATGAGCGGGTTCTTGTTTTGTTTTGCACAAGCAGCTCACATCCTGGCGTTGGTTTCACACCATTCTGTGACAGCGTAGTCATACCGCAACAAAAGCGGAGAATACAAATGTAAACAAGATTTCTGTATATTCCAAAGAGCACCTTTAAAGGGTGTCATGACAGCTGGTTGTGACTATTACTGCCTAAAGAATCTTTTTTATTCAGCGAGGCGATGTCTGAGTTGTATCGCCGTCGTAAATCAAGTGTGAAGTGCGTAACTGAACGAGTGGAGATGACAAACTCGGACATGGGGGGGAAAAGTGAGTAAGTGATTTTGATCCAAGCAGACAGTGTCGGAGACATTTTGGGGGATATGTGATTTTAGAGGAGAGAAAACACACGCGATGGGTTGTTTATGCACACTCATGTTTGCTGGTGACCCCACCATAACTCTTACTGCATTAGGGGTATTAAAAACATCAGTGTCCATCTTGCTTACGACCGGGAAAGCAGACAGCTAAGTGGAGATGGTCCTCCTACGCCGGGGGGGGGAATCCACAACATCAGCAGAAATCGCGCTGGAGGTGGAGTTCCTTTCCAATATAACGCAGACTGATGGCTCTCTGTTATTACACCACCGCTGCTCTCAGTGATCAGAAATCAGCGCTCATAACCACATTGTGAAAATCATGAATCACTTTAGTGGTCATTTCAATTTGATCTGCACATTTACTTTGGCTGTTATGCTTTCTATATAAACCCGTGACCTCACCGTCTACGATTCCTATTATGTAATTAAAACAAAAAGGGTTACTGAAAGTCAAACTACGTCATAATTCAAAATCAAATCAAGTTAATTTCCATTTAATGTGTATATACTTATTTTCTAGTGCCTTGACAGTGCTCCAACTGCAAATAAATTAAATGAGAAGAATTCGACAGACAAACACACTGACCCACTTTGAGGAAAAAAGTCCTAATCAAATATCTGTATCGTTTTTTGTACGAAGTTACCAAAGGAAGAAAAAAAAAACGATCTCATCTGGGTCTCCTATCATCCATTATGATGCGTCATCATTTCTCTCAATGTGTGCCATGTTATCAATCATTTTGTCTGAATGCATTAAGTCACAAGCAACGGGCTGATTTGTTCATCTCCAATCTCTAGGATGACTGTTTAACTCATAACAGACGCTCTATTTGTTTGCGTCCATAAAGGCAGAGCATAAATATGCTGCAATCACAGAACCAATATTCTATTTTTTTTTCTAAGAAAAATATCAAAAAACAGCACATAATATCATCCCATATGCATCTGTCTCACTTGTCAAAATGGGTTTCCCTTAAAACAGCCCCGAGCGTTTCATCAGGGCTCCATCCCAAGTGATTACTGGCTTGGTGACAGGCAGCCCAGTGACTCACTTTTGATTGACAGTACCTTAAGTCAGTGAATTTCAGTAGGAATATTCATGGCACATCACTCATTTAACCTCTGTGATGCAGATCAGAACTTTTGGAAATATGATGTAGGTATAATGAACAATCCGTGACCTGATGTCGTACTAATAAAAAGTTGCATGAGGAACTGCTGCAAATCGCAACCGTTTAAAAGCACCGCAGGTCTGCAAGGTGGTTCTGTTTAACACGGTTGTAGCTGTGTGTTAGCATGTGGTTGGAGTACTCACAGCTGGCACTGGTCCCCTTTGATCCCCTTGGTGGTGCAGAAGCACTTTCCAGTTAACACCTGGCAAACGCTTGCGTGACCGTTGCACTTGCAGGCTGGAAGGGGACAACAAAACGCAGATGGAAAAGCAGATGAGAGGAGGGAGGGAGCGTAACAGAGAGAGAGCAGAGGAATCCGAAACATTATCGATTAGCATTAAACAAAGCTAAAAAATGTGGATAAAGTGAAGGTTTGGGCTTGTGTGTGCTTGTGTAGTTAGGGATTTCCAATCTCAGTCTAAAACCTTTGAGTCCAGGATCTCCTGGGGGCACAATAAAACCTACAGTTCCCACAATCTGTGCAATAACAGTTGTTTTTCTCCATTTTTAAACACCGGGCTAGCAGTTTCCCATTGCTTGCAGTGTTTGTGCTAAGCTAGGCTACAAACCCTCCTCTGTTGTACTGAACACGCAGAGATGAAATTGATATTGATCTTGAGTACGATGGTAAACAAGTGTATTTCCCAAAAGATTGGCTGAACTTCAAAGATCCCCCAAATACGACATTATGATACCCGCTAGGCATTTGTGTGTGTGTGTGTGTGTGTGTGTGTGTGTGTGTGTGTGTGTGTGTGTGTGTGTGTGTGTGTGTGTGTGTGTGTGTGTGTGGAATACCAACAGTGTAGCAATAGATGTGTGAAAAATGAGTGAATTGGCTCCTGAAGTGCTTCTAGTGTGGCAGCCTTTCAGGTTTGCATTTGCAGAACAAAAGAAAAAGAGAAAACTACTTCTTTCAGTCGACTAAGCTTTAAAACACTGAGACGGGGTGTTACACTGGGGTCAGTGAACACAGTTTCCCCTCACAATGTTAAATCTTCTCCTTACCACGTTTCCCAAGATGGCACATATGCACGTTTCGGGTAACAGGGCTGCTTTTAGCACTTTGTCCTACACTTCTTCATATTGACAACCTGTGATACTGGGCTGTAATTGTACTGTGAGCCCGTTGTAAGTAAGAGAAACGATGGAATATTATGTACCATTTTTTGTGAAGGGGCGTGCATAAGACTGACCTGTTACTAACATGAGGAAGTCTTCATGTATGTTTAAGTGTTTGTTTGAGACATCTTTGTTAAGACAACATGACATTAACCAGGTCAACATGCCATAGCAGACCTAATTATGTGTTGACATTGCATTATACTATCATATGAGGTTGGTTTCGACTGTAATTACGCCATTGTAACTGTGTCAGGGATAGCCTTCCCTAAAGCTTCACAGAGATTCCTTCATGTCGTGGTTGTGACAGTGTCATGTCAGTCTTATGCTCCCCCCTTCAAATAAAGTGTTACCGAATATTCAACGTCTCCCTCGTCTTTACATTAAAGCATGGCTGTATCTGCGCAGAATGATTGTGACTCATTTGATCCGCAGGCTCCATAAGAATAAGAACACTTCACAGACTCTCACCTGTGTAGTTTCACTTTACAGGTTACAGCTATAGCCTGTGCATGGTATCCGAGATTGTAACACTCCCAGGTGTGTGTGTGTGTATGCATGTGTGGCTCCCACTTCAAATAATATCCCCCCATGTAATTTCTTAGGAATGCTATTCATGTGTCATAAGGGACATCCTCTGGACAAGGAAGCCGTACTCCCAGTCAGTCTCCGATGTGTTTAATGAAAAGCAACTGACACCGTTATCCAGCACACATACAGTAAATGTACTGTAGGCATTCCTGTGCTAATAGCCTATTGTTTGCTCACATTCTCCACATTAAATTCAGCAAGCATTATGTGCTTCTGCTTTGATGACAAGAAAGCCGTATAAATTATGGGCTGCAGTCAATCAAGAAAATTTATTCTGCGCTGAGCAGGAAGCACAGATAATAAATCTGTCTCATGTGCTGTTTAAAAAAAAAAAAAAAAAACTCAAAACAGTTTTATATCCAGAGAGGTAAACCTAGATACCACACCCTGACCGGGAGTAAAACGATGAAACGTAAACGTGTTTCTGTTTCCAACAAAGCAGGTGTGGAAAACCACAGTAACACAAGAAGTCAGCATTTGACCTTCAGCTGCTCTACACGTACTCCAATGTCAGGACAACACTTGATCTCGACGTTTCACTGCTTTTAGCCAGAGTGCTATTTCAACTTGTTGCGACAGCAATAATAAACCAACAGACTCCAAACGTCTATTTTGCCTTCAGCTGTTTTTTATCGCAACACTTTATGAAACCGGCATGCGGAGTAATATTTCCATTAATCAAACAGGGGCAGACAAATTGCCACCAATTCTAATCAGTGCACAACACTGCCCTCTGTTGGTTCTGATGCTGTATTACTGTATGTTTTGTCATGCAACATAATTATTAGGCTTCAGTAAGTGGATTATATTCCTCTGAAATTTTAATTTGCATCAACACTCAGCAGGACTAGTCCAAATAAACAGAGAATGTAATTTGCGTTGTATTTGTTTAAGCTTAGTATTGATCTGCTGTAAACTGAAATGAAATGCACACAGATGATTGAGGAACGATTAAAGAGCGTGCGGTGGGGGGGGGTGTGTTAGGGTTAAACTACATCAGTTGACTGCTTCACCAAAATCATAACCACTGATAATCCATTAAGTCTCCTGTGTGCAGAATTCGTTTCTGTGCCGATGCGACACTCACCCTGGCACTTGCCACCATTTGTTGGGTCTCCATGGTAACCAGGCATGCAGGTCTGGCAGTGAGGACCGGTGGTGAGGTTACGACATTGTTCGCACACGCTGCCGTTCACACATGTGCTGTGGCCGTTGCACTGGCACGCTGCAGGAGAAGATGCACAGAGAGAGGGTTACGGATTAATGCGACTTCATGGTCCGAGTAAATTTCACTGCTTTTCGGCCTAAAACTAGATATTTAGTAAATTAGTGCCTGTGAAATTTCAGATCTCGACACAGTGAGCAACTCATGGCTGCCACGGGTATTGTAGGGCAGAGAGAAACAGAAGGTGGAACTAACATGGATTTATTTTTTTAATGATGTGGGACAAGGAGGGAGAATTTCTGCCAACATGCCTTCAGTCATATCCTCTATCTGTCTGCAAGGCCTCAAATAGTTTTGATCATCCTCCCTGCAGCTAATAACTATGATTTGACTCGTGGGATTGTTATTATTATAATTATATACACATTACATTTGTCAGTAGCTTGTGTCATTAAATTCATTTTAAAGAACCTTTATAAATCATAAATGTACAGGAGATTCACACTGTACAGCTCAATGTGTGGAAATACAAATCAGACTTTTGATGGTGTCTTTCGACATGTAAGTTAACCTTGTTTGTGCTGAACTGAAGTTTTTCAACTGTTAAAATTGATTTCACCTCTGAGGTTAGTTCTACCAGTCCTCCACTACTACTGAAATCTGCACGATGGTGAGCCAGTCACTGCAATTCCCTGCTTTGAAAATACGCTTCCCCTCCCCTCGTCACTGCCTTTTGCTTCAATTTATGTGAAACAAACAGGTTTAAACCAGTTAAATAAGGCAAAACATCAAAACAAAAAAAGGCCTTTACATGTGACTTTACGCTTCAATTGATACCACTGAGCCTATGAGCAAGCCTCACATTCTCAAATTACAACTACCGTAGCAGTGAGTATATTATCATCTTACATGACGTGGTTGTATAGACTGGCACTTGATGAAAGCATTAAATGGAACACTAGCATAAGGTTGCATAGAGTCAGCAGGGAGGGATTAGTTGCATAGGGAAGCTGTAACATGAATCCTTGATAAGAACATCTTTTTAAACTTAAGACGTGACAGTCGATAGGTAACAACCTCTCAAGAAGATACACTTATGACAGACGATCTGTAATTTTAGCAAGACGGACAGGAAGTGGATCCCTTACCGGGGCACTGGATGAAGGCCCACTCGTAGCCCTTGTCTTTGGGGCAGCTGCCCGGCTCCAGGCTCATGTCCTGGGCATGGCCCTGCTGGCCCTGCTTCACCGGCCTCTTCATCGGCCCGCGGTAAGACCCCTCCATGCACAGGCCTTTCCCCGTGCTGCTGGGATCTCCGCACCAGCCGCACTCAGGCTGCTCCAAGCACTGGGAACACGTCCGCAGGCCTGAACAGTTCTGGGCTAAAAACAAGAGAAGAAGGGTTAGAGACTACTTACCAGTACCATACTGGGAAGTTTCCATTACTATTACACCCATTTACTCAATTTAAAAACGACTGACGCTCAAACATTTATCCTCCTTTCTATCCACTTTTGTCCGTGTCTTTTCATTTTAACATTCATCCACCGGGATTGTCACCTTGAAACAAACAGGCAGCTTGCAAAATTTAAGCAACAGCAAAAATCATGAAGGCTGTCGCTTTCGGGATTTCTTCAGTAGCACATCAGCCTTCGTAACAGACAACTCGAGCCATTTTGTTGCCTTCAGCAGGGCCTGAAGATCAAGGACCTTAAATGCGCTTTGCACTAAAACACAAACTGGTTATCTAGCGGGCTGTCAGGGCAACAGATTTCAGAGCAGATAACAAACAAGTGTTGAGCATTTAACAGTTGAAAGGGGGGAAAAAGCCATAGAATGAGACAGAAAATGTGTCAGCAGACCGGGGCCAGTGAAAAGTTTGTGATTTCAGTTCAATGAAAAGCTTAAATGCGATGTGTCACCTCGCTCGCGACTCAGAAACCCAAGGGAGCGATGTCGTTTTGTCAGATGGGGGACAAACTTTCAGGCCACTAAATTGGTTGACAAGTTTCAGCGTCGCCACTTGCCTGCCAGACAGACAGTGTATGTGTGTGGTAGTGGCGGTGGTGGTGGTGGTGGTGGAGGGGGCTTGTCTCCTACTATTTTAAGGAGACAAACATTGAGTGCTTTTACCTCGGTTTATGTCAAACAAATCTCCAGCTATTCTGCTAATGGATGTGAAACCATGACAACGCAAGGGCAATCAGTACGAAGTAAGGCCATTTAAGTTTGTTTTGAAGACAGGACGTAAGTGGCAGATTTCTGTGGAACATAACATTCTGACAGAGGGAAAAAAGCAGCTGGGTGACTTTTGTGTTGCCACAACACAAAAGACACGGCGAAACACAAAATCTGCATATTTGCGTTGGATTTTGACACATAAATCAACATGTGCGAGCATAAACAACTATATCTGACATATATATGTTATAGGAATTAAATGGTGACGGCTCAAACGGCGAAAACAAGTCTCGCTTCGCGCGCTGCTGTCACCAGTTCAGCAAATATAACCTGTATTCTGTAATCAGATTTTACACCCTCGGTTTATTGTACATCCACTTTGCTGCTAAAAGTCTCCTGAGCTTACACTGACTTAAATCTGTGTCTGCAGGCTGTTTTTTCTGCTTACAAAGTGTTCCTGCTGGATTTCACCGAGACTACAAAGATGATGGTTTAAAATGACAACTC
Source organism: Protonibea diacanthus (assembly GCA_028641955.1). Classification (NCBI taxonomy): domain Eukaryota; kingdom Metazoa; phylum Chordata; class Actinopteri; family Sciaenidae; genus Protonibea; species Protonibea diacanthus. Next base: position 15,305,866 of record CM053996.1, on the reverse strand, counting down.
CAATATCTGAGAGCAATCGGAGCAAAATTTGATTTTTCTGTGTCCTGACATGTCTTCTAGTGCGCCCGGCGATCAGCAGATGTCAAATGTTGCTTTACAAATCAACAGGCGTCCCTACGAATATGTGGATTTGTACGTCGACATGTAAAGAATTTAACATCTTCAAATGCAGCTTCACCGCTTTTAATCCGTCCTGAATTCTCTCCAAGGCCTCTTATAATAAGACAGAATCTAGTTTTTAAAGTGTGAATACTGCAATGGCAGAGATTGATTATTTTCCGGTACTTGCTAATGGATTTCATTTACTATAAAAACACCAGAAAAAGCGGCAAACAATCAACTGATAACAAGCGGCTGTCCTCATTTTAACAGCTGTCTCCAGGCTCTGGTTGCTACTAATGATTATTAAAATCAATTAATCTGCGGATTATTTTCTTAATTTATCAGTAAATGATAAAGAGTCCAAAGGTGACATTCAAATTGTTTGTATTTCTGAATCTGATCGTCACATTTGAAAAATTGGAGCTCGTGAATGTTGAAAAATCACTTAATTGACGTGATCAGCTAACATACTGCAGCCCAGTCACCTACAGCACAACAGCAGGAACTAAAACAATGATGCAGGAAGCTTACAGGCCAGTCCTGATATAAAACATCACATAAAAGGACCGGGGAAAATGAGTTGAGGAAAAAGGGAAAGACAACTCGACCTTGCGTGTCTAGAAAAAAAAAAAAAAAACGAATGCGGCTTCAGGCTTTTTTTTTTGGACTCTTTATGAAGCAGATAGAAAAGCTAAATAAAATTTCTCATCAACAGATGACAAATGCTGCTTCAAATCATGACACATGATGGGCAAATCTCAATAGAACTGCTGTGGAAGGCCATAAATGAAGAGTTCTTCCCCACAGCAAAGCAACAAACAGCTACCAACTATTAGGAACTCACAAATAATAACCTCAGATGTACAAAATAAGACAATGCTGCTGAGAGAAACCAATACAACGCAGCGTGCCCTTTCAAAGTCCCCCTGCAGGCAATGGTACTTCTGAATATTTTATCCTACGTCTATGGTTTTAAGAGCATTTATGCAGTGTGCTCAGCATAAAGCACGCTCCTCTGTGCACTGAAAGGAAGGGTAAAGGAGGGAAGTGAGGAAAAGAGCAAAGCAGGTGAGATAATCCTATACTTAAGTGGTGATCGAAACTTTGAGAGTGAATGTGAAGGAGCAGAACAAACAGAAAGAGACGAAAACACGCAGAGAATTTATAGGATACCCTTTCTCTGTCCTTCACGCCGAAAGGGACAGACTCCTCAAGCCAAACGTCTCTGGGTTACCTAACACCAGCTGACACAAATGAATTTGAGACCTGAACTCCCTAAATTTGTTACTCACTAAACTGATCTGAGATGTTTTTTTTTTTTTACGATCTGACACAGCCATGGCTATAAATCATATATCACACACAACATGGGCACAACAGCACCGACGCTGAACAACTACAATGACCTTCAAGTGAAAGAGCTCTCTGATGTTAACAGGTTTACCTCTGTATTTGTCCGGTAGTTGCTTTTAATTCAGTAAATAAAAATAGTGTTTCATGTTTGAATGGTATCATATTAACTATCTATTCATAAAGAATAAAGAGGTTACATTAAGTATAACCGTTATCTTGTTAGCTCCAAAAGTGTGTTTACATATTAATACTATATCTACAGAAAACATGAATTATATTCAAGAATAAAATGAATAGAAAACTGTTTAATGGTGACTAATTGTGAGAAATTTCATTCTCTAAAAGTGTTTTACAGGAAATTTGCCATAAGAAAAGAGAGCACCTCCACCACACTTTCATGGTTCACAGTTTCCTGATCTAAAAACATCTCAGGTGTTTCTGTTACTGAAAACTCCCAAAAAAAAATAACATTCACATTACTATACTGTATGTGGAACCATTCCCATTATGCTCTCTTTGTGTTCCCGGAGTGAAGTTATTGGTAGGCAATCTCTGAAACTGCTCCCTGATACGTGACTGTCTTTAAACCACTTAAAGCCAGCTAGTGGTAAAGAGTCCATCTGCAGCAGAGTCAACAGGGAAATCTAACAGTTGGGGCGACTATATGCGAGAATAATTGGCCATTACAACCCAAAAACAGCCTCCAAAGCCAATCACACGAAGCTAATACCATTTTCCCGCTGACACAAACACCTTCCACTTTAAGCCGTTTTCCTCCCTTAACCTCCGTTCTCTCTGTGATGAATATTGACTACTTACAGAAGCCAATCTGGGAAAGCTTAATGGCGGCCACCTTCATGCCAGACTATACAAAGAAACCTCGCCTGGATTAAGCTCGGCGAAACACACTTACCCACGCAGTCTCCGGTCTGCCACTCCAGACACTGGCCATAGGGGAACGAAATGACATAGGCAGTGGAGTCGACACAGCGCTGCGCACTGCCGCACCACATGCACTCCATGGCCTGGCTGGTGCAGTTGGCACAGTTGGTGTGCAGCGAGCATGGCTTCTTACAGGAGGGACGTGTACTCTGATTGGGGTTTCCTGGACAGGAAGAAAAGAAAAAGGATAATGAGTTTCTGTGTAATGTGGAAAATGTTTGCCAAACAGATGTAGAGAATATAGTGTGTGTGTGTGTGTGTGTGTCTCACCAGTGGCTTTTTCACAGATGAGGCCATGGGCAGTGGCTGTACATGGATTGGCTCTAAGACCGGTCACCTGAGGCTCCTCCAGGTAGGCACAGAAACCAGAGTCACTGGGCTCGCCAGGCAGCCAGCGCAGGCTGCTGTTGGTGAACGGTGACATGTCCTCCCAGCCCCAGTATGACACGTTGATTTTCCTCAGGCCAACCCAGGGAGACAGCCGCTGTGGAGACACAGCAAAGGGCTTACAAAAGGCCCGAAAAGCAACCGGGTATTTACATGCAGGATAAAACTGTGCCTGGCTTTCTGCTTCATCATGCTATTTAAGAAAACAACGGTTACTCCATTTACACCTGGGAACCAAGAATGCCATTAAAAGTCTACTGAAAATAATTTCACAGATATGATTACTTATTTGCCTTCAGGATTCAGCTTCTAATGTAATGGGGAAAATGATTGGAAATGGCATGTCAAGGTTGTGTTTGGAACAAACAGGCGAGTTTCAACACAAGCAGACTGGCAACGAATGATATCCTCATGAATATGGCAGGCATGACCAAACTCAAATCATCAGCGGGCTCCACAGTTTTCGTTCAGTCGGGGCGGGGTATGTCGCCGCGGGCAGATGAGAAGGTGAGTGTTTGCCCAAAAGCGCATTTCATTATTTCCATTAAAGACGAAGAGGCTTGAATTATGATGCTGTTAGGACTATGAACAAATCAGAATTTATGAGTTCAATTTTATGAGCTGTTCTCAGCTGCATTGCTGGGCAGATTGAACTAAAGAATGTGGAGCCCAGCAGTCCTGAAAATTTTAAACGGACTCACTTATTTTGAATTTCACCACAGATTTTTGTTAATGCGATGTTGATTTATTTTTGCCTTTTAAGTATGAATTAGATTTTGTTATATATGCAGAATAAGAAAGAGGAGAAGGAGGAGGAGGTAAAGAGGAATAATAAGGAGGAGGAAGGAGATGGAGAAGGTGGAGAAGAAGGAGGAAGATGAGGGGAGCAGAAGAAGAAGAAGGATGAGAATGAGGAGGAAGAAAAGAGGAAGAATAAGGAGGAGGAGGAGAAGAACAACAACCAAAACAAGAACAAGAAGGAAGAGGAGGAGGAGAAGACAGAGGAGGAGGAAGAGAACAAGGAGGGAGGAGGAAAAATAGAATAAGAAGGCAAAGAAGTAGAAGTAGGAAGAAGAAGAAGAAGAAGTAGGAAGAGGAGGAGGAGAAGACAAGGACAAATTGGATGCTATAATTGTTTCTTATTGTTCCTACAGACAGCGTGTCATGTGGCCCTGGTCTGCATATATATATAAAGCAGAGAGAAGAAACTGTGACGGAGCTACAGAGGATAAAAGAATTCAAACAAGGCAAAACTAAGTGAAGTGATGATCACAGTCTGTTTCATCAGGTGAAGTATCTGCAGAAACTAAAGCCTGAAAATGTTGTTTACTTGAAATTGCATCACAATCAAAAAAAAAACAAAGCGTACAGTTTGTGCCAAGTGGAAAACAATTTGATGAAAAACGGCTGAAAGACACAAATTCCACAGGCTAAAAGGAGGGACGCAATCAGACAGAAAATAGAGCGGCGCGCAAATATAAAACTGATCAGGAGAAAATCATCTCAAAATGCATAACTCATCAGTTACTGACAGGCTCGAGTAACAGATAACCACTCTGTTTTCTTCTGTCAGCTAAACACCAGGTTCTAAGCTGCATACCCAATCACTCAGCTTCCGAGGGAACCTTTAAATATTTACCATATTCACTGCAGGCATGACCCAACAATACATGACCAGATCAATTTATAGCCTATACTTGAAAACTGGTTTCACTTTTATACTTATGTATGTTTACCTTGTCTTGTTGCTGGAGCTTCTTTAGCTCCTCGAGGACAAAGTCCACTTGTTTGGAGGTGGTGAGTGAGGCGATGTTTCCGTTGAGGTTCTTGCAGTAGTGTTGGGCGTTGTCGTAACTCTCACGGCTGGAGTTGATCCTCAGGCAGGCCTCGCCGACCTGGCTCCATCCTTCACTGCACTGTTGGGCTGAAATGTGATGAGAGGTATATGAGTGTGGGGCCAGACGTTAGATTTTAGTAAGACAAATATAGATCTATTCTCCTGTAGCGTTTACATGTGAAACTACTTTAAGATTTTAGTCCCTCAAATTCAAGTTAGAAAAGAAAATATTAAACTTGCAGTAATGACTTTTTTGGCCACTTGAGGGCAGCAAACACAAATTATGAACACAAGATTGACATATTATTACCTTTCTAAGTTTTTACACATCCAGCAGTTACTGAGCAACATTATCGTTTATCTGGAGTTGGTTTTTGGCCAATAATCACCCCTTTAGCTCAATAAATTTAGTCTCTAACAACTCCTGAATGAAATATCTGGCTCTTTAGCTGCTAAAAGCTTCGCTATGTTCACTTGTCACATATTGTGTCTGCCTGTTGTCCGTAGTTGATTTTCAGTGCTTTTCTTGCTGACAACAGCTGTGGGCAAAAAATGCTATGAGAGCAGTAAGAGTGAACCAAAATAATAAAAGTTTTGGGCCAAACAGCTAAAACTTGCTCAAAACTTCAGTAAAGCTGAAGGTTCTGAAGGTTGTAAGTGACCCCTTCCACACCGTTTTTACATTTTTATTTGTTTGTTATTATTAAAGTATGCTTTTAAATCATTTAATACCGCTCAACAAGGATTGCCATACTCCAAGAAAAAAAGAAGTAGAGAACACAGACATGAAAGCAGATTGCAGGAAATCTGCTTTCTTCCAAACCACAGGGGACTAAAGATTTAGTACTGTGCGTGTGTGTGTGTGTGTGTGTGTCACAGATTTAGCAGCAGTGTTATCAGCATTTATTTGCCTTAGAGAGATGGAGAAATTTTTGGATTCCAAATTGCCTGTTAATAACTGCATCACATAAAAATATGGTGGGTGCTCATTTATATGTATGTGTGCGAGTGCATGTGAATGCGTGTGCGCGCGTGCGTGTTTGTGTATTTCATGCGTGCGAATCTTGCCGAGACTTCCTCTCAAGCATCGCAAATACACACAAACGCACACACACACACACACACACACACACACACACACACATATGATTTGCAGCTCCCACTGCTGCACGAAGCCCTTAGGCGACAAGACTTCACGAACTGAAAATTATGGATAAAGTGACAGCAGCAATTCTTCAGATTCAGCCACAGTCAACATGTGGGAATGAGGAGTATATAAATACACTGCCAGACCTGATAAACAACATCAGGATGACATCTTGAAAGTACCACATGCTGTGTTTTAATCAGATGTGCAGTACTTTGTTGATTTGAAACAGAAAAATCAATGAATATCTGTTTTTACATTCCCTCCAGCTCCGAATGTCAGTGGAGTCATTCATTAGTGACCGCAACATTGTCTCGCAATATAAGTGGCTGTATTGTGTTATGAAGTGTTCCATGACCCATATCCTCGATCCCGTGCACAAAACACGATTATAAGATGCTGTAAGTGCTACGCTTGCATGTGCGAGGACTGAATCCTTAAGTAATGTAGTGTGCGTTTGTGTGTGTGGTATGGTCCAGCATCTATCTCACCGGGCAAAGCATGGCACTCTGACTGATTCTGGTCCCACTGACAGTTGAGATTCAGTGAGCAGCTCTTGCAGTTGGCAAGCTTGCTGCACACCTGCTCGTTGCGCACTGGACACTCAGTGAAGTTCTTAACGTTCTGCGGCGAGAGAGGAGAGAATAGAAAAAACAGGAGAGGTTAACTCAAGCTTTAAATTTAAGCGAGATCAGGTGTCAAGTGTTCAATCGTTGAGGAAACACAACAGTCTTGTTACAAGGAGAACAGTTTGTACTCTTCCTAAGCAGAGGCACCAGAATCACCAAGTAAAACCTGGATTGTCACTTGATTTCATGGCATGTGATGTTTCTGTGTGAGCTGTAGACAAGACCAGAAGCGCTCTGACGCCCCCTGTTGGACTACTCACAGAGGTACAGTTGCTGGAGGCAGAGATGCACTTCTTGTCATCACACCATTGGCACCCATTGGTGTTGGCCGTACAGCTGGCACAGTCCGAGAAACGGTAGCAGCGCTCGTCAACTGTGACTAAAAAGAGACAATAAGAGTGCAGGTATGAGTGTGTGTGTGTGTGTGTGTGTGTGTGTGTGTGTGTGTGTGGTCATAAGAATTATGTTTATTAGAATATATAAATAAGTTCTAAGAAATCAAAAGTTACTTGAAAACTCTGCAAAACCGCATGCAAAACCGGTTTGGAGGTCTTTCTCACCAGCTTTAGGGGGGCAGAATGGGGCTGGATTGAGGCTTCCATTAGCCATGCTGGGTTCCCACGGAAGACAGCGGCCTCTGCTCCAGATGCAGCGGACCCCCGGCCCAGCCTTCACGCAGCCCTCCTCTGCCAAGAAGGCCTGGCAGCTGGGGGGTCGGTAAACAAGCACATCGTTGAGCAGCACACCAGAGAAACCCCCGAACACGTACATGGACCTGGCAAAGAAAACGTGAGAAAATAGTGTTAACAATCAGGAACAAAACGAAGATTGAACACATGTAACTTTATAAGATGAGAAAAGAAAAGTAAAAGAAGATTGGGACCCTGTTGATTGAGACTTGAAAGCTGAATTGAACTGTATGAATGAACTGTGTGTAAGACTCACCCATTGCTCACCACAGCAGAGTGACCAAAGCGGTTGACATCTCTGTGCAGGTCAGGTTTAGGCAGGAGCCTCCACTCATCACACGCTGAGGAATACATGACAGCACATGTGAGGCAGCGTTTGGTTTGAGACAAATCTAAATGAGCTTTTTGTTACATCACAACAGCAACATTGTGCTGTTTTATTCCATTATGATTCAGTTTATTCCTTTTAAAAGCACAAAAGCTCTTAAATGAAACGTCTGGCGTTGACTAATAGTAGCAGTACTATGTTTAAGATATAAATGAGATGACACAGTGACAAAAGAGGGTTTTTAACAAACATTACTCAAGTTGCCAAGACGTTACCAATCAAATTGTGGCATGATGTCAAGACTATTATGAGTACTACCGATGTCATAGGCAAGGAAATCAGCAGAGAAACACTTGGCCCCGTTGCTGAGCGATGTGTCATTGTGCGTGTTGCCACCAAAGATGAGCAAGGTGCCGCTGAGAAGCACAGCTGAGTGCAGGTACCGTGGAAAGCCGCTCTCTCTGAGAATGAACCTGGAACGTGCGCATAGTGTCAAGAGCAAATGTGACAAGTAAACATGCAACACACAATGTCATACAGCGCACTCGCTCACGTGTATGTGTTGACTTACCACGTCCGGGTGTTAACGTCATAGCGGTAGAGGTCATCAACAAGGCCGTATTTGTTGGCAGGCAGCGCCTTATACCCTCCATGAACATACACACTGCTGCTGGCAACGTCGTACGTGCTGCTGTGGCCGTAACCTCCCTGAGGGACGGCACCTTTGGTCTCAGGCACCAACCAAGTGTTGGACCCTGATGGAGACACATATACAGAAAGCATTTAAAACAGAAAAAGAAACATCCTTCAAATTAAAAAAGCACATTTTAATTAAAAAAATGATAGGAATGTTTTCATCCTTAATCATTTGGAGAGAGCTGAACGCTTCACCCTGAAAATCTTGAACTCTTTTGCAGAAACCACAGACAGACTGGTATGAATGGTTAGACTTGCTGTTGTGTGCACTGTTGTGATTTTATAGGTTTTGAATTTCAATTTTTGGAATTGTGACGTCTCACTGGCAACAGAAAAACAAGCCACAATGGTGTTTAGTCTCATAAGTTGTAAAATTTTGGAATCATACAAATTTTTCAATAAAGAAAATATTCCAAAACACCAGAAATTATGGTTAGTTATGGCTCATTGCCATTTGAAACCAAAACCATACTCAGTTTAACTGCTGTGGCTTTGAAATTAAGTTCAGCGTGATTAAAACATCCAAAAACTTAGCTGTTTCAACTTTTTTCTCTTATTAGGAGGGAATATTTCTGCATATTACTGCCACATAAAGCTGTCTACAATATCTGCGCCTGCACAAACACACAATCTAAAATCTAAAATGTCAACTGAAATGTCAGCTCTTAAAAGCTGTGACTCACTCAGGTCGTACTCCTGAACGTTGCTGACGTAGCTGTAGATGGGGGAGTAGCCAAAGATGACCAGCATAATGGCCTCGCCCCCGTCCAGCAGGACGCAGTGGGCTGAGTGACCCTCCACAGCGTAAATCTGAGCCTGGGCAGGTGGGCCGACCACAGGGTTTCTCCGCTGCCACGTCCGGCTGGGTACGTTGAACACCCACAGCTCGTCTGTCACGTTCGCCCAACCGGCCTCCAGTTTGCCACCAAACATATAGATGTCATCCTGAAGAGAAGATGAGCCCTTTTGCTTTAGACTGTTTAAACAAGCATGTGGAGAAGCTGATGCATGGTGTAATAAAAGTCAAAGAAGATTTATCTTTATCTTTATTTAAACAAGCCTGTGTTCACTTCCACTCTGTTATTACTTTTTTCTACTAATCATGGATGTACGGTCAAGGGGAAAAAAAAACATGTCTCTCAGATTTGTGTTTGAAGATAGATTACAATATGCAGTTATTCCAAGATGACATTTGTTAACACTGAAAATAAGCTATCTTCCTTTGAAAGTGCCAACTGCGGTTTCCTCTTTGTGTGAGCAAATGTTGATTGCTTTTCCACCCCATCTAATTCTCCCTACCTGCTACTAACAGTTGTGGTTTTTCTGAAATCCCTCTGTACAAGGAGAGGTTGCGACATATCTGTGTGTGTTTACCTGGTAGGCAGCAAGTGAGTGGCCGTATCTTGGCACGGGGCCACTGTTGATGGGGACTGTGTTCCAGATGCCACTCTCAAGGTTGTAGCTGCAGACCAAAGCAACACAACATTAGGCTTGTGTGTATGAAAATGCACACAGAACATAAATACTAATACTAAACACAGAATACATTAAGTCTGTCCTTCTGTGACTTGTCAAAAAGTTTCCACACACAAAAATGACTTGTTTTCTTTGTTTGTAGGCTAGACACCTGGTCATGTCATCACACATTGGCCATTTATTCAAAATACTTTTGGACCCCAGCATCAATTTTCCAACCAATTTCCACCTGATGATGAATGCACACTGAGCAGATGGAAGAGAGCTCATCCAGGCAATAAAGACAAAACCTCTAGTTAACTCCACGCCAGGATATGACTCAGCACAGAGGTTAGTTCTGCTTTTTTTTTTTATTTACAAAAACATACAAGTACACTCATTACAAAACCATCAGTTTAGCAAAGGTAATGCACCGCCTACATGCTCACAGAACACGCCAGTGAAACCTGAACTCCCACACTTGTCAGTGTCGACAAACAGAAACAGGTAGCTCTCCCACTGGGTTGGGTTTCCTCAAGGGATTTGCTTGACAGATAGTGTTCTGAGAAGCTGCAAGCTTTCCAGCAATTCCTCCTTTTGTAGTTTTTGCTTAGATGTGTATGAGAGCATTCAAAGTAGGGGAACAGTCAGGGATTAATCTGACACTGCGTACACGAAAAGAAATAAAGATGATACATGTTGTGGGCAGAGCATGCTTTTGTGTTATTTTGTTGATCTCTCTTGTACTGTGGACTGAACAAACATAATCTGTCTTGTTGTAAGAATACGTCAACAATGATGTTTTGTAATCCAACAGTGAGTCAGACATTTTGCACATGAAGAAATTAAAACTTTGGCCTCCACCATCTATAACTTACTTGAGGATCATCTGGAAGGAGCTGTAGTTGAAGGTGTATCCACCCACCACCCACATCACCTTTTCCTGCACCACCGCCTTATGGGAAGCTCTGGCAAGCGATGTGCCGAAGGGCTTGACGCTCGGTAGGACCCAGAAGGATTCTGTTGAAGGTACAGTGAGCGAGCAGTCTGGGCCTACAAAACAGGATGACAAAGACAAATGTCAGCTGAGGGTTTATGTTGAAACAAACAACAAGATAACTAAGATTCTCTTCAGAGCTGCATGAACTTAAAGACAAAGACAAACATTTATCTGACTCTGAAACTCTCCCTGGATGAAATTCTTCAGCAGCATCCGACACATATTTTCACACCTACTCAGCAAAACACTGAGAGGCACACACACACACACACACCCCCACGACACTCTCGGAGGAAAACAAACGCATGACCACTCCTTAAAGGAACATGACAGGCAGTGAGGTGTGAATATATTAAACTGTGTGAGTGGAGAATGAGCTGAAAACAGGAACACCACTGCTAATGGTTCTGTCAAGTCCCATTACGTGAGAGAATTTGGCCCCCTCCAGCTGGAGGCACATAATAATGCACTGTCACATGTTCGTTGTCAATATTATCATAACACAACACAGCGGTTCGCACTTCTCTGTTAACACTTCCCTTCGTCACATCTTCCTGTATAATTAACACAGCAGACACGGGAGAGGCGGTAGCATTTTACAACCTGCGATTACGAAAGTGTTACTCATGATTCATTGTGGTGAATTGAAAATAAATAAATAAATAAAAACTAATAAAAACTGTGTCTTCACTATTACCTGCCAATGCTGTATTTCTGCACACATGAATCCATTCTTTTGAAAAGTTTGCCAACACCTGTTGGGGTTTGGACAAGAGCGTACCTTGCCAGCTGTCGTTGCAGACGCACAGCTTCTCCCCGGTGAGGTCGCAGTAGCCGTGGTCAGGGCTGCCGCAGTTGTTCCTGCAGTATGGGATGTCACAGGCCTCGCCTTTCCAGTACTTGTCACATTCACAGTACACTCTGCTGGCGGCCGAGTTACCAGGCGTGCACTTCCCGTGGCCAGAGCAGTTGTTGGGACAAGAGTTGATCCTGAGATAGAAAGATGTTTTCATTTAGCCGACACGGTATGCATTATTTAGGACCCTTAGTTGGACACTGAGGAAGATTAATGAGTATCATCTAGCGTTTGGCAAAGAGATTGGTAATAGATGAAAAACTATCGAGCAGGTCATTAAAAGCGATCGTTCTCGTGGGTTTTAGTCCAGCAGAAAAGGGCTTGAAACATGTTACCATCCATCAACAGCTAGGAGAAATAAATGAACCTGGAAACCAGTCAACTGTAGTTTATACTAAATTAGACACATCAGTGAAAACCTGAAAAATGTCTTCAGGTGACAAGACCTAAAAAAACCTGGCCACTTACGAGTAAAATATTTCAAATCCTGTCAAGTTGTAGGCAGCATCGCTGAAAAAGTGTAGTAGTGCATAGCCTGAAGTTGTCTCCACCTCAGGAACTGTCTCATTTCCTCGGATCTCTGGCACAATGAGACCGCTATGGAGACATGGAAACAATTCATTGGAATCGCTTGTTACTCACAAGTTACAGCAAACGGGCTCATAACTCTCTGCTAAATTAAAATGACACAGTGATAAAACACAGTCTCTCACTTTGGAGCTTCTCACCTGAAAACAGCAACCAGAGGAGCATATATTGAGTCTCCATCGTAGACGTACATATGGTCCCAACTACATTCTGTAGCAAAGTGGTTAAATCTTAACCGAAGAACTGCATTTGGACTGCAGAGGAAACATTTAAAACATGGTTTAGGGTCATGGATGAACATTTCAACAATGTATTGCTAGGAAAACATGATTCACACTGAATACACGTCAAAAGATAGTCTGTTTTAACAGCGATAAATAAGTGTTTTCATCCCAGGATGATGTGCTGTTCTCCCTTTCCCTCCTGGTATCAAAACTTCCCTACAGCCCTGTCCTCACCGTGACCGCAGTTGCCATGGCAATTAAAAGCATCAACAAGTACAGGGCTGCCTCCTCTCCCTAAATCACTGATTAAAATATAGCAGTTGAAAACCAGCTTTGCTTAACACCAAACCATCTTAGCAACAAAAGTGTACTCAGCTTGAGTAGAATATACTGATTTCTAAAAGTACTTACTAGCCCTCAATGAGCCAGGTGCACTTTGTTTTGTATTTGTAGTTGATTGGACCATCTGTGAGGTATCCTGAGGGCTCCGTCAACCTGGAAGACAGAAACAAACCATAAAATGTCGACTTTTTGTCAGCTAGGAAAAAACAAGTTTAATTCATAAAATGCATAAAAACAGAAGCAACAAGTTATCATCTAATTTGTTACATTGCCAAAAAGACAGAGAAACTTCTCGGAGACATCAGAGTGGCACGCACTGCGTTCACTTCCAGAGATTCAAGATAAGAGAGGCAGAAATACTGGCAGTCAGCCCAAGGTCAGTCCGAGGCCTGCAAACCAAGAGGTGCAATCAGCTGTCTCTTAAAAAGGTTCCTCTGCTCCTTGCTGCCGACGTCTCAAGTCAGATACTGGAAACGATTTTCAACAAAATATTCTTCACGGGGAAACACCACTGTGTCACAACGATAGATGCTTTTTAGTCATACGAAACTAGAGTGGTGTGAATCCCAAAACTGTGCGCACACTCTGAAGGTTAAAAATGATGGGTAGACAGATTACCTGGAAATACTTCCTCAACACAGTGATGTATTTTCTGATTTGTGTCAGACTGACTAATTTGTTGAGGCAAATACTTCACGACTCCACAAAATTGACTTCCCACTTCTTCTATTTCTGACTTTGGAAGTTCCAAAAATACATACTGGACTCACACGGGTGGTCTGAGCAACACGTGAAGTGTGAACTGTATTCCTTTTCATGTCTCAGACAGTCGTTTCAGATACATGACATGGTACAAGATTACTTTCATCTCGGAGATTTTGACAAGATAATAGACTAAGAACGGGTTATTATCACATGATATAAGATTCCATCTTGACAGGAGCCTTAAAGATTCACCCAAACACGTTTTGATCTTTGTTTGCTGCTCTTACTACCAGTGTGTAGGATTTGATGGCCTCTCTAGCATGAAGAAGAAACAATGGTGGTCAAGAAATGCGTCCTATTTAGAGCCAGTATCAGTTTGTCTGCTCTGGGCTACTGTAGAAACATGCTTCTGACAGACTCTGTGGAAGAAGACCTGCTGCGTCTGTAGATATAAAAGTCTCATTCTAAGGTAACACAAATGTAACGCTTCTTATTTTTAGGTGATTACACACTAAGGATGGATTCATGTTTTGCTGATTGGTGGAGGCCAACACTTGTGATTTAACATCCAGCAGCGTGCAGCCAGCCATGAGTTAAGGTTGTGTAGCCAAGAATGATGACTTTTTTTTTCATGCTGAACTTCCGAGGAAAACAAAAACATCCTGTGTAGGAATCTGTCCCTAAACGCATCAAAACTCTGTTTGTTCCTGCTGTCCACACCACTGTGAGGCTCGCGACTTAAAATCAGATTTCACACTCAGAGTGAGGGAAAAATCACAACCTGTTCATGGGCAATTGTTTAGGTATTAATGAGGGTGCGTGTCTGTATTCCACCGACTGCAGAGACGCTAAATTTTCACATTTCAGCAGCTTGTCTCCAGGTGACGGGAGGTTGTTCCCTGACAACATGCCTGATGACAACACAAAACCTCAGACACATCAGGAGCGATGGTAATTACTATGATCAAAGCACTTCTGTACACAGCACACAGTAGAGCTCAGGTGTACTTAAAAACCATTAGGTGCTGCTGTCAAGAGTAGCAGTCAATATGAGCATCATTATATGGCGGTTTGAGGTTAGCTCTTTGATCACTTGTCATTGTTTTCCTGCCTCTTTCTAATAACGACTACCTATTTGCACACAAATGACTTGACTTGACTCATTTTGCGTAGCGGGAGGTCACCGATGCTTATCAACAAGGCATATTCTTCTAATTTAGAGACATTAACTGCATCACCACATAGGCTGCAAGGCATATGCAAAATCAATTAGTTGCATATGTTTCCTCGTTGCCACTGCAGACTTTCTGGCAGAAGCAGGAGGAATTTATTTGTTTAAAGATTTCATTTGGAATCAGTGCAAACACATCAGGCCCCAAGTCAACACAACGGAGCATGTTACAGTCCTGGTTATCTGCTTCATGCTCAGCTGTGCTGATTGAAGTGTGTAAGATCACTGCTGTACTCGTCTCACTGACAGCCACACTAAATAAGATTAAATCAAATGAAATGTTTTTTTGCACTCCAGTGATTACGGATAAATCACAAAAGAACTACCTGAGCGGCCAAAACTGAATCTGCAACATCTACCAAACGTAAGGGAATGTCAGCGTCTTAAAGGACAGATTTGCTGGGTTATTTGTCTGTAATGATAGTAATAATGATCTCTGTTAGTTTGGGACTGTGAGAAACTCAAGAAACAATTCGAACAAGTTGCCCTGAGGTTTAAAGACTGACTTTTTTCTGACATTTTAGACACCAAAAAAATTGAAAGAAATCATTAGACTATTATAAAATCTGGGGTTCCTATTACCAGAATAATACTGCTTATACTGCAAACATATTATATTTCATACTGAAACTATATATCTTAGCTCAATTAACCTGCACTGTATAATTACACCCATAATAATCACATTTATACTGCAATTGCTGCTGCTGCACAAGCTGTATTCATTTTATTTTGTCCATACTGTAAACATCTTCCAACAATTTATATTTATATCTGCATTATTACTCATATATCCCTGTTCATATGTACATACTCTGCTCTTTACGGTCTTTTGCACTTCTGGTTAGTAAGTTGAGTAGTAAGTTGAACTTCATTCAAAAATAAAGTTACATTTTGAGCAACAGTCAGTTTGTTTACTGAGCATAAAAAGCCTTTCTTTATTACAAACTCAACCCATCTCCCTCCCAAAAAAAAAAAAAAGCTGTGTACACACACACAGGTCTGCTTGTTGAGTGCCAATGATCTCCACTGACACTGTGTGTGTGTTTTTTTTTTTTTTTTTATGGAAAATAACAACTACTGGCACAACCCTACTTCGGGTGACTCAGACCACAAACCCGAATATCATGAGACTTGTGAAAACAATGGCGCTACAAGTAATCTAATGTTGATCACTGGTTAAATATTAAGTAGTGTTGCGTTGCTACTTACTTGAACCTCCCTTGGCAGTGCTGGCACTGATCTCCAACCCATCCTCGGTCACAGACGCAGGATCCGTTGATACATTTTCCAGAGAGACAATTCTTGTCGCACGGTTTTGCCGGGGAGGCGTGAGTGAACAGCACAAAGTAAAACAAAACATAGACCACCAAGTATCTGTTGATACCCCGTAGATCACCGTTGGTGGCTAGTTTGGGTCCAAAAAGAAAGAGTTTGGTCTTACATTTGCCCCCAGGATCCATGTTTCTTTTCTTTTTTTTTTTCCGAGTAAAAGACCGGGGCCTTTTAGGTCTGCTTTGGGAGAAAGCCTCGGCTACTCAGGCTGTTTCTATTATATCAAAAAAGTCCTGCATATTCGTTGAGGGGTATGCATACTTATAATTAAGCCTGCCTGCTCACAAAGCTTTGGACAAAATGGCTAAGAAAAAAAAAGGCAATGTTAGCTTTTAAAAGCTGCTTGTTTAACCGCATGCATAGATCTGGAGTGGGAGGAAATCCCTTCACCCTGCCTCTTGTTGGAAGAACCTACCAAAAACCATCGAGTAAAGCTATTTCGGCAGCTAAGTAACACTGTGGCGAGCTAATGCATCATTTGTTAGCATTAGAGCTTGGCCTCTGGCTAGGGTAATGTAACGTTACTGCATTGATTCAAAGAGCAGCCATTTTAACGCGTAAACAATCCTTCACACTGGAGCAGGGATGTACAATGTTAACACACAACCGTCCCTCCGAAACAATTAAGCTGCTTCTCGTCCACGGGAGAACAAAGGGGGATGCGGTGTTTGTAGCCCGGGACCCAGCGCTAAGGCTGCCGCAGTCAACATGGATGTGGTGTGGGGGGAACTGGAAGGCTATCCCTGCCGACTGTTGGAGCGACTACTTTCAACCGTTGTTCGTCCTACCGGTCTATTCCAACGGCAATTCAAACAGCTTCAGACGGAGACGTCGTTGACAGCAGTGTGTGGTGGTGGTGGTGGTGGTGACGGTGTCGCCTTGTTGTTGTTTCACCCCCGCGAGAATAAATAAAACAAAAAAAGCAACGCCGTTGTTCCTCTGAAAACATGACAAGAGCTTGAAGCGATGGATTTGCTAGCGCAGCGACACTAGACAGCTCCTCAGGTTGGAGAAAACTAAACACAGGATGCGCATGCGCACACTGGAAACTGGGTTTCTATTTAAAGGTACAGTGTACAGAAACACACACACACACACACACACACACACACACACACACACACACACATAAAAAGTACCCAATGCGGCATTTAAAAGCTGGATGTGTTTCAAGTGTTTTCAGGTCAAAGATATTTAAATCTATTCTCATAAGAACAATGTGTCCTTGTTGTCCTTTCCATTTTGACCTTAAAATATGTAAAAATCTCACTAGAACAGGACAGTTTTAAATAAGATGCAGGGGTACTATTTTATGGAACTTTTTTTTATCATTAAGTTCAGAATCATAATCGCTTTATTAGCCAGGTGTGTGTACACACATGAGGAATTTGACTCCGGTTCACTTTGCTCTCAACTGTACGTACAGGTATAGACATAAGTACAGTTTAAAAGTCATGAAACGTAAACATAAAAAGTAACTATATACATATTTAAAAGGTGTATATCTATATTTGTATAAATATAGATATATATGGACATGAGTACTTATGTATAGACATTTGTAGACTGGGTAAACGACTGGTGCAGGTGGTGGAATAAATATGGTTTCTACAAACTAAAGTCATACAGCAAATATTTTAGACAGATTTATTTTATGGTGCAGCCTTTGATGTCTTTTTATTGTCTTTTATGTGTCATAACATACAGTACATTTGTTTCAGTAATACCCTTTTAACATTTTCCTGTCCTTGCACAAAAAAAGAATCCACAGTTAAGTTGAGGTTTTATCATTTATTTATTTATTTTCACTTGTGCAAATAAAGAAAACCCAAATACAATATATTAAATCTGAAGGACATATACTCTTTGCACATTTTATTGTCAACATTTTTTAAAAAGCAAACTATAAAATAGTATAACTTTGGATATTTTGAGGGTAATACTTCAGCAGTGTATGGTACATTGCAAATATTCAACATATTAAACAATAATACACTGTAAATAGCCAGCATGCACAGTATATCATTATATATATTACCATTTTATCTCCCTATATTTCAAAATGTGTAGTATTATGTTAAACAAAGCATGTAAACAATATATCAGATCAGTTAAGCAATGATTACACAGTTATATAGTTATTTAGTCACATGGGGTGATGTGTTATGTAACTGTATCTCTAAGTTATATTCATACATTTTGTATTGCCGGCTCTGGCACATAATTGAACACTGTAACCAGGGAGGTGACAGTGAGGACAGTAAAAGCTATCAACAAAATTGTCACAAAATAAAGTGCTTCTTGCAGGGCAGCTGGTGTTTGGGATCTAAAGAGGTAATTTTCAGAGCTACAGTTGCCCAGCTAAATTTAACCAAAGCAGAGAGGCTGACCCTCTGCACCTGCATGTGAAGTACATGTGCTTCTGGGTCATTTTGTCCATGAAAACTATGTTCTCTTCCTACTTGAGGTCCTGACACATCTCTTGAAAGTTCAATAACTGACATTAATGGTTGGGGGGGGGGGGGGGACCAGAGAGAAGGTCAAGGCGTGACCGGCACTTTTTGATAAAAATCTCTTATCATTCATGGGTTTGAGGAGGCTCAATTCTGACTCTAACCTAGCATCAGATGCAATATGTATCTCCAAGAGAGCACTTATCATTGTTTTGGATGTGGCTTGTCAGGGTGGTGCCAGCTGCCAAGCTGAGGAGTATGACAGATAGTGGCTTTGGTGGAGTGCAGTTGTATGATGCAGCAGGGATGAGAGAAATGTGCTTCTGTTTCTGTCTATCATACAGATGGTGACTCAATAGCAGATGGAGCCTGACGTCTTCAGCTGGGTTTGTTTGTTCCCAGTACATTGTGTAAAACACTCGGCTTTAAACCGCCCCTCCGCCCTATACCAAAAAATAGTGACAGCGTGATGCAAGTGTGATGTGCAGGTTGCCATGGTGCAAACTGGGACAAGTATAGTCAAAGTCTGCAATTTTCTCCGTGACCTTTTAAACTGCGCAGGCAAATTGAAGAATGTCAGCAGTGGTTAGGAAATGACATTGTGTTGCACATTGTAATACACCAGATAATCAGGTACTCACTATAACAGAGATGTCATGATTGATTTTCAGATAGGCAAACAATTCTACTTTAATATTCTTTATTTATCTTTTTTGGTTGGTGCATATTTGCAGATTCATTTGTCTGGGGCTTTCCACACTTCTACATCTACGCCTACAGGTGGCAATGTTACACAGGGACTCGGAGGCGTATGAGCTACAAAAGCATCACAGTGGGGTCACACAGATACACAGGAATAAAGTGGAAGTAACTGACCAGAAGTTTCCGTTTGGACTGTCTAAGTATATCATGTACTAACTTAGTGAACACAACATTATTGCATTGTTGAAAAGTAACTAAAATAACCGTTCTAAATTGAGAAACGGAGGATAATAGGCCTTTCCCACCGCAGACATTTGGACAACACATGTACCACATGTGTGGCAGGCATTTGACTATACTGCTTTATCCTGTTTAGGCTAAGCTTATGCCATATTAATATTCTACCACACACCAAATGTTGTCACAAGTACCCATCTAATAGCAATATTCATATATTTGTTTATGTCATCTTTAGCTACACAGGATGCCATATTGAGGTATACATCTCTGGAAAAAGATCAGGCCAAAATGTCAGCAGTTATGTTATGAAGCAACACAGATATGAAATTTAACGAAATGAGAAAGGGAGGGAAGAAGAGCTGTTGCCATTCTGATTTAAAGGGACAGTTCACACTAAAATTGATACTGACAGAACTCAGATCCTTTTTGTGCGTTTAAACCAGTCTTTCCATTAACTGCAGACAAACTAGAAATAAATCTTAGAGATGTAATAATAGCAAATAATGTTGTCATGACGTCCATGTTGATTCTACAGGGATCTCGAGACTTTTTCTGTTTCGCAGCTGGAAGCCTTCATCTGCATATGACACATATTTAAAGCACAACTTGTACTTTGAGCTCCCTGATTTAATGTCAGTGAATCGACTCCAAAAAGTGTCATCTGGAGACCTTATAAATTCAAGCTGATGCTGTAATTTTACATATTAGAGAGACAAAAAGTAAAGTAATAATAGTATTTTGGGCACGGTACATCACTGCTCAAATTGTAAATCTGTAAAAGATTTAATTTTCCATGTTCTTTCCAAATATTTTATCACACCCCAGTGTATTTTGTGAACTATCTAAATACCTTTGAGGGGCTTTGACCTACTCACACTGTTCCCCAGACAAAACCTACCGGCCAGGCAAAGTTTTAAGCTGCCACAAAAAGTATCGCCTCAACATTTTCTCAGCTTTCACATGACTCATGTGGACAAACTGAAATCTGAACACCCACTGTTTATTTTCCACAGAAGTTACCGTGAACTTCATCACACACAAACTTAAAAAAAACATTATCACACTATGACTTAACACCCCCTCCACTTACAGTAAGCCACGGGAGAGCCTCTTGGCGTTTAGTCAGGTGCACACACCTCTGTGGTGCAGGGTAACAAGCACCATCTCCGCGAGGTATAGTG
The DNA here is from genome assembly GCA_028641955.1 of Protonibea diacanthus. NCBI lineage: Eukaryota > Metazoa > Chordata > Actinopteri > Sciaenidae > Protonibea > Protonibea diacanthus. Next base: position 15,285,444 of record CM053996.1, on the reverse strand, counting down.
TGTCTGAAGCCAGTGCCCTCTGCATTCTTGGTCTAAATGTTCTTAAAACAACAGGGAGGTACAGCAGAGTCTGTGGATTCCACTTTCTTTGGAAATTCCCAGACGTAACAGTGAGAAGAGGCACGTGGTTTAGACTGCATTCGATGAAAATACCTAAATAAACGGGGTGTCTCTCGTCAGCGGGATTGGTGGTGCATTATGTGTCTGTATATATGTGTGTAAATATGGCCGAGACCCCTGAATCCAGGAGGGTCTAGACCTGATTTGAAATTGAGTCAGTGACCTCTGTCCTCTGACTCACAGCTGAGGAATGCGCTTTGTGGTCTAATCAGCAACAGAAAAGAGGAGAGAGGTCGCACCTTTGGCTTTGAAATGCAATGTTGTGAAGTTCAAGTGTCCATCTGACCCACTTAGAAACTGTTAGCACCCCTTGTTTGACACCTACATACGAATATTTCATAGACACGGACGAGTATGATGATTCAAAATCATCCATATCTGACCTGAAACCACCCGTGTAGCCAGGGGCTTCCAAAGGTCTGCTGCACAATAGGAAATTCCCTGCTGGATTAAGAAGACTTTTTTTTTTTTCAGCTGTGCACAGACAAACAAAGGATGAGTGGAAGAGAAAAAAAAGGCCAGACCACCCTTGTTTTCAATTCATGCCGAGCCATCATGCCTGACTCACATTCACACTTTCACCACTGACACAAGGCTATACGATGAAGTGTAGAAAAAAGACTGTTGAGTTTGACCGTACAGAGGTTCAGACTAATAGACACAGTATGTAAAAACAACTCAAATAAAGGTTTGAATAGTCATCCTTGGTCTTGAAAGCAGTAGTTTGAGATGCACACAGACATACATAAATAAATAAATAAATTCCAGGTCTACATACTAGCTTTTTCCAAATCATACTTAGCTCATGTGGTGGCAGCAAGTTAAAGGCAGAACCATTTTTAATACAGCAGTTATTTCACATATTTTGCATATGCAGACACCTGATAGTCATCGATACAGAGGGATGTTTTATGTGTTTTCACAGAAATGAACGATGACTCTTCTTTCCCGAAGACCACAAGGAAAGCAAACAAAGTGCTTATGATATAAAAGCTGAAGACAGATAAAGACGTCCCATTGGGCTAAACAAATATTGTATCAGACTTTGTTACAGTCAATAATGAGACAAAAGCAGAAAGTTTATTTTTTGAGTCAGCAACAGGCTCTGAGGAGTTTTGCATTTGCTCGCTCATACTTTGTTTTTCCTTAACATGGTTGTGCCGATCTCCTTTTTGAATCGTTCGAGGAAACAATCCTAACTAACAAACTGCCAGTATGCCAGTCTACCAAAACACAACAGAGCTCTCAATAAAGCTTTTTTATGAACTGGTCAATTGTTGATGCACACAAAGTCACAGGGTCTTGACACTGGAGGAGGAGCCGGAGCCTATCCCAGCTGACTTTGGGCGAGAGGCGGGGTACACCCTGGACAAGTTGCCAGCTCATTACAGGGCACATAGAGACAAGTAACCATTCAAACTCATCATGCACTGAGCTCTTCTCTTCCTCCATACCTGTCATGTCCCATTAGTGCATGTTAATACCTTAGCTGCTTCCCTGGAGTTTTTGTGTTTCCCCCTCTCACGGGTTCCCATGGATGATGTTGGATGTCATGACTAGAAACTGTAGCAACTTCAATGTGAAAACCATTGACACCCAGACATGGTGTGACCAACCATACACTTGTCTTAACAGGGGATCAGAGAGAAACACTGCTGACATGTGTATCAAGCTCGTGTAATGTAATGGAATGTCATCTGTGATTGTAGCTAAAACAGCAAACAAAGTTCAAGCACAAGGAATGCATGAAGCGGTATTAATTACTTTTCGTGGAAGTCTTTTTCCTCCTGCGTGCACGTGTCTGAACCACTCAGGTTATCTCGAACAGTTTGGTAAGGGCCAAACAGGGTGAACCAGCATTTCGTTTCTGTGGAACGAATCAGTGCTTGAAACATTCTTGTTTAATTCATCTCAGTTAAATTCAATTAATTTATATAGCTCCAAATCCTAAGAGAAGTTATCTAATGACACTTTCCATACAGAGCGGGTCCAGATTGTGCTCTTTTTAACATTATTTACAGAGACCCAACACTTCAGACCATGAGCAAGCACTCGGAGACAGTGGCAAAGAAAAACTTCCTTTAAGAGGCAATGACCTTGATCTGAACCCGGGTCATGGTGGACGGTGAGGAGGACAGAGGCAAACATGCACAGCAGCAATAATAACAACGATAACTTCAAGTATAATTATAAAAGACACATAACTATATGAAATATGATGATTTACATTCTCCTTGTGTATGCATGGTGCTACATAAAGGTCCCTTAAGAGTCTGTTTTCTCTCTTCTCATTCAGATTTTTGCAGCCTTTTCATGCAAGAACACACGTTTCTCACAGGAATCCCACAGTTCTTTTGTCGTCCCCTTCAAAGATCTTATGTATACATTTCCAAACCAAGATTTATAGATCAAACAAACCAGCAGAAATGTGTGCTGATGAAAGTTTTGCCTCTGCAACTGTCGGATTTCCTGTAGTCTTGTGGGTTACACACACAATTTAGTGTGGATTAGACGATAAGAAAAAGCCCATGGCGCCACCATCCTCTCGCTATGACAACTTTTAAAGAGATGGGAAGAAGTGAAAACTCTTCCCCTCAGTTTGCTTACGGCACCCGTGGGAGCCTGTTGAAGACACCTGGAGTATCTTTTCTTTTTTTTCTTTTTTTCTTTTTTTTTTTTGCAGGAGCAGACGAGCCGAGCCGAGCCGAGCCGAGCTGCTGGTTTTGGATGCTGCGTATTGGAGCGAGGAGGAGGAGGAGGAGGAGGAGGTGCGCCAGCAGCAGCATTTGGAAGAAGAGAGGAGAGGAGAGCGCTGTTGTTCCGTCAAAACACACTCCAGCGCAGTCAGTCAGTCAGTCAGTCAGTCAGTGTGTTGTTGAAAACGGGAGCGCCGGGCTGCATTCCGCAGGAGAAGAAGAAGAAGAAGAAGAAGTAGAAGAAGAAGAAGAAGTTTGTTGGCCGTCCCCATCACTCCAAAAAACATTTATTTTTTTGGGGGGGGGGGATTGTTTGATTTTATGAGAGGAGGAAAGCGAAAGGCAAGAAGGTGAAACTGCGAGGGAATGGAGAAGCACAAAGGTAAGGAGGAGGATTTTTGTCTTTGAGTTTTGTGTGAATAAAATGACACACAGCTGCTGCCACCGGTCCCAATGCATGTTTGCAACTAATTTAATACAGATGCTTTAAAGAAAAATACACCAGAACTCGGAACATCCAGATAAGACATGAATCATCCTGAGTTTGGATACATGTGAGTCATTTGTATGTTGCCAGAAGTTGTTAGAAAGACAAGAAATCGAAAGTTTTTGGGGGACTTTGTTTCACATATTGGCTTGGATACTGGTCACCTGCCACTAATGCTGATAATTAAAATTCCTCTGGGGGTGGGTTAGGTTAGCCTACTGGGCACCCTTGTCAAACTAGTAAGCTGCTTTTGGTCAGTGAGTCCTCAGGATGAAGTTATACCAAAAAGTTGAAAGTGTGTCAGCAAGAATGTGAAGATGTGATGTGTTTCCCCCTAAATGCCTCAGCCTGCAAGTGGGCTCTATAAAATAGTTTACACTGTGGCTACGGATGAATTCCAATAGCAGCAACATTGTTCTCACAGCATTCCTCAAATTCCTGTGGTTATTTGTCCATGAGGGATGAGCAAGGCTATTTAATACTTACTAATGGATACAAACAAAGAGTTCTGAGCCAAATGACTTAGTGCTGGTAGAGTAACTGGCCGTGAAGTACACTGTCATCTAATGAAAACAAGCACACGCCTCAGCGCTGATGGGAAACACAACCGTGGGACCATCAACACACCATGAACACCCCCACTCCTCACCCTCACCCTCGCTGGTCTGGGTGAGGCAACTTGCTGGACTGAAAAACAATGCTGACCAGTTTGACCACAGTTTTGCAAGGAAACCGTCTTACTGCAACATTCCTGTTCTCCAGCTGACTAGTCTGCCTGGTCTGTTGACCCCCCCCCCCCCCTCTCTCTCTCTCTCTCACAGAGTAGATCCAATGTTGCAAGCAGCCAAACACAGGGGTGTTCTGTGTCAGATTTTTCCTGCGAGGGGATTTCATTAGCAGTGATAGCTCTGTGTCCGGTTCATTCACTTGTTGGTTCATCTATCCACCACATGTAGAGCTGAAGCAATAGGTTGATTAATTGACGGCACAGGATTTATAGACTAAACGATGAGTCGACTGAGAAAATAAGACGAATCACTCATGAAAAGTCGCTGCCCATCATGTTTTTAAAGTTTGACTCAGTGTAGGGAAGTGATGCATCCCTCTCTCTCAGTATTACACGCATTGTCCACCAGGGGACAATCAGTTGACTCCTCACTTGGCTGTATCCCAAACAAACTTTTAAGTGGGAATGGATTCAACCACTGAAAAACGGTGAACATTACAGCATTAATGTGTTTCCAATCAACTGAATATTACCAAGACAGGAGCTTCAGTTAAAAGCTAAATACATTTTGGAGGGCAGGTAGTGGGAGAACACCTGAGTAGTGTAATTCATGAGGGAAAGAGAGAGCTGAGGGCATGTCAGGTGATGCAGGGCAACCATCCTACACCTGGTGGTTACAGGGTGCAGAGAATAGCTGTAGAGCTGGTGTGTGTGGAGCTCAAATAAGGCCTGGAGTGTACTTCTTTGGCAGCTGTATGCAGCAGCGCCAGGACACTGAATTAGATACTAACAGCCACAGGCAGCCAGTGGAGGAGGTACAATAAAGGGAAACATGGGAATAGCCAGGGAGGCCATTGACAAGGCAAGGCATTGTTTAGTATTCTGGATTTGCTCAGTGCTTCTCCAACCTGACTCATGCAGGTTTCATTCCAGGAGAACACTTCAGCGGCTCATGTCAACGATTCTCAGACCTCCTGCTGGAGACGAGGATCAAATTAATGAAACCACAGAGCTGCGTTTGGTCGGGCTGTGATGGTACATGTTTGAGAATCATTGTTAGAGTAGAGGACGTACCTCAGCAGCTCCGCCAAGGGACGATTGGAGCATTTTTTTAATAGATTAGAATAGAAGTACATATATAGAAATAATTAAAAGTGTAATTTCTCTAAATAGTTCCAGGGAATAGAAATGTTTGATCCTCTCCACTCTTTATTATCTCCCTTTCCTTGTTAGTCAATGCCTCCCATCTCATGCCCCCACTTGTTTTTCTTTCCATGTCATTATGGATCCCACCAGTTTCTGGGTAACGGTATTCTGAATTCACTGTGCTGGCTTCCTCTTCTTCTTCTTCTTTTTTTTTTTGTAGTTGGGTTTCACCCAGAAAAGCGATGGGATCTGTGATGATGGCTCCTTTTCTTGCCTCCAGCGTCAGCTGTCTTCTCCAACAATAATCTGATTCCACGACCCCTGCCAAAAATAAAATGTAACACAAATGGAGGCAGACTGACAGATGTACTGATGGACATTTTTGAATACGTGGATTTATTCGCTTGGCACGAGAGCTCATTTGAGAATGAGCTGGCTTCGAGAAATGGCAGAAGATAAATAAAGTGTTTGTGTGCAAAGCATCGTGTGTATTAGAGGCTAGCGCCTATGTGACATTGTGTGATGTGTAATGTGGAGTAATGCAGCCTTCAGCCATCAGCAGCCCCATTTTTAACATGATGGTTATCAACCATGAAATATGTCTGTCACGCACGATGTAGAAACCCACTTGTTGCTGAAAAGTTTCACTTTCATTACCCGTGTAGCATGACAGTGTGACAGAGTCAGTGGGTTTAGTGGGTTTCACCTCCCATAAGCTCAGCAGAAGGAAGGCTAAGATGTAGGCCGTCAAGGCTGGCATGGGGTCTGCCGGTTCACTTGTGTCATGGGCTGTACTTGCCAACGGGGAGCGAGTGGAGTGTGTGTAATTCAGGAAGCTGGACTGGGCTATAAAAATGATGAAAAGAAAGACGGTCTTCCTGATCTGTGGCAGTGCAGAGCTCCATGTGAGTTTGGCCCTTTTCGCCCTCTGGGTCTCGCTCTTGTTCATTTACAGCACATCAAACGTGGCTTTTTTTATTGGATACAGGAGCCCTGGACCAGTCAAGCATTGTGTTTCTTTTATCACCAGGTATTCTTTTTCTAAAGGAAATTACACTTAGAACAGGAGCTTACTCACTTGTAATCACCCACATATGCACACACGCTAGTTCTCACTCTCCCTGCAGCCCTCCCAGCCACTTATCTGTGGGATAATAACTAAGCAGAGAAGCTTTTATGTGGGTGACTCTGAGGCGGCATTGCTAGTTAGTTTTTATTTGTCAGCAGCTGCTTCAAGTTTCTTGCTTTCTTTCTCATCAAGCCAAGCCTGTGGAGCCTTGTAAAGCTCCAAAACCATGGCCTCTGAAACATGAATCTGTTATCACTACCCTGTGCACGTTAATCGAAAAATGACGGTTAATGCCCACACATAGTGGTACATATGTGCATGTACACCCCCCACACAAAAACACACCTAATATTATAATATGTAGAGGATGATGAGGAGACAGGAGGACTGGGGGAGAGATGTATGTAGGGTGTTGCATTAAGAGGAACTACAGTGAGACTCATGTCATGGGCCAAGGCCGACACATTTTTCATCTCTGCGTGTGTTTGTGAGAAAAAACAATGGTTTTCAATCATTTCCTGTCAAAGCAGATAGCTAACATAATCGGTAACTAGCATACACCAAGTCTTCTGCATGTTGTAATGTGTGGCACAGATAGATATCTTTAAACCTGCATTAATTCATTATTTGGTCATTCGGGTGCAGCGCAAAAAGCTCTAAACACAACACTCAAACACTCATATATTATCAACTAATTCAGCTGATACGGTTGCTTATTTAGGTCCTACACAACAAACAGACATAGAGCAACATTAGCATTCGTTTGAAGTCATGTTCCTGGAAAATACCAATATTCACTCTCTTTTTAGCTCTGTTTTGGTCTCCACCAATGCCTCTCTTTAGCTGCTCAATGCTCAACTATGCTAACCAGCTAATTGCTAACTTTGGCTGTCTGCCATTTGGTGCTGAGTATGTAGTGCACAGCGGGTTCATCAAAACTTCCTGACGCTGAAGCCTGTGAGATTTGGCTTGTCTGGAGTCTGGTGATATTCACTCAGTCACTCTATTGTCTATTGTTGTTATTGTAGTCTAAAACTTTCACTTTCCATTTATGTCACCATGTTCATCATCATGTAAGAAGTTACTGAAAGTTATTTGACCCACAGCTCTTAAAAGGGTCTTTTTTCAGCATTATTAACATTCCAGTGTGTTAAAACTGTATCATAAACTGTCTTGCAGATTGTTTCATTTGTCTTAATAACTGCAGACATTGTTAACTTTTCAACTGAGCCACTAACAGGCTACGGAAATTCCTCCTAAGTTTCTAAAAATGTTTTAAAAAATGTTAAATGAATGTAATCGTGTTAGAATTTAACATATTAATATCTGTATAAATGGCAGGTTTATTTTTCATGGACAAAGATCCTGGCATTACCCTCCAAACTTTCTCATTTCCCACATATTTGACTTTGATCTAGACATGCATTCTGAAACACACAAACTTCATGTCATCAACAGCCAGATTGTTGAACCTTCAAGCTCTAAGCCTTTGCCTACAGGGACTACAGTAACATGCACTGCATCCTAATCAACATGAAGTTGCTCAAGTACACCAGGGCCCCTTCCTATAAAAAAGAGATTTACTTAGATTGCTAGAGCCCATTAGCATGTTTCAGCTATAAAAAAGTGGCTGATTTCTCCAAGGGCCGAGGTGTAAGCCTCAATATTACTGAGACAGCACAGATCTTAAGACTGGAAAAAAAAAAGAGAAGGGTGTTGGAAAAGTTTAAAGCGTGAGATGAATGAAGGCGAGATTCAATAGTTGGGAGAGAGGGAAGATGAAAGAGGAGAAACTTGAAAGTGGAGCTAAACTTTATAAGATACTCATTTGCAGCTTCTGTTTTCAGTATTTGTTCCTTTGTAAAAGTTAACACTTCAATCTGTGGCTCGGCATCTTAGGATGAAATGCTGCAGTGAGCCTTGTGTTAAAGACTCTAGGCTTTTCTTGCAGTGTCTTTTAGTTTTTTCCCCGTATGACATTGGTGCATCTGTTTCTTTTCATGTTCTAATCACATCAATCAAATGTTATTAATATTTTAATTGTGCCATACAGAATAGTGTATTTTATAGGGACACTGATTCCCCTTCTCTTGTCGAAGACATGTCAAACCGGCTGCTGTAGTGTCAAAACCAGTGGATTCTTCAGACTCTTTGGCCGAGACCAAACCACTGGACAACCTCAAGCTCCTCCTACATCACAAGTTTTCCCACAGTATACAAAACACTTCCTGTCACTACTATATAATCTGTGTCATGACCTCCTTTCTGCCCACTAGCAGAAGACTAGCACAGATTGAATTTTCGAAACCACTTAAACATGTTTCCAGAATTTGTATGACGGAGGAAAATTTGCCATTATTGATTGGCTGTTTTGTCTCCCTGTTGGACTTAAGAGTGCTGCTGGTTTCTGTCATTCCAGCTGGTCCAATCTAATTAGATACAATCAAAGCCTTAACATACACAGAGTAGTTTATATGCAGTCCAGTGCAATGAAGACTAAACCAAGACTGATAATCAATAATCAAGACTAGGTGCACCTAAATCACAGAGAGATGAACATATATTGGACACCAAAGATAGTGAAGGAAGCCATTTTTGTCAACAGCCTTTCCCAAAGCAGAAGAGGTGGACTGTCACATCAGCTGCTACATCGCTCCCTGGGCAGTTTCACACCCACCAACAGCAAATCCAACTAACTTAGACGCAGTATCAATGACACGTGAATACAAGCCTTTATTAAGAGAAGGAAAAGGTGACAAAGCCAGAGATAAACAGAGGCTTTGCCTTTAATTACAGAGACTGACGAGCAGAGTTCGTTACGTGTCGCGTGGCTAAAATCAGAAATGACTTGCAGTGGATGCATCTCGTGAGCGAGAATTTAAACTGACAATGCTCCATGGTATTATTTGATACTTTTCCTGCTGGACATGTGATGTGTGACTGTCAAATTGAATCTCTATGACCCTCCACTCATACTTTATTCTCTTTATTTTTATTTATATTCTGCACTTTTGCGTTTAGATTCAGCGGCCATGGTAAGAAACATCAAAAAGGAAGTCGCTGTTGAAGAAGTGAAACATTATCTATCTAAAGTTCAAGTATGTGACTTCAGTGGCTTAAATGCTGCCTGTTCCAGATAACTCAGTGATAACATTATTAGTTCTCTCATTATGAAGTGAGAGTGATGTTGGAGTAATGTTGTGAGAAAGAGCCTTAAGTGCTTAAGTACCCTGTTTAATGTACAATCTTGCCTCTAACTTCAACATACTCTTTCACTTTTCACTTGCTGTTGTTGCTGCTATCAGACATAGGCGGCCCCCACTCCTTAAGTCATCCAGTTGACACCCGCTTTTTTTATTTTTTTTTACTCAGGTTTCTATGGCAATAACACCAAAACACAGCTTGGATTAATCCAGCCATGTCCACGCAGTCCCTGCTCCACAGCTGAACCCAGCATGCTGCAAGGAGACAGCGCAATGGCTGCCAATTGTGATCAAACACAAATCAAATCGGTGTTTAATTCTTTATTCGGGCCTTGCCATCAGCCAGTCTCAACAGAAAAAAAAAGGTCAGACTGGAACAAACCAATAATACGTGGCACCTTGTGTGCATTGAAACTGACCCACGTCGTTTGTGTGTTTTCCCCTGGAAGTTTGGCGTGTAGCTCTGCTTCTGTTAAGTTTTTTTTTTTTCTTTTAACTAAAGCAGAAGCACCTTGGACCCGTGACGGTGTTTAAAGCAGTCATCCATACATTTCACCGTTGTGTTCGGTCACAAGTTCCAATTCTCCTTCTTTCCACCGCTTCCCTTTTTTTAGGTGGAGTCGTAGCTCTGTCACAAAATGTCACTTGTGGTCTGTTTCATTTGATGTAACGTCGGTCTACTACACCTGCCAAGCATCAGCTTCTTTTATAATGGAATTATGTGAGTGTTGTTTCTTATTCATAAGAATTCGTCTCTTATATGTTTTCAGAGCATATGTTTGTGAGAAAATGTTGAATTTAAACATTCACTCAGTATCTTCGTTGAATTAGACAATAGACAAGTACAGTTTACTCAACTCAATACACATCAAGCTGAATTTAGGTCAGTTCAGCACCAATACAATATTAGATTTATTAATATATATATATATGCACCTTTACCCAGTATCCATGAGGTGTGTTATTTTTATAGTGCAAACTGCTATGACCTTTAGCTCTTTCTAAACTTACATGTTCATATTTTTCACTGATTGTTAATAATATGTGTATCCTTTGCTATCTTTATTGTCATGTTCTCACAGTTTAGGGTTCAGAATCAGAATCAGATTTATTGCCAAGTAGGTTTTAAGGAATTTGTCTTACAGTACACTACAGTTGTGCAGGAATTGCAGGAAGTATTTACCAGGTAATGTGCAAATATTTTAAATGTGCAGATATTTAACAAAACAAGGAAGTCCAAAAGATGCTAAATGTAGGCTGTTAAGAGTTGTTAATGTAAGGGTTAGGTGTCAGATTACGGTTACGGTAGAGCTAACAGCAACTTTGTGGGCGTTTTATGGTAAAAGTTTGTTAAGTTTGTCTAACACTGGGTTAAACCAACCCCTTAGAATTAAAATTAGCCCAATATTGTGTTGGTGCTATATTGACCCAGTTTTGATACAGTGATTTTTTTAGTGTGAAGGGAAAACACCTCAGTTTATTGGATTCGTTAAGATGTTGAATATGTTTGCCAATCCAAATGATCAATCAAAGTACAGTACAGTTGTCTCAAAATGATGTCTGCTCTGTAGAGTTTACCAGGGCAGCTGCTGAACTAGAGTGCCAGACGGATGAAATCACATTCAAACAAACTGCCAGTTAATCTCTATCACGAGAAATGGTGACAGCTGTGTTGTAAACAAGTTTTCATGAGTTCGCTTGCTCAAGAAAGGAGAAAGATGGCTTTGCAGTTAGCTAAGTCTGATTTAATATCCCCTCGTTACTTAATCATGTTAATCGGGTAAACATTGTGGTGGTTTGTTGGTTGCCAGTGCAAAGTCAGCATTTTTTTGAGTGATTCTGTATTTTTTTTTTTTTTTTTTTTTTGGTTTTTGCCCGCTGACGGCACGTTATATAACATCACTAATTCACTGTAAGAAAGAGTTTGACTTTTTCACCACTGACAATAGACACAAACATGAAGGCAGCACAAAACACTGCAGCAGTGAAAGACTGGATATTTCCTGGAGCATGAATTGATATGCTGGGATTTGAGGAGCAGTTTCCAAAGAAGGACAGATGTAGGGAAATGATGAAACATTATAACGGGGCCAGTTTGATTTCAGAAATGAGAAAAGACAGATAGACTGAGCTTGTTTCTGCTATTTAGGGGACAACGTAATGTTTTGGAGAACATGATTTCGGTATTGGTTGCTGTTGCAGGACAGTCTGCACATGGAGGGAAAGCTAATTAGATTCTTGTCAGATTATATTTGCCCGGCATGTTTTCAGGACTAAAGTAGTAGAAGTGTATCAGCAACCCCATTTAACCTGGAAGAAAGTCTGATTGAAATGAGAGGCCATGCCTGCCTCGTTAATTTGATCAAATCAAATGCGTGCGCTTGTCTCTGCTGAGATGCAGCCCGTCAGAGTTGCTGCAGGACCTCAAGCCTCTCAGAATAAGAAATGCTGCCAGTATCCTGACAACAAAACCCCCTTGTTCAGCAGAAGATTTGTTCAAATTCAGCAAGGAGAATGGTGGTACAGACCCAAGTCTAATTCCTTCTCTTCTTTGAATGAAAAGCCCTTATTCAGAAATGACATGGACTTTTGAATGCGGTCCTATTTTTGTCAACTTCGCTCCTTAGCTGACTTTGTAGGACTTGTTTCACTTAGTTTTGTTTGGGGATTAGCCCCCAGAAGTCATGATTTACCCCTTTTTTTTTTGCAATCCAATGTGTCAGTTTTGTCCTGTTTAAGGATGCATGAACATTGTTTTTCATGCATCGTCAACATTAAAACTTTTGTCCTTTAGCAAGACCTTGTTATCGTCTTCCTCCTCACACGACAGACAGACAGACGGTCAACAGCTGTTAAAGGCTGCGCAAGATGGAAAAGAAACTAGCATGTGTAGTCCAGATGTACAAATGGGTGCATGCAAATACATTGGTAGATTCTGTTGATTATTTTTGGAATAAAATAATAAGAAAAGCTTTCCGCTAAATTGAAACAAAAAGGCCTTTTCCCCCCCTATCGACCACAGCCAGGGTCAGTCAAGGTAAACAGATGGAGTCGAGCACTGAGAATAGACTTCAGTAGCTCGCAGATAATATTGCAGGACACATTTGTTATGTATGTAACTTGAAATCTGTTATGTATAATCTCTGATCTGATCCTTTTTTGCCTATACCTGTTGCAATTTCAGGCTGGATTTACGTTCAACAGCAACAACGGTCCACTACGAGTGGTCAGACAATCAGACAGGTTTTGGACAAATTCCCAGTTTGAGGTTCAGTTTCATTCTCCTGTTTTAATCTAATCAGCCCAACTTATCAGAGAACTATATCAAACACAGTGTGATTGGATAGCTCAAGGGGGAGAAGCCAAACAAAAACTTATTTGTTTTTCTTGGTAATGAAGCAAACGAGGAAGTACAACCTCAGGCATGAGGAAGAAAATGTCCCCTTATTCACGACGTAAAAAACCTCAAATCCAACGGATTATTGACACACGCTCACTCATGTAAAGTGTACTCTTTTGTGTTTTATTGAAACACAAATAATATACAGTATTTCCTCAGTTGAAAGCGCTGTAGTGCTCCGGCTGCCCGATGGCCTCTCAAATTCCTCTTTGGCCATTCTACAGAAGTGAATTGTTTATGCTGTGGAGGCTGCGGTCACTCACTGGATGTGCAGTGGGCGTCTGGCCAACCCGTAGCCCACAGAGACAGCCTGCAACAGACCTCCCTGTCCTGTCAGCTGACTCCGTTTCCCAGGGTCCCCCAATCCCAAAGGCCATCAGAGTCAATCTCTGCAAACACACAAGGACGAGAAGCTGGAAAAATGTTTAGATTCATACTGAGCAGCTAAACAACTACTCGACATTTAATGAAAGGAAATGTGTGCGGTTTGAAGCATTTTAGTGAACACATAGAGGAGTTAGCAACAGGTTTTAATGATCTTCATCATTGTTTGAGCTGATCGTTGTGTGTTACGTATGTGTGTGTGCAAACCAGTGATGTTTTCCATAGTGCAGGTCTTCCTACATCAGCACGGGTGGCCTCTCGGTAGAAGTTGACTCAGCTCGCGCAGGAGTCATTAAAAACAATCGAGCTCGCTGTAGCAGTCTGGGAAAAGCCTCTCGTCATCTCATCAAAAAAGCAAAGTCTGACACCTCATGTTGTAGACACGTCCCCCCTCCTTCGCTGAGGTTCTTTGATGTGCGAGAGCGTAGGAAGGTGGGGAAGGTGGAGATGAGCGTCCTTCCCCCGCAGGGCTTAGTTAGTGATCAGTTTGAGCCGGAAGGAGCCACTAAAACAGAGACTTTTAAAAGTTCAAACAGAGAGGAGCAGTTCACTGTCCTCAGGATAGTCAGTGTGATTTATTTTATTGGGATAAGAGTTCAATTCTTGATTCTCTCATGCTTTTCACACATGAATGATAGTTTTGTTTTTCTAAAAAAAAAAAATTCTCAATTTGGACTTTTTTTCAGTTTTTGTTTCAGCTGTTGGTCGTCGGTCGTCATGGACACACAGACTCCTGTCATGACTCACAGCTGATGCTTCCAGTATTTCAGTAGGACTTTATTTTGTAGCTTGTATGTGTTAGTTTGATGTAAGAAAATTACTGCGCGGTGATTTATAACTTCTCCGACTTCCAAGGTGCACAGAAAAGGGAAATCAAAAGTTCAAAAGTTTAGCAGCGCTGGCCTGGAACGCTGGAGCTTTAATGTGATTATTATTATCGTGATGACGTCTCCGCTGTGTGGAAGCTGCTGTGGGGCTGGACGCTACTGTATCAGAGTTTAGGCTAATGTTAGCGAGTTAAGGGACCCATAAATAGAGAGCCAGACTGCGTAAAACTACTGCAACATCGTCGTGTCTATTTTTAACCATATGATTAGCCAAAGCTAATTGTAACACATTGTAATGCATTTATAAATACATCAACTGCAGCCGCTCTGATATTAGCTCCACCTTTTTTTTTTTCTTTCCCTTTAATAAAGTCTCTCTTCTTTATCCGCCCTCCGTCTCGTCTTTTGGTGAAGTGCTCACACACTGAGGCCCACTGTAGCAAGGGGCCTATTCATGAGGCCAAGAGACAGTAAAGGGAAACACAAAGAGCTCCCCACACACTGGAGAGGGCTGTGAGCTCAGCGCTGACCCCTGAAGGATGTGTGTGGGCTGCACCCAGACACAGTGGCCCCGCCGACTCGAGCTCCAGGCTCCTCCTTCCTTTGGACTTGACCTTTCACTAAACCCTTGCAACTCCCAAAACAACCTCAAACAGACTCGAAACTGTCAATAGCAACTGGATGGGAGTAAAGACTGAATGACATAAAGTCTGAATGGTTATCGACTGTTGCCAGCTAAAAACCTCTGAAGAGTCTCTCCCATGTTAAATATTGGCATACAGGACGCAGCTCGAAGCACAAAAGGCAAGCAGTGAGAACGGCTAACAAACTAGCAGCTGAATTTAGTGTTAAAAGACAAGTCTGAACTCCCTGTTCTCAGCCATAAATTAAAGTATAATATTCTGAATATTTCTTCTTGGCGACTTCACAGGCTTTATATTGCTCTTCTTTTTTCTTCCTCTTGATGGAAACTGTGACGGTTCTGGTCCAAAGCCACTGTTTTAATACTCCTAAATATTTTCCATCCTGATAAACGTGTTGTTTTAGCATACAGGAATTTTTTAGTCCGCTATACCTCTGAGACCCTTCTTTGTCTGTGTTTGTGCTTTCAGTGCTGGACCAGCTCCTGATGGAGCTCCACCGCTTCCTGCTCATCCTGGACAAGGAGACCCTGAGTGGTAATGCCACCGTCCAGAAGGGCTTGCTCTCCGATCTCCTCCAGTCCTACAGAGCCTCCAATGGTATGATGAAAAAACTCAGATTTGAGTCCATATATGTACACTGGAGTACTTATCTGCAGCATAAATCATAGATTAGTAGGCTCACAGACGTTTAACATAGGAAGTAAGCTTGTCCCAGACCAGTAAACTACAGTATTCATCATCTTTCAAAGCACAAATTTTCCGAATAAAAAAGTCCCGATAAATAAGGAAGACTCAATGTTCTAAATTTAAATCAGTTCAGGAACTGAATTTGGTGGGTGTTTTAGGGAGAATTTAATGAACTATTTGACACATGCAGCTAAAAACAAAGACAGCGGAAGTGAAAGCAAAAGGTTGGAAACAGGTCTGAAACATCATAGTACCTCATCACATAATAGTTAAATGAAGAAAAGGGGAAGAGAAGGTTGCTGTGCCTTGTTTTGAAATGAGTGGTTTAGATAGAGTCAACTTTTACTGTGCTTAAATCTCAACCAAGCGTCGCCGTACTGCAAATATCCCAAAATGAGTCAAGTGAGAAGACGTGTGTGCTTTTTCCCAGAAGGTGGTTTGGTTGCGTAAAACAAGAGAAACACCAGAACAACACATTTGTTTTCCCTTCGCTTATTTCGCTCTCAGACGATCTTTCATTCCTCAGAGTGATAAAATCTCGCCTGCTCTGTGTTATGAGTTGACGTTTACCTCCCATGAAGGCTGCTGAGGAGTTACTCAGTGCTCCAGCTCCAAGAAATATGTGTAAATATTTGTATTTGATAATATATGCAGACCCTAATGGCACATTGAATTATAGGTAAGACAGGTAGGTCTGTTATCTGCTCAAGCAACGTTGCGTTAGGGCTACTTCCAATTGGCGCGCTTCTACAAAAGTAAGTCTTCTCAAACATTTTCTCAGTGTTCCTTATTTATATTTCCTAATGTTGCGGTATTTGTGATTACATGACAATAAAATTGGTTGAGGTTTAACCACAAATAACGATCATTTTAACATTCGAAAGCCTTTTGACTGGCAGCTAGCTTGCCTTGATGTCAAGCACCTTATGTAACATGTGGTCATGCCCTGCTTTTCCCACAATTCAATGAGCTTACATGAGCCGGGCCGCTTGGCCTGAGACAAACGACCAAGAAACCCACTCTGGTATTATTTTGCTCTTTTAAACTCCCAGTAACCACCATGTAATAATTATACTCTCGCAGGCTTCTATTAACAAATACATTTGGGGCCTTTTTCCCATTTTTGGTGGCTGAAAACCGCATCGTGGAGGCTGAATTAAATATTTTTGCCGGCATTTTGACTTCTCTTGCGAAACGACTCGATTGACAGCCTTTATTTTGTGAATGTTTGAGGTTATTAGTGTTTTTGCTTTAATCAAACAAAGTGACTCTCGCTTCGTCCTGTGAAGTGATGCATGGCCTGTTAACTTATTCTGTCAAACAGCTAAAGGCAAGTTTGTTTTTCTTGCTCACTGGGTCCGACACTCAACATGAAAATGTGGCAACTGCTGGTGGGCCGATGTGATTTATGGTGCCTGGAAGTCGGTTAGTTTTCGATGTGAACCAGCGCTACACTGATCCTCATCCAAGCCTAAACCCCTAGGTGTGTTATTAATTGGGAATAATATAGGGAAAATTTTCTGGACATTCGCTGCACTTGCACAAGTTACTTCTGGACTGCAAAAGCAAGTGCAAGTTTTTTTTTTTCTGCTACCTCTCTTTCTTCCTCTGTTTCTCACACTCTGACACACAAAACCCGCCTAGCAGCACACACCAGCAGTCATGCTTTTCCGTGTTCAGGTCCTGGACTCGTCCCTCCATACTTCCTCTCCTGGCTCCAAGCTGTATCATTTTTCCGAAGCTGCATTTATCCTCCGGGGACGCTCACTTCCTTTGAGCAGCGACTTATAAATAGCATTTCAAACCCTGTTCCCCCGAAAAATCTGTTTTCACTGTACAGGCAAAACATCGTTTCACTCCGCTGTTGTTTGGTTTCACCTCACGATATCTATTTCAAAGGAGAAACCTTCCTGAAGAGTGACACCCATTGTTGGAGTTTTGTTTGATTTCCTCTCAGGGTATAATCTTAGTCAGCTAAAATGTTTAATTCAATGAAACAGCCTGCCTCAAAACTGCGCTGCAGCTCCGGAATAAATTCCCATAACAGGTTACAGTAACCAGCTGGAGTCTGCTGTGCCAATACCGCAGGGTTTATTGTTTGAGAAAAGACATTCATTCCAACTGTTTATGTGGCAATGTTATGGCGATGTCGTCGCCAGCTTGTAATTACTCCACCATGTTAAGACCGACGTTAAACCAAACACAGAGCTTTTCTCACTAAGCTGACTTGAGCTTCGGTGTATGACATGAGGTTTCATCATCTCCGCTTATTTCCTAAATGATACCATTGCTCACACTGACCCCGTAAATATTTACATTGGAGTCCAGAGAGAAGTCAAGCTCAGTCTCTAATGATAGGCCTGATCAAGAACTTAAACTCCTAATCACTGTGCTTTTATTGTTGTCAAAGGAAACCACAACTATGGCTGTAATTATAATATTTTCTTATTTTGACTTTAATTGAAAACTAGACTTTTTTTATGCCTATAAAACTAAAAACTGATTGGATGAAAAGGTCAGTTTTGGACAGCCCCTAATTCTTATTATTGGCTTTAAATTCCAGGAGGATATTATATAGTATATTTTAAAACATACTTTTGATTATAATAAAACTCCCTGGAAGTCTTAGGGGTTCCATTTTCATACTTAGCTGTACGAGCTTCAAAACTTCAAAGATACGAGTGACACAGTGCTCGATCTGTGCAGGCAAGGAGTTTTCTGACTAATGTCTGATGAATGCCAGCCACGGTGAAAGTGGGTGTCAATAATGGGCCCATCTGTGTGCACAATGGACCACTTGTTTTGGATCAAGTTCCCCTTTTTTACTCCTGGACTTTTGACAAACATGATGAAAGTTTGTTTGGCACTAAGGTGGAATCAGATTTTCCCATCGGCGCTACAAGTAAATTCCTTCGGAAGCAAAAATATGCATGTTTTTTTTTTATGATTGTACACAGCAGAGATTGTGTACAATATATAAGAGGTCGATCTCAAAGCTATTCGCTTCAGTAAAGGTGTTTTGAGACATTCAGTTGGAGAGTTGTTTGAATAAAACTGACTTTTTCTAAAGCAACAAATCTGTCTTGCAGAATATAGCAGCTTGCCCTTGTTTGAATTATAGTCGAGGTAGGTTTCACAATCAAATCCAGAGGGTTTCAAAGTGTTGCCGACATGCATGAATCACATACTGTATTTTCCTTTTGTAACAAGTTTGTATTATGAGATGAGACTGTAGCAGAATGTTGTCATACAGCAGATGCAAAACATGAATGGTATATATCTGTCTGCTGATATTTAAATGGCTTCGTCTTTCTGTTTCTTAAGTTTAACATGATGTTAACGCTCGTGGTAAGTACCCACAAAGTAAAACGGTCTGTGCCTCTGAAATATGCTTGCGTCAGCTGTTAACAACTGCTGTCTGCTGTCTCCATGCAGGTGCAGATGAGGAGTACATCTACATGAACAAAGTCATTGTTGGCGGCAAGGACAAAAACAACAAAGGTGTGAGTTTCACAGGGTTCCTCCCTGAAGTGTGATACCGATACTTGTTGTTGTTAGGTTTTTTATTTTTCCATATCTGACATATAATACATCAAGTTTTTTATTTTTCCTATTGAAAACAAAGGACGCAATTTATTATTTTATGTCATGCTAGCAGCATGGATGGCAACATCAGTCCGACCAATAATTCATGAAACTTTATACATGCTTTCATGTAAACCAGAGGATATGAATGAGTGATTTTGGTGAACATGAGATTCACGTTTTTGTTTTTGTCTCATCAGATTGCCATGAAATACAGCACATTACGATATTCATAGTCATACACAGTAGTTGGTAATACCTTAACATCATCTGGCGCTTACGGCTTTTCGCGCTAACTCACATTCCCATAGGCCTCAGCTGTGGTTTGTGTTTGGTGCTAATCAGCAAGTGTTAGCGTGCTAAGCTAAGATGGTAATTGTGGTAAACATTATACTGTACGTGCAAAATAGCATGTTAGCATTGTCACCGTGAGCTCAGACCAATGTAAATACAGCCTCACAAAGCCGCTAGCATGGCTGTCGACTCTTAAACCGTGTCTCAATTTGGATACTTGCGTTAGTACACTTCTAGTACACAGTGTACGTGTACTTCCTGCCGTAGTGCGCTCATATTGGCACGGTAGTGTTGTCTCAATTCAAGTACGGTTGTTGTGCGCTTCCAAGAAATGACTATCACAAAATTTTACTGCTTTTTCTTCTTCTTCTTCACCAAATTGCAACGGTGTTGAGTCCTTACATTAACATTTGGCTGCCAAAATAAAAATACAAAACATATGTACAACTCAGATCTATATATCGCAGCATTCGCCGCAACCACTTCAGCCCTAACACCATTTTCACACTGCCACTGGAACACTTCTGCCATAATGGCGACCACTGAGGGCAACCACTCAATGTTCAGTCTGTTATGAGTGTGCCATACGGGTACTTGTGGTTCACCGACAGTGTGAATGCACTTACATACTCAAAATAGCAAGTACACAAATTGAGACACACCGTTAGTATTGTTGGAATATATTTATCTATTTAGTTAGCATTGCATGTAGGCTAGGGACATATTTCATTATCAGTCATCATACTACATGTTTGATTTGGCACTTTATGTTAGGCTACCACTATTATCCATTAGTTAGTTAGTTATAGGTAGGTATCACCATTTTGGCTTTGGGACTATCACTGTAAAGGATATTTGGTGTTGAATTATATGCAAACTGCAACCAGACTTTCTAATAAAAGACCCTGTCTGGTATTTTGAGGTTGTCCAAGTCGGTCAAACATAAGCACATACTTGTTGTGTTATTGCACCTCATGCTCAATATGACATGATTTAAGTGAATAGCAGACAGAATAAACTGCCACAAGCAGCGTCCCCCGACCCCTCCCTCCCACTCCCCCCACCTCTCACCCCCATTTCCTGTCTGTTTCTTCGTAACTCCTCACCATCTGAGACTGGACCTGTTTTGTTTGGACAGTGCTGAAGAATGTGGTTTCAGTGAGCACTAAACTTAACAGACATATTTTCTGCAGCGACGCTAGCAAAGCCACAAGTTTTCTCTCACAGACTTAATGGAAACGTCGGGTTCAGAAGTGAGAATTGAGGTTTCTTGATCACTGATCGTGCGGTAAACCTGAAATTTCCCTTTCAGTTAACACGCAAGAGAAAGACGTTTTAAGATTTAATGTTACAGTAAAACACTCTTTTAAAAAAAGAAAGCTACCTCATTGCTATTACAGCTCAGCTCGTTCACCAGGCTCCCGCTGGTGCAAAAAGCTTTGACCTGCAGCAAAGTTCATCACTCTAAATTTTGCTTAATGTCCCCGAGCAACAAAATCACAAGGTCCACAAGCATTTTTTTCTTTTCTCTATCTAATACGTAGGATAATAAGGATGCGCTGTAGCTGAGTTCATGAATGAGACAGAGAAACTTTTAAGAAGCTCTGCCCTTTTATGTTGATCCACATATCAGCATTCGAGTAGAAACTAGGTGAAAGGATTGAGGATAGAGGAAGTAGTATCATTCCAACCCCCTCTTGAGATTAACAAGATGGGAAAGCAGAAAAAAAACCCTTTTTTTTTTTTCTGACTCACAAAATCTGCTTTATTTTTTACTCTACTCAGCCTACATTGCTTTCCACATGCTGGGAAATATGTTTATTTGCTTTCCTGCTGATACTTGGGGGAGGAGTTTGACCCTCCTCTGTTAAATATTAAGCTACAACCAACACAACATTGTCTTAGTTTAATAGAAGGGAAAACAACTAGTCTCACCCAAAGGTTATACCTATATGGTCTGAAAATAGTTTAGCTGTCTGTTTCCTGGCTTTATGCTTAATGTGGTATTGATCTGCTCATCTATCTCTCGGTAAGAGGAAGGTTGGGGACCTATAAAGTACATTAATGTACACTGTTTGTGGAAGGGAAAAGCATAATTCTTTAATCTCTTTTGCAGATCTTGTTTTATTTTCTTTTTCTGCGCTGCGGTGTGTGTTTTGTGTAATAGGGCTGTTGCTACCATACAAATGCCTCCCCTTGATTTGGATTATGTGGTCACCGTAAACTAACAATGAAGGGTCTGTGCTCACGGCGAGGGTTAGTGATACCAGGAAACACTGGGATGGATGTATAGGAGACATCTGGACATCTGGAAATAGTTTGGAATAAAAAACTGACCCGAATTTTGACACACGTGATGAGCCAGTTCTTCTCATTTATCCCCACTTCCTGCAAATTCATTTCACACCAGTCAACATAAACGCACGAGTTGGGATTTCTGTCATTCACTGACCTCCCTCTTTATATTTTCACCACACAGATGACAGACCAGACGCCTTCATCAACGGAAAAGCAGCGAAATATGTCTCCGTCCCACAGAAGAGCCTTCCCGACCTGCCGCCCCCAAGAGCAGTAAGTGATCACCAGCTCGATTCCATCAGTGGATCATCATGTGAAATGATTTGGCCTTACGCACGCGGCTTTTTGAGCGGCTGCCACTGTGTTGGAAATGGTAATAGCATAATTGACCCCAGTAGGGCTGCTGAACTCAACGAAGTACATGAGAAAGTTCTGTGGAAATCATGACATTCAACAGTATGCAGAAGGATCCCAGAGACAAATTCCAACTTTAAATCTAATTGACAGTATTTTGTTATTTTCTTAGAGTGAGGACATTATCACTGTGCACCTTAAGTACTATGGACTGATGCCACATGTTTCCAGAGAATTGCATGTAAAAAAAAAAATGCAGTCTGCAGTCATACAAGCCAAAAAACATTTCCCACAGCACTGAAAGTCACAAATATGAAATATATTCCCTCCCCTAAAAAATACAGAAACAGGTATTTTATCACTCATGGGCCAACAAACCTGGAGAAGTGAGTATCCAAGAGTGTGTGTGAGAGAGCTGTGGTGTGTTTTATGTAGACTGGGAGGCCAGTAGCTCCTGAATTGGCCCAGTGTGACTTCAGGAAAAACGTAGAGAATGAGAGGTTTAGAACATCCC
Source organism: Protonibea diacanthus (assembly GCA_028641955.1). Lineage (NCBI taxonomy): Eukaryota > Metazoa > Chordata > Actinopteri > Sciaenidae > Protonibea > Protonibea diacanthus. Next base: position 15,263,009 of record CM053996.1, on the reverse strand, counting down.
GTCAGTGCCTTTGAACTGTGTACACACACACACACACATGCACAGTGGCCTCCCCTAATATAAACTACAGTAGCAGCTGTTGCTAATCAGAACCAATGCTTAGTGCCAGCACGTGTGCATGTGTGTGTGTGTGTGTGAGTGTGTGTGAAAGTGAAGGTACTCAAATGAGGAACATTTGTGTCACTATGCAGTTTTATTTCAACTCTTACTCATACTCTAGTTTAGAAACCCTAAAAAAAAAAAAAAAAAGAAAAGAAATGCCATTGTTTTTCGGCTCAGCAGTGATTTCACAGTTGAAGTATAGCTTCCACAAATGCCTCAGATGTGTCTGGCTATTTCTTCCTCCTTCCCCTCTGCATCCAGCTGTGGTATAGCTGGTCCCATCTTGGGAAGTCTGAGTAAACACGTCCAGAGTGAACCGCTCTTTGGAAATCCCTTCATCTGCCTGCGGGGCTTCCATCCATTGTCAGTGATGGTGTACTCAAGAGTCAGCATGTGTTTAACTGTGAACACAGAGTCCCCCCTTATCATCGCAGAGAACAGCGCCCCCTTACTGTTGATGTAGTGCCCCGGCAAGGCTGTCCACTGGCCTGTCGTAATGTTGTAGCAGTCCATGAGACAGCGCAAGAAGTCATCGCAAGGCCCGTTGCGCATCACATACAGATTGTCTCTGTGAGCCACCATGCAGTGGCCATAGCTTTGAGGTTTGACCATCGTGGTTGCTAGTTTCCACTCGTCAGTCGCTGGTATGTACTCATATATGTCTGTGGTGTCTGGTGGTTTCCAGAAGCAAACAAACATCCGCCGTCTTGCAACAGCGCAAGCAGCAGATGCTACAGGTCTTGGTGCATGTTGTATAAACGTCCACTCTCCCTTCTCAGTGTCGTAACACTCTGCTGTGGAAATGATCCGTTTTTTGAATTCGCCGCCGATAGCATAGAGTCGCCCATTGTGCCCCAGTAGGGTGAAGTCAAATCTTGGTTGTTTTGGACCTGGAAGTGCGGTCCAAACTCCTGTCTCAGGGTTGTAGCAGAAGCCGCCGTCCACTGTGTCCTTCCCATAACCGTAAACACCCCCTACGATGTACAACCGATTGTCGAGCACTGCCACTCCAGCCATGGAGGTGCTGCAGAGAGTTGGGAGGTTTGTCAGGTGCTTCCACTCCCCCTCTTTTTCATCAAGGTAGCAAACAACCCTAAAGGAGTCATGTAGCAGCTCCATTGAAGGCGAGTGTGTGCCTAAAGCAATGTAAGAAGTAGGAGACAGTGCTTGAGAATACTCAAGAAGGTCTTCAGGAATTGTGCTCTCTGCTGCTTCCTTCAAATCATCAAAAGCATCACGAAGGAAAAGAGCAGCGTTATGAAACAGAGCGTGAACCCCAAAGATGGACGCTGCTTGGTAAAGCAAGAGGCAGTTGTCTGAGTCAATAATGTCACAAAGATGTTGCACCAAACACGCAATCTGCAGGAAGGCAGCACACTCTACAGCTTCTACAAGTTCATCCGGGTCACTGATAGTGGGGACCTCTCCCCTGCACACAGCAAGGGCAATGAGGAAACCCCTTGCGCGCACGCCTCCCTTCAGGTGGAGCTCGTCCCGGTGACTTTCTATCATCCCAGAGTGAAAGAGCGCGCAGAAATAGTTGCTGTACCTCGCTAGCAAGGCTCGCTCCACAGTGAACCAGCTATCCTCCACCCTCACTCTCAGCGAGCCCGCCTGGTCCTCTCTGCGCTCCGGATCAAGGGTTGCATTCTCTCCGTGAATATCCCGGTTGACTCCCAGGCCTTCAGGCTCTCCCATGATCCTTTAAACCTCTAGTCTTTTCTCTTGCTAAAACCAGCTTTCGGTCTGTGAATCAAGTGTAGATTAGCCATTTTTTCCACAGAACCGGACGGTAAATAAAGGTTTGTGAGGGTTCCATTGCGTCCTGTCTGCACGGTCTGAAAATAGAGCGGTACTATAGATAGCAGCTGTGCCACTCGCAAGCGTCAGGCAGGGAAGGAAAACTGTTGACATGCACAGTAAGCGGTAATGTGGCTGCTGGCAACTGGTGATTATCATAACCGAATTATAACTGGCTAGCTTAAGTGTTTGCTGAATTATTCATGATTATCTCCTGCCTCTTTAAATTTTGTTTTACCTTACTATGAATCTTTTAATGTACATTTTCTTTATTTATACTACAGAAGGAGAAACCAAAATCTGGAACTAAAGATACAAAGGGTTTACAGGAAGTTAAAGTGTTTCCAAGAAGACAAGATAATGGAAAAGTAAATACAGTACGTGCGCAGTCATGTGATTTTCTTCGGGCTTTTTAAGTTTTTTATTTCACACACAAGTGTTTCGAAACCAGAGAGATACCACGTTACAAGCGGTGCAGAGATAGCGAAAAGGCCCAGTGAGATCTCCAGAATCTGCCTTTCCGAAGCTGAGCCACGACTGATTATTTTTATCACTACCTTCTCCTCTGCTCTGAGCTCCCAGCAGGCTCTTAGATACACTGTTTGAGTGTGCGAGTGTGTGTATGTGTGTGCCAGATTCTTGGCATGGGAACCAGGGATTTTCCATGTTCCTCTGACTGTTCGTTTTTTGGGCTCTTTTTCCCACTCTTTACTCAAAGCCCCTACACCACACCCCTATTCCTCCTCCGCCACCCCCCCACCCCCCCTCTCCCTCTCCCCCGCTTTGTTATTTATGCTCTGACTCCTCAATCCATTCCTTCTACACCATGTTTCTGTGGCGAGGATGTGTGCCTATGTGTGTGTCTGAGAAGTGAAAGGAAGCGGCTAAAGTGGCGACTGCAAAGTATCCTGGGGAGGGACAACTCAGAGACACACACCTGGCGACCTCCCTTCTGTTCTTTAATATGAGTCCAGCTGTCGTCTTTCGCTTTGGTCCAAACAATAGGCAGATTTAGGTTTTTTTTTTTTTTTTGGAAATGGAGAGAGAAAAAGAAAGCAGATAGAGATAAGGGTGGGCGTACTGGGGGGCTGCTGCTGCTGCTCTGGAATGCCTGGCTCTTTGTTTTAATTAATAACAGATGCCTGAACTGAACTGCTGTGTTTTTTTGTTGTTTTTTTTTTTCACCGTGGAGCAGTTTACACTGTTTGTGCTGTACAGTCTTTTTCTCAGAAGAATCCCTTTGTCTTATGAAGTTCCCGTCAGCTCGAGCTTTGAGCTTTTATAGCTGTCTCTCTCTTATTTCTGGGGTCATACACTCTCAAAAGAATTTCATTAACGGTCAATCAAATAGATTCAGGCTGATTTGTGGCCGTATCAAAACCACAAACTGACATAACATAATGTGTTGCCATTATTATTGTTTAACAAAGGAATACTTTTGTAATATTATTTTCCCCATTTATTTATTTATTGATCCCCATCTATTTTAGATTTTATCGTTTAAATGAACTAATTTATCATCAAAAAAAGCTCTATAAATAAAAGATTAATCTGAAAGTATCATGTTAAAGTCAATGTCATATATCTTATTGGCTCCTTTGATCCGATGGTTTGTTTATTTCCGTTATTGTGAGACTGGCTTAATTCCACTTAACTCCTCTGTGATTCATGGCATCGTCCATCTCGTTCCGTATCAAGGCTTAGACTGGGCCCGCCTCTGAAAAAGCCACTTAACGGCACCGTTGCCCTCTTTACTTATTTAAAGTACTCAGTTTAAAGCTCGTGTTGGCGTGCACTCGGCATGTGCGCGATGAGTCAACTTGTCGGTTTAAGGTTGCTTTCCTTGCTAGTCAACACCAGAAATACTAGTCAGTTAAGCTAATTCAGGCGTTACCAATGATACTAATTAAGGTTCCATTCCATTCAGGTCAAACAGAGTCAGGGGGCTGCTGTGGTGCATGTTGGTTCACCGGTTCTGCTGAAATAAATGGAACAGAGCCTTAATTAGTTTAATTGGAAACACCGGCGTTGACCGTACTATTTCCTGTGAAAATGGTTACTGTGAAATTTCAGTAGTTTCCCAACGTGTTTACTTGGTATTTAAATGCAGATAATGTAACAAACTGCCGCTTATACTGATGTATGTACTTTAGCACGGTAAGTAAGTAAGAAGTCTGGCTGCGGTTTGTGTATTTGTGAGTCAAACTTTGTTCAATTTTGGTTGTTTTCGGAACGTTTTATTACTTTTAGACTAGTCCACTAAACCATCGGCTTAATCTGCAGGAACTGACACACTTAAACAGAATCCATTAACAGCCATTAGCTACTCATGTATTTGACAAGTCTGCTCTTAGTCAGATAAGACTTTGGCCGCAGACTTGTTTTATTTTCACGTCATTGCATCATTTTGAAGATAGAAAATTGTAACTCATACAACGTTCTGACATTTGTATTTGCTGATCTCTGCTTTACGGATAATCCTCCACAGCGCCGTAATGTGTAGCTGATGTCACTTAGACCGCAGTGATAAAATCTCCATCCCACGCGCTCCTTCATGGAGCGTTTCCTCCACCTTCTAGCACACACTTCTAATCACACAAACAAGTCATCGTCACTATGACTCCTATGTTGGTTCACGGCATGACACTCAGTATGATAACTTACTGCATCTGCTACGTATTACTGGAAATGAGTTAGCTCGCTGATGCGATTTGGTGGGAAAAAGCAGGGGATTCCCTGTTTACTGGGATCTGACTCTTAAACAGCCACATGAGAAATGATGATTTTTGTACAAACAGACAAATATGATTTATTTGTCAGTATTTTGTTGGTCTGTAAATCTGGACTGAAGCAGAAACTGTGGTGCCGCTGTACTGTGGTATACTGTCAGACCCGCCACAGGCTGGTAACCTCCAAACGCAGTATATCACTGCCTCTTCTCTCTCTAATTTCATTCATTCCTCTTTCACAGAGTTTTGCTGCACACCAAACATCAAATCCCATCATCACACTCAACTTTTGCTGTATTAAATGTTGTAAGTGGTTTTGACCCTCTAATCTCCACCCCGAGTCGAACAAACTCTTCTGAGATACTTCAAGATGTTCAACTTTGTGAACACTAATACTCTCCCACAGAGCCAGCCTCCCTCCAGCATGGTTTCTACAGTATATATATGCAGCTCCCTCTGTGTTTAAGGGTTGTACTTCATTATTCTCTGATCTTGGTGAGAATGTGACAGACTTTGGGGGAATACAGTGAACCTGAAGGAATACAGACAGTATGTTCAGATCAGTAGTGGGTGGAAATGTTAGACATAGTTAAGAAATCGCTTTTTGTTCAACTCCGGGTTTCACAGAGTTCAGTTCTTCTTGTTAAAAATGTATCCAACAACATCAGACTTCTGTAATATGAATATATAAGCTGTGTCCTCGGGTGATTTACTCTACATGTTATGTAACATTAAAAGAATATTTTAAATAATTTTACAAAACAACTGTACAGAAAGAAAGTTATTTTACTTCCCCTTTGGCCACAGAAGAATTCCCCACTATCGTCCATCTCTTTCCTTCATGACGTTTTGATAGATTTCATCTCCAGCTGGCAGCTACTGAGCTGTCATCTTAGTTCGAGTGTGTGCCAAGACAAAACTTGCATATCTGCCATCTTCTGCCTGCCACCGTGGATAGAAACAGTTTGAAACATGTGGTCACAGGTTGAAGAGAGAACGTTTTTCAGTGATGTAATTCCCAAGAAACTGTCACACAAAGAGGACTTGTTTTTGCCTTTGTCTTCCACATAGCTGTGACTGTATCCTGGAAACACTTAGACACCGAGTCGGTTTTCTCTTGAATTTCATCAGACGTACTAGTTACCACATGCATGACACTCTTAAAAATACTAATGAAGCAGAACTTGTTGTTGCCATGTAGTTATGTACTACAAACAAATGTCTTTTGCATTTCTACATTTTTAACCTTTAATTTTAACCCTTTATCGGGTGAGGAACCACATACTAACTTCCACGGGCCGCACGTCTCTCAGTGAAGGAGCAGAATCACGTGACTTTCTCCGGCCAATCAGCGAATGTCAGGCTGCGTCACAGGTAGCGTTGCAGGTCACAGGTCCTCTTATATCCACCAATAACACTCCAGGGTTGATATTTTAGTGTTTCAGTGAGTGCCCTATAAAGGGTTAAAGGGTGTATTCGAGAAAGAAAAGCGAAATAAGAACTCCAGCGATGACAGATGTCTTTGGATCATGTAGCTGATTAACTGACTTTAGCTGAATATAAAAGTAATCCTTAATGAATTGAGACTTCTTCACACAGCCAAGCAGCAGAGAGGTCTGGTGGTTGCCAGCAGTTTGGGAAGGGGCAGACAGACAGTCTTTACCACACAGGAGATGAGAAGAAAGACAGAAGTGAAGCCAGACTGCTGATTGATTTCAGGAAAGCCACAGGGCCCACACACACACACACATACACAAACACACATTAAAATACATGCTCGCCCACTCTTTTCCATGCTCACACACACATACGCACATCCCCGAAGGCAGGCATGTAACTCTGCAGTGCACCGGGTCAGACAAGGATTAGTTACACAAGGAATTCCCTTACTTACTCCTGACGTGACAGCTGGATCAGACACATGTTTAGCCTGGAGGGGTGAGAACGCATGTTGATGATGTGCGTGTGTGTGTGTGCGTGTGTGTTGTTGTTAACCTGGACGTTTTCCTCCTCTGGGAGTTCATTGAACGTACTTGCGTGGTGGCTGTGGGGCATATCACTGAACTTCTTGAGAAAACCCTCACCGTTCTCTCTTTTTGTACCTTTCTCCTCTTTTTCCCATCTGGCAGGGCGTGGCGGGTCGAGAGCCGTTCCCCTTACCTGCAGTTCCCTCTCCAGCCTGTATAGACCCTTCAGAGAGTTACTATGAGGAGGCTCAGCCCTATGAGGAAACTTTTAATGGTAAGAACTCTGATTCAGTGTTAGATCTCTGCTTCCCTGCACTTGTTTCACATAGACACAGCTATTCACAGCAAGGCCCAGCTCAAGAAGTGTTAAACTGAGGCTGTTTACTGGTAGCTCACCAGGTAAACCTCAGAATCCACTAGAAAAAAAAAAAAGGTGATATTTTGTGGTTAGACGGACAACCAATACCAAACTACGTGAGCCATAGACATATCAGCTGGGCCTCTTCCTGCTCTGTTATGTTTATTCTTCAGAAAACCTAAACCTTTCAGGTGTTAACCATAATGCAAACTGACACTATAGCAGCACATGCTCTTATAAGAAATGGCCGGTTCTTGCAGGAGGTGGTTTCATACACTGCGAGACTTGCAATAAAAATAAAAGCCGTGCTGCACACACTGAAATGCCATGAGAGAGGTTTTGTTCTGCCATAACGCTGCAGTAGGTTTGTTTATATGTTGGGCTGTGGTAGATACGTTTAACTGCTGAAATGTAACACACTGAGACGGTAGACTATATCTAAATATATCTAAGTAACAATGGACACAGCCTCTATGACAGGTTTCTGAGGAGCCGATGTGAAGCTCAGACTGTGGTGGCTCTGGTCGGCTTCTTGCCTCTGCCGCACTTTGGAGTGTTGACAGCATTGACAGCACTCACCTGTCAATCAAAATACTCTAAAGAGTGTATAACTTTAACTTTAAGTTCAGGTGTGTGCTGCAATATAAAATAGACATTTATCCTCATATTTTTCCCCCCAATCTTCCAAACTTTCTTCGTCTTCTCCGTCTTCTTCTTTCCGATTCCTTTGATGTTGTGTAGATCTGGACTGTTTTGGCCTCTTCTCAGGGCCCTGGATGCGAGTGCAGAGCTCTGACAGTGTGGTCTATGCTGTTATCAACAGGGGTAGCTACCTATCTATCACTGGATGTGTGTGTTCGCGTATGCCCTGTCTTGGTCTTGCTGTTGTGCACTGCCCAATCGGCACGACTTCAGTCCGTCCTCATTGTCTGGCATGAGTATCTGTGCATGTAAACAAACAACTTCTTGTCGAGTGACGGTCCCATCTTATCAATTCAATCATTTTTTGTTTGTCACCGTCTTTCATCAGTGGTTTAACACGTTATTTGCAGCCTGATTGTTGCAAGGAAATCCCCATCCATTGAAGGTCATCATGAAGAAATAAGACACTGACATCATTTGGTCCTTCAAACTCATCTAATGTTTAATGTGTATCGCTGCTACTCATGCCTTTTAACTTCAGCACCCATTGTTACTTCGCCTTTGTTTCTCCAGTTAAAGCTTAACATTTCTGATTTTTGTCACTTAGATGACGGGGAGGCAGTTAGCAGTTCATACGAGTCGTACGATGAGGAGGAAGTGACCAGAGGAAAGTCACCGTCAGCACAGCACCAGTGGCCGTCAGCCGAGGCGTCCATTGAGCTGATGAAGGACGCTCGGATCTGTGCCTTCCTGTGGAGAAAGAAGTGGTTGGGCCAGTGGGCCAAACAGCTGTGTGTCATCAAAGACCATCGCCTACTGGTGGGTACAAGACTGTGTGAAAATCTGAATGAAAGTTTTCTGTTTTCTGTTTATGTTCTGTTCTATTATGGTCGTGAACACAGAGGGTTTTATGAGGGGTTTTTTGAAGGGTAGGATTTGTTTATATTCTCCTTGTAATTAAAAGATAATTTGAAAGTAAGAGAACCCTCCGAATATATTTAAAACTCTATGTTTAGCTGTCACACGCTGTCCTTGTTTGACACTTATTTTTAGAATGGAAAATATTAGTACAATAAATCAAACTGTAAACAAATATAGCTGTACAATCATTTATTATGGTTCTCTCCTCAAATGGACTGAAAATGATGAGAAAGCCCCCAATGCCAAGGAGCAAAACAGCACAATACCGGGACCAGAACCGGGACAAAAATATGCTAATGTGCTTTCTTTCCAAGAATTACAAAAACTCACTGTACACCTACTGTATGCCCAGTGACAAGAGACCAACTTGCAGGTGAATAAAGTGGAAAAGCTAGTGGCTAAAGAGCTTGAAGTTTTTCTCAAGAGGTGTTTATTTATATGTCTATGGTGGAGACCAAAACAAAGCTAAAAGGATCGTTAATTTCAGACTATTTATCAGGCATACACAAACTCAAACCCAATGGAGGTTTCAGGCAAATGTTTGCTAACTGACACATTCACCATATTACATTTACCAGATAATAATATGTCAATGCAAAGTTTGTCACACTGCCCCCAAGTGGCCAAAAAGTCAGTTAACGCAGATATACAGAGCTCTTGGGATTAGCCATGCTTAGCATAAACACTATAAGCAGGGTAAAACAGCTAACTTGGATCTCTCTGGTAACCGGATTGGATGATAATTAATTTTAAAAACAATACAGGAAAATAATTAATTCTAAATATATCGTATACTACCTCATATACTACCAACATGCTGTCGTACAATAGCACACGTGTTAAACTGCTGCCTACGTTCAGCCCTCGTACTGCCAAATCACAAATTGAATGTTATCTCTGCCCCTCTCAGTGCTATAAGAGCTCCAAGGAGCAGACACCTCTGCTGGACGTGAGTCTTCTGGGCTGCAGCGTGGTCTACAAAGAGAAGCAGCTGAAGAGGAAAGAGCACAAACTGAAGATCATTCCAGTGGGAGGGGAGGCCATCGTGCTGGCTCTGCAGAGCAAGGAGCAGACAGAGCAGTGGCTGAGGGTGAGCCACTCCAAAAAATCCCACGTGGAGCAGCATTATTACTCGGCATGCAAGTTAATTCTGCAGTTTTGATGCTGACATTAACCAACCACCTGTTTATTCATTAGGTGATTCAGGAGATCAGTCCCAAACCAGCTGAAAACTGTGACCCCTCTGTATCTGACTCCCCAAGGCTCATTTGTACAAAGGTACATTTATTTTTCATCTTCATGCTTTAGAGCACCTGGGAAGGAGTTTTTCATTGCCTCTACTTAAACCACAGGAACCACTGGGTTCAATAACAATTTCATAATTTGTATTACTAATGATTCATGCTGACTAAAATGTTGATATGAACTTTAAGGGAGAGCTAAGTGAGAGACACTCTGTGGCCTCAGAGAGCGGCAGCAGCACTGACAGCCATGCTGAGATCCCTGAAAACAAAGATGGTGAGTCACTTTTACTCAGTCCATGATATGCTTTTAGGTACATGCTGCTGCTGTAAAGACCTGATCGCATCCTTCTTCTCTTACCCTGCACAGTGAAGAAAAAAAGTGGCGCAGGTTTGAAGTTCAGCAACCTCATGAACATCGGCAAGAAGAAAACCTCTTTGTTAGAGAGCCCAGAGAAATGTGTGGACACCTCAGGTGAGCAACGATCTACCGGATGTGTCATGGTCAAATGTGTGCTGATGGCCACCATGTGTAGTTATTTTATGCCAGATTAAACATATGAATATTTTCTTCTAATTAAAAAAAATAACCTCGTGATTGAGTTACCTCCTCTTACCATCTGTCAGGCTACCTCAACGTGTTGGTGAACAGCCAATGGCGCACCTGCTGGTGTCTAATCAAGAACGGGCAGCTATGGTTTTACCAGGACAAGGGCAAGAACAAAGTGAGCCAGCCGGCTGTGACCCTGGGGGGCTGCAGCGTCTTGCCCGACCCCAGCCCTGAGCACCTGTACTCCTTCAGGATCGACATGGACGGCACACAGCTGGCAACCTTAGAGGTAGATGATTTGAAACATCCCTGCAAATGTAAGGAAATTGAACAGACGTGTTATTACTGTAAAGGCTGGATTAAATTACAGTTTAATGCTATAATATTTCTCCAACCATTGTTGAATAAATAGTTTGACACTCTTTCACTAAAGTGAAGGATGTCAGCTGGTTAACAGTCCATGGATGGAAGGTTTAGAGGGATTTGTTGGCAGAATATGGCAGAAATGAAACACAGTATGAATTACTGTATATATTTTCAATTTGCTACCTTAGAATGAGCCTTTTAGATCTATAGATGCCGCAGGTCCTCTTCCATTTTCGTGAGTTTTACAGCCAAACCTCCTCCTTCTCCTTTGTGCTTGGAAAGGGAGGCGAGTGGTATTCAGTCGGTTGCAATCTGCAGCTTTGTTTTCCTTAGATGAGAGCTCACTTCAGTGTTACTTGGTAGGAGAAATAACCAGAAGCCTAGCACGTCTGGAATGACCAAAACAAACGTCAGCACTTTCTTAGTAAGAGAAAAGGCCCCTTAAACACTAACATGTCCTCATTGGGAAATCACTTTCTGCTGACATCACACTTAGCCTATGTAATATATGTGTGCGCACAAGGGTGGTCTGCATGTTTGTGTGCATACATGCGTGTGTGTGTGTGTGTGTGTGTGTGTGTGTCTGAAGGGTGTGGATGTACTGGGATTTCAGGGACCGATGCTACGCCCTTTTTCATTAAGCTTCCAGTACCACCCTACTACCCCAGTGCATGTTTGGTCATAGGCAATGGAATTTAATGTTTAGTCTCGAGGGCTCTATCTGACAAATGTATGGTTTGTTTTTGTTTCTTGTTTCATGTTATGAGTCTTTTTTTTCCACAAGTGTATTGTATTATGAATTTCCAGGTCAAGTATTAATCAAAGCAAACAACCTTTTTTAACTATACGTAAAATATTTCAGTTTAGGTAGCCAAAATAGTAATAGGCCGTTCTGTCTCTTCATAAATCTGCTTTATTATTAGCTGATTATTGCTGCTATAAAACATTCTGAATCAAAGTATTGCCACTTAACTGTATAGTCTATATATAAATTGTTCTATTCTTATTCCACACATTTCTAGAAACAGTTTTACATCTTTATCAGACACTGCTCGGCCCGTGGATACACATTTAACTTCTTAAAAAGGTTTTGCATATTAAAATACTGCTGGCTATGGATGCTGTATCAATCATCTTATTAACACAAAGTGACAGAGGGCATGCAACACAAACCATGAGCTGTTTTTAAGCTCACAGTGTTGCAAGTGCATGGTATGTACTGAATGCACTTTGTTCCATCCTCTCCTTTCCTCTCCTCTCTCAGGCTAAGACGTCCGCCGACATGGGCCACTGGCTGGGCCTCTTGCTGTCACAGACGGGGAGTAAGACAGACCCAGAGGAGCTGACTTACGACTATGTCAACGCTGAGAGGATCTCCAGCATCGTCACTGCTGCCAAGACGTCCTTATAGTGAGCTCCTCACTTCTGTCCACTTTAAGCTAGCACTGGTCCCGCTGGTGTGTGCACAACATTTAAACAAGTCTTGTGTGTATTTGTGTGTTTCTCTAGCTTGATGCAGAGGAGGTATTCAGAGCCAAACACCTACATAGACACCCAGCCCTCCCTGACTCACAACTCTGATGAACTGTATGATGATGTGGCCTCTATAGCTGATCCAGAGGTATGTTGTGCTTGTGAAAAACTGAAGTTATCTCCAAAAAAAATATGGGAATCAAACTGATGACTAAAATGTGGTTTACACTTTCTTAGTTTAATTTCGGTTTTACTATTACATGTACCCACACTATCTGTCCACTGTCCAATTGCATAACTTCCTGTTTTCGTGTGAAAAGGACACTGAAGAGAGCGGCCTGCCAGACAGTGAGGACAACAACCTGCAGGAACATGATCAAATATGCGCGCAGGATACACAAAACTCAGAACAGGACACTGAAAACAGGATTTACCTGGACCTAGTCCCTGTACGTTCCTTCCTCCATACATCCTGTGGGAGTAAAACCTCCCCTGCCAAAGAAACTTCTAGACATTCCCTAGTTGCAGTAGAGGAGGACGCCTCATCTCAAACGAAAGAGGTAGGTAGTTGGCTTTCATTAGTATTTTCTGTATATAGTCTGCTAAAACAGATCTATTATTATACATCCCCATTTCTAAAAAAAAAAAAAGTTGGCATGCTGTGTAAGATATAAATAGAAACAAAATGTGATGATGTGCAAAACAAAAAAGTCCCTGACGACCGTCAGGTGACATTGAACGAACGTGATCTTCGGGCCCTCAGACGGCACTGCATCGATCACAGGCACGATTCTGTCATGGACGTCCCCTCATGGGCTGAAGAAGACTTCCAGAAACGATTGTCTGTGAACACAGTTCGTCACTGCATCCACAAATGAGAGCTGAATGCAGTGTTTTAGTCAAGACCAGCTAAACTGAGACCAAGTCAAGGCCGAGACCAGAGTGTATCGAGACTTCGAGGGGTGGAGAGCAAGACCAAACACTGTAGCCTGCTTAGATAGCTTAGCAAACATGGGAACAAGATTTCTGGGGCTGATCACTGATTGCTGGCAGATGTGTTAGCCACAGGTCACAGGGTTCACAGTCTCATACTAGCTAATATTCCTTTCTTTTTTTTGTAATGACCTGCTTCATAAAATACTGAGTTTGATTTGTTGGAAGAACTTTGCAGCTGTTGGCTCGTGGTCTTATGGTTAAACCTCGACCTGAACTCTCCCGGGTCTCTTGAGTTTTTTTGTGCCATGCAGGTGTTTGCTCTACAACTGCAATGTGTAGAGCAGCCTTTTGAACCGCTTCTCAGCCGCTTTTACCGTTGTGTGTTTGACTTTCTTCAGCGGCGTGCCTACATCAGTTCGCCATAAAGTAAAAGCGAAACTTAAATTTCATCTGAAGTGTAAAATGCGTGTTAAATGTGCTAAAATTGAGCACATCATTTTCCAGAATAAGAGTTTCAACATTAAATTTGCACTATTTTCAGTTAAATATGGGATTTCAGTGCTTTGCAGACGATCACGTGTTTCTCTTCACATTTTACACAGCGTGCCAACTTTTTTGGAAACAGAGTTGTACTAAATTCAGTTGTTTCTTTGTGTAAATGCTATTTACCCGCATTACATTTATAAATCATAATTTGTGCTTTAATTCTGTGTTTGATAATTCAAGAAGTTTTTCCTTTTCCACCATTGCCAAGTGCTTGTACATGGTGGGAATTGTTGAGTCTCTATAAATAATATTCTAAAAAGTACAGTCTAGTCCTGCTCTGTGTGGAAACTGTCATGAGATAACGTCTGTTATGATTTGATGCTGTATAAATAAAACTGAAAATTGAATTCCAGGTCATTTCAACAAACCGAACTGAGCCAGACACAACACCTGTGTTAAATGGAACAAGTTCAACCTCCACTACTAGCAAACCTGAACAAGAGCGCCCCCCGACTCCCTCTCCAGCCTCGCAGCCACAAACTCAACCAGTCAAGACCTCATCCCAAAGCCAGGAGACCCCAAAGAAGACCAGCCTGGGAATCCCACAGGCCTTCAGCTCCTCTGGGGTTCAGATCCATAAAGTACAGACTGCTGCCGGGTTTCCTCACAGTCCTCAACCACTGCGACCCAAGTCACATACTATAGGTAAGGACAAAAAACAGGCACAGTGTTTTAAAGGCCGGCCTCATTAACACCTTTGCACAGCATTTTTAGGAAAAATTGCCTTATTGAGTAAATGCAGCTGTTATTGTTTTCCTCCACAATGACTAAGATTAACTGCTTCCCTTCCTCTGTAATCTTACGTTACCATGGCTCCATCTAGTGAAAAACTGCATCCTCTGCAGTCAAAGGCACATCTCCACAGTGGAGTGCAGATTTATATTCCAATAAAAATGTAAAAATAAAAGACCCCAGTTCATTCGTTTTAATAATTAATGCATCTCCTTTGTTTCTCCTCTGAGAAAATATCGTGATAAATAGCTCATATTGTGTTATATCTGTGAAAAACATTCTCAGGGTCTCCTGGTGCAGTCGAAGGGAAACTGGGCAAGAACCGCACCGAGGCAGATTTGCGGCGCTACATCGATGAGCGCGACCGCCTGGAGAAAGAGAGGGAGGAGGTGAGGAGCAGCCTGGCAAAGCTGAAGAAAGAGAGGAGGGAACTCAAAGAGGAGCTCAGCGCCTGCCAAGGTACGTCCACCTCACTTCCCGATCCACCGACTGCACGCTGACCTGTGTGACTGACAGCTGTCCGTGTCTATCCGCAGACACCAAGCAGCAGGCCTCATTAGAAGCCTGTTTGAAGCAGAAGGAGGAGGCATGTCGGGAGGCGGAGCGCCGTAGGGTAGAGGTGGAGCTACGATTGGTAGAAGTGAAGGAAAGTCTGAAGAAGGTGGAGTCGGGGCCTTTCACACTGGGAACCACACTGGACAGCAGCCTCCAGGACACACCCGCGGTTAGTGTGCTGGTACAAACATGAAAGTATTTCCACTCTCTTAGCTTCTTTCTCTAACTTTGTTATTTTACCCTCAGTCTAAAACAGCAACCCTGCCTGCTCAACAGACATCATTGTCCTCATCATCATCATCATCATCATCATCCCAGCCCTCCAACAGCAACATCAGCGCAGACCCTGGCTCCCCGGTGAACTCTGCATCTGCGCTAAAGAGCAGACCAGCATCCATCATGGCCACCAAAGGCAAAGTCCTGCAGAAAGCTAAGGTGAGACTATAGATTTAAAGTGTCTAGCATACGAATAATGACTGTATATACTTTAAAAGATCTCAATTTCATCCCTTCTTTTTGTATTAACAGGAATGGGAGAAGAAATCCACCACCTAGAGGGAAACCCAGAACGCCCTTTGACCTCCTTTGACCTCTCAAATCCACAAGTTTCTCAGACCAGACAGTTCAATCAACATCTTCCCTTCATTCTCTGGATCCTTCATCACCTCCCTGTCAAAACTATAAAGAGCCAATCAGAGAGCTGCACAAGCCGTCGTCTCAAATACCACTGGATAATCTTAGTTTCAGTGACTTTTCAAGTTGTTTTTCCCCCCATTTGCAATCAAGGAAATTGATGTAGTAGCATTATGGCCAGTCTAACATTTGTTCCTGATAACGATGCACATGATGGGATGTTTCTGCAATGAAAACAGCCAACCAACATTTGAAACCACTGAAGTCTGAGACATAAAGACACCGCTCTACAAAATTGGCCATTTTGTACGCTCTAGATTGTAGCTTGGTTCATATATGCTGGTAGCCAAGATGTAAATATATTTACACCATTATTCAGCCTTTTGGCTTGTATTGCTAGCTAAAAATGCACTTTTTATTCAAATAAAAATGTACTGACAACAATGCCGGGTTGGAATTTGTTTATAACGATGCCTCCTGTTACCTTTAATGTTACATCCGTCCCTTGAGCTTTTCTGTTGAAAATGGACTCGAGGTTCACCGTAGTAACAACGCAAAAGGACACTGGAAGCCTGCAGCATTAAAATTTAACAAGGTAATTAGAGCCAACCCAGTCACTTCTCGCTAATGAAATAATAAAGCATTCATGAAGGGGAGTCGTTTGATTAAACAACGTTCATCTGGCAAATTTCAAGGCGGTTTAAAGTGTTTAAATGTTACTTTTGGTCATAAGTTTGAATGATTTCAAATCTACCACTTTAAAGCCTGTTGTACAAGTGGAATAATTCTCCCATTTTAAATTTTAAATGGGAGAATTTAGAAAGTTTTTTCTCTTTTCTCCAAAATCAGTAAAGAACAGGGTAAGTTACAGTACAAAACAAGGTAGTTATATCGCCCTAACATAACCGGTAATGAAATACATATACACATATACATATTTATAAAATTATTAGTGAGAACAATCCTCTAATAGACCCTTTTCACAGCAGCCATTTTGACATGAAAAAGGTCTATTAGCATCTAAAAAAAAAAAAATCAGCAGTTGGTATAAAGCAGGTTTTTTTGGCACAAGTTTGATGTTTTTGGCCTTGGCTCCAAGGAGGACATAAGATTGTGTTGAGACATTAAACCGATTAAACCGTGACTCAGATATACACTATAATATAATCCAAAAGTTTACATGATTGAATAGACAATAATTCAATAATAATATAATAATAATTCAATAAAAATACACAAAAGGACACTGCAGTAGAGTTACATACAGTTTAAAGGCACTTTTTGAGGTTGAGTTCCAGTTTAAATATTCAAACAGTAGCATTAGTTTTCCCTTTACTCCTTTTGCGTACCCGCAAATATCCTCTGTTCGTGAGTGTCTGTAAGTGACTTGTTTTGTTGTTTTACGAGCGTGTGGTGTTATCAGGCAGCGTGTCTCCTGCGGTGCAGTTTGTAGCGATGCAGGAGCTCCTGGTTGCTCTTCTTCTGCCTGCTCTTCTTCCTGAGACCGGCAGGTCTCGGCTGATCACCTCTGGATGAAGTCCTGCTGCTTCCTGCGGACAAACCACAGAAGAAGTCAATTAGCCATTTGCTAACCAAACGCATTAAAAGCTGATACAAAGGAAGGTTCTGTAGGAAGGAGGAGGAAGGAAAAGAGAGGTGGAAACAAAGTAAGAGTGAAGTCACTGACTTGTTTCACAGTGTGGTCCTTCGTAGCCCTGGCATTGACAACGGAAGCTCCCACTGGACAGGACGCAGACCCCATCATTCATGCATGGGTTGGGCTTGCACAGGTTTACTGGCATTTTAGCCTCTAAGAGAACGAAATGTATCATAAAAAAACAGCCGGTTAGCATGACAAAGACTATTTTGTAGACATTTTAGTGAAAGGAAAAACAGAAATGAGATCACAAACGACAGATTTCTCGATCTAATCCATAGAAAAAGTTTGGTAACAAAGGCATTTCCCTGCGTTCTCACCTGAACACAACATCTGCACCAGAACATCCTCAAAGTACTTGAGATCCTCGTAAGACAGCACTGAGATCATGTGCTCCTCTGAACCAGCGATCTGCATCAGCCTCTCTTTCTGCACATCCCCGATGCCGATCACAAACAGCGAAACTCCGTTGTCTCTTAACTTCTGAGCCGGAACAGCGGCGTCATCCCCACCTGAACCATCAGTCACCACCACCACGGCCTTGTTGACCCCAGGCCGCGCGCCTTTGGCCACCGTCAGCACGTTGGAGTGGATGTGGAGTAAAGCCGCGCCCGTCGAGGCCACTCCACCCATGTAGTTGGCATCACCTACAGCCTTGAGGATGGCAGAGCCGGTCTCGTGGGAGTCCAGGTTGAAGACAGTGTTGGCTCTCCTGCCGTAGGCCACGAGTGCCATTTGGGCCACGTCGCGGTTGATGTCGAACTGGACGCTGATGCCGCGCACAAAGTCGCGCAGGGTGGAGAAGTTATCACGGCCAACGCCGCCTGAGGCATCCAGTGCAAACACCAGGTCTACTGCTTGACCCAAACAACCTGAAAAAGAATGTTGTAAAAATAGGTGAGTAATAGGTGAGTGCCCCTTTTAGGAGAAGTGCTCTGTTGGTTAGTCCGTACCTTGTGTATCCACGCTGCAGATCTTAGCCTTGAGCTCAGGGATCTTGCCACTGAACTCAGGTGACGAGTAGGTGATAGTCCTCTGGGGATTTCCGGTGATATTGTTCAGCTGTCCCTTTAAGTTGTCTGGACCGACACCAATCAGGAAGATCTCTCTGTCTCGTGCGTATTTAGAGGGCTCCACCACCTCGTCAGCTGAAGGAGTGGCGGTGATCAGCACCACCACGCGGGGCAGATCGTCCGTGACGTCAGCAAAGACCGGCGCGCTCACGAAGCCGTGACGAGTGACATAGCGGAGCGCCTGGCCAGTCTTGGTCTCACCGCCGATGGGTTGGAGCGCTTGCACGGCCTTAAGCAGACCCTTCAGGTCCCCTTTGAACTTGCCAATCTGGGCCTCGACTCTGGCCTCTCCGCCGAACACCGCCAGGCCGACTTTGCTGGGGCTGTCAGAGCCGATCACATTCTGCAGGAAGCGCTTTAAGAAGGACTTGAGGCGGAGGAAGCCTTCCAAGGTGAGCGTGGCGGAGCCCTCCACCAGGAAGAGCAAGTCAACAGAGCAGTCCAGTGATAATGCCGGAGCTGGGGATGGATGGAGGGTCAGGTTAGTTTGTTCTCTGCATTAAAGTCTGCTAACATCTCGATAAGTATAAAGACAGCGTACGGACCACAGTGTGGGTCTCCTCCGTAACCAGGTGGACAGACACAGCTATAACCCTCCGGACCTTCAGATACACATGTTCCACTGTTCAGACAGGGCTGAGAGTCACAGGGATCTAGAGGACAGTGGAGAGAGAGCAGCAGGAAGTAGGCTTAATAAATGTATATGAACAGGCACATGTACAAACAGAGAGAGAAAGGAGAGTTTGTTTACCTGGACAGATGGTCCGATGGCAGACTGTCTGGTGTCTCTTGTACACCTTGTTGTACCTGCGACACACATTTGGACAATTTTAAACCTTAGAAAGAAGATCAAATGAAAAGTTGTGATGGTTTCTATGGATTGTGAGCTCCACTTGCCTCCAGCCATTTCACTGTGGTGAAGTTGCAATGTACTGTGAAATTAATTTTGTCAAAGGCCATTTTAATTTGCCCCGGGAGGGTCTGGCAGACTTAGACTTGCTTGTTTTTTTTTTGTTTTTTTTATTAAACACCCTCACACTGACACAGCACATTAACACATGGGAGTTGGCCTGTTGAACAACCACAATCTTTGTGGATCATTGAGCAACTAAAAGATACAAGAGTTACTTTTTCCTCCAGTCTGATGCAGAATGACACCAGACCTCCTTTTTCTTCATCATAAACCTGCCAGACACTGCTGTGGGTCTATAATTCCAGAGAAACCAAACTAACTAAGATTTTTAACTCCAAGTTATCAAATATCTCATGCTGATCTTTAAGAAATGTCATCTTGTAACAATTAGAAAGAAATGTAGCAGTTGTAGCTATTAAAATGGCATCTGCGACTTCAGTAAAAATCTTCTCACTGACTTCAAGATGAGGATGAACCCAAGAATATTTGCATTGTTCATGCATTCATGTGTACTTGCCTGTAGTATGGGCACAGAGACGTATACGGGGAAAACCCCTTGGAGCCTTTCCAGCACATGAAATTCCCCTGCAGCTCCTTCACCGTCTCTAGCGTCTTCCTCTCGCAGGGAAACAACTCCACCTGACAGCCTGGACAACAGGACAGAAGAATTGGGTGTTAGAGAGAGAGGCAGTAAAATCCGGGGGACATGAGGGAAGTTAGGTGGAAAAGAGTTAAAAAGAGCAACCACAGTGGCATCAAATTATCAGTGTGAAGTCTATACATGTGGAGGATTAGCATGTGTAGCAGTAATTGCCTCCTGTGCAAAAGTGTTCCACCTGCAGGTATGGCGTCGCAGACAGAGAAGGTGGTCAGTGTTGTGTACAGGCCGTTGACAGCATCGTGGAAATGCTCTGCAAAGAAGACATGGCTCTCCATCGGTTCGCTGGCCACAGCATGTAGCTCCTCCCACCTGGGAAACAAAAAATAGTGACTTTTTTTTTAGAGACTTTACTGCAAGCAAATAGTTTAATGCATTAATTGGCAATGATCATTATTTTTACAACCATCAAACGTACCTGGGGTAGCGTAGTCCCACGGCAAACAGGACTGCGCCGGTCTCTTTGAGCTGTGCAGCCGCCTGCACCACGTTACCCTGAGACCTCCCATCTGATAAGAGGATGACGATCCGGGCTGCAGCAGTGGAGTTGCGACCGCCTGGGAAACCTTTCCTCAGTATGTATTTAAGAGCCAGGCCTGTCTGGGTGCTGCCTCCCCTGGGAGTCAAATGTTTTTGTTAGAATAATGCTGAAACTGAACAATTAGAGAATATGAACCTGCAGAAGTCAGCAGACTCAGTAATGTACTGCATGTCACCGCCAAAGTAAACCACAGATCGGTTTTGGTTGGATTCCTCTCGTGGAACTGTCTGAGTTCTGGCTAAGTTTCATCACTTCGGGGCTCAATAAAGACATTTAACCCTGCGATACTTTTCAAAAATAACAGTCACAGCAGGAGCCTCTTTCACTGAGACACAAAAGTTCAACAGATTCAAAGTTCAAACAATGATCTGCTGGGAGGACTGACACTACAAGACAATTCAGATTCAGGCGTGATCTTGAGATCTTAGCGTCCGTTTGAAGATTTCTATCAACAACTGATTGCAGTTGTCTTAGCATGCAGATTTTCTCTTACGCTCTACAGTCCGTCTTACGAACACCCTGTACTTGTTGTCAGACTCGTACTTACGTGCAGACTTAAACGACAAAGATGGATAAGAGTAATCTTAAGTAAGAGTAATTATCATTATTTGATCGTTAGCTTTTATAGTTGTTCAGTTTATAACTCATTTAAGACTTACCTATACTAGGTTTGTGTCTAAAAGTTTACATATTAAATCATTCAAAAGGCAACATTAGCATAGTCTTTTTGAGTTATATTCTGTCCTTGTTACCTTTTTTGTTTGAGATATCTTTGGTAGTCCTCCATTAGTTGCAATGATATTCTTGGTCATATGACTGATCAGAAGATGAAGTGCTTATTATAAAGCAGAGCAGCAGAATAAAGAATTTGAATCAAAAGTGTTGTATTAACGATGCATGAATAAACATACACCTATAGCACATCGCTACCCTTGAACTGTCCGAGCTCGTTTGATTTTAGTCAAAGTGACAGCTAATAAGTTCAAAACATGGGTAATCATTTCAAACCAGATGGCAAGACCCACAACACCCCCCCCCCCCCACACACACACACACACCCATACACACACACACATTCACACACTTGCCCAAATTACCTTCCTCTCTCTCGGCTTAAGCGCTTATCCAGTATCCAGTGACCACCTGTGGTGTACCCCTCTAATCTGAAATTAATTTGTTTCTCCTTTCCAGTGAGCACTTATATCACTCAGCCTCCGAACATATGTATAAGTGTGTGTGTCTTTACCTTAAATACAGTCCAGATTACGTGATTTATCAAACATATAAAGAATCCACGGACTATTTTATTAACACTCAAGTGTCTCTTTCATAAACCCAGTGTGTTTAATTTGCTAAACTGTAAGAGTTTTGAACTGCATATGTGCTGCTATATCATCTTATACATTCGTGATTCAAAGAAAAAAAAACCCCAAATCAGGCTATAACAAAGCCGTTTGCATCCCAAAACATCTTACATTAAATGGTCAGATTAGAGGAGAAACACACCTGTACGACACCTTCTTCATGTGCCTCTTCAGCTCTTGTTTGGTGGTGTGTGAGTCCAGAGCGAACTCCAGCCGAGGAGTGGAACCAAACTGAATCAAGCCGACACGCACCTGGACAAAAGGTGGACTTAAATGAATAGTGACTTGTCGTGAAAGAGAGAAAGAAAGAGAAAGATGCACGTTAAGAAAACAAACAAACCTTGTCTGGTCTGATGTCTAGTGCTTGACAGAGTTTGATTGCGTAGTGTTTGGACCTCTCAAAGCTGCCCTTCCCCACGCTGTAAGAACCATCCATGAGGAAAAGGATATCCATGGCTGCTGAACACTGCATCACTTCCCACAGAAACGCACAAAGAGTTAAACACACGGGCTATCTAGATAAAGACAGAGGTGCAAACTCATTCATTGTCTTCATTGCCCCTATTATTTTCTTGTTTATAAGCATTATGGGATTATCCTGGTTAGTGATCAAATGGGCTGCTGGAGGTGAAAATAATACCTCAACGTAATAAGAGAGAAACACGCTCAGCACGCCAGAGCTCAATTTTCTTTCCACCGGGAAGCGAAAACTCTTTCCCACTCTCCCAAAGCATGTTTGCACTCGCTGGTGGCATAAATAATCAGCGGTCATGTAAGAATGTGCAGCTGATCATGAAGAGGTTCTGTCGACTCATGGGAAAGTCACCTCCGAAACTCTTTCTTCTGCGACACCGACGCCAGGCTAATAAGACCACCCAGCACCTCAAAGGATTCTTGTCACTCGACCTCACAGTTTACAAGCTCTTTGTATAACCTAACTTCATCACACTTTAAAATGTCTGCGCACCTCTACATGACCCCCCCCCCCCCTGCACGTTCTGTCACTTTAACCTCATCACGCTTGCGTTAGCTGATCGGCATCAGCTGTTTCGTTCGAGCTTCGCTGGCACATTTAGCAGCTGTGTGGCTGTCAGCTAACGTCCAATTACACACGTGAGGGTTTGTCGCACTGCCATGTTACAGTATTGATACACTCATAGCTCCTTCCAACACCACAACCTCCTTCTCATGTGTTGTTTTGGCTATTTTTGATATACTGAAAGTCTGTGTAAAATAAGAATAAATGTGTGTTCTGTGTTTGTCAGACCAAAGAAGAAATTTGAATCATTAAAAATATTGACAAGTTTATGAAATTAGGTGTCAAATCGGGTGAAATGAGCAGCTCCAGGACTGTGGACTTCAGTGTGTTCACTGAATGTGCTGAAGCCATGCCCAGTGGCCTCAGTGTGTCATCGAGCCACCCAAAAAGGATTTTTCATCTTCCAATATATTTGATGTATTTTGAAAGACTTTAATCTGTATGATAAATGTCTCTGAATTCTATATTATATATTGTGCTATACAAGACCAGACCGATGATGATGAACATGCTTTGTCGTAAGGTACACTCACTTTCTCCTGCTGAGTTGATCTTTCCGATGTTTTCATGGCTGGTTTGGATCTCCTGCACCGAGCTGCTCCGATGGACTATAAGGGACAAACAACACAAGGGTCAGATGTCCACATGTACAGCATGTATACAGTATTATGCACATGCTTGGCGCCACCATATAACATTTAGATACAGCAGTTAGGCCAACAAAAGTTTTCAAGCATTAAAACATTCAAGAAACATTTTGTGGTTCCTGATCTGAGGTTTGACATCCCTAAAATCTAAGTCTGAAATGAGTAAGAAAAAAAATGAATATCTGCATCATACTATTTTTAGATTTTTTCAAAAATCATCTCTCATATCTTTGCTTTTTTCTTACAAATTACAACACAAGTGAGAAAATGAATCACGCTGATGTGTATCCACTTAAAAAACTACAGTTAAAAACTAATAAATAAATGTGATTCCACTCCTGAAGGCATTATGGCTCACTGACTCCCACTTGACCCGTTCTGCGAGGGATAATTACGTATTCAAAAGTAATGTGAGCAGACAAGTGAAGAAAAACCATTCTTTCGCTCCATTCACTGAGAGGACGTTGCTTCAGGCTCACGTTGTCCAGAGAGGACGGACATGTGGTTTCCTGTGAATATGCCTTGTTGTCCCTGGTAACCCAGACGGGTCACAGAGGCATTCGTCCAGCACGGAGATGAAGCGCTTGAGTGATTTTTACAAACATTAAACAGATTCCACTCCCCTAAAGGCACAGTCCCTCTCTTCAGTCAGGAGTACAATACAAGCGGGGGAAATGACAGTTTGTCCCACTCAGCTTTGCTGTAATGCTTCAGGCTGTCCGCCTAATGTTGATTTAGCGCCGGTAAATGAGCTCAAACAGGTGATAAGTCTTGTGGTGACTTCTTCAAGTGTCAAAACAGCAAAACAAGAAAGAAGGACAGGAACATGAAAGAAAGACTCGACGTGCAAGAGTTCAGTGGAAACAAGGGCATGTCTGCAACAGAGGATTTAGTGCTAACATTGACTTTGTCCTCATACTGTGCTCATCTTTCTATCACTGAAGAACAAATTAACATAGGTTAATAATAATAATAATAATAACAATGTTAAGAACGATAATTGTGACTCCACATTTCAGTAATCACAGTCTTTTCACGTTTTCAGCAAGTATTTTCCAATTTTGAATTTGATTTTGAATCAAAAGACATTTTATTCAGAGAAAATAGAGCCGTAAACTTCACATCCCTGTGTATAAAATCCAAATCTTTATAGAAAGTCTTTAATCATCAGTTCATTGGAGGAAAGGAGAAAATTGTATGAGGTCAGGAAACATTAAACAAAAGTGCCACCTGCAACTGAGAGGCCACAGCGGCCACCTTTTTTCTTTTTTTTTTTTTTTACAGTCCTCACCCTTTCATTTGCCCCTAATTCCAACAAGAGTCCGGCCCCAAAGACCTCCTGACAGTGAAAGTTTCAGGTCTTGGCAAGCTGCTTTCTCACTCTCATGGTCATTGGGGCCCCACTGCTCTGAACAAAAAGTCTGTCTGTTCAGCCAAGTGCCTCGAGCTATTTCACTCTGTATCTTTAATGTGAATGAAAATGTACGAGTCCATGTCTAATTAATCCAACCATGGTCTGGGACGTATAAGGAATATCCCCCTTGAAATCAGAGATTAAAAATAGGATCAGCTTCTGCCTATCTGGGAAATTTAATTTGACAGGCTGGATTACATGGATATTGAGCCGGCGAAGCACTGCAACATGTTATCTGCGTTGTCAGCACAGGAGGAAAAGGGGGGCGTCTTGACAAGGTGAAACAGTCTGGTTTGCTCAAGTTCAAAGTCTTAAAAGGCCACTAATAAATACTTCAGATGGTGCTAAAGCTGTCATTTTTGAAAACAACCCAAAGATTATATTGCCCCACGGGCACCGCCTCTCCCCTCAGGCAAATACCGATACTCTCAGGTCCAACAGAACGACTGAGGATGCGCTATTAAAGTGATGCAAAATCTGACTTGGCTGGAAACAAGCAGTATTTTATACGCAGCAGGCAGGAAATCACTCTGAGGAGAATATAATGGGAATTCTTCAGCGCTGGAGACTTGACAGGTTTAAGCATTGTGAAGAATCTCAGGGTGACCAGAGGAGCATCCGTCAGGCATCGTATATTTTCCACCACGTAGTGCACAAACTTACACCTCAGATACGCTCACCACAAACATCCATGTGTTTGTGATTATATCCCAAACATTCATCTCAAATGCTAATCCATGGCCACAAACTAGTGCCCTCCTGTTTCCAGCCTTTAAAAGCAAAGCTGAGCTGTTAGCTGTAGCTTAAAGTTAAAACCTGAACCTTTAAATTGCTTAATAATCTTTTAATTAGTGAGTCGGGTGGTGCTTTACTGCCATTGGACAGAGCCAGGCTAGCTGTTTCCACCTGTTTCCTCTCTTTATGACATATCTTTGTGACATATTTACGGCACAGAAAGCTAAGCTAACAGGCTACCTGCTATAATTTACTGTGCGGACATGAGAGGGGTGTCAATCTTTTCATGTAATTATCTATTTATAATATATAAGTAGTTGGTGCAAAGACCTGAATGTTAAAACGTGAGAGTATTCTCAGACAGGCTTGAACAGCCAACAGGCAGCCATGAAACAGCCGTGAGGATGTAAAGATGAGTGAAAGGTCGTGTACTCTCCAAATGATGTGACCCAACAACGCTAACGGTTTGGATGCATTAAAAACATTCATTAGAACAGTCCTCGATCCAAAGTCTGTGAATACCAGGGAGGTACGGGAGGCACTCCTCAACTGAAAGTGAATGCAAAACAGTAATAAAATCAATCAACCGACCTTGAAGAAGCAGCAGTGTTAAGAGGAGGGAGGGGTGGATATGAGGGTGCATGTCGGGACACCTGGAATGATAAACAAAAAGGTGCACACTTAACAAAAAGAAGGAACAACACAGACCGAAGCAGAGGAGAAAAATGAGTGTACAGCAGTACAGCAGCTCACAACGTACGACCTCCTTAACTTAAGTAATGTATTGCTTGTATCTCCTTATCAGAGGTAAGCTTTAACAGGAGAAAGTGTCCAAATATTTACAAGAAGAAAAAAAAAACACTATTTTGTGAAGTATTTCTTATCATCTTTTGACCTTCAAATTTATCTTCCAGACCTCAAGGTTGGGAACCATGGGCGAATTTCATTAGTAAGACAAAATGTTGAGAACTGTGCAGGATTTTTTGAATGTTTTCATTTTGGATTATTTCTAGAGGAGGATTATAATTCAGGTTGAAATGAAAGACGAAATGTGGTTCAAACTTCTGACTATGTGAACTGTAGCCTTACCAGACAGTTAATGAAGGATGATGTTAGCTATAAGCTAAATTTACTTCTTCATCTGGTAAGTCAAGAGATGAAGTTGTAATCTGAGCACCATGTTTTCACAGGTTGGCGTTCAAGCCACAATCTTGCAAAGAGAACTCAGTGAAGTCCAGGATGTTGCTGCACCTTGTGCTAGATCTACATTTCGATCACACTCCTGAAGAACATGACATTTCACTGACTTGACACCAGCATGTCAACCACTCTACATTATGTCTGGGTCACAAAGATCAGCAATATCAGGATCTTCTTTCTTCTGATGTGTGTGTGTGTGTGTGTGTGTGTGTGTGGTCAGGAAGCCTATAAGAGAGCACGTTTTTGACAGGAATGTGTCAGATCACTCGTAGACAATGGGGGCTGTAAAGGTGTGCTCTCGATATCAACAGTGGGATCATCGGTTTGCTCACCTGGGAGCTTGGTTGCCAGTGTGACGGCTTATCAGTGCAAGGGCATGTGGAGAAATTGTAAAGATGCCAGCAAGGTGTGTTATTCATTTTAATACAATTTCTGAGTGTGGTGATCTAACCACCGAAATAATCATTCATTTATATGCTGAGAAACTAGTTTACTTGATACACCTCTAGAACCTGATCCTACCTCTGAATCTGATTAACTGTTAATTGAGTGAACAATATAACTTCATGTTAACTATTCGATTAACAACCCCACCTGCCTTATTTCTGTCCATGCTGGGTACCCATAAGAAGTTGAGGGACTGCAGGTATGGTTTGATTAACTCTGGCTGCCGATAAGCTTGGCCATAATATCCTGTGTGTGTGTGTGTGTGTGTGTGTGTGTGTGTGTGTGTGTGTGTGTTGGGGTGGGTTAAAGAGGGCGGACATGCCAGAGAAAGCCTCCTTACAGGTAAAGCTGTGTGTATATACCCCGAGACAGAGATAGAATTGTGTGCAGGACGGAGCCTCTGTTTAAGAGGAGTCTGTGTGTCTGCGACGCAGATCTGCAGAGCTGACATGCGGCGGCTGTCTGAGAAGCCACGGCGCTGATAAACATCATCAGGGGCTATTGATGATCTGTTTGTGCACTCGTCGGTACGTCGGCGAGGACAAGAGATTTCATTACAGCCATGGGGGGGTGGTGGCGGCGGCGGCGGCGGTGGTGGCAGCGGCGGTGGTGGTGGTGGTGGGAGCTTGTATAGGAGGAAGCAGTCATGCATGCCTACATATAAAACACACACATGTGCACTGCACACACCTGTCTCAAAGTTGGCTGCCTCTTCACAAGCATTCTTCTCGATCCTTCCACCCCCCCCCCCTCCTCATCTATCAGCTTTCCTCACTTTTTATCTGTCAGTGAACAACTTTGTTCTCTGTTTGGCTGGAAGTTCTGTCGCCGCTAGACTGAAAGATTTCACTAATCAAAGTCTACTATCTTGCTTTTACAACTTAGACATCATAGCATAGCAAAGCAGGGACATTTTGGGAGGTCAAATTCCATATATTTCTGCCTTGAGATGATTAATCTATCAGTGTGTATCTACAGAGATGACATTAAAACCAAGCAGCAAACTGGGGCATTCCTGAAAAATGTAATCACGTTTAAAGGAAGACCTAAGCCGAGGATGTGCCGTCTGTTTTGAATTGGTTGGCAGGCTGGAAAGTGCCTCCACTGTGTAGTCTATAATTACAAAGGAGTGCTAGTTTTTTTGGACCAGCTTCATACAAAATCCTAAGATCTCCTAACCTGTACTTGGAGGTGTGTCACTTTGAGAAACATCCACGGCAGTTTCAATTATTTCGGGCTGAGTCACCTGAAAACAGCCACTTTTAAAACAACTGGAGAACAAATGTGGAAACTTTTTTTTTTTTGCTTTGTTTTGCCACAATGTGACAACTGTCGGGTTGAAAGCATCAACTAACTATAATTCAAAATACCTCGGTATGCGTTTAAGTGTAGGAATGTGCTGCAGGAGCAAACTGGCAACCACACACAGAGGATGTGAAGTCCCAGCCTCCAGCAGGTAATTACATTTCCACAACAAGGAAACTGAATCCAATCTAAAAATGACAATAACTCGGGTAAGCTGGTGGTTCATTCTCATTGGATCTATAATCTATTAAAGCTCCCTATGTGCGATATATAAATTATAACAAATTAAAAGACTTGTGTGCTCTTACCAAAGCTAAACCTGAGCCAACATTTCAAGATAAAAACAGCACCAACAAACTTTAAATTAAAGCATGTTTATTTTCCTCGCTCTTAACCTCTAACCTGTTATCTTCCAACATCTGGTCACTCCTAAACATGTCAAGGGTCAAGAGGGCTTTGAGATGGGGCCAGAGGTTGTGACCCAGACATGAAACAGTAGAAGAGGTTTACTCAACAAGGCAACACAAAAGGATGCGTGTCAGCTTACTTATGAACTAGATGGAGCCCAAGAAATGTTTTCAAACCTGTTGTTTTGCACTTTTCCTATGGGCATGTATTTTAGACCAGCACTTACAGGTTTAAAACAAATGTACGAGAACATTATACTTGTTTTAACAGAAGCAGGTTTCAGTCACACATGAGGGAAAATCATTAGATACCCACAGATACGAGTTGTATGCTGCGCTATGGCAGGTTCCAACCTGTCGCCAAATTTACGCACTCCAGCTTCTCCTCCATCAGAGACATACTTTGCACTCACCATGCGCTGCTCGCTGTCCCCGGTCCTTGAGTCTATTCTTGCAGAAAGCGCTCCTCTCCGGCTCTACACCACCTTCTTGTTTCCGCACCGGGGGCTGATCTGTTAGGGCTTTCTGCTCCGGACAGGAGGACAGCTGCGACCCCACCTCCTCGCCATGCCCACCTCTGATGTACCTGCACCGGTAAGGTCTAATTTGTCCTCCTGTCATCACCGCGCGCGGGGCGAGGGTGGAAAACAGGGAGTGACCAAAGACGCATTGTAAACGGCTCCCATTGGTCCAGTTTTATTTATCTGCACCAGAAAAGGCGTATTGTCACATAATCATGATACTGCGACACACACGTGACAGCCTGCGCTTTATTCTTTGAAATGCGACCTTGTTCATTGAATTATAAAGTTTATTTAACTGCATTTTATATTAAAAGATGTGTACCCTCTATTATGAAATGTTGCCATATTTTTTCCTATTGTTTTAATTTAATATAGTATTTATTCATATATTTTATTTACTGATCATATTTGGCTCTCAAGTGTGTTAAAGGTCTGATCTGAACATGAGGAATGTATCCTGAAGTATTCAAACTTTTTAACTGGCTTTGCACAAAGCAAAACACACCTTTTCCACAGCAGCAGCCATTTTGACAAACAGTAGTGTAAACACAGGTGTCATCAATGATACTCATTAAGGTTCAGCTCCATTCAGGTCAAACAGGGTCAGCGTGCTGCTGTGGTGCCTGTTGCTTCACTGGAAAGCCTCTGATGCACTAAATGGAACTGAACCTTCATCAGTATCATTGGAAACACCTGCACTGACCCTAATATGTCATGTCAAAATGGCCACTGTAAAAAAAAAAAAAAAAGGTCTATTGTCCACATTCAGAAATACAGCACTGACAAAATTCCCCAAATAAAATCACGTCACTCATATTTTTGTCTTTTTGGCAGAACTTTTATGTAAAACTGAAACCTGAAATGTAAAAAACTGTGAAACAAATCAATCACGTTGTACATGAACAAAAGAACAGATGGCACAGCATGCCTACAGCACATTTACAGGAGACAAACTCAGTTAATTAGGATTGAACGTCTTGTGTTATTCGTGTTTCGTGGTTTCTGCCATTTCGATATGTGTATTCATCATTTTTTTTCTGCAAAAAAAAAAAAGAAGTGACTGTAATTTAACCACAGGTTAAAAACATAAAAGCCCTGAACAGTGATGATCAGTAATAAGGACATTAAATGAAATAAATAAATAAAAAATTTAATTAAAAGCTGGATGAGACCTGAAAAAACAGGTTGAAACAGGTTGACAAAAATAAAGTTACAAGCTGGCAGGCGACATTCAAAGTTAACTTGTTTAAAACAAACATGAACCGGAAAAAAAAACACAATATCTTCGACGTCAACAAGTTTGGCGAACATGAATATAAAGTTATGTATCTAGTTTATCTTGTTTGTCTGTGCCACCAAGTGCTTGATGAGAGAAAGCTGCAGCTGCACCAACTGTTCCAGGTGGTCGATCTGTGAAAGGTGAACAGAAAAACAGCACGTTCTTCATTGGCAAGGTACAGCTCATTATTGATATTATTGAACTGAACATAAAGTGAAACCAGCTCTGACCTTAGTGTTCAGGCTCAGACAGCAGCAGTCAGAGGTCTGAGGACCTGAGATTCAAATAGAAAGTTAGCAACAGCTGTACCATCTTGAACAGTCACACACAAATTGTAACTTAAAGGTCCAGTGTGTAAGATTTAGCAAGTTGCAACCCCCTCCACTTTACCTCCTGTTCCAAGCATTACAAAGAAACTACAATAGCCACATGAAAACTGTAAAAAGGCCCTATTTAGAGCCGGTGTTTAAGTTTGTCCATTCTGGGCTGCTGTAGAAAAATGGCGGTTCAACTTGGCTACAGCAAAGTCTCATTCTAAGTTAACAAAAACTTAATTCTTATTTTCTGGTCATTATACACTAATAAAAACAATATTACATGCATACAATATTCCATTTCTGCTATATTCTGTAAACAGAGCCACATAAATCTCACACACTGGACATTAATGTGCGATAAAAGTTTAAAAACATACGTACTATTAGTTTTTGTCTTAGTCTTACACAGAGGCTCCATTTGCTCAACAATCTTCTGAACTGGATCTTCTGAAAAACAAAATTTCATTATGTGTTAAGTGTTGATTAGATTAATCTGTAAAAAAAACTTTCCAGTTATTTAAATCGATTTAAGCACTTTTGAAGGGATATTCTGTTCAAATCACCGTGTGACCAACTGCTGTCTGAACCTGCAGAGGTGTTTTTCTTCTGCACGTGTGTCTGGAGTTCTGGCTCTGCAGCTACGGTTAGCCCAATGGTAGCTGTTGCATTTTCCAGCCTCTTCTGGGATTCGGGTATCGACTTGGGCTGTACACAGTCAGGTGTGACTCTAGTGCTGGCAGCGGACGTGCTGCTGTCAGTTTGTTCAGCCATCTGGGCAGACCGGCAAGGATTACTTTTAGCGTGGGCCTGCAGTGCATCCAAGATCATGG
This sequence comes from Protonibea diacanthus, assembly GCA_028641955.1. Classification (NCBI taxonomy): domain Eukaryota; kingdom Metazoa; phylum Chordata; class Actinopteri; family Sciaenidae; genus Protonibea; species Protonibea diacanthus. The sequence goes on along the minus strand of CM053996.1, from coordinate 15,231,108 downwards.
CGGTGATTTGCCCCCCTCCCATCTCAGTTGGCAGAGTGAGTGAGACCACGTTAGCAGAGCCGTCGAAGGACTGCACTGTGGCGAGGACGCCATTCAGCAGCAGGGTTTGAAACAACTGCTGCACTTCTTCTGGCCACTCAGCGGGGAAGTGCTCCTTACCTAGAAACAGAGGAGAGGCGGCAAAAGTGTGTATGAGGGATGAGCGTGAGCAAAGATCAATTATGAAGAACGCTTGCAGTCCTTACCAGTGAGCACGCAGCGAGTGATGCGAAAGGGGAGCTGCAGCAGGTGCATGGGGATGGGCATGATACAGGAGACTGGCACCTTCTCAGTGTTGCCGTAATCTGCATAGATGACACCCGACTCATTCTCACCGGCCTCCAGGACCACCGCACGGTACCAGTTTTTGTCAGCTGACAGAAAAACAAAACAAAAAAAGGTCAATCCAGGGTGTTTCAGTGTATACATTCACAGTTTTGTGAGCATCAACAGATACAAATGAAATGTTTAGTGTATTCATGCAACTACAAAATGTGCAATATCAGACTGCAGTGAAAAATAAACTACAGAGAAAATAAATATCAGAAATGTGCACAAAGTTGTCAATCCATATTTTGCTGATCATTTTGGTTTAAGGCTCCAAAAAGGCCTTTAAAAAAAGACAAAGATGAGTCTACCTGAGCAGCTACGCTTAAAAAATGATGAGCCTCCACCAGCCAAGGCCCTAAAGACAGCACTGAAAACTCCATTAAAACAGACCCTGTTGTTAGCTGTGGAATGTATGCCAGGCTATAGTCTCCTACTTGCGTACTGTGTTTAAAGGAGAGCCGCTCCTACGCTCAGCTGCACACACGCTGTGTAATTATATCTACTAGCAGACACCAAATTACCAGCTTAGGTCTGCAGGGGCAACGACTGCAGGTGGGGTCTCGAGCACAGTGAGCGAGCAAACATAAAAACTGGATAGGAAAATGAGAGAAGGGAAATTACAGCGGCAGATTGTGTGTGTGCGTGTGTGTGTGTGTGTCTCGGAGTAGAATAGCTCAGTGATAGATCAGCTGGTCTGTCCTCACAGGGTCTCTTGACTGCAATCATTAAACGATGAGTGAGACTGATAGTGCCTCAGCGGTGGGGCTTTCCTTCGCTGACAATATCTATTAAACTTTGGATGCGACTTGCTCAGGCGATGATGTGATGTGAAAACTAATCCACCTTAGCGGATCTCAACTTTAATTTTGTGTTACATAAACTTTCTCAAACAAAACATACATTGTTTTGGCATGAACACAGAACCGCATAAAAGTCTGGATCTATCATTGAGGGTAATTTGTTGCCACTTGGGGATAAATTTGAAGCTTCATTTCTGACTTTTTTCTGACTGTGTTATCTTTTGTAAAAACTTTGCGATGTATATCAGATGTGATACTTCAGGAGTCATTCGCTTATAACTTTCCTGACTGACACCTAGTGGCTTTAAGGGGTCATGGCAATGCTTAGAAACACTGAACTTGGCTTGCTCACTCTCTTAAGTGTGGACAGCATTGCATCCATCCTCACTGGTCCACTTATTACCTGCCTTTTTAACAGCTGTGGTGATTGTACAAATGCCAGCTACTAGATATGGTGGACAACTAATGGAGGCCAGGACTAATGACGCATTTTACTCAAGAAGAGCTGCGTGCTTTAACAGTCTGAGCAGTCTGGTGAAGATAGCAGATTAAAGTGCATCTCTGGACTACAGAAAGTAATTCTGGAGCAACAAGAATGTTCCTCACCAGAGAACTGGGCACAGCAGGCAGCCCCGGGAGCTGGTCGGCTCAGGATGGCAGAGGATAAAGAGGCCTGGTTATTGCTGCAGTAAGCAGCCAACTCCATCATCACCTCCTGAAGCTTCTGCTGGTCGACTGCACATCAACACACAGCAATTACAAGAGGAAGGAGAATTTTTACCACTCGTGCTTCTTATGAAAAACGGGGACCAAAGAGTGTTTTCTGACCCTGGTTAGGGCTGAACAGGAAGAACAGGGAAGGACTGATGACAGCTGCGATGTAAGGCTGAAAGGTCTCGTCCAGAGATAGCTCCACTGTCTTCCAGTCCACTGGGAAAGATGGAGCTGAAACAACATTAAAAACACACAAATCAAGCTCCTCAAATCATCATCATGTGTTTCATCTTTAGGGCACCTACACTCCAGCTGAGCCTCTGATATCGTTGCAGTCCCTTCAGTTGACATCTCTTTAGGACTGGCTCCAGTCTGGTTGGAAGCTTGTGCAAGCATTTGGCTGTGGTCAATTTCCTTTATAGTCTCTTCAGAGCCCGTGGTTGCATATGTCTCTTCGGGAATCGCTCCAGGAGCTTTGGCTAATTGCTTGGAAATCAGAGCAGCCGCCACATCCTGCCCTCTGCTATGCAGCTTCACATCGTAGCCTTGGTCAGAGGAAGAAAGCACACGTACGGAGAGCTGCTCGCCATCCACCAGAGTCTGAAACCACAGCAGGGCTTCACTGCTCCACTCTGATCCCAGGGGCTCCACACCTGCATAGAAACATGCACACACCTTGTAAGAAACAAAAGTCTTGAAAAAGTCTTGCTCAAATTTGTCATTTGGCTGCATATACCAAGAAAAAAAATCCCAATTTTGATCTCATGTGCCCCAAAATATCACAGCTGATTTGTGATTTCAGCCAGGTATATATTGTGGGGCCATATTTGGGGGATTTTGAGATCACACACACACACACACACACACTACCTGCAAGCCTGCAGCGAATAGCCTGGAAGGGTAGAGCCAAGAGTTGGGGCGTAATGGATCGAAGGTGTTTCTTTTCCACTATAGTGCTATGACCATAATCCACAAACTTTACTGACATTTTGTTTACAGACAGCTCGGTTACCATAGCCCGATACCACGTGGCACCACCTGGAGAGCACAAAGCACATCATGTACCACTAAACCCGAAAACAAAGACAATTCTCAAAGTCTGGTGAGTTGACAGTGTGGAGCGCAGCCACTAGAGCTCACCAGGAAACACGGAACAGCAGGGCTCTCCCACTTTGGGCTCAAAAGGTGAGGCCTCGGCTTCACAGTGCTGTTTCAACTGAGCCGTCAGCTCTATCAGCTGCTCACGGTCTGACAAAAAAACAGACACACACAAAAAATGATGAAATGTTCAAGAGGTTAAATCATAGAATGACAACACAATGTGTGGCCAATATAACTTTGTGTCCATACGAATGTAACCATACTGTACATCACTGATCAGCTATAATATGTGGATGATCATCCTCTGAAAAGAGACTGATATTGTCATTGGGACAAGTACTTGAAACAGGATTTACTATCAGTCAATACTGAGATTAGTTTGCAACAGTTGTGGTCCTGTAAGCTTAAGAAATGACAATACCTGTAGGATTGTTGATGTGGCAGTAAAATTCTTGAGGATTCTCCACGACGCTGACTAGCAGTGCCACTGTCTGGCCGTCACAGGGAAGATCAATGACAGACCAGACCGGAGGCTCACTAACTGGGGCAGGCACTGAAGAGCATAAAGCAGCATGAAGAATATAGGCATGTATATATTTTATCACATTTCCCTAATATTTAACATCCTCTTAACTCCTGAAAGGGCAGAGCCAATTATTCAATTTGAGGATTACATCCCAGGTTTTAGATAGAACTCGATATCATTTTCATATCAACGCAATTGACATTAATTTCGCACATTTCCCACCGGCTGGTTCTACAGCAGCAGTTGTCGTCTGATCAGCCTGTTGCTTAGTGCCGGTGGTAACAGGAGCGGGAGAGCTGAATCCAGCAGAGATCAGCAGCTCGGCTATGTTGGCCTGAGGGTCGCTGGCCTCGTCGATCATGGCCACCAAAGCCTTGCCCTCATGCGCTCCTTGGATCTCGATGCGCAGTATTCTGTTTGACACCCTTCGCTGCAGGGCCAACAGGCAGTCCTCTGACCAACTCTCCCCAACAGGTTGTGCCCCTGCAAAAGAGACCAAAGGCAGACATTTTAAGCTGTCTAAGAAGCAGAAGGGATGGATTAGCTCTAATAAAGGGGATGTGTGAGTACAGTTCAAGGCATTTTGAGCTGTCTGAGCGAACAGACTCGCCTCATCGTCTCTTATCTTGAGTGAAGGAGAAACTACAGTGGCTGCAAAAGGCCCTGTCACTGTCTAATTTTAAGTTTTTGGGTGTATCTCTTTTGAAAAGTTCGACTGACAGGACAGAATATAAGGAAAACAACAAAACAACACAAACACTCTTTGGTAAAGTTCTAACAATTTAAAAATGTGCTTCAGAAGTAGATATACTACCTGCTAGTCCACAAGGCATAGCCTGCATCGGTAGGGCCAGTAGAGCAGCGTTGATAGGCCGCAGGTGGCTTAAATCCACCTCCTCGGAGTTGCCAAAATCAAGATAGCCCACACAGACACGTTCCTCTGTCGAATAGGCCAAAATTTTAGCCCTGTACCACTGCTTGTCCTCTGCAAGAAACAGACAGAAGTCAGAGTTTAGGTTCACAGAGCAGGACAACTAAGGAAAAAGAGTCATTTGATATTATTGTGATGTTTTGAGAAATGAATGTAGAAAAATTAGAGACATATTTTGTCTGTGAATTGGTCAGGTGGAGTACATTTTACTTTCTAATCATTAAATAATACATATAAAATGCAAATATAAATCCTGGTTCAACTGAAACTTACTGACTTTTCTATGTTACTGTATCTAACCATATAAGTTTATAAGCAATCAGGCATATTATCGTTAACTGAACTGTCTCATCTAGCCGCGTGTTCTCAATATGTTCATCTGTGTTGTACCTGAGAACTGGCCACAGCAGACTGTGCCAGGTGCTGGTCTAAAGTTCAGCGGTGCTGGAACCTGAGAACAGTGCTCCCTGAGCTTCAACTGCAACTCCTGAATCACTCCTGTAAACAAAAAGCTCTGAGGTTCACGACACGTGTCAAAGTCCAGAGCTTTGAGTTTTGTGAATCAGAACAAATGCTACTTACCAGCGTTCTCCACCTTCTGAACGATAAAGTCACTCGGTGACTGCAAGTGGGTGACCACAACAGAGAAGGAGTCGCCCACTGCCAGTGTCAGTGGCTCGGGTGGCTGAGCCCAAGCGTTGTCATCCTTCCCAACAGATCTTCTCTTGAAGTTTTCCAAGGATGCACTTACCATAGCACCTGCGGAAAATCAAAACTTGCATTACGTTTACAATTATACAATTTAAACATGCAGCACTGACTTAAAGCACAAAATGTGGAGCTCAGACAGGAAGAGGACTTGCTTTGCTCTACATGCTCTACAAATCCAGATGCTGAACTATCAATGTTGCCAAAAGCTAAATGCACATTGTAAAATCTTTAGGTATTTTAATGACTCCATGACTTTTAATACCTCCAAAAGGTGAGTGTACATTACATATTTTAGCAAACTGCGCTATGTAACAAAGATTTCTCATGATTTTCTTCGTGACTTACTGATTTCTTGCTCAGTTGGTGTTATGTTGACTACTTCCTCTTCTGCATAACCTTGATTAATGAGGAAGGTGCTTAACGTTCCTGAAGGACACAAGGGAAACTTATAAAGGCTTTAAACTTAAATCTTTTGTCACTTCACCCATCATAAACAGGTCTTGTTTTTCAGGCTTTCCAGCTCTAAATGACCTACCCAAGGAAAGCAGGATATCCACTGCATGGATGCGAGAGTTCTCTATTGTGTCCACCAGCTTCATGGTCACAATCTTGCTGGCCAACATCTGTCTCACTGTAATACAGCATTCGCCCGACCATTTGCCAGTCACTGGCACCACTCCGGCGATACGGCACTCCATTACCTGGAAGTAACAGATGTAAGCGCTGTTCACGTCCACTGTAAGACTCTATAAACTCTCTGGACTGTTATGTGAGTGTGAGACTGTGTGTTATGGAAAGTAATGACCACTGATAGTGGTCTGTGCATTATAATAGTTATGAAACTAAATATATTTTGACACCCACAATTGCCACATTATAAAAAAATCCTAGCTAGTTTTAGCAGTCTGAATATGTATTTACACATGGAGGAAATGGCTTAATATTAGCATCCAGGGGCTTGATCCTGTCCATAGGGACATCCTCTTCATTGCCAAAGTCAATGTAAAGGATTTTAGCCATCTTTTGGTCAGCAGTCAAACTCTGGACCAGGCCTCGGTACCAGCTCTACAGATTAAAAAAAAAAAGAAGAGGCAAACACAAATAGCACAACCAAGAGCTAAGAAGTAATAAACTGAACTTGTCAAATTGCTTCTGAAGGCCTCTGCTCACCAGGTCACAGGAGAACTGAACCGCACAAACTTCTCCAACACAGGGTATGTATGCTGTCACTGATGGGCACCTGTATGTTTTCTGAAGCTCTGTGCTGATGATCTGCAGAGCTTCCAGCAGCTCAGGACTTTGGGCAACAAAGAAAAATCTGCCAGGGCTGTGAAACTCTACAACGGTACCCTAAAACCACACAGAAACATGCGTTTTGGTGTTTAATAATACTGGATAGATTAGTCTTTAAAGGCTGAGGTAAATGTGGTATGTTGTACCTGGATGTCTGTTCCCTTAGTGAGCTTACTCATTTGCAAGTCCTTTAAATAGACCCTCTGGAAGCTGGATGCATCACCATGCTTCAATAAACATAAGAAAACAAAGCATATATCACAAATCTGAGATACAATTTGAATTTTTAGTTGCATTATAAAGTCTCAAAATCATTGTGATTACCTTCGACCATATAAGGCCAGCTTTGTCTCCAGCCATGGGCGAGACAGTTGTTTCCTTTTCTTTCTCTCTTTAAGACAAACGAGTAAGAGCACATTATTTATTGGACATTATATAACGATTCAACTGACTGTTTTTTGCATTAGTAAATCATCACAGCTGACAGTAAGTGGCACTCAGTGATGCCCCGGCTTACTTTGCAGGTTCCGGGTCAAAGGGCTTGCAAATGTGTCTGTGTGCCTTCCAGTCTTCTGTCTGACACGCCACAGAGCAGTACGGCGTCTTCTTGCAGCGCTTGCAACGAAAATTGCCTGTCAAGTGAGCAGTAGTTGATTAGAACCTGCACCGAATTTCAATGCAAAACAACAAGAGGCCGACAACGATGAAACAACCATGAGGAAACGTGTTGTAAGCCATGCAGCACAATGTCAGGACGTATTTAATTTCATAAAGGCATGTCACACTACAGAACCTCTTAATACTTTTTAATACAGTCACTTTTCAGATCAGAAATCACCCGCATGACACAACACGATATGAAGACAAAATCATCACATGCATGTAGCCTAATCTCAACACATAGCCAGTGTTATGCCCTCCATTTAATATGTAATCATTTTAGATTTTTTGGCTTGGGGACCCCGGAGGGTGGCCCTTGCAAGACCAAAAGTATGGGGGGTGGACTGGTAGCTGGAGAGGTGCCAGTTTACCTACTGGGCACTGCAACTGCTCCTGAGGCACCGATACGTGGCTGCCAATCACTGCACCATCTCTCCACATTACCATGTCTATGAGTGTGTGTGTGTGTGGTTGTATTTTGGGTTATATATGTAAAAGCTTGTCCCCTCGACGGATCAATAAAGGAGCTTCACATACCCCTTCACATGGAGTATATTACCTTGCTGACAGCAGTAGCTGCACAAGTACACAGTCAGAGCTGGTGGCATGGATCCTAATATCTATGAAGGCAGAGAAAACTTTAAATGTGGCACTGTAAAAGGAGTTTAACATAAATACACTTAATTAATTAATTAAAGCCAATGATGAAGAACTGCAAGTCTGCTACATACTGCAGTGTCCTTCCAGGCTGATGAATTTATAGGAGCTGCAAAAAAAGAAAAATGGTTAAATATAATTATTTTAATGCTATTCACAGTTGATATATAAGTTGATAGAGGTCTGTGGATGATGGGGTTGATTTACCGTCTCCAACGGGGCCTGTCGCGGGGCGCAGAGGTGGCGCAGTTGGGGTGAGCTGGCTTCGAAGAGGCGGTGCGCCAAGAGCCATGGGGCTCGACGACGGCTTCCTCAGGGGCAGGTTAGGTCGGATGGGGTTCACAGAAAATGGGTGGTACATGGCGGCAGCTGTCAAAATCATTATTAAAAATGTGCATGACGAGTGCACACGACGTTTCTTTTATATTCAGTGGCTAGCTACTTAACGGTCAGACAGCTAACGCTGCATACACTTCACGGACGAGCTAACTAGTTTAGCCTTTAGCGAGCTAACAAACGGCCATATGTGAGCAACATTTATGACGACAAACTCGGCTGAAGTCATGCTATGAGACAAAACTCAATATATAAACTAAAAATATATATATATCTGTACTTTATAGTTTCATATTACAAGGTCAATACTTTACCTGAGTGCACGTGTCGGTAAGGGGGGAAAAAAGGTGAAGCGGTGCACATGCGCACTAGCCTCTCCTGCGGATAGGTCAAGTTGGGATCTCACACCGTCCGAACCACCCGGATCCACTCTGCAAGTCCATGGACACCAACTGTCAATAAGTGAGGCTTGGATAAGTAAATCAAGATAATATTGAATGCACAAAATAGCACCCTTTGGGATTTTAGGAGCTCTGTAAAACTGGCTTGTGACAATAATATCTATATATGTTTTATTTTTAAAAATTCACCTTCATGACAAATGATTTGTAATTAATATAGGCTTGTCTGTTATTATTTTATCCTTTTATTTTGTCCTTTTACAAATATTAAATTCATAGAAAACCAAAAGCAATGAACCTCGACTGACATATTTGCCATCAGTTAACACCAAACTCAGTGTCAAGAACACTCCCTGTCAAGCTCCTTGTTTTAGCTGTACTTATGTTTATATCTGTGTACGTCCCATATGTGTGCATATACCTGGTCAATAAAAGTGATTCTGATTCTGAACTGTGGGGAACTTTAGCTTATCAAGTTTTTAATATTATAATATATCTATAATATATTATTTCTTATATTTGCTGATGGATTACACTTTTGTGACATGGGGAAAAAAGCTGAAAAGCTGAGCTGCAGCTTTGATATAAAAGTTGTTAAACTAAACACATTTTTAAAAATGATTTCTCTGCCTTCATCCTTGTATAAGGGAATATATATTCTTATACAGAGGCACAGACAGGGGTAACAATGTTACCGAAGTACCAAAAGGTATGAAAATATTTAAATGTCTGTTAAAGGCTGAACTGTCAAACTCTCAGTCTTAGCTGTTTTCTGATCAGATATGTCCTTATTTACATTTTATTAAGAAAGATGAAAAGTTCAATTTACAAAATCTATTTTAAATTCATAGGTTATATTTAAAAGTGCAGTGTGTAGAATTTAGTTGCACCTAGTGGTCTAATTGCTTTGCATTGCAATCTCCGCGCATCACCCTCACCTTCCTAGTGTAAAAGGAGAAACAACACTGCCCTGTCTATAGTCACCATTTAGTTTTTATGTTCTGGGCCAGTGTAGAAACACAGAGTTTCAACATGATGACCTCCATGAAAGAGGACCCACGTCCACTGTAGATATAAAAGGATTATTTTAAAGTAACAAAAATAAAAAGATTCTTATTTTCAGGTGATTATACATGCATGAAAACATAGTTATGAATATTATATTCTGTGTCTGCCTTATTCTAAAAATAAAGTCCCCAAATCTTACACACTGCACCTTTAATAAATACATATACGAGTTTAGTTTTGGTTTTGGTATCAAATTGGCAAGAATTTTTAAACATACCCAGCTTACAAATGTTGCCTGAGTCATTTGTAATGTCGTATAAACGGTGTGAAACACATGTGTGGCGTTAAATGCGATTTACTCTTGTGTGTGTACTCTCATTTTAGTGTTCAGAATATTGAATTTTCCTGATAGAATAAAGGTGTGGGCCTACCTGTCTTACGTCAACGTCAGACTTACGTCATTTCTTCCTGCGCTCTGATTGGTTTACACCGCCTCATCGTTTCTCCCGCAGTGGCCATATTTGTTGATGTGTCATATCAAAGTGACTTGTTGGGGCTGTATCAGCTGGTCAAGGCAGAAACCTCAAAGTTCACCCTTTATCCCGCTTGTCTCCGCGTTGAAGTCCACCATGGGGTTTTCGCACTCGGTGGGTTGAAACTATAAACATCTTCAATTTGTCATTTATGCCGGAATGCTAGCGTTAGCCACTGGAAGCTAACGCCTCCCTTATCAACGGTAGCTTAGCTTAGCCTAGCCTTAGCCAGCTAAAGCAAGCAGTGCCTCCACACAATATGTCAGTGTGCTGTTTAGCTTTAAATCCATCTGTTGTTACTGTGTTTTTTTAGCATGTGCTGTGTTTTAATCCTAGGTTATGTGTTTCCCTTATGTTCGTGTCGTGGCTAACTTAACGGTTACCAAGCTACAACCAGCGTTGTCAGGGCTAACGTTAAATGAAAGTGTCATATATACACAAATGGCACATCGGCCTGCTTGCTGCTCGCTAACTACACAATAACTAACCCGATATATGGACACATGAAGGGTGTGTTTCAGCAAGGCTGGCTGCTTGCATACGTGAAGTGCCTCTGACAGGTTTGACACCTGTCACAAGAGCATCAACATCTTTGCATGTGTTTTAGCTGTGGTGCTTTCACTGCCTAACAAGAGAAGCTTGTTTTATGTTGCTATACCTCTTTTATTTTTTTTTTATCACAATAGGATTACAGTAAGCTCAAGGCGTTCAGGTTTTATTATAAGACTTGAAATTGTGATCCCTGTTTGTGTGATTGGCCAGAAAGGGGGACAACTAGCAGTGAGTTTGAGGTATGACGAATGCTGCTGAGGCAAATTTGGATAAGAAAACATGGTGTGTGTGTGTGTATGAGAGAGAGAGGAAGGGGACTATGATGACAAAGACAATAACTCTGGGTGCTGTATTAAAGTTTACATTGCTTCCAGCTATTCCCAGTCACCTCTTAGTGATTATTAACACAGTAGATGCTGACAAAGCTATTTCCCGTCCAAGGGATAATGTGTAACTGCTGAATGTTTGATTTATGAGGTCCGAGCCTCGGCTGAATGTTTCAGACGGAGACAGGAGATACTACAGTTTGAGTGGACACTGTGGCTCCATATATCCCAAGATGAAGTGCAACTAATCTATGAATGTCTTATTCTCAATGTTTTCTTATTTATGCTTCTCTGTTTCTGTCTGTTTTCATGTTTAATTTCTTCTTTGCACATGTCAAACCTATTTAACTTCTTAGTGGAGGTTTAATTTCTTTGCACAGGTTTAATTTAAATGCAGATTTAGCTGATTTAGATGTTTTCTGTAGTTATAGATTCATTTTAATTCATGCTTACTGTGTGTTCACTGTGTCTCACGCTGCTGCTTGATGCTTGAATTTCTCTCAGGATCAATAAAGTATCTATCGATATCTATATTTAGACACAGGTACAAAAGTTGTATCTTCAAATCTGAAATTGTACAGTCCTGACTTCTGAGGGTGTGTAAAAAATCTCCTTAGCTAAATACCTGAATACATTACGTGCAACATACCGACAAGTAGTGACGTCATGTGTGTTGACAGGACCACACCTCTCGGTGTCTGTTTGGCATGCCTTTGAGTTTTGTGTTGCTTTTGGTAAGGGCGGAAACACATAAGCTTGCAAATCAGCAGAGTGCCAAAATGAGGAAATGTCAGGCTTATTGTTGGAAGGACCAGATTGTACCTAATGACCAGAAAAGCGTGACATGCCAAAAAACATCCTGGTATTTTAGGCCACTCGCAGCTGTTGTCACACAGTGTATGAAAGCAGTTTCAGTCTTTGCTCACTCACAGTCTCTCTTTCTCTCCCTGCTGTGTCTGTTTCTCCCTCTGTCTCTGCCAGATTTGAACCAGGGAGGGACCATGGAACAGCCTGGTCCTGCTTCAGACACACACACGATGGAGGGATTAGAGGTTGAATCTGCATTGGAGGGATCGCACCCGGTGAATCAGCTTCACGGCGGCACATCAAACGTAGAAGAAGATGAGGGACAGATCTGTCACAACAGTGCAGAAGAAGCAGAAAAGTGCACTCAAGCAAAAGATGAAGCACAGCTCGACAGCCAGTTAATCGAGACTGTGACAGATGTTCAGACGGACACAAAGACGAAGTTGGAAGATCAAACGTGCGGTCAGGAACATGCAGAGGGGAACGAGCTGGATGCTGATACCGGCTATGATAGCAGTACCAGTCCCATGGAAGGTGGTGTACCTGGTGATGCTCTGGTAGCCCAGGTCACTACTTTGGATGTGGTAGAAAGCTCTCCTTCTGTTCTTGAAGGGACAACCTTGTTGACTTTTGATGAAGTGAAAGATTCAGATGCCCCCAATCCAAACGGCAATGAACAACCATCAGTCACGGCTACAAATTGTTCCACAGAACCAGCACTTGCGAATGATAGTGGTTCAGCTGAGAGTCCATCATCCTCTTCTGTCCAAAGCGTTTCTAAAAACTCCCCAACCGACTCGACAACCACCTCCGGGATCTCTAATGGCCCTTCTACCCCCACTTCAGACACTGTCAGCTCTTCTCTGGCTTCCAGCCCACAGACCAGTGCCAACACCTCAGCCCCCTCACATTCCTTGTCGAGTCCGTATGACACTGATTGTAGCCGAAAGCTTATTTCCCAGATCCAGCGCTCGCTGTCACAAGAGTCACTGCTGGATGAGTTAGAGACAGAGCTTCTGGCCTGTCAGTTGCCTGAGGGTGGAAGTGCAGGCGAGAGAAAAGGGAGCCCACCTGTCAATGGACTCCCTACAGACCAAGAGGGCTGCATGGTGGTCTTTGAGAAGTGTGTGCAATACAAGTATGCACAGCAGGAGAAAGCTATTCAAAGGTAAACTGCCGTTAGCTATGTTATTATATTAATACCTCCCCGTGGTAGCTGAGCTAAATAACCTTTGTTACATCAGTTTAACCTGCTATTTGTGCAACACCTTGCTTCCACTGTAATGGGTCAGTTTAGCAAGGGATTAGCCTACTTGCTAACTGCACTTGTTTTCTTTTTCCTTCACCTTAGATGTATTAAATCTGTTGTAATTAAATTGACACATGAAAATAATTGTTTTAAAGCCCAAGCAGGGTTTTTTGTAGTAATGAAACTGGGCCTTTTTGCCTAAATGACACAGAATAATCCATATATTTTCCTATCCAACTCTGTCTTCTAGCTTTAATAGCAACAGTGTAATTCTTCAGCATTTTGTACGGACTTGACCTAAATTGCTATTGTGTGTGTGTGTGTGTGTGTGTGTGTGTGTGTGTGTGTGTGTGTGTGTGTGTGTGTATAGGTTGCTCGAGGAAAATAAGAGGCATCAAGAGCTGATCCTGGGCATCTGTTCCGAGAAGGATAACATGAGGGAAGAGCTGAAAAAGAGGGCAGAGACAGAAAAGCAGCACATGGCCAACATTAAAAAGGTTAGCTACATTCTCTACGGTCCATTCACATTGTTCATTGTCATATGGCACTGACTGTTTTGGTGTACAAGCGATGCAGTCTATATCTGTCCCTCAGTCCAAAACAAGCATACTCTAAAATAATGGCTTACGTTTGGCATGTACGAAAACAATAGAAGCTTATTTACCATATGTGTTTCCTCAACAAGGAAGCGCTCCACTGAGATGTTTTGTCTGACTTCCTGCCTGTGCTGCACATTGATTTTCTTTGATAATTGTGATCACGAAGCACCTGCGTTTTTGCAAATATTTTCATTTCAACACTGATGTCTTAGAAGAGCTTTGCTCTCAACCAGTCTCGGATCAGCTAGTCCTTATTTTCTCTGCTAAATAACAGCATCCAAAAATGTGTGTTAACGCAATTTATTTGTTAAGAAATACCAGAGTGATTCTTTTAATATATGGAAAATTCAAGGACCAATTATCTACCCAATGCACAGCACAATTAAAGCAACAAACCAGAGGACAAATGGGTGTCCAGCAGCACCGGTCACACTGACACTCCAGTTTAATTCAATCTGGAGTCTGTCCCTGTGTAGCTGGTAATTAAGGGAGTCAAACAAAGCAGCCTGGTGTAGAGAGGAAAAGGACACACGGTTCTGATTACTGGCATTCAACATGCCACATGTGCATGAAAGGCTGTATTCATTTGTGTGAATTGTGCATGCTGTGTTTTATTTAAACGTCTTGTGTCTTTTTGTGTGTGTGTGTGTGTGTGTGTGTGTGTGTGTGTGTGTGTCCCACCCTTTGATTTACAATGCTCACTAATCGCACTCCAAATGACAAGAACCTCTCTGTTCATTGGCTATTTTCTATTCATTGGACACTAGCATCGCTGTTGCCATAGAAGAAACATAATTGAATCATGCCTTCTAGGTAACGGCGTTTGTTTAACCATTGTGCAAGCAAAAAGGTGTAGGAGGGATTTTTATGACATACACTCAATGTATACTGAGTTCCTTTTCTTTTTTCCAACAATAGGATAAGGCTTGATGGATTGAATGTCTATTACTGATTACTACCGTATATAATTATTTTAGGCTTATCTTGCCGTGAGTCATACTTTCTAAGTATCCGATTCCAAGAAATAGAACAATACCAAACTGCCTTTTTCTTCCTGTGCTGTCTAGATTTATTATCCCTCCAACATCTTTGTGTCATCCCGTGCAGCAGGTTAGCCCAGGTGTGGCCCTCGGCTTACATGTTGCCTAACAAGTTAATTACCCTGTATACTCCCTGTTTCCGCAGTTGGAGGGCAGGGTGGAGGAGCTGCTGAAAGAACTGAAGGAGTCGAGGGATAAACTAATTCACCAGGACCAGGCAGCTAAGGTTGCCCTCCAGCAGATGCAGAAGGATACGGCCTACCGTGTAGAACAGGTATAACTGGGGCCCAAATTACTATGAGAGTATATATTTGATAAACTTGTTACACAACTTAGATTTTCCCTCAGCCTGATCCTTATTTGCATGTCTGGTTTTGTTTCTTTAGGCTGCTACAGTAGCTAAGCAAAGTGAATTTCAGTTTTTTTTCCCAGGATGACAAGATAGAACAGCAGAAACGACTACCAAACAGCTGAGGGATACTTAGATATAGACTCTCTTAGATGATACGGGATACTCGTGTATCGGCGTGAGTTCAGACTTTTAGCTCCTGTGGTCACAGATATCCCACAGCTTGTCAGAGAGAAGTGAACAACAGGAAGCTCGGTTACAGTTACTGAAGACATTTCCAACCACAACACAGCACTTTGCACTTTAGCATTTTTTTTAAGTTGTGGTATAAAATGTTGTTGTTAAATGGCCTCATTTGCTGCATCACTAGACAAACTACAGGCAGATATTATAGAAGGATTACCTCCTTCTATAATATCTATATAAGTTTATGCCCATGCATCAATTTCACTGCCAGTAAGTAATTAATACCGCCTTACATAAAAGTGTTTTTGCCAGACACAATCCCACGTACCTTGGAGACATTCGCACAAAACTAGCAGCTGAGCAGTCAAAGTCTTTGCACATCAAACTCTTGTTATTGCAGATTTAATCACTTGTTACGTGAGTAGTGCAGGAAAGCACATTTTTCATCCAATAGTTTGCACACCTGGTCGACACCATGTAGGCTACTTTTCCCTTGACAGTTTTGTCACACTTCACAATTTTTAATTTCACTGTTCAGTGAACAATACAAGATAGATTTTAGCACTTGGTCGTCACTTTCACGCCCTTGGCTTGTATCAGTTCTCCCTATATATTAAGACAGTGACCCAGTCCTAACCAACTGTTGGCCCTGAGGTTAGAAACATTGACATTTTATAGACTGATTCTTTCTTTAACATTGTGATGCCTGATGCAGAAAAAGTGATATATCTTTTCATTGTCTTATATTCTTAAATGCACACACACGGGAACTCATATACAGTTTCTCCATCCTCCTCTTGCGCTCCTGAAAGTCCAACTTGTTACAGCATGCTGGAGCATAAAACTGACAAACTGAAAATGGCACATGAGCGTTTTGTTGGCACGAGGAATGAACACACCGGTGTGAGACCGGTGTAGAGAAATCTGTGAGTGAACCACCAGGTTGAGAGTGAGGCGTTGGTATTGTAGCGTGCCACGGTGTGTGCTCTGGTCTTTAAAGTGCTCAGCTGATCAAGAGCTTCGGGCGTAGACAGACTGGCGTGTAGTCAGCCAAAAATGTGTGGATTTGCTGCTTGAATGTTGTTTGTTTGTGGACGGAAGAAATATTTAGAACAAAATGTTACCCTAGGACACTGTGGAATATTTCATTATAGTTTCAGCTCGTGTCAGTCCACGTTAAAACCACAGCATGCTAAGTAGAGTAGTCCATTTCCTTTTAGAGATTCCTGAGGGAAACATCACTTTCTTCTGATCCTCTAAAGGACCCAACAGAATAAGCAGCTCTGTGGCTTAAATATGGTAAATCGTACAAACCTCATGATGTGAACAACCCACTCAGGTGAACAAGAAGTGTGACGAGGCACGCCAGGAGAAGGAGGCCATGGTGATGAAATACGTGCGGGGAGAGAAAGAGGCCCTTGACCTGAGGCGGGATAAGGAGAGTTTGGAGAAGAAGCTGAGGGAAGCCACAAAGGAGGTGGACCGCCAGGCCCTGCGAGGAAACCAGCTGGCCCAGGAGAAAGGCCGGCTGCAGCAGCTGTATGATGCTAAGGTAAATACTGTGTCAGTTTTAAGTGTCTTGTTAAAGCGTTGTTATTTGGAAACTGTTTATACGAGGACATAAAGACTCAATAATAGCTGTGCTTACTCAGGTTTTGTGTGCATTCAGCTTGACAGTACAAAAGGACAGTACAGGTACACAAATCACACAGCTGTTTTAAGGTATTCATTTGAACAAATATATTAAATTTAGCATAAGCATCATTATTTTATATATTACAGTAAAAATAACTTTATATCACTATTTATATTTCCAGTTTTTCAAAGATGTAAGGAACATCTTGCTAGTGTTTTTAAGTTATATCAGCAGTTTGTTGGATGTCCTACTTGGAACTTTATGCTTTATCTAAATAAATATTAGAGATTAAGAAGGGTAAAGGCGTCAAGATTAGTTATTTAATAAGTATCTCAGCACGGCCAAAAACTCATTTGCTGCCTCTGATATTGTTCCTCCTTCACTCGCCTGTCTGTCCTCTCAGGAAGGTGACGTTGGCAGATTGACTCGTGAGGTGGAAAAGTTGAAGGAGGAGATCAACTCGCATCTTATCAAAGTCAAGTGGGCCCAGAACAAGCTAAAGAGTGAGGCGGACGCACACAAGGTAAACACTGGGAAAGGAGCGTTATATTTCAATTACTTCATAAAATCTTTGTACTTTGGATGCTGTTGCGGACGTGGGATTGAACCTAAACATGCTGCAGTCAAATTTTAATCAAATGCTACACTGAATACAAGTAGATACATGTACACATTTACATTGCTAATATAGTTGATTACATAAAGTTGTTGCGGCTCCAGCATGCAACATTGCCCAAATCAGTTTGAAAGAGCATCCTTAAATTTCTCGCTCATGTCGGTTTTCTTCATTTAGACTAGAAACCACGTCTGTTGTTTGTCAAAGATGTGCGCCTGCTAAGTATTTCCAGAATACAAATGACATCCCCTTCAGTCATTTTATCTGCAGCCGCTCCATAAAAGACATGATTTGATTCAGGGGAGAAATGAAATGGGGTGAAAATGGTACAGTAATGATCCTGCAAGGAAGTCATTATTAACACTGTTGCTATTTTTGAAAACGTCTGTTGGAAAATAATGCTTTTATTTTTAACTGCCTCCAAGCAAAGACACAACTACGAACCGAGGAAAAAAGCAAAAACTCTGCTGTTGTGTTCAACGCCGCTAATGTTTTCTCTTTGGGGTTCTTTGTGTGGTTCATGTTTGGTGTGTTAGTCACGCTGTCTGTACATGTATAAAAGTGTTTACCAGAAGAAGAAGAAGTAATCTGGAACAGGAACCTTTTGTCATTATTATGGTTTTATGCAGTACAGGGTTGAAGCGAAATGACCTTATGTTCATCTGTGTGCAGGAAACTAAAGACAAACTGAGAGAGACCACATCCAAACTGGTCCAGGCCAAAGAAGAGACCGAACAGATCCGCAAGAACTGCCAAGACATGATCCGAACATACCAGGTGTGTGATATTTATCACATAGAAGTTAGTTTGCTCATGACCGAGAATGTGAGCAAATGTAAAATACCTGTGTTTGAGAAACATGACATATCTCTGAATGGATGTAGATAGAGATTGCAGTGTGTGTGCTTATCTGGGACTGCAATCAGTTTGCCTACTCCCTGAATGAACAAATTAATTTATGATTAAATTATGATCATTTATCATATCTGATGCTATTTAATGAGCGAAAGCAAACTTGAAACATGATTGATTTTGCTTCAGGTGAATGGTAGTTTTCATTTGGACCTTATGATGGTGGTAAAGAGCTGTCTAAATGTTCTCTCTGCGGTGGAAAGATATATTTGAGCTACTGTCTCCTCTCAGCAGCCATCAGTGAAACGACGTGACACGGAGCTCCCAAAAAACATACATATGGCACATTTTTAGCAGATTTAAAATGATTAAGACAAAAACTAAAATTATCTTTGTTGCAAACATAGAAGTTATGTTTTGGTGACTCATTGTCATTATCAGCTTCATTACTGTGAATCTTTTCTTTCAACTTTTCTTTTATGTCAGTTTTACTGTTGTCTCCCTCTGTCGCCCTGCTTATTGTCTTGTTTTTTTTAATCATCTACCCCGCTCGCCTCCAGGAATCAGAGGAACTGAAGTCCAATGAGCTGGATGCTAAGCTGAGGGAGACCAAAGGGGAGCTGGAGAAACACAAGCAGGAACAAACAGACCAATTAGAGGTGACAACCGCTGTGCACACGTACAAACACTTTGCAGAAGATCTCTTTGACGTGCATCCACGAGGCCCATCAGTGGGCACTTAAAAATCTTGGATATAAAGTGAAGCTAAGCAGATACAGTGAAAATGTATAGTTTATATATCTGCAGACAAACAAGTCTGTGAATTTTGTTTCAGTTTATCTCTGCGAATACCCACCAGAAATACAAAATAATGCAGGTTTGCTATTAATTCAAAACTATGTTCTGCCATGCCATTATCCAGCCTTTTATTGATGGATTTGTTGCCAGCCCATCTAATGAAAAAAGAAAAAAATGTTTATTTTCAGCTGTTTCCATCAGTTTGAGAGGTGTAATTGCCTTAAGTAGGAATGAGTAACAAACTGGCACATAGGCTCTACAGGCTGACTCGCATGCACACAGGAACAGATGTGGACTCGGGCCAAACACAATGGCCTGTTTTTCTCTCTGCCCCGTTCTGAGGGGAATCACACTTTAAAAATAAATGACCTAGAAATAATCAATATGAAGCTGGGCTTTTCAACAACAACCCAAAGGAAATCACTCATTTTCCTGCCACGATTTCATTCTGGTTGATTTATCCAGGATGTTTACAATCCCTTAAAAAGTCTTCATCAGAGCCTTTGATTCATGTATCGGTCTTGAATTGTGGCTGGAAGTTTTATTTAATCCTACTTATTTTTCATTTTTGACTCTTCAAACGTAGTCTTATCCGAGAAATTCAATATATTATCAGCCTATCACTGGTACACAGGTTGTTTTTGGTACAGGTTTTACCATGTAGGATCGTGATTTTGGTAGATATAGCTGCCCTGCTGATGAATATCATCAGTCCATGAAAGTGTTTATTTTAGTGTGTGTGTTATGCTCAAGTTATGATGCAACCCAGTCATAATTAATGCAAAGAAAACAGTCAAGTTTCCGTCACTGTGTGTGTGTTAACATTAAAATGGGATGGTAAAGGATGAATGGAGGACATGGACAGTAAAAATGCAGGCATCTTTATTGCTGGCATGTTGTCTTGGATACCACAGGCTACTAATAGCTTCTTGGAAATGTTGAGTAGCACTCGAACCATTAATGGTCTTATTAAAAAGATGAGAAGAAACATTAATAAGCTTTGCTTTCGCATGTGTAATGAGCGCATAGGCAAAATAACGCTAATGAATGCCACGCTTGGATTGCCAGGAAGTGCATCTGTAATGAAATGAAATGGTACTGTAAGATATGAAAGAGATGTGTTCCATTTAGTATGACTGAGGGTTAAGTCGACGTACCATTAAAATTAACTGGTAATGTCTATTAAATCTTAGCAATAGCAGTCAGTAATGGCAGAAACAAACACTGTTTTATTGCAAGGATTCAGAGATTTAGCAACAGAAATTGTTTATATGAGGAGAGTCAAAATAAAAACCGTTACAGTGAATAAATATCTAACGTAGATCTTAATACGTCTGGCAGGTGCACCGAGTGAAGGCCAAAGAGCTGGAAGACCTGAAAAGGAGTTACAAAGAGGGCATGGATGAGCTCAATACTCTACGCACCAAGGTTTGTGATACAGTCAAGTGTTCGAACATCTGCGTGCAGACATAATAAGCGGGTCTTCTTCGGCTTAATAAGCGGCGTGTGTGTTGTTCTGTAGTTAAAGTGTCTAGAAGACGAGCGTCCACGCTGGGAGGACGAGCTGAGTAAGTACAGGGAGATCATCAACCGGCAGAAAGCTGAGATTGGCCGCCAGAGAGAGAAGCTGGACGAGATCACGGCGCTCCAGGATCAGCATCAGTGGTACACACACACACACACACACACACTCTCACACTGATCGTGCAGGAGAAGCACTGAAACTAGAAGCCTAAGCATGGATATATGTTTATATTAAGCATATAAGCATTGTGTGATGTCCACAGCTCTGAAACAGAAACATTTAAGAGAACTGTGGGTCTCTGCAGTCACTCTGCAGAGGGAGGCAATGCAAAAATCTGACAAGCTAGGCCAGCTATGAAGCTATACGTCATACACTTTATGAAAGTGACGTCTCGTGTTGAGCTTAGTACTAAAGTAAATATTAATATTTTCTGAACACCACCTACTCTATGATATGCTCTCATCCATCCCCCTGACAGTCAACCATGCATTGCCTCAGAAAGATGTTTTAGTCTAACGTCAAGTCGGGACAGAAAGCTCTGGCTCAGGAGGTAGAGTGGATCATCCAGTAATTGCACGGTTGGTGGTTTGATCCCCAGCTCCTCCTGTCTGCAAGTCGAAGTCTCCTATAGGAGTTGGATGTAGTCCCATAAAATGTCATAATCAGCTGTTTATTTTTATTGTATTTGTCGAATTAAAGATAAAACCGTTAAGTACTAAATAGAAGTATCATTATGTGACATGAGCGCACCTTTGGAAGCAGTCAGGTCTTGACATTTTCTCATCAGTGCTTCAACAAATCCACCCGTGCAGACCAGTTTAAATGTATCACCATCAGTCATACTTGGGTTCATTAGTTCTTGTCCCTTTTTTAATATGTTTTTTCATGTACTGTATCACTGGATTTAAAGATAGGCCAGGGACAGATATAGCACTCAGGGCAGGGAGGGATTAAGGTCCCTCTGTGAGTGTGTGGCTCGGCCGGCCATGTGCAGATGATTTGATCGAGAAACTTCTCCACTTATGAAAATCCTGCTGTCTGTGCGAGCCAGAGTGCCATAAGTAGGTGGCTCCAACCCAAATGCAAAAGCCTCTCCCTCTCTCTCTCTGGCTGCAGGAAGTTTTTCAACTCACACCAACATTTTTAGTTGTTGGCTAGAAAAAAAATGTTTGAGTGCTTGAAAATTTGACTACCAGTGAATGTTTAGACATTCCTCCTGATGATATGATGTATAAAATAACTATTAATAATATTTCAGCTGGCCTATAGCTTCAGTAATCCATATGGATGATGATGTAAAGTACTCATGTTTTAGATTTCGAGTCACTAGTAATTTTTTTGTTGGATCTTTTCTGTCCACTTTCCTACACACACAGAAAAGGGGAAGTCTGTAGTGAACGCCCATTCAGTGTGAGTCTCTATTAACACCTATTTTCTGCCACGCAGCGATGAACAAGAAATCACGTCTCTTCGAGAGGAAGTGGACGGCCTGAGCGGCCAGATGGCTGACCTCCAGCGTGATGTACAAGGCAGCAGGGAGCGCGAGGCCGAGCTACTGGGTTTCACCGAGAAGCTGAGCAGCAAGAACGCCCAGCTCCAGTCAGAGAGCAACATACTACAATCTCAGCTCGATCAGCTCAGCAGCAACTTCACAGAGCTCCAAGCGAGGCTGGAGGAGACCAGCCGGCTACTAGATGACAAGGTCAGGGGCGGCTTTGATCGCACAGATACACTGAGACGTAGAAGTGATACATGAATGAAACTCATGGCTGAATACCGCTCACCCTGCCTTGCTGAAATCATTCATAAAAAGCGTCTTGTCATTAAAACATGTTGACGATTAATCAAACACTGACGTAAATGCACTGCAGAGTGAATGATTTGTGCTGAGTTGTCTGATCTAGAACATACAGTGTCCTTGAATCGTGATATTTTCCTGCTCGACATTCAAGAGAGCATCTTTCTTAATGGTTCAGTTACAAGTTGCTAGACTGTAAAGCAGCCAGTCACGTCACATAGTGCTCTGTCATGGCTGTTATTGCATTATTACTCAACATGTTTTTTTTTTCCCCACGTCTCATTAATCTTGCAGTCGCGGCAGCTGAAACAGGAAGAGGTGCTGAGGCAGCAGGAGGTGCAGGGCCTGCAGGAGGAGCGGACAGCGCTGCAGTCGGAGGTGGCCCAACTGAAAACCAGAGTTGAAGAGCTGAGGGACGAGCTGGTGACTCAGAAAAGGAAACAAGCTGCCAACATCAAGGACCTGACGAAACAACTAACACAAGGTTAGGACACAACCTGACAGTATATGTATATATATATTTCTGTAGCTACCTCATGGCACAGCACACAACCTAATGCAACTATTTCATTATCAGATATGGAGGATTACACCCTATGAGAGCCACGTAGCTTAGATACAAAAGTGGCTGTAGGTGATGGCACTGTCCATAACGTCTGTTATGTGCACAGTGATGTAATCCAGTATACACTTTTATCACTTTTAGTATTTATCGATTCGCTTTTTTCGATGCTATATTTCTGTCTGAAATTAAACTGGAAAATGACATCAAACCCACTGCTGTGAGAGGCAATGACAATGGTTACGCACTGTGACAGTCCAGCATAGAACAGAGAAGGAGAGAAAATAGCTCTCCATGCGGTGAGAGGCAGGAGGGAAGTTGAAGCACCCAAACAACAATCACAATGACAAAAACACTCAGTACAGCATGAGTCATAGAAAGAAAACGAGAGACGCTGACGAGCCGCAGACAGAGACGAATGAAAGAGAAGAGGGGGGGAATTAATAGATCATTATAATAGTTATAATTGGAATCGAGCTCTTGTTCTCTTTCATATCAAACCTCTTATGATGTGAGTGGACATTATTTGACTCAAATGTAGCACAAATGTAGCACATCATGTGATTTGTTACTTAAGTACATGTAAAAAAGAGACCACTACAGAAAATTGCAGATGAACACTTGTGTAACACGTTGGCTACACTCACCATGGCTCGGAGGTAGAGCGGGTTGTCCACTAATCAGAAGATCGTCGAAGTGTTTTTGGACAAGATACTGAACCCCAAATTGCTCCCGAAGGCTGTGCCATCGGTGTGTGAATGTGTATGAGTGGTTAGCTCCTCAAACTGATGAACAGTTGGCACCTTGCATGGCAGCCGATGGCATCAGTGCATGAATGTGTGTGAATGGGTGAATTGGATACGTACTGTAAAAGCGCTTTGAGTGGTCGGACGACTAGAAAGGCGCTATATAAGTACAGTACATTTACCATTTGTGTGAATATGATAAATAAAAATCTTTCTTTTTAACTCCAGTTTTGTGTTGTGGAAGGCAATTTAAGTATTTTATAATGAGAAAAGTAGGTAATGTAATATTTTAATAGGTAATATATAGGTAATATTACCTATTAATTGGATTTCATTTAAATTGCAAGTTTATAAGCGTTGCATCATTTCCAGTCCTGCCAAAGTGTTTCCATCATCCAGTTTCACTTTACGTGACATCTTATCTTTAGTATAGAAAGGCTCAACTGACTGACTGTGCCCAGGATTTAATGTCAGGTCACACAGTGATTGGAAACAAGGGAGATGTGAGCGTACAGATTGGTGCGGCGCATAGAGAGCTTATGTTCTTCTCATGCTGGGATTATACTTAATAGAGTGAGCCAGCTTCCTCTACTTGGCTCTCTGCGCACACACAGAAACTTTAAGGTATGAAGTTCAGTGCACAAGATTTTCACTTGGGACAAGCAGGGTATTTTTTTTATTAAGAGAGCCTGTGATCATTCATCAGTGCTGCAGTTACACGTTCTGACCACAGTGCAGTTATTTTAAACCTTTTTGTTTTTACACTGAAGCTTTGCTGACCTCGCACGATTCTTCAAAAGCAACCTGTGTCACATTTATTCAGGTGGACAACTCCAGAGAGGAACACCCAGAGTTCAGTCAGGCAGCGAGGCTTAGCTTTGACTTTCATCGTGCCTTTTTGCCGGCTCCTACCTATAATAACTGTTGTATTTTTGTAGTTTTTAAAGTAATCCCAGTCAGTTATGTCTGCTACTTTGCTCACACAAGGAAATGATGAGTTAATCTGACAGTTTTCATCAATCAGTTCATTGTTTAAGTGATTTAGAAAGTGCAAATATCAAATATTTATAGCCTATTAGTCTTTCAAGGTGCTGTTTCAAGTGCACAGTGCAAACCTTTGTGGATGATTTGCTCAATTCACTTAATAAATTATTGTGATCAGCATCTTTTCTCTTCTTCTACAGCCCGTAAGAGGCTGGAGCAGGTTGAAAATGGAGGCTGTGACCGGGATGCCAGCAGTATGGGCAGTCGCTCAAGTTCCTCAGGTACTGCTCCTGGATTTGGTTAGTATTTAATACACACAAAAGTAATATCATAAGACTTTTATTTCTCTCTTTCCTCTGGTGGCATAACTTTTTTTGGTTTAATGGAAAATAATAGCTCATCGCTAGTTAAAATATGACCACACCAACGAGCAGTTTTCAAAGTTTATCTTCCACTCCACTCCAGGCTCCTTGAATGCACGCCACGGTGGGAGCAGCGGCGTTGAAGAGCGGTCACCAGAGAGCCAGTCGAGCCCTTCGGTGGTCGTCGTGGACAGCTTCCCAGAGGTCGACAAGGCTGTGCTTGTGGATCGCATTGTCCGTTTGCAAAAAGCACTGGCTCGAAAGCAGGAAAAAATTGAGTTCATGGAGGATCACATCAAACAACTGGTGGAGGAGATCCGGAAAAAGACCAAGTGAGTGGCATGGACCAAAGTACAAGGAGCAGAGAAAGAGAGATGGCGAGAAGAGTGCTGAATTTTTTTGGCCACAGAATGAATTTTGACGGACGGATAAAGTTTGGAAATTGACAGCACTCTGAATGCGAGTGCTTGTAATCATCTGATTCAGTGTTTCAGACCCTACAACAGTTTTAATGTAACAGCAGCTTTATAATTATGCAGTTTTGGTAAAAGTTGTCAGCACTGTTACTTGTTTAATAGAAACAAAAGAACAAGCCACAACCAGCAGTCATTAAACTGTACAAGAAGAGTCAGCAACCTATAAAAAGTTGCTCACTAATGAGAAGAGAATGCTGCAGGGCTGATTCAGGATGCTCAACAACAAAGCTCAAGTACCAAATACTTAATATGCTGGTATGCATCATTCACTTTAAACACCGCAGGTAGATCAATACTAACCAATAAGACCACTGAATTCATTAGCTTCTATGAAGACTGCATCTATAGTGCGTTATGAGGGCATTCATAGTGAATTCTAACTCATATAAACACACATAATGCTTTCTGATGTACTATCAACAGCCATGAAACATTACAGATGTGACTGAATTATAAATCCAAGTGTTCAAGATGCTTTTACTAGAAGTTGACCGATGAAGCTTATTAAGCATTATGACCACTTATATGTCAACAGTTATAGTACAGTTATAAAAGTTATTGTTTGTGTTAAGTAAAGTATAGTAGGCTACATATTGATGCTTGAAGTTATAATTTGTTAGAAGCCACATCTAAAATGGTTTATGACTGATCAGGAAGCATTATGTGTAGTCTTAAAGCATTATGAATGTATTATAATGTGCTATAAATGCCCCCATAATTTACTGTAGATACAGTCCTCATAGAAAGTGTTACTGATTTGAACGTAACATTTTTGTTGACAAGTTTTCGGTCGGTCGGTCACATCCTACCTCATTCCCCGGTGTCCCGGTGCTTCAGCTGACCTTGACAAACAGTATATGCTTACACACACAGTTCGTGCCCCCCCTTCTGCGTCGCTCTCTCTCGTCTTTTAGATTCTAACTCACACGCCGCACTTCTTGTTCGTGACAAACTTCACTCAGAATCTATTTATAGTCAAGCCGATTGGGAGGGGAGGGGGTGCATCAGTATGGATCCTTAATGATGTTCTATCTGCATTCATGGTCATCGCCTAAACTAAAGAGATGGTGTGAAGGACGCAGGAGCTATCTTTATTACATCGCCGCTTTATGTATAGGTTAGGCCTTGAGTAGGATTGTGGGCCGATGCCAGAGTAAAACGCGTTGTGGAGATTTCATTTAAGTTCCGCAGCATGTCAGCTCCTGTTGCCAGAAGATATGTTGGATGATTCTGCTCGGATCGTCCCACCTCTCGTTTGTTTCGCAGCCCATAGGCTTGGATTCAATGCATTAGCCTCAACCTACATTCAAGAGTTAAAATTGAGGACGAATCCCACGGTTGCTGGGCTAAATTTAGCCCTGTAAAATCTCAGCTAAGCTGGGGGTGTTGCGCTACCCAGAATGAGGATGTGAATTTGTCCTTTTTGCCTTTCTGTTCCTATCCCTCCAGGACAGGCTGGTGAACATGGATGAGATAACTGTAAGCCTGAAGCAGGTGGATGAATTAAGAGGCAGAGATGATGTGGGAGCTGGAGCTGGTCTCTAACAAAGGACAGTTAGTGGAAGAAAGTCAATGGGCTAATGTTTGATTTACGTTACCACATCCATAACACTCCGTAGCAGCGTTTGTGCACCTTTTAAGCTCATTTACTATAGTATAAAAATACTATAATTTTCCGAAGAATATGGAGTTATGGAGTGGTAGGAGATATTTTGAGTACTCCCGGTTCAAGAAGTAATAATTCCAAGGTGTATTTTAGTAAGAAACCTCTAATCAGAGGGCTTAAAATTCTGTTACACACAGTGTCAACAACAAGTCAAAGCTGAAGACTATACAGTTAATAAAAAAACTAATAATACAAATCTGCAGTTCAATTCATTCTGTGTTAATTATGGATAAATTCTGTCACTGCTGCGCTGTGTTCAAGCAGCATATTCATGTTCTGCCAGGAAGTCAAACACGGGTCACTGGCTGCAGTTTTCACACAGTATATGTAATTTGCAGTAAATGAGCTAAAACGTGCAGAAATTGCAGCATCATCCTTCAAGGGCGACGATGTCCGTCCTTCAGTATCCACACCTGCTTATTACGAGCGTGCGGTCTAAATGGTCCATTTGTGTGATTTGAATTAAAATGACGCTGATACAAAGCAGCGGGAGGCCTTTCTGTGCAGATATAGACTAGTAGGCTATTTATTTTGAGAGACTCTCTTGTAATCAATGGAAAGTGCAAATCAGAGCAATGCGAGCGCCGCCGTCGGTTATTATGGATCCACACCTGCTGACTGTGTTAAGATCTATTATAATTGATCTTGTCAAGGTTATCTGGGATTTCTGTCGCGCTACCACTCAGGCTCAGAGTGTCCTGATGCTTTTTGATTTGAGTTGATATGTAAGCCAGTGCCTGTGATGTTTGAGGATATATTTAGATGTTTTTTTTTTTAAGATTTGATCAAAAGTATCTAAATTCACATAAAAGCTCGAGCATGTTGCAGCAAAAAGCCTTCAAACATGAAACATGATAATTGCCTTTTTATTCAGCCTGTGTGAGTGCGATGAAGATAAAACACGGCTTTGATTATAAGCTTTCCAGACCACATGCGTATCTTTCTTTCTCTGCATCTTATCTTTCTGTCTTGCCACTTTTTGGGCACAAAGTTTACACCCATTAAGAGCTTTGATTTCAGTATGGTCTGACATAACATATCCGAGAGCTGTACTCTACCCAGAATTGCCATTTTCGCTTCACGCATGCTTGACTTGCTGCCCTCATTGCTTATGCGCTCTCAGACGGAAAAGAAAAAGGACACCTTACTCCAAATTCAGAAGTCATTGTCTTGCTTACCTCCCACCTGTTTCACACATCCCTGCCCCCTCCCACACCCCTCCGCCGACTCGTGCATGCCATTCAGCACAGCCATGTGGCCACATCCTTAATTTCTGTCACTATTTTTGTTTTTTTTTTTACTAAACACTGTCGTGATGGAACTGGGGTCCAAATATGGACCCTTTGCAAGTCTAGTTAGAGGTAAGTCTCATTTTATGTCTGTGCGAGCCCAGGTGTTTGTGTGTGTGGATGGATGGGGACGATTTATGACGGTGGCTTCTTTGTAGTGCTTACATAGCTACAACATCGTTTTGTTTTGCACCATAGACGATTTGCTTTCTTAATTTGTTATGCATACACAGCAACATACAGCTGTACTATGCAGAGCCCAGAAGTT
Organism: Protonibea diacanthus; assembly: GCA_028641955.1. Taxonomy (NCBI): domain Eukaryota; kingdom Metazoa; phylum Chordata; class Actinopteri; family Sciaenidae; genus Protonibea; species Protonibea diacanthus. The sequence goes on along the minus strand of CM053996.1, from coordinate 15,202,382 downwards.
TTATTGACTCTAAAAGACAATACCAAGATTTCATCCTCCCTCCTTCACGGTCCAGTTGGTCAATTTAATATCTTGATAAGTGAAATGTTAATAAATAATTTTGCATTTTAAAAAAGTTTGAGACTCCAGTGTCTCAGGCTGCTGCATGTCACACAATCCAGCGTTTTTTTTTCATCTATTAATGCATGGTTTATTGCATTAATGAGTTACTGGCATGTTTTCAGTCCTTCCAAGATCTCTTTCATGTTCACTGGAATAAAACGCCTTCCTAAAAAGGAATGGGAATTAAAACAGCAAGCTCTTTTTTTAGTCGCTTAGTCCCCAATGAATGACTGTCCCTTTTTAAAATCTTGGCGCTAAACATTTAAAGAGACCGTTTGAAGTTAATTGTCAAAGATGGATCCATAAAGTTATTGACTATAGACGGATATCCGTAGAAAGTACGCAAACTGTTTTCTGTCATTTTTCATTTGTGGTCTTTATGCTCTTCTTTTTAAGCTTTGATAGCTATATAATGCTCTGTCGTAGTAGCCGTAGTAATAGCTGTGGTTGTCGTAGTAGTACTTGCAACATTTCTCCTCTAGTGAATCTCATTTTTACTGAATTGAAATGTTACTGCACAATCTTACTAACAATCTCGAACATCCATGTGCTCAAAGCTCATCTATAAAAAAAAATCGACCCTCGAATTGAACTAAACCATGCTGTGTGTTTCAGACAGCTGGGTTGGAAGCAGGTTTAAAATACTGAGTACTGACCCATCTCAAAAGATGTACGGGAGGTTGTTGACCTTTTCTGTCGGACCATACGCGGCCCTCTTCACCTGCCCAAACTCCAAGTCTTAGTTCCAACTCTCCACATGTTTCTTTCATCTTTGTCGCCTGAAGCCTGAGCACCTCATTCCTGTGGCTGCAGACATCTGCAGAAAAAAAAAAAATGTTAATGCTTTGTCCCAGTTTCCCTTCTCTTTGGTTGCGTATTAAGAAAAAGATAATAGGAAGAAGGGGGCGGTAATGAATTTGAATGAATTTGATGTCTGCTCTCTCTCTGGGTCTGTTTTCCTCTAAATAGAAACACACTTGCGTGTTGGTCGTCTCTGGGCTGCGCTGGGGAAATTGGACAATGGGAAGTTAGGAGCTGTTAAGCTAATGAATTCTCTTTTCCCTCTCTATCTGACACAAACATAACTTAACCCCGACACTGTATTGTTATTGAGACGAGAACGGATTATGAACAGGAAGATTTATCTCATTTTCACACACTCACATGCACACGCAAACACAAGCAAGTTGCTGATTAATTGTATCCTGACAGCCCATTCAAATGCTGCCGTTCTCATTACCTTCCCGTCTCTGACTGGTGCAATAATAATCTTTCTAACTATGACTGAATGTATCCAGCACGTACGGGTTCAATAAGCCATCCCACCGGAATTACTATTCTAGAAACGTCCGCTGCTTTTGCCGCTGGAAACGGTTTTATTGCTCTGTAGGAGCTCTCCATACTCCCCGTCTGTAAATCCCGCTTTCTCAATTTTATTTGCTGAAGCCGAGGCCGCGCATTCACTTCGTTTCCTCCTCCTTTTGAAGCGCACCGCTTCATTGATGTCCTCCCTCCCTTCCTCCCCACAGAATTATCCAGAGCTATGTGCTAAGAGAGGAGTCGGGGGCCCTCTCATCAGAGGCTTCAGACATTAACAAAGCTCACCTGAGTCGGCGGGGAGGCATCATGGCTTCGCTTTACACCTCCCACCCGGCGGACAGCGGGCTGACCCTGGACCTGTCGCTGGAGATTAACAGGAAGCTGCAGGCTGTGTTGGAGGACACACTGCTGAAGAACATTACCCTGAAGGTACGTCTCCTCCCCAGCAGGCGTCATATCTCATAAATATTCAGCTACAAGTTCAGAAAAGCTGACTTACTTGTGTTGGTAATATTGATGACACGTGCAGTTTCCTTCAAAGCCTCTGTAACTGTTTTGAGCTTAAATGACCTGAGTAGATAAATAATTTGCTGTGTCATGTTTCACCTTCAGAGACAGAGAGCCTGATGTGACTCTCAAAGTGTGAAGGAGCTGCCATGACCATAAAAAACATGTTCAGTCTAATGCAAACACAGAAATTAGTAACACTATTTCTAAGTGATATAGCGCTCATCATAATCCAAATGTTTATTTGCTCTCACTGCTCAGTGTTCATGTTTGTAAAAGGCGTATTTATTTATTTTTTAATGCCACATATTTATTCATTCCTGCCTATCAACACGCTCATCAAAATATTCTTTAATATTGTAGATTTTTTTATGCGCATAAGTATAAAATAAATTGCATTTACTGCACTTCACTGCACAGAGTCCCGAGCTTATGCCTACTTACATTTTATTTTTTTAAGCATCTTACAAGACCGCAGGATCACTGACTGCCTCTACTGTAGCACCTATACATGTGCATGAACTAACGCGAATGCAGAATACTAATGGGGTGCCTCATTTAGCCCCTGCAAAGTGATTAGTGCTCAGGTATCGCAGCCAATCACGCGTCACGCAGAAGCAGTTGCTCATCCTCTCACGGCGAAGCTTCGTAATCAATGCAGACATTGCCGTGCTTTGACTTTCACCTGAACATATCTGTTCTCAACCAGGCAGCTGAGAATTTTTTTGAGAGTTTTTAATTACTTGTGAACCATTTGAGACCTTACAACATGCAAACAACTGTTGTTTCATAGTTTTGGCTCTGTATTTTTCACACGTGTTCAAAGGCTTATTAGAGAATTTTTTCATTTAAAACACAGTGCTACTTAAATTAGGTCTGCATATCAGAAATGGCACAGGTTATTATCAGTTAATATCGTCTTAACAGCTTTAAAACGACAGCAGCACATGAATGGTAATGAAACACTATCCTGACTGTGACAGTGTGAGTTTTTCTGACATTTAAAGTCAGCCGTTTATCTCACATTTATCACACTGTCCTACTGTAGCAGAGGTTCGTCGTCCCTTATTAGTTTATCATCTGTAATAGTTGATTTAAGCCTATTTACAGTCTTCATCCTCATTCAGCTCTTGTGTATGTGAGCTTAGTTCAGTCTGCACCTTCAGGGTATTCTACACATTCAGTCGAATTACAATTTCAACTGAGCCAATTTTCTCATGTGTCAGTGTTCAATGAATGAATCCGTTCCACCTCTCAGCTCTCCGTTTACAGCAGCAGCCTGGCCGGGGATGGGACTTGCTAAAATCATATTAATACCGACGCCATTTTCAATTCTGTTTATCAGTTTCCTTTTTTTTTATATTTGTATTTCCTTATGGTCTACACAGGTTTACAAACCTCTTACCCTGTCTAACCACTGTTTAATTTGTAACCGGTTAGCCTGAGAACAAGCTGCAACAGTCTGTGTGTCGTTATCTAACATGAATGAAATGAAATATTTGCACAGCATTCATTTTAATAGCCAAATAAAACAATGTTTAATTTCTATTATACAACACAGGATATAATTATATATTATACAACAGGAGACAAACCTCGATTCCCATCCCGAAGTCCGACTCAGATACTGCAGACCATGGACTGTTATGACGACGACAGCCTGTTGCTCCAAGTTTATTTCTACTCGCCTGTGAAATGTGGTTTACAGTGTTTGAAGGTTTACATTAACCACCCAGCCTGAGTGCATGTTCCATTAGTCCCCATGAGCCTTTTGTTCTTTCTATTCACGTGCAGTTTTGTGTATATATTTCATCACTGTGTGGCAGTTGAACGTAAAGTTCTGTCTCTCTGATTGATCCGTTGTTCCTAAAAGCACACTGATTGTTGCAGCCGTCATGTTTGTGCGCTCATTAAGTGTCTTTTGCTTCCCGATGACTCGCTGATCCAGTAGATTTCATTTGCATAAGCAGTCGGTAATAATCAGTTGGTGTGTTTACTTCACAAAGAATTATTTATATCTGTGAGTTTCATCCCATATAACACCATGTCTGTTTCCAATGCAATACATACGCATCAAACGCATCTCGAATCCACGTCAAATACGGTGGGTGAAAAAGCTGCTTTCGAAGACGCTCGGAACATAAACATATTAGGAAACTAAAAAATTAAATATTTATTAAAGCTTCTAATAAACATCCTGTCTGCATGTTGATGAGATGAGATTATTATATAAATAAAATCATATTTATTTTTTTTAACAGTCTGTGTTATTATAACATGAATGAAATTGTAGAATATTTGCACAACGTTCATTTTCATTTAAGTTTCCTTAGTCTGAGAAAACAATCTGCTAAACCTGCCTGTGTGTTCCTAATCATATTGTTATTGTATAACACATCCTGTGTTGTATAAATTACCCTCCTTAACTAGCACGGTGCTCGGTTGGGAAGCGGTGGCATTTGTGCAGTGTGTCAGTGATATAACAGACATTACAACAAGCAAAGTTGTTACCTTTCTTCATAAAATGAAGCCAAGCTTCCAAAGACTAATTTTTGTTTTCTCTCCTGCTTCTTGTTACAAGTTTCCAGCACCGTAGATGAAGGAGTTTGCAGTTAGCATTGATAAAGGGAACTGATCAGATCTGAGGCGCACGATTTCATTGAATAAGACAGTTTGGAACAGTGTTCTTAACTAGAACTGGCTCTTGATTCCCATCCCAAAGTTTGGTTCAGAAGATGTCCCGTACCCGTGTTAGGACGGCAGCAGGCTGTTGTTACTAGATTATCCCTACTTGTAAATATCAGTTACTATTTAAAGATTTGCATAGTCAGAGAAAATAGTCTAGCTAAGCCTGCCTGTGTGTTGCTGATGTCACCCTAAGTGAAAAATGATCTTTTTGTGGATGAAATTGGTGGCATTCGTGGTGCTAAACAGGAAGTAAACACTCAGTATAGGCAGGATGAAATGATAAAACAAACTAAACTTACCGATAATCAAGCTGTTTCCCCTTTTTATTCCTGCCACTTAAATGTTGCTTCAGTCTAAAAGCCTTTCTCTGTCGCTAACAGGAGAATCTGCAGACGCTGGGCGCCGAGATCGAGCGGCTCATAAAACAGCAGAGAGATCCCGAAGACGGAGCGAGGAGGAAGTGACACAAACACGTAACAGGAGAGAGGAAATGGAGGAGCAGGAAGTACTCAAGGAATCTTCATCCCACCATTTTTGAAGGAGCAGAAAATTCCCAACATGAAGGAGCAAACTGAATGTTGTCAGCGCCGGTAGCACCTAAGGCTGCTTTATGGAAGACCTTAAACTTTTTGTCCGTTTGTCTCTGAACATACTTGAACTTAACGTCATTATTCCATCCACATTGCAACACCTCCGTTTCCTCCTCCGGCACAACAAATCTTCCTCTGGCAACCGATCATCCCTCCCTGAGCCTTGCCAAGATTAAAAACTCTTCGGGCCAGTTTGCTTCGAGCTCGAAACTCTGATTGCCTTGTAAAACTAATTGACTTAGGATGCCATAATTGTGAATGTATAGCAAATTCTAAGTGGGAAGTAGTAAAAAAAAAAAAAAAAAAAAAAAACCGACTGATTTGCCAACAGATTCACACAGCGACTCACAGCTCTGTCCACCGTACAGTAACGGAGATGACATGATCCTCGCCCAGCATGCTCTCTCTACGTCTCCTCCCGTCTGCCAATAAACCAAATGTATTTTTCGAAAGGCTGCTTCTTCAGCTTTGACTCCACACAGCACTCCATACGCGAAAGAGAAAAGTGAAAAATCATCCCCGGCTTGGGTGGTGGGGTGGGGTGGGGTGGGGTGGGGATCATCTTTTGCTCTGCACAGCACTTACGACCAATCTGGTGGAGCAAGGTGCTACGCATCAGCAGACCCACCCATCTGCGGGACACCGGTGCTAGACCTAAGGAAGCAGACTGTGTCTTTGCGTTCACGCAGCCGACGACGCCGTGCCGTCGGCGTGGAAGTATCCTAATGAAGTAAATCTATGACAAATGTACCATGATAAGGTTGAAATGTAGAGCTGGTCTTTAGTTTGGCCATTTTGAATGTGATTTTTAATTTATTTTCATCTTTGTTAGCTTAAAATGTTTATTTTAGTATACCTGGTTATCCTTTTTTTTTGTTTGTTTTTTCTGACACGATTATGACTCTTTCTGTTTTCTTTTGCTCTTAATTTAAAAGATTGAACATTTTTGCCCTTCCTTCACTGTAACCTGTTCTGGAACTTCTTTAGTAGCAACCCGCAACAACTTCTCTTAATCAGATGTGAGCATCGAAAGATGTTTCAGCTTCCCTTAAAGTGCTTGGTTAGCATCATTAATCCTCATTTCAAACAGCAGCCGCGTACAAGCACCAGCAGCTTGCGGAGACTTTCTTTGCACCGTGTGCACAATGAGATCTGGCGGGCGGGTAGCGAAAGACAAAAAAAAAAAAAACATTAAGGTATTCCCGTCACACTCCTGCTTTTGTTTTTCTTTGTGGTGTCACTGAGTCCGTCGAAGTAAATCAAGTGTAGAAGAGCCGGAGGGAGGACAGGTGATCTGTAGCTGTAGCTCAGGAAAGCCAATGGAAACCTACAGAAATATATCCAGGGACAAAGTGCAATGCTGTTCCTTTCATTGATTTTTTTGTTTTTGTTTTGTTTTGTCGTTGTTCTGAATGATTGCGCGCCAGTGTACCATTTTTAGATGTCTGTTTTTATGCTTGTGTCTGCGCAACGTGCGACTGTGCTGGTGTTTGGACGTCGTGTCCATATTGCGCGCGCGTGCATGGCGACATGTGCCTTTTTTTTTTTTTTAAACCCCTCGAGCTCTTGTGTTTACGTATTGTGTATATGCTTCAGCCGTTTGGGCTTACAGGCTTTAACCAGATTGACCGTGAAGCAGAATTTGCATTTAGACCAGAGTCTGTCAGCCATACGAACACACACACACACACACACACACACACACACAGAGCTCGGTACCTCTCAGCCATACACAATAATTCTTCTGTAGCTCACTCACAGCTGTGTAGTCGATCGCACACACTCACAAACACACAGGATGAAGGCTACAGAGCAGGCAACTGGTTCAACAATACTAAATATTTCTTTATTTGATTGTAGAAGCTGTCAAAAAAAAGATCTCCATCTCTCTCTCTCTCTCTCTCTTTTTTTTTTTTACCCAATCAGAAAGAGGCTTTTATGGGTCATGAATGGTTACAGGCCAATCCCCTTCCAGTACACCCTGAGGCTATGTTGAAATGGCCTACTATGTGAATAGAGATGAAAGTTTCCAGGATTGAGGTCATGGAGTCCTTAAAGCCTGCCTGTTGCTGCAGTGAGTGCTCGCTGTTTGATGTACCTCTACCTTTATTTCATCCAAACTGATTTCCCTGCGACGGGATCAGCGTGTAAACGTGCAAACCCGGAGATTTCGTCTTGATTCTCCTTGATATTTAAAACTTGCTAACCTTTTAACCCCCCGAGAAGTTCAGTAAGGTTTTGTTTTCCGTCGAGAGGAGTTGATTATTAAAAAAACAAAACAAATTCAACAATGTGAAAACGAGCTGCTTGCTGCTGAATGTGTAAAATATCGAGGCAGTTTTGTTAAATCTGTGCCAGAAGTTAAAATACAACCTATGCAAAAGACTCGCATGGGATTTCCTCATTAATGCTTCATAATTCTCTGAGGCACGCTAATGCGCTTCTTCTGATTTGGTCACAGTGTGTCACCAGTAAGAATCATGCTGATCTGAGATTGAAAACATTTCCCACAGTCTTGAAACGAAGCCATGCTTGCCGCATTGTGTGGACGAATGAATAGAACCTCGTGGATATGAAGAAATGGTGTTTAGTATATGTGTGCGTGTGTGTCGAAATGAGACGTTTGTTTGTATTTTTCTGTTTTCTTCCTGCTGTGCAATGATTCCCCTGCTCTGTTCTGTGTCATATTCAAACTGTGATTATAATATACATTTGTAAATATGTCATTCTGTAAAATTATGATTACGTTTTTAAAAAATTCTGATTCTGGATGACGTTTGTGTATATATGGTGTTTCCAGGGAATAAAAGGAGATGAGTCTTAACTTTCTCTTGACTGTTTCACGATGGTCTCATGTTTGGTTTTGTTTGTTTCTTTGGCCATAAAGATAAGGTTGACATGAACATCTGTTGTCCTGGTTTGTGTTTTCCACTTGGAACCGGGGGTATAATTAAGTCGTTGGAAATCATGCACATAGATAACCTCTGCCACAGTGACCCATTGTGGGATGCAGCTTTATGTCACACTTCAAAAGCAGCTGTGTCAGCAGCGCTGGAGGTCACTGCACCAGCGTCAGTCAAAGCAAGCAGCATTTCAAATGATTTAAAACCCAAGAACGCTACAGGAATTCACCCACACAACGAAAACAAGGGTGAACTTAGGTACTTTCTGAACGCATCACACTTGTGTAAGTAACAGTTTATTAAGGGCATACATATACATGGAAATATACATGAAATGGTTCACTTGGGGCTGTTCGTACATTAAAAATAATAAAAGATGTGAAATTTTAACATCACATGAAACACAAAAGCTGCAAATCTTCACATCTGGGCAGCTGTGACTACTTAAAGGGGAACTCCACTGATTTTAATCATCAAAGTCTGTGTGCAGGTTTTGGGTGCTGGCAGTGTAAACAATGGACGGCGAATGTGTCACGTCACCTGTGGGGTTCTGTGCTTCTGGTTGATAGTCCGGCCTCTTCCGCCTCCCAGCTAATCTAAAAATCGGCATGGATCATCGGTGAAGCTGAGCTGGGGCGGAAGGATGCTCAAACAGGCCATCTGTACTCACACCCACCTGTCAATGTGATGAGAATAGCTGCCGATAAATTTACTTGTCGACTAATCATAGTTCACGTGTCCTTTTCTATTGGATCAAAAGCAGGTTTTTTAAAAATAATATCCTGAATCACTCCATCTCTCCATCAACATTTCCCCCACATGCACATGTGCAGACATTGGAAAAAAAAAAAAAAACACACAGCCCAACTGATGACACCCGTCAACAAAACAATCTATCATTTAACCCGGAAAATAAGATATCCACGGACATTCCTGTCACGCATCGGTGAAATTTCCCATTTTATCTGCAGGCGCAGCGGCACAAGGCAGGTTCAAATATCCAATTCAGGCCAATGATTACTCACAGGCTATTTTTAGCTCACTGATAATGGATTCTCCTATCAGCTTAGATGACCACCCTTGAATTCATAGAGCATTGCCCCGGTGCCTTTAGATGCAGCGGCAACCATGGCAGTCGCTCTCAAGGTGCAGAGATAACAAACCTGCCCTGTCCTTGTCTATTTTTGTTGACTGTATTCCCTCCCAACGGAGACAGCCGCGGCTACAGCTGCAACATCCAGATAAAAACATTTGAATATGAATCAGTTTCTATAATGAGTATTATTACAGTCCACTCATTGTCTTTTAACTTTAATGTTATGTGAGTCTGTGTTCAAAAATAGACCATTTTAATTGGGAGTATGCGTGAATCCGTTCAGTCTATCCCATTAGAAAAACAGCCGTCTTATGTGTGGAAGCGCTCAGTAATGCTTTGATTGTTTGCCAGTATCCTGATCTGCCTCTTCTGACGCTTCAGTGGAAGTTAAAAGGATTCGTTTTCTCTCACGGTGCTGCAATACATTAGCAAACTAAAATGTTGTTGTTCATTCAGATTTGTAATTCATAAAAAAAAAGACTGAATTAACTCATGAATGAAATTTATTTAGAGTCAGAGCTCCTCTTAGTTACATAACATGTTCTGGGTATTGTCTTCTGTGTTTTTGTGCTGGAGGCAAGTAAGAGCAGATTCAAAGTCGGTGATGAATGCAAAGAAAAGAGAGAGATGAAGGTGTCTGAACAGTTCAGGCTCTCTGCTCAGCAGTGTTGTACTCAAATGCAGATTTACTTGTGTATTACTTGAATATTTCCATTAACTGGTGATTAATGCTTCTGTCCCTCTACATTTCAGACAGAAATGTCGGTCTTTTTACTTAATTTACTCTACGTTTACATTTCTTTGACAGCTTCAGTTAACTCAGATTAAGATATCACAGAAAAATCTCACAAAAAAAGCTCCTCTTGTCATGTCTGACAAAACATGAGCAGTACTCTCAGCTCCAGGTCTATTTTCATGTTTTCAGCAACTATTTTCCAACATATTTAATGTATTTTAAAAGAGTTGCCTTTACACAGACTTTAAGTAAATCATTTCTTCCACCACTATGCTCTGTCTTCTTGATAAGCTTGTCAAAAGGTGGTCAGCAGGAGTTCAGATGAACAGCTAAGGAGCTGAAGGGAGCACCGCTGCAGTGTCTTCCTGGTGTGACACAGTGGCCTTTACTTTGAGGAGTAAAAAAAACCCCAAAGTCAGTTGGCGGTCTTTTGAAAGGGCACAGAGGGCTTTGAACACTCTATGAAGCCCCTCATCATGTGTGTGCAAGTCCACCTCTTGAACCTCAATGTTATTGTGAAAGACTGTTAATCCAGCAAGGGCTGAGATGATTCTTTAAGAGAAAGAAAGAGGCCTTCGTGAGGACCGGGGGATGCAGACAGACTAAACATCTGTGTCTGAAAACACTTGCATGTGTGATGATGGTGGTCAGATCTCTGCAAGCTGGGTGAAAACTCTTGATCAGAAACTCTGAGCTCAGGATGGTATCTCACTGTGTTCGCCATCTGTTGGAATACCACGTGCCTTGCTCTTTAGAAACCCGGGGGTTAGAAGTGGACTCAGTAATGATGCTTGCTTTCGCCTGTGCAGTCACACTGTCTACACAGGAGCTTCAACGCTGGTGACTTAAAGGTCCAGTGTGTCAGATTTAAGACTCTATTTACAGAATATGGCAGAAGTGCATGTGTAACTATGTTTTCCATGATGTATGAAGACCTGAAAATAAAAAATATTTTGTTTTTGTTACCTTACATTGAGCCTTTTATATCTGTCCTGTTCCACTATGTTGACCCGCCGAGCCAGCTTAGCTTAGCTTAGCTTAGCATAAAGATAGGAAACAGGGGGAGACGATCCAAAAGTAAAACAAAAACCCCAGGAAGTCACTGCACCGAGCCAAGAAACAATCTGGCACATACGCCTCTGCAGTTTCTACAGATTAAACATATTAATTAGAGAGCTTCAGAGGTGCTGGTAGACGGATTCTGTTTGGACAGAGCCAGACAGTATCCTGGCTGTAGCTTCATATTTAACAGACAGATACGGGAGCGGTATCTTCTCGTTTCACTCTTGGAAAGAAATATCGATCATCTCTGTCGACACGCACATTGCCATCCTGTACACAAACCTCAAGACAAGGACGAGAAGGACCCCCCCCCCCCCTGCACCAGCGTCAATCATCAGCTTATTGGGATTCAAGTGTAGGATTTAGTGAAAGTTCAAGACTCATGAGGTTGGCATCCCGAGGTACAATTTGGAAAGAAAGTCAGAGTAACTTCTGGATCCACAGAACCTGAAGGTGCCAAAAGTTTCTAATTTGGTACGAATATTGCACATTCAGCTGTTCCTGGTTGATTCACCATCAATTCTGCATTTTCAAGCTGGTGATAATCAACACTTGTGGAGTGAAGTGGTTAATTTATAGCCCACCTTGACGTGTGCATTGGACCCTCTTGAGACAAACCTGTGCCGTACTCAGTCAGCGAATCGCTCCATTCTTCAAGGCCGCTTCGACTTTGCTTTGCAGTGCAGTCATGTCTTCATTCGCTGTCAAATCCGACAGCGTACATTGTGTTCATCCCTCCCTTCAAGATGTCAAGCTAAGATCTGTCTTTTATGTAACTCAGTTCAAATCTCATACACAATCCGATCCCAGTTTGGTACTCATGCAGGATTTTTTTTTTTTTGCAAGCGTACATCTGTTGCATCCTGATAACGAATGTTTCAAAAAGTTCAAAAAGTCACGAGTGCGCCGTGCTCAGTTTCTTCCTTCACATTCATGTAAGCACAACAATGGTTTACATTACAAAAGCCGAACACGAACGCTGAACACGAACCGACCACATTTGCCCGATCTCTACGTGAAACGAGCCAAAGCGGAGCAGATGGAGGCCGCTGAGTGCCAAGTTCACATGGGAATCCAAACAGATGGACACATGAAGTGTAGCACCTGCTTTTGGCAACGCGCCTCGACACTCGCAGCGTGATTTAGAGTGGAAAAAATCACTGGGGAATAATATCTAACAAGGTTACTATGCATTTATTAGCCAATGGAAGTTGAGTTTATCAATGTTTTGCATCAGAGGAGTGTGCCAGTGACGGGGTCTCCGCGGGTTCATTCATATCTTCTGGCTTTATTGTACATTCAGGAATAATATTTAAAATGTTGCGTCTCCATTGGCTGAATTTCTTCCAAAATGTCCACCAAGTGCATCACTTGGTTTTGAAGTAACGGACAGTCTTTTTGTTTATTGTTTTGATTGTCGACAAGCAAAAGATTTGAGATTATTTTAAAGGGGTGCCAAAGACTTCTGTGCTCCTGTTGGATAAATCTAGCATATCTGTTGGACTCTAATAAGGTTGTAATCATTGCAATCAGCCATGATTATCTCCAGGTGCTGACATTTTTTGGTTTTCAAAAATGACTGCTTTGTTATCTTTCTTTCTGCCTTGGAACAACCTTCCCCCCCCTCCAATCCACCTCCTGAAGATAATGACAGTATTTGCATAGCGTTTACCAGCATCATGTTTCATAATCATGTTTCTGTTGGGTTCCTGCTTTAATTATCTGAATTACTCATCTCTGTTGTCTCTTTTTTTTTTGTCCTTTGTTTGGTTCTTTTCTAAATCATCGACCACTGACTGGCTCGGAGTGTTTTCTTTGTACGCAGCAGTTTGTTATTTAATGGCTCATCCAATGAAAAATATGTCACGAAGCAAAAGCTGTGTCCTAACATCGCGGCAGCATTTGGTAAATAAGACGACTACTAAGATTCAGAAAGACGTCCCGCGGTCTGAATCTGAATGATGATTATGATGTTTGTCTTCAATCACGTCCAGATGGCAGTGGGAGGTGTTTGGCAGAGACAATATTCATGATGTAGGTGTGAGAGGAGGTTCAGTCCACGTGATAACTGAATGAAATTTCACACCTGTTGCCTGAGAACATCTGAAAGAGCTCCATCCATGCCTTTAAAATTTCAGCACAGTGTGCGTGTGGTGGCTTCGGCTATCGTGAAAAATGTCTGACTTCATTCAACACATTCGAATTAGTTTACGGGCGTGCTAACATGCGGAATATGGAAACTTAATCAGAAATGTTTGCACTTTGAGTTGCACCTGGTCCACATTTCCACAGCAAATATACTCATTTGCTTTCTTGTGCAGAGTTTTTACACCTCGGTTTTTGCAGGGTTAAACAAGTGCCGTACTCTCATTCGCATTCTTGCAGAGAGTCTTAATTAGTTTAGCTAATCTTGCATTATCTTAACAAAATGGCTAACTTTGGCTACTATTTCTTGGTCAGGTGCAGTAGCATCCTGAAGTCTCTACTTTTGGCAATGGTCAAGAAATAGTGAGGCATACAACCCACTTTTTTTTTGTATGTATTAAACAAAGTAGCTATAATCTAATGTATGAAGCTGTGCTTGCATGCATGTAGCGGTTTACCCCTAATTCCTGTCTGTATGGTAAGCTAAGGTACAGGCGGGATAGATAGCGGTGGCAATCCTCTTATCTAACTCAGCAAGAAAGCAAATGAGTGCACTCTGCAAAATGTCAAACTATAGCCTTTACATTTGGAAATAGAAGACCTTTATGAGGAAAATGATTGCGCCTTGTCTTGTAGATGTCCCCATATCACTCAGACAATAAATAAATATGTGCAACATAACATGTAGGAATGTTGTTCGGTGTCTGTGCATCATGTTTCTTGGTCTATGGCAGTTAAAGGAATGTGTGATTGTCAAACACTCCGGGCATAAATCATTCCTGAAATGGTAACTACTGTTACCTCAGGGGTCACCCTGATATCAGTTCATCTACTTTGACTTGGAGCGGCCACAATGTCTACTAATACACATGCAATTTGAGACAATTATTCTTAAAACCGCTGATTAGCTTCTCCATCTGTGAGCCCACTGCTAATCTGCCCAAACACAAACTTCCTGCCAAACAAACAATGCTTAATAATGAAGTGGGTCTTTGCCAGGAGGCCATCAATGATACTGGCTGCTCTGTCGTTGTTATGTTTTTGTTTTGTTTTTTTTTCTAAAATCTGGGTCTCATTCACACACATTAGTTCAGCCAATCATATCTAAACTGCCAAAACAGCTGAGCTCAGTTCGATTCACTTTTTTTTTTTTTTTTCTGGTCTAATTGAAATGTGCGACTCGGCCCTGCTGGGAGAGAATCATTAGCAGAACACATCATGCTAATGCATTTTAAAGACGTCCAGCTTAAGGGCTAATTAATATTCCCCAGAAAGGACTGAAAATCTCTCCCGTAAGAGCCACTTCACAACAGCAGCTGTCATATTTACGCACGCATTTCACGTCGGCTTTAAAAATGAGGCCCATGGAAGATGAAACAAGCAAACCCAAGAGGTGCTAAATGAGACCGTATCCGGACTGTATCCGACAATTAGGCGGATTTGGATTTTGGACCCTTTCAACAGGTTTAATAAAGTAAAAGTGAATAATGATTACAAACAAAAAGATGAACATATTCCATGCATTTCAGTAAATGTTTATCCTCATCAGGGTCGCGGGGTGCTAGAGCCTGTTCCAGCTAGCACTGAGCGAGAGGCCGGTTACACCCTGGAGAAGTCGCCAGTTCATCACAGCGCTGACACATAGAGACAAACATAAACATATTCACATGTTCTAAACGTGTAGACTTTGCATTAATGTTCCAGTAAAACCTGCTGTGCTGTTAAACTGAAGTTAGCCCCAAAGAAAACTCCACCGATACTGAAACTCAACAAAACCTTAAAAATAACCCTGATGAGGTCACAGTGACGTCATCAGGGTTGTTTTGTTTTAAATATTTCAAACAGGAGAAAGTCAGTCAAGTTTAAGGGGCAGTGAGTGCTGCATTATGGGAAATGTAGGATCATTGTTTTTGGAGGACGATGCTTACCGGGGACCAAAAAATCAGGCTTTTTTGGACACTTGTGCACATTTTTACCATTCTTTTTTTTTAAATTTTGTCTCTTATGAGTTCTCGAAGTTTACAGAAGAGAAACACTAAATCAGTGGAGATGCCCTTTAAAGTTTTAAAATAAAGCACTGGCTTGAAATGAAAACCGCAATCCCATGTGACTTCACTTCTTTGCACTTGTCAAAACACATTAAAACGGGGTGGAATGAACTTAAAATCACACAACAGATTCCTATAATGGTAGAATTTAATTTGAATGTGAAAATGGCAACAAAGCTTTGACATTTCAGTTTAAAGAAAAATGATTTTTCTGCAGCCAATTCACCATTATCTCAGTCCAGCCACACTGCAGACGCCTCAGCGTTTGATTTGTCCTCTGCCGTCTGCGCAGAGAGCTTGAAGCTGGTATGAATGAACCCTCATCAGGACGCGGCCCAAAACGAAGCACTCATGTAAACACTTAATCCAAAACCATATTAATCCAATGCGCATGAGCGTGCATAAAATCCTCTGTTTAAAAATCAGATTTTTCATGGCTCATCTCACCACAGAGGCCACTCAGATTCCAGTTGCTCTCAGCAGTCCCATCAAACACACATCAAATGGCACAAAAACCACTGTTTACCTCTAGATGTTCCGTTGTTTCAACACAGATCAGCCCGAGGCTTCGTTTTCTTTCATGCAGATTATTTGTGAATGAAGTTCGGAGGGAGAGAAATTCAAATGATTTCTCTTCAAGCTGGAGCCTGATGTGGGATCCGAATCTAACTTCCAATCATAAACAGAATGAAATCTCAAACAGTAATTAACAATGAAGCTTTCCTTTTTTTTTTTTTTTTTTATTTCACAGGAGTCAACACACCACCTCACAACAGCATGTAAAGCTTAAAAGGAGAGAGACAAAGAGCGAGAAAGAGAGGCTCGAATTCCTCACTTCAGTACTAAACACCACATATTATAATAACACGTACAAAGGGCGTGGGAATCAGCCTCACGTTTTACTTTCGTACTTGTAAAAGACGGCGCGGAATAAATACATCTATTTTACATAAATGTTTAATATAAACAAATACCTGTCGTACAAATTGCACTTATTGATGGCTGTGAGGTAAAAAAAAAAAAAACACATTGTGAGCACTACGGGACTACAGTACAGTCTGACAAATGCCTCGCTCACGTCCAACGCTTTTCAGTATCGATTTTAAGAACAGAACATGAACCCCGGGGTTAATTTAGAAGACACCCACTTTGATTATCGATACATAAATGATAGAAACCACAGTCACTGAGTCATATTTGAAGTGCATGGCACCCTTTATGATTCATCGGATCCACCTAATTATATATTTTTTTTAGGGTCTATGTTTTGTTTCTTTTTTGGCAAATTGGATCACCTCTGTGAT
The DNA here is from genome assembly GCA_028641955.1 of Protonibea diacanthus. NCBI lineage: Eukaryota > Metazoa > Chordata > Actinopteri > Sciaenidae > Protonibea > Protonibea diacanthus. The sequence goes on along the minus strand of CM053996.1, from coordinate 15,185,881 downwards.
GGAGAGGTTTTACGCATTTGAACAGGAACATGTGCCTCTTAAAATATGGCTTTAAAATACATGTCTAGAGATTTCGCCTAATATTAGACTTACTCTGACGCTGATATATAAAATGGACCCACTCAGATTATAAGGTGCGGCACTTGCGCGTACCTTTCCCCAACCAGAACCCCGTGTTCAAGGAGTAAACGCCCGTTTATGTCAGTATTGTAATCCATCTCAACAAAAGTTATATATTTTATATTTTTTTTCCTTCACAGCTGTGATTCGGAGTGAGACAGCTTCGCTGTCCCCACCAGGCTGCTGTCACTGTTGTCCAAGCCGGCGCAATCCGTCCACAACCCCAGTGTGCCGGGCTCCAGAGCGGAGACGAACCCGCCGGAGCACCGGGATAGGTCACAAGAGCTGATGTGCAACCTGCGGTCGGCTTGCCTCGGGCAGCACAGCAGCCTCTTGAAAGCCTTCCTAAAGTCCGGGCTCCGGCAGTAAATGATGGGGTTAAACGCAGAGTTCACGTAGCCCAACCAGTTTAGGAACACGAAAAGGTCTTTGTCCACCACCTCTGCGCAAAACACCCGCACGACGTTCACTATAAAGAAAGGCAGCCAGCACAGGGTGAACGTCCCCATGATGATGCCCAGCGTTTTGAGAGCTTTCTGCTCCCTCAGCGCCAGGATCTTAGACGGCCTCTTCTTGCACTTGGAGGTCAGTCCGGTTAAGGTGTTGTGAAACCTGCCCTCACACTTGTCGATTTTCCTCAGCTGCTTTTTCGCCTCTCTGTACACACGGGCGTAAACAAATATCATGACCAAGAGAGGAATGTAAAAAGATATGATGGATGAGGAGATGGCATATGCCCTGTTGGTGACAAAGTCGCAACATTCAGGGTCGTCGTAACAGGCTGTGTCCACACTGTCCCGGGACCAGTGCATCAGGATGGGCAGGAAGGAGACCAGCGCAGAGATAGCCCAGACTACGCACACCACCGCTTTGGCCCGAGCTTTGGTTAACAAGCTTTGATAGCGGAAAGGCGAGGTGATGGCCACGTACCTGTCTATGGCAATTACGCACAGAGTCTCGATGCTGGCGGTGACGCACAGGACATCCACGGAGATCCAGAACTCGCAGAAAAACGAGCCGTACTGCCACGATCCACGCACCTCGAGCGCGGCGCCAAACGGCACCACCAGCATACCCATGATGAGATCCGCGCTCGCCAGCGACACGATGAACACATTGGTGAGCGTCTGCAGCCTCTGCGTCTTGGCTATGGCCACGATGACCAGGATATTCCCGAACACAATGCACAGGACGATCAAACTCATCACCAGGCTCATCCCCGCCATCCACTGCTCGGACGCGGCTGTGGCGGAGTCCGGTGCGTCCGACGCGTCGCTCCCGGAGCCATTCTGGAGGTTCACCGGCGAGGACGCGCCACCGTCCCCCATGACGGGCTGCTGCGCTGTGTGCGGAACCAGGTCGAGTTCATCAAGGCACCGCAAGGCAGCCTTTCCAGTGCGCCGCGCGAGCCACGGCTCTACTCCCGTTGCGCGCCAACTCCATCTGGAGCTCCTCTCTCGCCCCTCAGCTCGAGCGAGCTGCAGCCTCGACCGGGGCATCAAAGCAGGCGGTGACATCACTGCTCCTCAGGACCAATCAACGCAGCTGAACAATGAAGTTGAGTAAGCAAACAACACCTGAACCTCAACAATCATACATTCAGTCTCAGCCTCCCACCATGCTGACGCGATCAACACTTTGATTAAGGAAGAGGTGGACATTTTTAGGCAAGCAGCTCTCTAACCACGTATTACCTGAGTGTGACTGCTATCTGTCAAAAAATCTGCCAGTCTTTGGGATCATGAGAAACCAAATATGGGAATCCAAATCCCTGTGAACTGCAGGGATTTCCCTGTTTTCATCACTTGCCATTACAAACAAGATTTGTTTTTCCCACTTGTCCATTTTATATTTTTATCACAAAGAATACATTCCCTGGCCATGAGGTCAGGCCCAACCACAGATCTGCTCTTTCACAGCGACTGTACTGCATGAAACGTCTTATCTTAAGTCAGAAGTTAAAATAACTAGAATGTTATTGCAGAAGCAGAAGAACCCATGTAAAACACCAACTAAGATTATTTATTATCGAGAGGTTTGTGTCAGAGCTGAAAGAGGCTGCTGTGCTTTGAAGCAGCCAACATCAGGATGTCAACACACTAAATAAAGTAGCCGCAGAGTCTGAGGTGCATCAGGTGTGAACTGGCTGACAGGCTGGGTCAAACAAATACAGGATCTAAAAGGCAAAGAAGCAACAGTGGAGACAGAAAGTGGAGACAGATTCTGAAATGACAGCATCCTGTGTTGTGTGCACTTTGCCTGCCAGATTCAGTAAACCTGTCTGTGTCTCCTCTTGACAACTGACAGGCAACCAGTTTAAAAAAAAAAAAAAAAAACTGAACACGAGGACATGCATCTTGATGATCAGTTAAGTGAAAGCACTTGCACCCGCCTTGAGACTGCGCACCAAGATGGATGACTCTGCCCGCGCTCCTTGTTTTGTGCTGATTAGCATGCCTGTTCATGAACCTGACAACCTTTGCACCAGAGGCTCTGACACGACCTGACCCGGCATAGCAAGACTCATCTCAGTCAACGTCACCGCATGGATCTGGACCTCAGGCACTCGCAGCCACCTACATGTTGGGAGAGGCGGCAGGCGTTTTCTTACTGAGATGTGAGGAGGCTCAAATAATGATGCCTGTGCACTGAGCTAAAAGGTGTCACCAAAGAGTGCAGACCTTTAAATACTTAGCTCTGTCCTGTTACACAACAGGTAGCTTGTTTATTTAGTTTGGACTTGGGAACAGTCTGCCAATATCCAGCTTCATTTCAGCAGCTGTGGGTTAAAGGTCCCATATTTTATAGTTTTGTATTCATAAGCAGATATACTGGTGGTTTTAAGTAGTAAAAAAAAAACATGAATAGTAGTAGTTTTATATCTTCACTGTCATGCTTCTCTCTGCAGCTCTCTGCAGAAAGGAGGTCCTGATGACTCGTTTAAAAGCACATTTTCTAAAATATGAGATGCATGTGTTTCTCTGTGTATTGAGTGGTTTGATACTTTCATAGTATTTATACAGCACATGGACCTGCTTTATAATAATGAAATGGAAATCTCACTTTCTACAATATGGGACCTTTAAGTGCATTGCTAACAGGCACCTCAGTTGTTGTTGTTTTCCCTGATTTTCTACCTCTGCATGGATTTAAACCTCTCTGTGTTAGGTGCCATTTTCTAATGAGGCACTCAGTTATAACCAATGCTTAATAAATCATTTGGTAAAGTTGGTAAGACCAACTTTTGCCAGGTTGCGAAAACTCCCTTTGAGTAATTGCTTAGAGCACTTCCTTCATCAAAAAAGTGCTGCAGAGGACGTTGAATTAACTTTTCACCAAACGGAAAACCCAAATTTGTTGTTATTCCTGATAGTGTGGGAAATACAATTTACAGATGCTATTTTTGGTGCCCGGGTGGTGGCCTTTGGAAAATCTGGTCTGCCCTTTGGCCTGATCTGTAGCCAGGCTTTCACTGGGATTTCCTGGGTCAGAAGTAGCACCATTGAAAACTGTTCTCAGTGAATCACACAGACAGATGTGCTGCTATTGAATTTTTAAAATGTCATTTTCAGTGCTGTGATTAAATTCTATTCACCTTCATTCTCCTGCAGTGGTGTCAGGAATCTAAAGATCTAGACAAATAAAACCAAAGCATGAATAAGTGAGAACAAAAAAAAAGTTCATGTCATTTGGGTTGGACTGATTCTTTAACGTGACGGCTTAGAAGCGGAGCAAATATATTTAAAAAAACTATTATCGCAGAAGCTTTTCTTGCCCAAAGTTTCTCAACTCTGCTGGTGTACTCGACGTCGCTATTTATACCTTCTTTTTTTTTTGTTGCTGTAATTCAACTTTTCATATTTTCGTTCAACTGCTCCCACACTTTCACCAAAGTGCTCTCGACCAGTGAGCAGCAGCTGCCTCCCACATAACTTCATGCAAGTTTTGCATGCCGGGATAGATGGAAGTAGAGCAGGTTCAACTTGAATTAGCAACTTGACCTCTTGTGTCAACACCGACAATGGGTCAAAGGTCAAAACAGGTTTTCATTGTTTTCATAGATTGGGCTTGAACTTCTCAGCAGAGGTGAGAGAGTCAACGGAAGCAGGCAAACTAGCACGATGTGTTCAGGTGAAGTCGGAGCAGATCTATTCAGGATGAAGGTACTTTTTTTTTATAGTTAGCATTCTCCCTGCACTGTCGCACGGACTGGAAATATTGCAGTAATATTTTATCTCTCAAACAGATACGATCTTAATGGAGCCAACTCAGCCGAAAATGAACAGTGAATAAATCTTTCTGGAATTAAAAAGGTCTAAAAACTGTAATTTTCTCCTGAAATGATGTTAGTTGGGTGTTTGGGATTAAAAGTTAAAATCCCAAACAGCCAGCCAACATCATTTCATAACTCAGCTCTAACTTTTTTATGAGCAAGGCCGGTAACAATTAACCAGTGTCGGCTTCGTGCATCATATGAGTGTCATGAGAAGCCCTTTGGAAGGCTCTTTAAAGCCTTTTCTTGTCCTGTTGAAAGGAGCTGTGTGCCCATGGTGGACCTTATCTGATCACTCGGAGACAGAATCCACATGGCTTACTTTTAAATGAATATGAATCTGTTATATCACCACAGGAGGAGGAGGAGGAGGAGGAGGGGGGGGGTGGCACTGCCAAGCTCTTGATGACATAACCTGTGGAACTATTTTATCCTCGTGAATGTGTTCGCGTACTCCCTTGCCGATGTTGTGGCACATGGTAATTATGAGTGCGCGAGTGTCCTCTGGCAGCGAGAATCACACAGGGTTAATGATGTTGTGTTTCCAGTGTGTAAATCCTGCAGTTTACTATCTTAGTCATGTGTCATGCTATAATTGATGCCTGTACTGATAGGAAAGTCTCTTTTTTTTTTATTGTAACTTCATTGGTTGACAGTGACTGATGTTGTTATTTACGGCGCTTTGCCACCTTTCAGGTCATTCAGGCATCTCACAGCATTTATGTAACTAATTTGTTCTGCTTCATATTCGTTGCTGCGTGAGGACACGAGTTATAAAACATGCACTTTTACATAATATTTAGAAGAAAAACACCAACACAAAAAGACTTTAACTAAATAATAATGAACACAGAGCTGTACAGTGCACCAGGACTGAAGTTCAACAGGTTTTGTGTTTTGCATTTATCCAGCCTTTTTAAAATAAATGAAACTATATATTTGTGACCTGTTTTTTCAGCAGAGAGGAATGAACTCTTTTTTTTTTTTTTTTTTTTTGTCTTTTCATGAGAACTGTAAGAAAAATGTAGCACGGCTTTAGCAGGCTTCATGTTTGAAGTGTATTGTTCGCCTTCGCCTCAGGTGGGCTGATTGATGATCGATGACTTCTCCTGACATGGACATTATTTGTTTCTGCGTGTACGTTTCACCAAAACCTTTGACAATATTGTGTTTGCAAACGTTACCTTTGATAATTCTTCTGTTCCAGCCACCTTTTCGATTTGTGTTTTCTCTGGAAAAATGAAAAATAGTATGTTTGATACCAACTTATTTTTATTTCCAGCTTTCCTATTTAGGGTGCTGCCTTACATTCAGTTTCTGATATTCAGTGGTGGAACAGTTACACAAGTAAAATTCCAAGGTAGTCCTACTTTACTTGAGTATTTTCCTTTTTATGCAACTTTATACTCCTACTCTACACCTCAGGGGCATATATTGTACTTTTTACTCCACTACATTCTCACACTATACTCTCCAAATGTGGTGATTGTGATTTCCACTTTTCTCATAACCTGGAGGATCAAGTGTTCCTTTATGTGTTGAGAAAATTCTGCTACTTCTTAAACTAAAACTATTTGATGGATCATCCGGATAATATGTCGTCACAAAGCTGAAAACGGGGCTGCTTCTCTTGACCTTTCTTTTGTTTGAGACATGGTTCTCACTCGACAGTGACACCACAAACACAAGATGACCTTAGAGAATATGATACATTGACTACCCAACAGTATATAAAGCATTAAAATGAGTTCAGCTTTAAACAACCACAGCAGTAAAATGCAACATACACGTCGATGCAGCAGTAATATTAATTCCAAAACTTCAGGTATGATAATAAAACATATTTTCTGATTATACTTACACATACCTTTACATAGTAAAAGTAAGATTTCTAATGCAGGATGTTTACTTATGGTGGAGTATCTTCACAGTGTGGTCAGAGTAATGAGCTGTCACATGATCACTTTTCTTGACATAAATATTGAGCTGTATGAGAAACCCATGTGAGTCTTTATGTGATCGTCAACATACCGACGTGCTTTTATGTCTTTGTTTGTGACCGATAACCAGCTGAACGGTCAATACTTCACCACTGACGTGCAAAAATGAAGGCGACGTGCTGTATCCGGTGAAAGGAATGACGCAAATGAGAGGCGTTTACCGTCCTCTGAGGTCAGCTCGTATATATGACCCGACACTGTGGCAAATGTATGAGCGGGCTAGCTCATTAGTGAATCTTTTCTTTAATATCTCACATAGCAGATCTGCTGTCTTCCAGTGTATTCGCTGTAGTAATTGTAGTTATGCAAAGTGACCTGATACTTAAAGGTTGGAAATATGTGAAGAATTTATACGGAATCTCAGCGACGCTCTTTGAGGGAACCAAACCTCCTGCTCGGTACAAAACACACAAAACCAGACTAGATAAAAACGCTTTATTAGTTTCTTCTTTTGCAGAGCATTTAAAAGCAGACGTGATAACAAGGTCCCCCTGAAGAACAAATCACGACAAAATGTTCCTGGAAAGGAGGCGGCACAATGAGAAGAAATCAAGTGACAGCTGAGATAATATGGTGAAACTAAATGCTCATACAGCAGCCACTCAACTCATTACTGTAAAAAAAATGCCAGAGGGAGAACACAGCTGAGAAAACAAACTGGCAAAAACTTTCTCAGTTCATCTGAAATAAATAACTGTGGGAATAAAACACTTCTCCCATGGCGGAAATATATCGTTATTGCTTTCGATACAGTTCGTGTCGTCGTCGGTTTCGTGCCGTCCACACGCTAACACCTCTTTGCAAAAAGGCACTTGGGCCGAGCGATCCAAACCAAACAAACAGTCCAGACGAGCACAATTATGCTGTGAGACGTGATGACAGCAGAGATCATCTTAACGGTTTCTGACAATAGCTCATAACTTTAAAACCCAATAAAGGAAAATGAAAACATCCACATTATCATATTATATTACAACAACCTATTACAGATTAGAACACCTCTTCATCCAGAGACGAGGTCTATAAATACTTAATAGAGAGATTTTAATAAGAGTCTGGTTGGTGTCATCAGTACACGGGAGGTTGCTTCCCCCTTATCGACAAAACAGGCACTTTATTCATGTCTTAGACAAGAGTGATATTTCATGGTGTAAATCAAAAGGGCTCTTCATTAATAATCATAATCAAAAGTATAATCAGTCTCACGGGGAGCCGAGACACAGAACAACGAGCGTAACCTTTTAGAAACTGTGAGCTCTGTAAACAGCTTAAGAGCGCTCGGCCTGTGTTGGCACATATAGACAAATATTTATGGGAGCTTAATTAGTGCGCCGCTAGGCACCATCCGTGCTGGCTGACTGTAAACTAAAGCGACCGTACATATAGATGGCAATACAACATTCTGAAAAGTACACAGTGAGCATGTGAGTTAATACTCCGGAGCGAGACATTTAGAATATATTAATATAACTCTGTGCATAGATAACTTATCAGAGATTTCAGTCCTTTTCCCTTTCCTAATAATCCCTACGAAAGTGAATTTCAATATCATATTTTTGAACCGTTGTAACCCGATCTTAGTGTTCAAAAGTTAGAATAATAATTATTATAAAAAAGTTATGCATGTGCGCACAAAGGCGGAGTGAAAAATTCTTTCTCCTGGTCAGAATCACGTATCAGCTCCACTAAACGTCCCTTTTTTTCTTCTTCGTAATTCTAACTCTGTAATTACCCGCGGGACTGAAAGAAAAAGCTCCATTCATTTTCAGGAGAAATGGTTTGAAACATAAACAGACGACTTCCACTAATCTTTCAAAAGCTGAAATTGATCCATAATTTACTTCCTGGAAGTGGAGAAAACTGTTCACAACATGTGAATGTAAATGGTTCAGGTGAACATATGATGCTGACTGGAGGTTTTACTTTGTTCTCAATATGTGTAAGTATTTCTAAAGTATTTGTCCGGTGACTGTGTTTTATTAATATCTTATAGTTAGTTGTTGCATGAAAACGCTATCATATATATATTTTAAGGTTGCAGGCTTTATAAGTTGCCTGGGGATATAACCATTTGCATTCCCATTAATAACTGTCACACACAGTCAAGGACATTACAGCACTGATGCATTAGGGGGACTTCTGAGTAGTTTGAAATGAAATTCCCCTGAAAATCAGGTTTGTTTGAATTGCATTTTTGTTAAAAGTGACCGTCAGAAACAATCTGTGCTTTCTTCTTCCAGAACTATGAGCGAAGCGGGAGCTGAACTTAGCTGAGCTGAAAAGTAAAACTGACTTTTTAAACCCCCAACACCAAGTATTAAACCCGTGGCTGTTGTGACTAAGACCGGTAAGAGGTTTTAGAAGGCATGAGCCAACGCCACAGTGACCTCCGCCTCTCCTTGACTGGCACTTATTTGAATAGGTTGGGTGAAAGAGGCTGCTTTCATCATACAGGCTTTACCTGTTTCCATACAGTAGTACACCCATACACCCAATGTGAGGATTGGATTGTTGTCTGAGTCCTTTATAACAGCTGGGAGTTTGGTTGAGATGGAGATTGGCTTGGACAGATCCACGATGTCACCAGTAACCACCGGACTTTCTAGCAGCCATTCGGAACCTTCGGAGGGAAAAAGAAAAGAAAAATGTTTACCATGTTCACGATCTTAGTAAAGTGTGTTAGCACTTGTTAATTAGCACTAAACAGTCCGTGTTTTGCATATATTTGGATATAGAAAACAAAGCATCGGACAAAGTCAAACGTTGACCTGGTGATGGTGCTAGAAGAAAGGTTTAAGAGGTCATCAGAGGTCAACAAATGTCACGGCAATCCATCCAACAGTTGACATTTCACTCAAAAGTGTTGGTGGCGCTGGATGAAACATCAGCCAATCATCAAAGTCATTAGCGGACATCCTCTGAGGACCATGAACGTCTGTCTAAAGTTTCACAGCCATCCAGTAACTGTTGAGATAATTCAGTCTGCACCGACCGATTCTGAGAGATGTATTGCAACCATGGCTGAAAACCAAAATCATTCATTCGGACCCAGACTGGTCACAATGTGCCACGTTCTGAAAAGGTCTGTATGAAAATGTCTGTCTGGCATCGAAATTTATGGTTGAGCGTGGCAAGGTTGCACACTGTGTACAAGCTCAAGCCCGAGCATGACACAGAGTCCTCTCCAATATCAGCCCAAATCCAAGTAACCCCATTGAAACAGATGGAGTGAGGGTGAGGGACGTGAATTTACTGAAACGCGGGGAGCATATTTTTAGAAACAATCACACATTTAAAGAGACATGAGCACTGAAAGATAAATGAAAGTCGAAAAAGAAAAAAATATAATTTAAACTGTGAGAAAATATTATGCCAGCGAGACTGTCAAATCCATGCCAGCGGTGATTAATGAAGCTGATGTCTAACATGAGGTCCCAGGGAAGCCACTTCTAAAAAGCCACTAAAAACAATTTAGATCTGCCGTGCGCTTCTAACTCGATCCATTAAAATTCCTGCCTCTGCTCTGATCTGATCAGCATAAGTCTAGACTGGGTATAATCGGACAGCTGAGGATCACGTAACATAGCCTGGTAGCTAATTATGTGAACCAAGGCATGTCGTCTTATCGAAATGTTCTAAAAATAGCCAGCTGATATCGCTGACTCCACGCTGCATCGCTCAGAATGATGGAAACACTTTTGTTCCAAACCTAATGAACGGACCATCAACCGCATATCACAAATCACTTCACACTCGATCCTCGGGTCAGACGTTTGTTGATTAGAACACTGAAAAATAAACCTTTCATATTAAGCTGTATAAAATGTATATTAAATTGTCTATACCATGAACAACGTTCGCTGGTGCTTTATAAGAGTCCCCGTTCCTCCATCCCTCAACGGAGAGCTATAAGCCGCAGTCGTGGGCTGGCAGAGTGAGAAACTGCTCGTTGTACAGTGAAAACGGAGGTTAAGCATCATTCACTTGCATTAGGTTCTGACAGACTCATAGATCACAGACCAAAATAAAGCCCAGTAGGAGAGGTTGAGTGGCTCACATCCAGAACAGGGTCATTATGAAAGTGGAGAACAAGTTTGGGTTTCAACTTTACCCTGAAAGGTAAAACATAACTTCAGCAAAGCATGCAATTGAAGACTTTTTTTCACTTTTGAAACCTACTGAAAAGATAAGAAGGCTTATTCTAAATCTGAATTAATCACGCCGTGCATACAATGACTTTGGACAAATACACTTTTCACAAAAGCAGCCAGTTCCTGACGTGTGGAAATGGAGCTCGTCTGTTTTCACTAGAACTTCCTGGCCGTCCTCCGACTTCAATCCAGCCGCTTCTCCTCAATAAACCATTTACAGCAAATATTTGTCAAGTCTTTGTCAAATACTGCTGTCTTTTCAGAACTGACTGTCCACTAAAACCCCTCCCCAAGCGGCGACTGTCCAATCACAGCTTAGGAAGAGTATTGAGTAGGCACAGCAGGTCTCTTTGGGTTTCTCCTAACTTTGAAGTGTTTTTAGCCTTTAAAAAAAATCATTTGTACATTTGCCTGGTGTAATCTAAGCTGCTGATGTGTACAGTTGTAAAGCTGACATAGATTTATTTCCCTGACCTTAAACTTTCCTAACCCTAACCCTAGTCTTACTGTTGTTCCTTTATTTCCATGACTCTTCCATGAATATCTTCAGTGTTTTAACATGAGATCACGTTTGTAGCCTGTAAACATATAGTGAAAACTCTATCACGTGATTCTTGCTTCAAAACGAGTCAGCTGGAGGTTTTCAACCAACTCATGGAAGTAATACTTCAGTCAGCTTTCTACAATAGAATATATTAGCTACACCTTCAGCCTCCAAAACCATAAAAGAAATAATAAAAGTATCTTTCACAGGTATGAAATAAAATGGACTGGAAGAACCTGTAAAAAACAAAAACAAAAACATGCATGCATGTTTTCTCACCTTCAGCTGAGAGAGCCCAGCAACTGGGCGCCTCTTCAGTAAGTTTGGTTCCTTCTGGAAGTGACAGGGTGAGCGACATGTTGAGAGTCTGGCCCGCAGATACCGCCACGGGTGGCATTTCGTTCTTGGCAGCTGATTTAGGCAACTTGGGGGCTTTGGCAGGACCCAAAGGTTGTGAAGGTACTGAGTCTGTGCAGTCCATGGAGATGGGGAACTGGACAGGAGAGGAGATTTGGGTTAAAGAGGAGCTTTTGTCGCTTAATGTCATTTCTGTGTAACCTTTTGATTGAAAGTCTTCTAGTAGAAAAAAAGCTTTTAGGATAGATTGATGACACACGTGGGCAAAATATGAAGTGCTTTCTCAAGGTTGGAAGTGAGCTTTTCTCGCACACACAAAAGTAAATGTAGGCCACTTTTGGGGACATTACATAGACTTAAATTAATTTCCTGCAGACTTACCCTAACCCTGCCTCTAACCCTTGCCCATTTCATTTCCTTAATCCCTGCTTTTCAATGTTTCCTTGGTTTATTTATGTTTTTTTTCGTTTGTTGAGTTTGGCTCAGTCACCTTTTTTCAGTTTGTACACTTCTTCTTAGATCTCCTTCATGGGGTGGCCTGACAGCAATGAGAAGATAACCTGAGCCAGAGCCCTCCAAATACCAGTTGGTATTTGTAATCCTCTAATCTAAGCCTTATCCAAACCACTGAGCCAAAAAAAAGATTTTTTTCCAACTGGGGACATTTTGTTCTCAATTGGACAGGCTGTCCCCAATTATATGGTCCTTAGTTGGAAATGTGTCCCCGAAAGTAGCCTAAGTCAGAAACACACACACACACACACACACACACACACACACACACACACACACACACACACACACACACACACACAACTAACCAGTGAGACAGTCTTGGTGGCCAGGTCCAACACTTTGATTTGGTGGTTGTTTGTGTCAGCCAAGTAGAGAAGCTTGCCGCCGTCACCAACACAGATTCCTCCAGGTTCACTGAAGCAGGATTTGTTAAATTCAGGGCCCAGAGTATCTCCAGCATCTCCGGTCCCTGCTAACGTGCTACATTGCTTTGTCTTTGGATCCACCACCTTGATCTGAACATAATCACACAGGCACAAAGACACAATCAAACCCTGCTCTCTTATATGGTTTTAGATCAAAAGAAGATACATGCTGTATATTCACTCAACAACCTAAAGGAACCCATTATGATGAGGAGAAGCATAAAATGAGGGATACGGTGGCTTTGAACTACAGCCTTGTGACATCCAACAGTTACCTTGTGGTTGTAGGAGTCGGCCACATAGAGCAGGCTTTGTTCAGGAGCCCAGGCAACACCGAGAGGGTGCTGCAGCTTGGCGTCAACCCCTTTCCCATCTACATCCCCGAAAGCGAAAAGGTTCTGGTTCAAAAGGAGACAAAAAGGTTCAGAAGAGATTAATTGAAGATATAAAAATGTACAAACGCCCAAACTGCAACTTGTGACACCCATGTTTAACCTCACCGTCAATTTGTAAACTTCCTCTGAAGAAAAGGAGCTCTTTTAACCATCAAGATAATCAAAAAGTTTGTTATGAAATGAAATTATGACGCCTTCCTGTCTTTGCTGTAAAATAATAAGAAACATGAAAGCAACATTGGCTTCAGCATCTAAAAATGTTTTGAAAATAACTCACATAAGCTCAACAGTACAATAATTAATACACCACATTTGTAAGAAACACCAGAAAGATAGCATCTAATTTGAATTAGTTACTATACTAAAAATAGTTAGATGAGTCATACTTGAGAATAAATAAATAATTAGAATATAAAAGATATGAAGATGATTCTCTGCAGCTCACACAGTCTCCACAGCTGCAGAGCTCGCTACACAAATCAATGTTTGGGAACATCTCTGTGACCTCTAACAGCTCATATTTCTACTCAATACTAAATATGAAGCCACAGACAGCAGCTTAGCTTAGCTTAACTTAGGTTAGCTTTGATTAAAGACTCTCTGACTCTCTCTCTCAGGGTAATGCTTATCAGCACCTCTAAAGCTGAATAACTAACACGTATGTTATAGAAACCAGTACAACAACCAAAGCGTAAAGGCAATTTGTGGCATCTACAGGAAGTCACTACACCCTGCTAAGATACAGTCCAGCTCACAACCTCCAGTTAAGCCACAACTTGTTCTACTTCAACCTTGTTTTTTTGGGTGTTTAAAAAAATCTCTGCAACCTGCAGTTTCATATTTAGCTGAAGGTTCTGAGAGTGGTATCAAATCTAATCTAATCTAGATTTTTGCCAATGGCCAAATGCAACATATGCTGATGCAAATTAACACACAAACAATGCCACATCACGTGCACAGTCAGTTGTAACAGCTTTAAGGTTTTATGCTTCATTGTCTCATTTAAATAAGCATGCTGAAGCTAAAATGTCTATGGGCGACGGGCGTGGTTTCTGCTGACTCACTGCAATGTTCAATAAACTGTATATGACTTTCCATTTAATTACTTCCGATTCTCATGGGTAACTACGAGTTTCAGACCTCTTGGGACTTACTAAAAATATACTAGTGCGACAGGAGAAAAAAAAAAAATACAGCAGGATGACATTGAGGACATTTAAGTACAAACAAAAAAAATGTTTTCAAGCTTTCAACAACAGACAGAGGCTGCGTTTATTTACGGCTTTTTTTAAAAATCAATATTTTCTCTCTATAGAGAAACAGGCCTGAAATCTTGTGATTGCCTCAGAGTTACTGCGCAGCTTTTATTGTGTACGTTTGCTATTGATGAATGGTGGCAGAGCCACAGGTACAGGGCATGCTGTCATTGAAAGCGCTGCATGAGAGGTTATTCGGTTCGTGCAGTCAGTCTGCTTTGGGAATGGGCATTTCCTCTGCCTTCTGTTCAAGCTGCTGTTCACTGCAGTGTCTTTAACTTCTCATGTTATGCATCTGAGTCTAGGATTTTGCTAGCAGTGTCCGAAACGGTAAATTGAAATGATCAAACTTAAACTACCTGAAGCAGAATTTGCTCGTTGTTTTAGGTGAGAGAAGCCAGAATTAGTAAGATGGCTAGCAAGCTAATAATTTTGTCGAAACCAAGTCGGATACGATACTCAGGTTTCTAAAATAACTCCATATTCAATACTAATATAATCAAACATTAAAGCCAACAAAATAATAGCCAAGATGTTCATCCTTTTGCTTGCTTGAGTGTACTTACCTCATCACTTGACAGTCGTTCTGGTGTGAGATGCTGGTGCTGAATGCTGATAGCATATTTAAAGCCACTTGTGATTTATTGAGCGCTTGTTCTCTGTGGCTGATTTGTTTAAAAGCGATTATTATAATCCACCTGGCCATTATGAAGTAGAGAAACAGAAGGTATGAAAAGGCCTCCAAGTGGAGAAGTAGAATATTAGAGGTCTGTCCATCCTGTTGTAAATTCATCCTCCCATCAATTATTGCAGACTCACCATGGGGTCTCTTTCTCCCCCGACCAGCAACTTGACAGCTCCGTCCTTCAGTGCCAGCGTCCGGATGGTGCTGCTTTCACTGTCGGCCACATACAGGCAGCCCCAGGGCTCCTCTGGGGCTAAAGCCAGGCCTGAAGGCTGAGCAAAGCCGGCCTTGTGGGGGTAGGAGTTGTTTCGGTTCTCTTCGTTGCCGCTGCCGGCCCATCGCACGCACGTCCCTTCCTTGGATTCACTTTTTATGTTGTAATAAAAGAAGACAACGACAAAACACTTCAATACATTTCTAGATATGTAGAGTTCAGATAAAGCAGGGAAATATATGGGGAGTCTGCTGGAGATGTAACTCTTACACCTATAAAACATGTATGTGGGTTGTGAGTTTTTATTTGCCTTTAAATTAGAGTTATTAGTGGCTTTGAAGGGTGACAGCTGCCAACTGGCCATAGTGGTCGTATACCAGTCTCTCACCTTGCTTTGGGAAGTTTCCCATCTGCTAGGAATAAAGCCCAGATCTGGTGGGTCCCCGCCATGGCTATCCACAGCACATTATCTTCAACACCGCCTACACAAACACAAACGACACAAACACACAGGGAAACACGCTCTTTGAGTTGAAAAACAGGAAACGCGTGTCTCTGCTTTTGGCTGTCTACCAGTCGACCTCAACATCAGCCAGATGTGGTGCTAATATTTGTTCTCAAAGTAAAAGTTCCTTCCAGGTGTGTTTGGAAAGTTTTAAAAATAATTGAATCCATAATTATTATTATTTTTTTTTTACAAAGAAACAGCTCTAGTGATCTAAAAAGCTGTGTGAGTGTCAGAAATGCAGCCGTGCAGGTTTAAGTGACGGCAGCCTGTCTGACAAAGACCATATGCCACCTCAGATGCACTCCTCAGAGACAATCCCGTCATCGTGACAGATACACATGCACAGTATCTCAGTTGTATTTTTAATGCAGCACAAAGCTCGGGCCTTTTTGATCACATCTGCTGGGCTGTCAGGAACATTCAACAACTCCGGGACCTGACTCACGGCATCGATCTTGCTGTAGTACTGTACAGTTCAAAAAAAAAAAGGTGTGAGGTCTTCTTGATACGGACGATTTAATCATTCATGCACACGGCGGATAACTCATGAATATGCGATGAGTGTATGGATGTACACTCAGAGGACAGTGTTAGTGGAGTTAAAGGTCTCATACCTCGTCCTCAGATCATGTGGTGATGTTCAAACCAGCTGTTTGTGTCATCCATCAAAATGTGCATGTGCAAAATGTGACTAAGACTGATCACCTCGTGTGTACAGGCTTTGTGTAATGGCAAAATAATTGTGCTATTGTCCCTAAAAGTGCTATGATTAATACTTTAAATTCACATGACTATAATGAACTTCTCAATCAACATCTGTCTAAAACGTAAACTGACTGCTGATGAGTACAGTACTCACCGCAGAGTCAATAAACGGCTTGATCTATTTGCACCCTTTCATCTTTTGTTTGATTTAGGTAAGTACAAAATGCCACAGGCACAGTCCAACGCATGCTTCCACTTTACTTAAAATACATATGTCCTTGTCCTCAGGCTTCAAGAAGCACTCCAGTCACAGTAAACAATGTTAACCTGAGGCAAGAAAGCTGTAAGAAAAACAGGCGAAACAGAAACGCTTCAAGTGACATCTGTTGAATTCG
Source organism: Protonibea diacanthus (assembly GCA_028641955.1). NCBI lineage: Eukaryota > Metazoa > Chordata > Actinopteri > Sciaenidae > Protonibea > Protonibea diacanthus. The sequence goes on along the minus strand of CM053996.1, from coordinate 15,169,337 downwards.
GAACTGGAAAAAAAAATAAGCAAATAAATAACTCAATAATAAGGGCTTGTATCGTGCTTCTCTGTGTTTACAACAATTCTTTGCTGACTGATTTTCTAATTTTAAAACCTTGATGTGAATACTTGCAAGTAACGAGGCCCGAAGGCGACATGACGCTGAATTCAGACAGGATCAGGCGCTGTGGTGTATTGCCGCAGGGTTGTGCGGTTGTGGTGTGTGAGCTGACACTGTCACTGTGACGTAGCCTCAGCTTCAGTGACATTTCTGTGGAGGGTTTGCCCGATCTGAGCGCCTGATTGGCGGCCGCAGTGTGACGTCAGGCTGCGTTTTTCCAACTCTCTGCGTTTCTTGGCGCCTCTGCAGCCCGCACAGCCGCAGCCAAAACGCACTCCCCCAACTCAAATGAATGGAAAAACCCCCGTTTTTGCCGCTGCGCCAGATCCTCTCTGAACACCAACATTTAGAAACAAAAGGTGTGAGAAATTCAAGACGAATTAAAAAAAGCTTTTTGCTTTATTAAAAAAAAAAAAAAAATCAGCTTTCTGTCTGGCAAATATTAAAAAAAGATTAATAATAAAGAAACTCTGAGCGCCCAAGGCAAAAATAATAAAGACAGAACATTTAGAGGGATTGAGCTTTGATTTCCAAGTAGTCCTGGATTACTTTGTGAGAATGTGAAAGACCTTGTCAAGGAGTTTACAGCAGTTTGTGACTTGCATAGTTTTCACTTCTTATTGATTTTAGTCCTCGAAATGTTTCAGCGGAACTAAAATGAGGATTTTGGCCAGAGGTTTAATGGATATCCAACAGATTAAAAAGTCCACCCACCTATGCATGAAAAATGTCCTGTAAAACAATAATGTAGGGTTGCTTTTTAAAACCTAATTTACTTCAACTCTGTAAAGCTTGGAAGCTGTAATATTTTGTGTATAAAGTGCAGAAAGAACATATTTCATATGTCAAATATCTTATGTATTACTTTGGTACCCTCTAACTGTGCTAAATATGCAAGTTGCAAACAATTCCTCTCAAGGTGTGATCACACCAGAATTCACACCTCTGCCTTTTCAACAGGGGTGAGATGCAGTCACTTCCTGTTGCTGATTTTCTAACCTTCACCTTCATCTCAATCTCACTGAGCTGCGACCTGCAAAAACAGCGAGGCCAGCAATGTCTAGGCACCGTGAGACACAGTCCGATCTCTCTCTCGTAGGATGTATTGATTGTACAGGAGTGTGCAGAAAGACAATAAACCGCGGCAGAGAGGTGCGTGACAGGAGTTAAGAGCAAGGGCATGCACAGAGGAGACTGACAGCAAGACTTACCAGCAGTGCCAAGAGTCACATCCCAAGGTGAACTGATAGGCTGCTGAGGTCCAGTGGCTCCTCCGTCTTTGTCTGTGCCTTGAGTGCCTACACCAGCAAGAGTGCTGACTCTTTCCTCTAACAGGTCAATCTGATAGACCGAAAACACACACAGGCTGGCATAAATGTGCAGATAAACATCATGAGAGACACAATTTGCACGTATTTGAAGGGTTAGGGAAGAGGTTTTACAAAGTTTGAGGCAGGTCTCCCCAGGTCAGCTCAGTGAACGTTAAAAAAAATATTAGTTATCAAAAGGAGATCACATAGATAAGCTTAAGTGTATACAATAAAGAGATAGTTCAGAGATTTTCCAACTTTCCCAGAGTCAGAAACTAATAAAAGTCTGATTAAATAACATAATCACGATCCTATGGGCATCTAGAGATTAAGTAAGCAACATAAAGGGGTGGGGGTTTTTGTCTGAGGGGAGGCTCACAGTCTCAGACTTTGAAAACCCCTGGTTTTAGGGTAGTACCTTTCGGATGAGGTGGTTTTCTGTGTCGGCCACGTATACAATTTCCCCTTTGATGGCCACACCCTGAGGGGAGTTAAAGGAAGCTTCAGACAAGTCGCCATCTTGTCTCCCGCTTTCAGGCCCTGGGACAAAAGTGATTATCCAATAAAAATGATGGTAGTTATAAATAGTCTGTGTATTACATATAGTGGACGGCGGTTTGCATGGCCCCAGTTTGGAGAAGCAGACAGGAGGACCAGCATGGATGTTAAGCAATGCACCGCAGCAACAAAACAGAATTTAGCCACCTAAAAAAAAGCCCTCCCCTCCTAAAAAGTTTAATATCAGTTTAAATGAACGCTATATTTAGAATATTTTCACTGCTTCACCTTCTTGTCAGACCGTCCTTTCTGATGAGTCACACATCGCTCTTTCCAAAGTCACTAGACTCCATTCACAAAAACAGTAATTTTACCGTGCAGGACACAGGAGCCGTTAGTCTACTGAGGTAAAATTACTGTTTTTGCCAATTAAGTCTGGTGACTTCGGACTTGGGTATAAAGACTTCAGTTTCCCATCGAAAAAAGGCTGTCTGGTGGCAAAGTAAAGCACAGAAAATATTCTAAATATAGCTAAAACATGGTTTGTTGCTGCCTCCGTCTACAGCAGTGTTTTGCTTAGCTTCCCTGCAGGTCCTCCTGTCTGCTTCTCCAAGCTGGAGGTGTGCCAACCACCGTCTACTGTAGGTAATACACAGACTATGGATACATAATTTATACAATCCCACGTCAATAAATCCAAACTAACCCAGAGGTTCTGTCATTTTTCAACACTAAATGCAAAGCCACCAAAGTGCTTTACCTGACTGAGATTGAAACACAAATTGTATACATGTCTGACGATGTGTTGGTTAGGTTTATGTTTGTTTTATATTTGTCCATCTTCAGACTTATTATCAGGTATTTAAAACTTATTATGTGCCTCAAAGTTTTTGATTTGCCTAAACTTTTAGTAGGGAAAAAAATGTATGACTGGTGATTTTTCATCCTGGGTGGATTCACCCACCATGCTTTATTTCAGCTAAATGAAGGGCAAGACCTTCTGAACCACAGCTCATTGTCAGTTCACATAAAAAAACAAAGCAAAGCAAATCTAAATATTATCATTTCTCATGGTGTGTGAGAATAGGGATGATGCGTGTGGTCAACCTATAAAAATAATACATTTTTCCCCCCTCATTTTGTCCACACTTAGCTCAGTGCCAGTTCCCAGCATGCACTAATCCCTGCTGCTGCCAACTCCTCTGTTGGTCTAAGGACAAGACAGACTACCATGCAGCTCCTCTGAGGGTTGTTAAAGCATGTGAGTACTCTAAAAATATCAGTGATGCTTATAAATGTTGAAGTTTAATTCAAATCATTTGAAGCAAAAAACAATATTTCAGATTTTACCTACAACTCATTTAAATTAGAGCTTATTATAACAAAGATTTGGACTCCAGCCAACATGCTGGGACAAACGGACACATTTTTTTTTGTTTATGTAACGAAAGAAAAAAATAATGAACATTTAATCCAAAGAATTAAGACAAGCAACAACTATCTAACTAAAATTGTGTGATTTCTTTGTTTGCAGGTAGTAGTTCAGTGGTGAAAAGAGTTGAAACAGACGCTGTGTTCACAAACATTACAGATAAGAGAGCCCAGACATGTAAGTCAGAACACAGCGTACAGTCCACCATGCTGAAAGAATGCAGTCACGTGCGGCTCAGGCCACCTCTGAATGTGTGATCAGCTCTCAGTGTGTTCTCAATGTGTCCTGGGTACTTAGAGCTGTTGACTTGATCAGATCACCCATGTTTAAGACTGAACCCAGATTTCTATGTAATTTTAACCTCACTATACTGCATCCATCCTGTTTCCTACTTCTTACCTCCTATGACATGTAACAGCTGTCCAGTCGTGGACACCACCAGAATCCGGTGATGCCCAGTGTCTGCTATGACCAGTCTTTTCTTGCTGTTGTCTACGGCCACTTTCCCTGGAAAAGACAGAGCGCTGGGCGGCAGGGAGTCTCGGTACAGCTTGATCCCCACTGTGTGCGACTTCAGCAGACCCCGCTCCCCGTAGTAACGGAGGGCGCCGTCGGTGAAAAGCATCAGCTTGTCGCGGTGGCCTTCGCCCACCAGGGAGAAGAGCAGGTTGCCACGTGGGCCCAGTAAGACGAGTGTGGGCCAGCAGGAGACCTCCAGCTCATGCCAGAGGCATGCCTCGCTGTCGTTCACCACTGGGTGGCAGATGTCATAGCGGAGCACGGCACTGCGAATGTTGTCCACAACCTTTGAAAGGTTGGTGACGAACAAAGGAGTGAAAAGCTGAGAGTCTAATAAATCATATTAACAATACATTATTTAACCAATTAATTTATCAAATTTTAAATGAATCTTTTAAATTTACACACAACTTTTAAGACTAAAAACTTACCTTTTCATTGGGGAATTTAGCTGAGTGTACACCAACAACAACCAGTCCATCTGAGAGAGACAGTAAATAGATAAAAAAAAAATGAAACAGCCAAACAAACAGCACAGTGAGTGAGTTTCTCGCATTTAAAAATTAGCTGTTTCTAAATTTTCAGGGCATATTATTGCAGTAATTGAAAGATAAGCATGTGGTCATCTCTTAATCCCATGAACATCTGTTTTCTAAATTACTGTGTCAACAAGTTGCATAAGCCTGATCAATAACAACCTCACGGAGACACGAAACATCACACACACAGACGTGTATGTCGAAGAGATTAGGTAGATGAAGGGAAACAGATGTGACTTTCTGCTGAAAAACTTCAAAGGTCTTGCTTTGTTATCGAGTCAGTGACCCTCCAGCATAATGTACGCCTTGATGAGCTCTCAGTGCTTTTGTGCTCAGAGGCTCTAAATGTTTATCTCAGCTATTTTTCAGTAGTCATCAAAGACTATCAACACTATGCTTATTATATGGACGATGAGAGCGATTGGTTACAATTCGTGGCCCCTGACAAGGCTAGCAGATGTTCAAATGTTCTGTAACTGAATGGCCTGAAACTGTGGAACAGTGGAATGTGATGCTGTTTTGTGGCATGACTGATCTCGATAAATGTCCTTCCTGTTTCCTAATCAGCGTGGCCTTAATTTACACACATAAACTTAAGCCTGACCACTGATAGAGGAATATAATTTTTATGATTTTTATGTAACTGTAACGCCCTTTAACGTGGCTAAATGAAAGTAATTGAACTATTTTGTGTGTGTGTGTGTGTGTGTGTGTGTTGCGATGTTTATTAAATAGTTTGACTGCCAGGCTGCTCAAAATGTAAGAAAGGAGTCTAATTTGTCAGTGTTGCACATTTATATTTGTTTAACTTTTCAAAAATACAAGAATATTTATGTCATATAACCCACGTCATACTCCATAAATGGTCATTCTACCATTTCCTTTACATTAAGCTGCCCTCAGTAGAAGTGAAACACACAATCCAACCCTTCAAACTCACTGTCTGCAGTGGATTTCGTCACCCATGGCCTCTGCCAAGCAGTATAGTACCAGATTGCAGTGACGATGGGTGGGTGGGTGGGGTGGACTGTGGGAGTGACTGGACAGGGTGGCTCCCACACCTCACTGACCAGAGCAGCAAACAGAATGTACCCATAGCAGTGCCAAAGATAAGACAAGTGCGATAATGTGCGATGACACTGCAGTTAGTGTGTGTGTGTGTGTGTGTGTGTGTGTGTGTGTGTGTGTGTGTGTTGTGTATCCCGCCTGGCTCACAACTGAATTTCAAGCTGCACAACTTCCTCAGATGATCTCTTGAAGGGTCAGCAGGATGTCAGAGTCGGTCGGATGTGATTATGTTTAACATAGAGTGGCTATATAAAGAGCCATACAGTGATCTACAGCAGGGTACAATTATGGGCCCTGTACTCACTGACACTGCAGCTTGGAAATATTTTTAGTCGCTGTCTCTTCACAGCTGAGATAAGGACCCTTGTGCTCTTAGAGAAGAAGAGGAGAGAAGTAGAGTCGGTGTACTACAGCTTCTCTGCCCCAGTGAACTTACACATGTTCCCGTGACGCGGCATGATGACACATAAAAACGTTTTCCCTCCATGAAGTCTGAGGGCTGCTGCCTCCTGTGAACTCACCACATGTAGATTTTTTTTTAATTGGCCCACAACTAACTATAGATACAGACACAGTTAGGCTGAGTCTGTAAGGTTTCCTAATATTAAAATGTGTTTTAACTTAAAGTCTGTGTAAAGGCAATTTTGAGATTTCTTTCAAAATACATTAATTATGTTGGAAAATAGTTGCTGAAAACATGTGAAAAGACTTTGATTGATATATTATTGAAATGTGGAGTCAGAGGTTCAAACAGTTTTTCACCAGTTTTCAGTCCAGGATTTTGTGGGCGGTCCTAAAGGGTGGCTCGATGACACGCTGAGGCCACCCTGAGCAGAGAGATCGAGATTAATTCATCTTGCTCAAAGTTTCTGAACTCATCTGACACGTTTCAGTCGCTTCAAAATGGCTGCTTGACTGCTACTACTCAGAACGCATATTTCTTCTTACTTTACACTGACATGTGTGACATGCTCCTCCATTATCATCAACATGAACACCATTGTTCTGTCACTTTTGAGTCAGTCCCACATATGCACTCACTAGAACAGCTGAAAACAGTCCCCAACAAATAAACTATTGACTCCTTCCTAAAAACAGCATTGCCCAGCTGTTTTACGAAATCATTGAAAAAAATTAAACTGCTGCCCGTGTTTGTGACCCATTTCCAAAAACTTAGTAGTATTCAGTGGGAACAGATGGGGCTGAAAAACCAAACCAGTCAAGGCAGATGGCCATCCAGTTCTGACTGAGGTTTCGTCCTTTTCATTTTTCCTTGCAACTGTTGCCAAATGCTAGCTCATGGTGGAAATTGATATTATAAAGATCTAGATTAAAAGAGTCCTGAGATAATGTTTTCTTATGGTATGGCACTATATAAATACATTTGAATTGAATGTCGCAGGCAGGTTAGGGAAGTCGAAGCAATGCGAAACGGAAAAATGTGTTTTCTCATTGAATTTATTGAGAATAAGAAAAAAGAAAAGATTATAATCAGCCTTATCATTTTAATTTTAATCTGCCAATGCCTATATATACACAGAGAACACACATGAGGCAGCCCAGTTTTCCCTTCTGCTAAATGGTTTAGACCAACTGAGCTTACCAAGGTGCCCTGTAACAACAGACTTCACCTTCAAATAACCTCTCATAATTATTCATAACTCATTAATTCGTCGACATGTCATTCATTATGGGCTTTGCTTTTGCTTAATCTTAATAGCGGGAGGGTGATGAGGAGTTTACTTTTGGAGGACACTTTGGGGGACTGTCCCTTTATCCCACATCATATCGGTATATTACAGCTTAAAGTAGAATATATGAAACTGTGAGACATACCATTGTTACCCTACATCTCCATTTCATCTCTCAACCCCTTTAGGATCAGGACAAGTCATGATGAGTACCAGTCCATACCTTTGACAGAATGCTTCTTCTCTAGCTGGTGCAGGTCAGGCAGGATGTGCATGCAGTTGATGCAGCAGTAAGTAAAGAAGTCCAGCAGCACCACTTTGCCAGCCAGCTCCTTGTTCAGAGACAGGGGCCCCTCCGTGTTCAGCCATTCCAAGCCTGGAGCACATCACACAGTAGAAAATGATCCTGTCATTCTATTAATTATGTTTAGTCACAGTGAAGGCAAACACTTTACAGTGCCCATCACTATACCGGTATGTCTGTAAGGCTTGTTACTGACGTTTTGTTATTATGACAAAAAAAAAAAGTGGACGGATCAAAGCAATGACTTAGAAGTGCCCACAGCTTCAAAGGTGTTGTGAAGCTATTAAATGCTATAAATTAATTCATCTAGATCTAAATCGTGACTGAGAAAATACTTTCTTTTTTTTTCACACTTACCTTACATGAACTCTAGATTCTGTCTGATCAAATCTGTCTGACTTACCTCACATGCACTTGATATATTTAACACACTTGCTTTCATATTTCAATAATTAGATTTTAATGATGTCAAACCCTCCACACCTCAGCCACTGAAGTAATCCAAGTTCTGAATACTCTCTCTTGATTTCACTGTCTCTCATTAGTTACAGGTATCGTCTGGTACCAAAAAAAAGCTCCATATATCATGTGCATATATTCTTATATGTAAATAGTGTGATGGTTGCCCAGAATATCTCACAACCCATTCCTTATTTGTGTGGTCCTAAAGTGAACCGGTATTCATTAAAGATCTACATGAAGAAGAGACTATGGCATTAAGTTAAATAACTATATTCTACATCTTAAACTTCTTTAACTATGTAATGGGAAGTCATTTGCTGGCTGGGTCAAGCACACAGTTATAGTGACAAACATCTGGAAGATTTAAACTTTCAACACACTTTCTGTAATCAAGGTAAGCAACACCTTTTTGTTATCAAGTAACTTTATGTCGAAGCTTTTATGCTGATTGTGGTTTGTTGTTGTTTGGGGGCAGTTATGATCACACACAGCCCTGTTTATTTAATGTTCTACTGCAGATCACCATCTACTGGTGGGATGAGATATTGCCAACACGCTGCTGCACGCCTCAACAGAGGACCTAACAGTGGTGTTCACACCCAGACACCAGAAGCACTTATTGTGCTATATATTTTTCCAATCATAGGACAACACTTTTCATATTATTTGGTGCAGTTGCAGCATCTAGATTAGATTAGATTACACATCACAATGGGGAAATTCACTCATAACAGCAGCAAAAAAAATGTGTAATATACACTACAGAAATAAAACAGACAGAAGTATCTTTCAGCAAATACAATAAACAAAAGACAAACGGGCAACAAGTGTATAGGCGTGCAAAACGAGTACTAAAGTGGCCATAATATAAATAATGGTAAGTAGTTGGAATGAAAATATAAATACAGATAAAAAAATAGATGAGGGTGCACAGGAAATGCCCATATTTTAAGTGTGTGTTAGTTAGGTTTCAAACTAATTAAGCACAACAGTGGTGCATGTTGACAAAGCCCTGAGGGGGGACAGATACAAAGACCTGGTGGCTTCCTGGTTATGACATACTCATTGATAATAAAGAAACACTTCAAAGGAAGTATTTGGACAGAGGAAGCTGACACGCCCACTAAAACCAGCTGGTTCAACAAACACACACACACACACACCACAGGAAGCTTTACAGTTTGTGAAAAAAAGGCTGGTTGAACCACACAAAGTCAAACTCTTGATCTGGTCTAAATTAAGTCTGTGTTGCTACTTAACTGACTGACTCCATCACAAGCTGCTTTGAGAGTAAATAACGTGCAAAACACTTGTGTTTAAAAAAGGTGTGGCACTATAAGAAACACATATAGCCAAACAGAGTAAGTGTTTGAATTAAAAGTGTATTTAAGAGGAGAGAAGCGCCCCTCAGTGAGTGTTTAGTTGTGGACATGTCCAGTCTTGTAGTGACAGGCAAACTGTAAAATAACTGACACACAGTGCTAACAGAGCTAGAGCTTTAACACGGGCTAACCTGTCTGGAAATCGGGTATCTTCAGATCCTCCCTCTCGTCTAGTTTCTTCAGATACTCGTAGACGAGTTTTTCTCTCTCTTGTTGTGTCGTGGCTTCGTCCAGGGCACAATCCAGCTCACTTTGGGCAGAGAATAAGGCAGAGAGGGTGCACCGGGACGCCATGTTTCCAACAACTTAGCCAGCTAGCTGGGTAAACTCACGGCGGAGATTCACCCCGCCGATTCGACACAACGGAAAAATTCAAAAAACATATATTTAACGGATTTTTGGGTCATAATTTACGATTAACTTAAACTTACGTAATTATAATTAGAGTATGCACATTTTTCAGCTTTTATTTCGCACAACTAAGTAATTAAAGTTTGCGAAATGTGTGCAATGTGCCGCTCCTTTTCTCTACTCGTCTTTACTACATTCATCGTTGTCCTGTGGCGGTAAGCGCTAACGTCTCTGAGAGGAGCTCTACGGTAAAGAGATGTAGCTTTATACCAGCTTTATATCGACGATATCTCGTAATTAATGCAGTGTAAGTATTTGTATTTTGTCAGCAGTCGTTCATATACTGTGACGGCAACCGCGGGATGTTATCCAACGTCTATCCTTGTGTAATAACGAGGTCGCTGGGTAACGTTAGGGACGTTAGCTTCAAATGTCACAGAGGGACGACTGTGAAGATGACATTTGGGAGTATAAACCTCTTGAGAAGAAAAGGAAGAGCCACGAATCACCGTCTGCGACTGTGACTGTGAGAAGATGTACCGCCAGAAAACCCCCCAAGAGACGAGACACTTCTGTCCCAGTCAAGTCAAGTAACAGGAAGGTAAAGACAGGTGGAGGTGGAGATTGTAGCAGTGCTGCTGTTAACACAGACACACATGATCCACCCTCAGAGTCACCTCCTGCTAATGACACAGTGCAAGCAGACAATGCTGCAGATGGATCATCCTCTGGAGACTACTGCCCCATGTGTCAGATGCCCTTTTCCATTCTGGTGGTGCAGACTCAAAGGTGGCATGTTGCTGAATGTCTTGACACCCCCAGGGACACGTGCAAAGGTACACACATCCACATTTATACATATACTCCACCTAAAAATGACTGACATACAAGCCTATCAGATAATGCACATATTCATATTTGTTGATTGATGGTCTTCTTTTGCACGCTTATCCTGCATGCAGATGTTTTTCATTTAAAGGAGCACTCCATCAGTTTACTGTACTTCCATAAAGCTGGGGGACTCACAAGAGAAAGATTACAAACAATAAATACAAACCAAAGCCTGAGATATCCTGACTTTTAGTGCATAATGCAGAAATAAATCCTTATGCTGCGTTCATGTTAGATGGGATGATCCGTTCTCATAATCTAACAACTGCAGTTGCATAAAAAAAAAACGTGTGGATTTAAAAATAATGCATACATTGATAATAGAGGACTGTATTCATTAAACTTGTGTTTAATTGCCTTGAATAACAGACTTTTGTATTATCAGATTTGGCACTTTCAGGAAGAGTCTGAGTTTCTTAGTCACGATTACTATTTGGACATTATTACAAGTCACAACCTGGTAATTACGTCGATTCCCTCATGACAGAAACGTGGCATCAGATCCTCCCTGACTGGTAAATGCCCACAGCCCCAGTTTATGAGACAGGCTTCAAAGTTCAAGGTCTCAAGCCCAGTTTAAGAAACCTTGACGACATAATAAGTGTTATTTTTTTTAGAAAGCTCCCTCGAGAGTCACAGCAGACTTTATATAAATGGCTGAGTGTTCATTTTTATGATCAGTAAATATCATTTAAAGTCTTTATTGTCAAACTTCTTTTTCACTTTTTGTATTTATGTAATTTTTAATTCTGCCATGCTCTGATAAACCTATTTTCGGCATGTCCACACAGAATGTCCAGATGGCCTCCAGTGCTCCTCCACCATTCCAAATCATTACAAGAAATTCAACCACACACTCCTGGCTCACAGTCGAGCAAACGGTGACTCAGCCCTCCTCAGTCTGTCCCAGCAGGCAGAGACCAACGGGGAGACCGGCATCAGTTATCTCCCTGGACAGATAAACAATGAGGAGGATGGCTCTATTTTAGAGAATTCACAGGATAGCGTTCTCAGTCTTTCTGCTGTATCCATTCGCAGTGTTTCCCCTCATAGTGATCCCACTGGGACACCTCCAGCTAAACCTACAAATGGCCTCCTGTTTCTTCGCTCACCTGGCCCAGAGGATTTCAAGAAAAAGAAAGGATGGTCGTCCTCTACTAAAAACAAAAAGTCTCTCAGCGCTTCCCAAGAAGAAAAAAGTAGAACAGAGCTTTCATCCACTCCTGTGAAGGCAGAAAATGTGACACAAGCTTGTGAAGATTTACCCAAAAATGAACCTTCCCCTGACTACGATGATGCAATATCCTATTCTCCTCTTTCTGAGTTCCCTGCAGAGACTGAAGTCACCATTAGAGAAAGTAGGAAAGCTCTTTTTAATCATGATGCATCTGAAAATGAGGATGAAGATTCAATGGTGCTGTTCAGTGATGGTTTCTCAAGTGAAGATGAGCTCCTGACTGAATTTATAGATAATTTGGACACCAATAGTGTGCAGTTAAAGGACACTGCTTCTTTAAACACCCAGCTGGACTCAGTTACCTCATTACCGCCCACCAATCAGCCAGGTGCTTCTACATTTGTAAAAGACAGCTCTGATTCCACAGGTGGAAAAGAAGCTCAGATCAGTCCATGTAAGAGCAGCATTAAATCTCCACAAAGTATTGTTTTAGAGCGCCTGAGAGAAACTCTTCTCAGCTCAGATAGCCTGTGTTTAAAAAACTTGAATGACAGTAGTCAATCAGAGCAACCTCACACAACTCCTCAAGTGCCTTCATCACAAACCTCCGCCGTCCAGCGATCTCAAACTATGCCACCTCAGAAGGGCCAGAGCAAGACAGGTCAGGCCTCCTGTCTGAAGCAGACGGACATTGGGGTGTTTTTTGGTCTCAAACCCCTCAAAGAGAAGGAGAAGGAGGCTGAGAGTGGACCAAATAATCTCAACGCCACCTCTAATCCAACGCTTGGTGAAAACTCAGGACAGAGACGGCCAAGGAGAGAAAGGCAGAGAAGAAATAAGGCTGACAAGACTGCAGATACCTCACAGGGCAAAGTGGCTGTAGATAATAGCGATGTCGCAGCTGTACAGGGAGAAACAAGGAAAGGGAGGAACAGAGGATGGAGAAGAAGTAGGTGGAACAGAGTGAACGCTGATGGAGAAGTGGAGTTACCACCTTGTCCTTTTTACAAGAAGATTCCAGGTGACCATATATCATACATCACTGCTTACATATGAAGTTTAATTATTTTGTGTTTTGTAATCTAATATGTTTTTATTTTTCCGCTCAGGTACAAAGTTTGTCATAGATGCTTTCCAGTACGGAGAGATCGGGGGCATCACTGCCTACTTCCTCACACACTTCCACTCAGACCACTACGGAGGACTGACCAAGAACTCCACAGTTCCAATCTACTGCAACAGAGTAAGTCAAGATTTGGCTATTGTAAAATATGAGTTACTTCTGGGATTGATATTAATTAATGGTAATTCTATGTATTTTATCTGGTGGCTGGGATTCACATCTATATGTTAAGCTACACCATTGTATCTTGAAGTAGGAGTCAAATGACACTACTACAGTATTACTTTATGACTTATTCTGGATCTGGTGGTTTTATTTGATTCCAGATACGATTATAGTCCACCACTGAAACTGCGTGCCACAAAATTCATACAGTGCTAACTTAGATATGTCTGCAGGTTTGTGTAGTAAAGAAGTAGCAGTCTCCTCTCCAACATCCTGTTTGTCCTTGACTACTATGGAAGACGTTAATTCATTGAAGGCGCTACAAACCACCTATTTATTTGCACCTCATTTAAAAAGCTTCCGGACTGCTCTCTCCCACAGAATTCATAGAGTAAATGCCTGATCCATTTGTTATCTCAGTGCACTGCGTTGACTGCTTTGTAATGAAAAATTAGCTTGCACTTGCCAGGTATGAATACCAATTTGCCAGTGGCTCTGACCATAAAGGAAACCCAGGAAATCTAACTTCTCTGGGTCTCAGTTGGTCTTTCTGTCTATAACACTCTCACTGTGCAAGTATTGCAACTAACTGGTGAGTGAATTAAGAAAAGAGGTGTGTGTATATATATTCAAACAAGTGTACATTTTAATTCAAACTTTATATCTTTCAGCTTCAGATTAAACACTGTATCACTTCAAGTGTTGTACATTATGTATTTATCTTACTGGGATATTTAAGAACATGCCTCCCGAAGCTAATCATGGTGGCTCAATGGAGTATCTATGTTAAAATATATTGGTGAAAGAGATCGGGTATTATGTAAGTCTCCCTGTCAAATGGGTCATGAGTTATCACACTGGAGTGTTCTCTTGGGATTACAACTAAAAACAGATCTACAAGCACTGATTGGGACTCCATTGGGGTGTTGTTTATTTGGTACGTCGAGGAAATTCAACTTGGACGCTAGGTGGGTCATTGCCCGGAAAAACTGGGTCAGAATCGCTGAGGAAATTTGAAAGCGGGCTGTTGGGAATTGCTTGTAATGAGAGCTGATGTATAGTTGTTGGATTGCACACTTTCAGTTATCATTTCTGTATTTCATGTCTTTTCTCTGTGTCAGTGTAACCAAGTTTTTTGGCTTTAGTGGCGGCTGCTTCATCAATGTATGTAAGTAAACCATAAAGAGGTGTGTGTGGACTGACGGCTGCCTCTACTGGTCAGATTACAGGGAACCTGGTGAAAAACAAACTGAAGGTGGCAGAGCAGTACGTCCACATCCTCCCCATGAACACCCAGGTCACTGTGGAGGGAGTCGGGGTCATCCTCCTGGATGCCAACCAGTGAGTAATCCACCTGACGTCAGTGTTGGGGCCACATTCAGACAGGATCAGGCTGCAGCTAATCGCCACAGGGTTGTGCAGGAATCAGGAAATAACTGATAAACTGGCTTTCTTGCTGCTGTCGCTCCCTCCCTCTCATTCACTGTCTAAGTCTCTCAACCAGCGCTCGCTCTCTCCCTCAAACCAAATCACACTTCATCTCTCTATTTTGCAGCATAAATTGAGATCCAGACACAGATTTAGAAGCTGGGTACATGAAATAAACAAAACCAGAACACAACAGGTAGAGCATCATCATCTAATTTTAAATTCACACAGCCCCAAGCTAACAAACTAGATTATTATTTGTTCAGTGAGGAATACTATCAGGCATTCAATACTTTGAATGCAAGCTTAATTATACCAACAGATGTGATCTATAATTGAATTAATACCCACACTTCCCTCGACACTTAAAGCCTCTAAGAAGATGCTAGTTGTACTTCCTTCAATATCCTGTCTGTCTATTCTTTCAGTTGTCCAGGAGCTGCCATGCTGCTGTTCTTCCTGCCTGATGGGCAGACAGTCCTCCACACTGGAGACTTCAGAGCTGATCCCTCGATGGAGACCTACCCTGAGTTACTCAGCTGCAGGGTGCAGACGCTCTACCTGGACACCACGTCAGTACTCTCAGCTGTGTGACCTTTTTGGGCGGTTACCCACAAATAACAGTCTTTCTCGGGCAGCGTGGATCAATATTGGCTAAAACATGTATAGATTTTTGATGTAAGCTCTTTTATCTCTCCAGCTACTGCAGCCCCGAGTACACCTTCCCCAGACAGCAGGACGTCATCAATTTTGCAGCCAGCACGGCGTTTGAATTGGTGACACTCAATCCACGTACACTTGTGGTGTGTGGATCTTATTCTGTGGGGAAAGAGAAGGTCTTTCTGGGTGAGTGTTCAGTAGAAATTATACTTTCCGTGTCTGCCTAGCGTCGCGAGTCCATATGAAATCAATGTTTTCATGACCTGGTATGATTTACAGCAATATTGGAGTAATCTGGTTATGCCTTTTTGAATTTTGTAAAGGAAGTGCTCCTTTTCCCTTCCAATTTTAGACTTCAAATAAAGGGAATTATGACCCATATTAATATCATTTAATATTACAGATTATCTCAGTGCTAGACGGATGCAGCAGCACCTCAAGAAATCAGGGTAACTCATCATTAGTCTTGTGTGCGTGATTACAGACAGCACATAACACGCATGGCAAATGTTCCGAACGTCTTTTTGCTGACCAAAAACTGAAGATGTGGGTGTAGCGACGTCTTTGGATACCATAACTCGCTGAGAGGCTGAGGCTAACTAAACCCAGCATATGAAGTTAAGGTGCGCAAATGCAAACACAGGTGCTTTGAACTTTGCGGTACAGAAAATGTGAAAACCCAAAACTAACTCCCCCTCTCTCTTGTTCTTGAGTTGTTCATGATGGATGTCAGCTTTGCCAGCAAATAAATAGACAATGATTATTTCGTGTCCAGCTCACATGTCATACCACAATACTTGAGCTAAACGGTAAACAAACCCCACACTGGAAACAAAAAGAACCTATTCTTGTGCGCTCTCATTTAGCTGACGTGACAGTGACTAATTCTAGTAGAAAACATCGGCTGTGTGGCTGATAACAGTCTGATCATTAGACAGGTTGATGAATGAAATGTTTTTTGACGGCTAATTATATTACAGCAAATGACATGGTAATTTATTCATTCAGTTCTGGGACTAGTGATATTACTGTGAGGCATTGCCACCAGCACAAAGTAAAATGTGTCTCTAAATCTACTAGTGAGATGAGTGGATTTTCTGTTGTGTTCTGTCTCTCCCTGACCTTTCCTCCCGTCGAAAGGTCGCGTGAGATTACGTCTTGTATTGAAGTGAGAGCGGCATGGAGAATGGTGGCTTAGTCTGTTTGGAGAAGAGAGCCACTCCGATAGGTGTTGTCCTCCGGTGACGCATGAATAACGGTCTGTTCCACTTAGCTGTAGTGAAGCAATCAAACAACATGCACTCATTCTCTAATCACCTTTTGCTTCTATAAGCTGTGCATGAAATTGGAACAGGAAAAATACAGCTTTGTTCTCTTGTTATCCCACAAGAGTGTTTGTGCTCTCGAACCCACATAAAACATATCCAGATTGTTTTTTTGCTTTACAAAGGGCCATCCAACAGTTTGCTGTTTGTACAGTGTGCTCTGAAGTTGGTGAAAAATAAAATACTTGGCTGGAGCTCTTTGGAACAACTTAATCCTGAAATAAAATGTACAAATGTCGGGGGAGAGGGCCTAACAACAGGTTCTTAATTGCGAGTACATACTGGCTGAATTGCCACACATGCCTGTCCTTCACACAGACCTTGTTCTGGTTCGTTCACAGCACTGGCAGAGGTCCTGGGGTCTAAAGTATGCCTCTCTAGAGACAAGTACAACACCATGTGCTGTCTGGAGTCTGAGCAAGTCAGACAACGTATAACCACTGACTGGAAGGCAGCCCAGGTCCATGTGCTGCCCATGATGCAGCTCTCCTTTAAAGTAGGTGCAGCAGTCTCATTTTCCATCGACCCTTATTTATTTTACTTATTTTAATCAATCTGAAAAGTTATTACGGTGGGACTCAGGAATATTTAAAAAAAATCTATTTTAGGTGCATCACTGATTAGAGTAAAACAAGCAGTAAATATATCACATCACACTTATGTCCTTCAGGCAGTTTCTTTATTTTTCCACTGCATATAAGTCCATGTATTTGGTGAGTCTGCTGATTTCATTTAATGACGCACTACTTATTGAGATGAAGGGGATGGGACTAGAAGTTGTACACTATTTCTTCAATGGTCTGCGGACCATTTTGTATAAACCAAGACCAATTATTTCTGGACGGTTTATTTTGATGAGCAAATATCTTTTCTTTTTTTATCCAAGCACCTAGCACAGGTAAAATAATTAGGAAATGCTAATTATGATGACCAAGCAAATCACCTCTCTGAACGCATTTCAATTTGCCATCTGTAGAGCCGCAGATAAGTCCCAGAGTTGGTATAATTCAGGCTTCACTGGACACAGAAAGGCTGACTTGGGGGGAAATGGATGCAATTTAGGTTTTCAATGAGACCTGAGTAGTGAGTAGTCTTTGAGCATTTTTTTAATCAAAGGGAGCTGCTGCCACTTGAACAGTCCCCTTGAAATATATTGCCAGGTAAAACTGTATCAACCTCTTGGCACACAGAAGATGAAAATATCTGCATCTCGATATTTTGTGTATGTTTCGGAGTGTTACTCGTAAACTTGAAATCCTGTAAGCACAAAAGCTGCTCAAACATCTGTTCATCTATATAGATGTTAATGACACATTTCAGTTCATCAGTATGTGATAAATACTCTAAGATCACACATGCACGCTGCATTTCCTTCCTTATTTTTGCATTTTCAAGTGCAATAAGGCTCCGTCTTGAATATAAAATTCTCACTTTGTTCTCTCTTCGTCACACTCCCCTTGTCTCCAGAAACTGCAGGATCACCTGGCACGCTTTTCAAGGCAGTATGATCAGCTGGTGGCCTTCAAGCCAACAGGCTGGACCTTCAGCCAGCAGGTGGACTCAGTGGAAGATATTCGACCTGAGATCAGTGGCAACATCTCCATCTATGGTACGCAATAATCTTATTTTTTAAAATGACTCTTTATTTGTCAGAAGGAATAACATACATTCACATGAGTGTACCAACGGAGAAAATCATGAATAATCTGCTAGAGGCCTAAAAAGATGAAGCCGCCAGTTCAGGTGTCCTGTTGCTCGTTGACGTCGTCACGTCAGAGTCTCCAATAACTCCAGAAAAAGTCGCTAGATTTGTCGCTGGTCTCTTTTTGGGAAAAAACAAATCGCTAGAGGGTCTGAAAAGTCGCTAAGTTGTCAGCACTGGACCACTGATTACATGATACAGTGATAGTACCATTTCACAGTATTTGAAGTTCTTCTACAAGATTTTGGAGCGGTTAGTGCCCTTCTCTCTTTTACCTACCAATAGCAGAACCTTATAACGGCAATAAATCTTGTCCTTTTGCCACATACTACAAAGATATTATCACAAGAACATTTTCCCCTTCCAAAAATGTGATTCACATTGTTGTATTTGGCCTACAACCCCCTCTTTTGGCAACAAAGGTGGAGGAGGACTCAGAGGGAGTGTGAGAATAACCAGTAAACCATCGCTCGGTTACTTCACCTTGATGACAAGAGGGAATATAATCAAGATTCTGCTGCGTCTTGTATCTTCATTCATCTTCAGTAGCTCAGTACTGACCCCCCCCAGTACAGAAATGTGTCTTGAGTTGATTTGCAGTCTTTTCTTCCTGTCCACCTTCTTAATAGATCCATCAACAGCATCAACCATCTGGCCTGTAACCCACAATCACCAGTTAGAGGCTTTTGCGATGCACACTCGCGTATAATTTCTTCCTCCTCAGCAGTTTGCGTGTCAGTCGGGCGGAAGCCAATTTGCGCTCTCTTTCTCCTCCTTGTGTCTCCTCCTCCTCCTCACTCTTCCCAGCCATATGCCACTACTACTGCTAATATTGTTCTCTGCATGTGGGAGGATTGACTGTACACTTGAGTGGGCTTAGTTTCAGCCTGATCTGTTTAAAGCGGCGGAGCACTTCAGATGTATGGAGGGGCGACGGGGAGGACAAACAAAAGGCAGCAGCTTTCTGCAGCAGTCCAGAGATGTCTGATTTCTGAACAGTTTTAATGTTTCAGCATCTGAAATCCACCTCGTCCCCTGAGAGAAGAGAAGTTTGAGCCTGTGGCTAACTTTTGTTGACCATATGGTCCCTCTTTGTAAGACTTTGCCCAGTTGCTTGTCTTATCGCCTTCCCCATGCTTTTAGACATCTGGCTCCATGACAAGTTTTCACCTCAAACCAAACCGCCTCTGTATTCACTGAGCTGGATCTTTCTTAATGGAGAAATTGGAGAAAAAAACACCACTGATCTCTTTCTCTCTGGGATTTGTCTCCTGCATAAATAGAAAACTGAGATAATTACAACCCACGTTGAAACAAAAACCCTGTGAGCGAAAACAAAGCCAGGGTTATCCTCAGGCTTCTAAGTGACAACGTCCTGTCTGTTTTCTTGACAGGAGTCCCTTACAGCGAGCACAGCAGCTTTTTGGAGATGAAGCGGTTTGTCCAGTGGCTCAATCCGCTCAAGATCATCCCAACGGTCAACAATGGAAGCTGGGCTAGCAGGAAGGCTATGGAAAAGTGCTTTAGTGAGTGGATCATGGAAGCCAAAGCCAAACTGTAACATGTTTACCAGGAAACTGTGTTTGCAGCTGACCTCTCTGCTGCTCATTGGGGACACTCTTGTTGCTCCATTTTAACACTATCATTTTATTTCATTGAAGTCATTTGTCTCGGATTACTGAGCTCAGAACAAGTATTTCAATGTGGAATGAGAGGTTGAGGTGAAGTAGTTCAACATACAATGATCCATGATTATCCATTAAAAAAAGGTCTTGAACTGATTTATGAAACTTTTATTCACAATAACCCGAACTATAATAACTGAGAACTCTGGAAGCTGTTTTGTGTAAACATGATCTGAGGTCGTACACGGATCATGTCTACAGTGAGCCCTGTGTCAGCCAGAAGTATTACATGTTGGAACTGAACTGATTGCATGTGGCCACTTCTGCTGTTGGCTTTGTCAATAATGCTGCTTTCAAATTGTGCAATTTGTCTGTATTTTTTTTTGTCTGTTTGTTTTTTTTTGTTTGTTTGTTTTTTTTATACTGAGAAAATAAATATTTTAAAGCATTCTCACATTTTAATTTCTTGCAACATTAACCTTTTAACTGGCTGCAGCAGTGGCAATTGTGTACTTTTGTGTTCCTTAACTTTCCCTGGTGCATAATCCCATTTTTAAGTCTAAATATTCTAAGGCATGTTAGAGGTACTCGGGTTGAGATTTAATGTAAAATCCAGAACAGACATCCGTACCATCACCGCAGCCATTATGCCATATGATTTATGTTCCAGAGCTCACTAATGTAGGCTGGTGGCACACTGAAGAGTGCTTCAATAGTAATGACTAAAACCTAAAAAGATTTATTCTTAAATCAATTGTGGGGGGCCGATGCACAGTGGTTAAAATGGGGGTTATGTGATCTCTTTGTTCCAGATAATAGTGTGGCTGCAGCATGCTTTATGACCTGAAGGTGGGAGCACCTTTCCCAGAATAACTTTGTCCAAGAAGTTAGAGAATGATATTGGGGGGGGGGGGGAAACAAAAAAAAAACACTATATGAACTGGACTGAGAGGGGGGGTCATGTTATGAAATCAGTACATTCAGAGCTGTTTTATATGGAAACACTGAGCAGAAAGTGAAGTGTTAATGACTTAAGGTCAAGGGGAAAAAGGTTTTGTTCCATAATTAAAGGTCCAGTGTGTAGGATTCAGTGGCACCTAGTGGTGAAGTTGCAGATTGCAACCAAAAGATACTCTCCCACACCTCACCCTCTGTTTCTCCAAGCAAGTAAGAAAAACTGGTTGGCAAATTCACATTAAAAACAAAAGTCCATATCTAGATCAGAGTTTGGTTTGTCTGTTCTGGACTACTGTACAAAAAGAGGACCCGCTCTCACTATAGACATAAAGGGTTCATTTTAAGACAACAGGAACACAATGATTCTTATTTTCAGGTGATTATACACGAATGAAAACATACTAATTAATGTTGTATTCCATTCCTGCCAATAAATATTCCTAAAAATGACACACTGGACCTTTAAGTTCCTATTTTGGATGTGGTGCACTTCAGCCTCTTGTGGGCGAAATGAGTATTGCAACAACAACAGCAAACACCTGTTCAAAGAAAATTAAGGAATGTTTATCCTGACAAATGTTCTTAAACCATAAACAGGAGAGAACAAGAAGAAGAAAGTGGCATGACTCAAGTAAAGTACAAGTACAGTGCTAAAGTAAATGTTCATTCCACCTCTGATCCCCATTGATGCCTCTTCAGACACTCATAGTGTTAAGGACTAATGCCGCTGTTCCTTAGCGGCTTTGAAAAAATGCAAACTCGCCTTGACGAGAGTGCTGTGGGATCTTTCAGTAGTTTATCTCAGAGGCGGCAGAGACGTGGCGTGCAGGAAGTGAGCTTTCTGAAAACACAGATTTTCATTTACCACCTGCATAAGAGGAGCGTGAGAGCTGCCTGGCATATTTATGAACCCAGAATCTTCTTGTAAGACATCATTCTTGGGATAACAGTCTTCACGATGAAATCTGAAAAAATCTGTTTTAAAAACATCTCTAGGCATTTCATTACACCTCTTACCCCTCTACCTAAATCCAACCATATGTCATCAGTCTTATCACCCACTTTACCAGGTGACTGATGTAATAACCACTGCATTACTATTTGCACTCAGAGCAAGTCATTTCCAGTGCACAATTTCTAATAATAATGGTGTATCATATTCTTCCCTTAGGCGTGAATTATATGTATTAAGTCTCACCAAACTGAAATTGGATTGACTGAGGCGCTTGTTGAAACATCTCTCTATTTCACTCAGTCTTATTGGTGTCTGATTTAAGAAGATAATTACGTCCACATCCAAAATCAACTCAACTATTATAATCAGGCGTGCTGATACTGATCACTCCATACGTTTAGTCCTGCAGGCGACACGTTCAGGTTCTTGCACCTGCAAGTGTTTACCCTGCAGAGCATGATTCCGAATCCATGTTAACTTTTCATAATGAGATCCCCCGTGGCTCTCACTTCATGCTTCATACAGCAATTAAATGATATATACACAAATGTGAGGTGCCATGGAAGTGAAATTAATTGAATTATGTTGCCATTCCAATCATCTATGTAATTTTGCTGCACAAACTCTGCAGCCTGCTTTGTTTTATGTGTCTAATGCTTCATTTTTTGTGCAAGAAAAAGGCCAGGCGAAGAAATACAAAGGTGTTTTAACAATGTGGTAACATTTATTCATAATCATTTCACAAATAAAACATAGATGCATATTTCTAATGGAGCGCATTCATAATACAGAACAGCTTGAGCGTCACAGTTGAGAAGTGGCGTAAAAAAAACAAATAATCTGAATAATTTCTTTGTCAGAACTCATATCTGTTTAATAGTTCCATTAAAACTTTAACATCAGAACGGATGATTTGACGTCATGAGACAAACTTTGTCCTCTCCCTCTGTGGACATCATTACAAAAACATTTTATATATTTATATATATATATATAAAACTCGTAATGGTTTGTAGCACTTCAAATGAACAGACCTTGCAGATATTTGATGTTGTCTTTGTCAGGAAGTGGAATTGGTCACCCGACATAATTTAAAAATGATTAAAAGCCATCTTGTCGAGTTATATTAAAACTGCATTTCAGCAATATACTGTAGCCCATGAGTCACCACTTCTCCTTCAAGTCAGGGAGAACTGGGTGAAACATAGCTCGAGGTAAAACACCATTCTGTCGGCATGTTAATTCACCGGACTCTCCCTGAGGTGTGGACGACATAAAATACTGGTCCCTTGTTAAATCTTTTTGTTATTCATCTGCTGCTAATTACTGTCGAAGCATTCCGGAGATAAACAAGAAAAGTAAAGTTTAAATTTGGATGTTTTTTTTGGTTCTTTGGGGGTTTTTTTGTTTTGTTTTGTGACCAAACACTGACGCACTGATGTACGTAACAAAGACATTTGAACAAACAGTGTAACCTTCGAATTGTTCTCTGAACAAGGCGTCATTAGACGGGCAAGGTTTCTAAAGACATTTCATCATAAGTACTGCATACTGAGCAGACAGGAAATGACTCAGCATTTCTGGGTCATGACATGTAACCGAGTTCTCGCTCAACTCTCAGTTGTCACAAATTGTTATGGAAACTTTCGAAATGTAATTTAATTACCTCATTAAGATCATAAATATCGATTCAGAGCATCTCTTCTCATGTCCAACATCATCTTCATGTCCTTTAAACCACTTATGATCACTGTTGCTCCCTGTCGTCTTGGATTAAAGTTGGGTATTAATAAAAAAAAAAAAAATAGCATTTCAGTCGCAAGAAAATCTTTTTTTTACATGTATTTCGTGAGCATTTAATCATTTTGATTATACAGTTTACTGTAAAATATTGTTTAAAAGTAAGTTCATGTACAGCAGCTTTGTGCCTATTGCTCCATTTTGGCACTTCATGCCATGCACGATTGAATTTTGCCAGGCGGTATGAGGAACCATGTTTCAGTAAAACATTTGCCCTTTGTTTCCTTCTAATAATAACTCTGGTGATCAAGCTTCTTATCTACACTAAATACAACACACAATGAACTAGAATATCATGAATCATGCTCTATCACAATTACAAGTCATTGTTTTCACAGAGAGAGCTTAGCAGCTAAAATGCATTTGATCTTTTGACATATAACGCGAGTCATTGCGTGTGAGATAGCAGAGTGACAGATTAACAGAAACTGCCCACAGCCCTCGGGAAAATACTGTTAGTTGTCTAAAGTGGTCAATACATGGTTGAAACCCACTATCTACATTAAAGAACTGGCTCAAAGAGCCATTTGAACACAGCCACACATACAGTGGAAGTAACAGTGCAAGTAGTAAGTAGTGTCTCATCCCTGATGGTACGTTTGCGCTCATTCGCTGCAGGGACAGTTTGCTGAATGCAAAGGCTGACACCCAGGTTGACGCAGGATGGTCAATTTCACCTGAAAAGATAAAAAAAAAAAAAAAAAAAGATCTCAGATGATCGGTTATATCACGGACACGGACAATGTGAACGTACCTCGTTCTTGAGAGCCTTGTTCATGTACATGTTGAACTCCTCCACGCTGCCGGTGTGCAAGTCATTAAACGCCAGAATCTGGTCTCCTTTGTGGAACAGGCACACGGACTGTGGCTGGCCAGTCCACCCAGTCACACTGTAACACACACACACACACACACACACACACATATATATTCTGTTTATTCTATTCTTTCTGTAGCTTTTATCCACACAATATTTGACATTTCTCCAGCCCTCCACATGACCAAGATGAGGATAAGCCGCTACAGATAATGGATGGATGCATATGTGTACATCCATATCATGAAGATTTGGTATCTCAACATCTTTGAAGTCATCCAGGTCATGATAATGATATAAGTGTGTTTGTGGCCTTCAGGATTTCACCCACTGAAGCAGGACGCTTTATCACTTCTGCAAGCAAGATGAAGTTGCTTTTGACTGTTAAAATGACTCCTCCATATTTTCTATTGCTGTAAACACGTGCCTTCACTAGCTGTAAGGGCCCTATAATGGACAGCACCTTTCATTTAATGGCTGACGCCACTGAATGTCTGCAGAAACTCTAATCTAAGCAGGTTTGACTTATGTCTTACAGCTTCTCTACACACTGTTCACTCGTCTCAGACACATTATAGAAGCTATGCGGCTGTCTGCACAGGTCGTGACAGCTCCCGTTTCGTTTGCACTTTACTCCCATAATTGTGGGTATTATGTGTTGCGTGACCTCCACTCAATACTGCGCCTGAATGCATCCCGTGTAGACACTGATTGAGCACTGAAGCTACTGCTGCTCTGCTTAGACGCTCGTCTTCAGTACATTACCTGTATGGACAGGTTAGGTGTTGGGTTCCAAATCTACTAAAACCAGTTCAGAGATATACAGATACTGATGTTTCAGCAGACTTTGAGACTTTGAACCCAGTAACCAACGTACTGTAAGTCAAATATAAGCAGGCCTGACATTAAAACTCCAGGTTTTGCTAAGTTTCTCACAACTTAACTGAGCCTGGCATCTTCAGATTTTCTATAAAAGATCTTTTCTTTGTAACATAGCAGCTGTGAACTAAACCGTTTTTTTCCCCCTTCATTTTAAAGGGGATTGAGAATTTGGATTTTGTGTAATTAAACATTCAAAGTCATGCAAAGAGCATTTACCAAATCTCGTCTGATTATGAGCCCAAATTGCCACACAATACGACTGAGCGCCGCAACGAGGAAATGCAGCACCGCCGCCAGCATTTCCTGATGATGTCCAACAATAGGCATCTTTTCATTTACACGATCGAGACAGACGCGCAATGAAGCAGACAGCAGGGAATGTGGCAAACGCGTCTGTGGTTTTTGTGTTTTCACTGATATTAATCGATCTAAAAAAAAAAAAAAGATGCAGTTTGTACAGGAAGTTTTGTTCTTGCTTTGGTTTCTGCGTGTCACGATCAAAACGGTCCGATAGCTGACTTTAAATGACAACGCTGCAATGAGGGGAGTTAACTGACCATGGTTTCCCGTCCACTTGTGTTAATGTCAGGTGTTTTTTCAGATCCGCCTGCTTGATCTCGATATCCCTCTCCTCTGGGGTGATGGTGTCGAGGCTGGAAAGAACAACAAAAGTATATATTTTATCATGCCACAGAGAAATCCATCTCAATCAGGTACAGCAATCAAAAATATCTCCCTTAGAACTGCAAAGGAAGAAATGTAAGATGTTCCTTGAAGTTACTATTTGTGGTAAACCAACTTGATAAAATAGAGGCGTGAGCTGCCAACTAATAAGGAAAAAAACTGAATCTTCCGATGAAATTTCATCCGCTTGTGATGTGGCGACCAAGCACATAAAAGCAGAAATGTCATTATTGCCTCCGTCCTCCATTATAGTTGGCGTGAGTGTCTGCATAGATAAGCACTTCCACATTTCTTTGAACAACTCATTTAAATTCTAGTAGCAAAATCACCTGAGTTATTAATGTTTAATGCTGACTGCCGCTCATTGATATTCAACTATTATACCACTCACTTCTTGCAGAAA
Organism: Protonibea diacanthus; assembly: GCA_028641955.1. NCBI lineage: Eukaryota > Metazoa > Chordata > Actinopteri > Sciaenidae > Protonibea > Protonibea diacanthus. Next base: position 15,143,073 of record CM053996.1, on the reverse strand, counting down.
CCCTCCGAAAACCACTCCAACCAGTCTGGTAACATGCCAGTGTTGGTCTCAGCATTCCTTTCTGGCTATTTATCAAACCGAGTCACCATAATGTGCAAATGTCTTTTTTTTTTTGTAACCATTTCAAGGCTGTTTCTGACTTTTTGGAATCTCACCTTTCGGTAGAGCTTTGTTTTTCCAGTGTGTGCCCATTTTGTCCCTCCAGCATCTCGACAGGGGAGATGGCGCCGTTGTCACTGGAGCTGCTGCTGAAGTCTGAAGTCAGGCGCATTTCCTCTCTGCAAAAGCAAGCAACAGCGTGAGTTACGTTCAGCAACCAGTCACTGATTCTTAGTCAATAAACACAGCTTGGGAGTGCGAATAAAACACGACAAGGCTCTTATGCGGCATGAGCCAAGGCCAACACGTTATGTTGAGTACAAAATGACACAGAGGATGAACACTGTCTGAATCTGCATGCACTCTGGAGGGGGGGTGAGTCACAAGCAGACAGCATAAGAACAGATTTTGGCGCTGTATCAGAAGCTTTGGATGGACGAGAGTCCACATTTGCCCTTGTGGCAGAAAATAACGACAATAAAAGGAAGGAGAATGGCGATAGAGGGCTAAAGGATCATTGGAGACTCTTTTACAAGAGGTTTCACTCTGTTATATGGAAAGGAGAGCAGATGTCTTGAGATCTTTTTTTTTCTAAAAATACTTTATAAAAGCAGCATGGGAGGAGCAAATAATTCCCTAATCACTGCAGAGGCGCAAGAGGAATTCTAATTAAGAGACACTTTAGAGACAAGCCTTTTGACCCATATGCCAAACGGAGTAGAGAAGATGCTCTTCAGTGTGGCAGCACAGCAGTTGGCCACTTAGAAAGAAATCAGACCTCAGTGTGAGAGGCAGAGTTATCACACAGTTTGGTATTATAGCAAATTTAGGAAAACAAACATAGAAAAAGTATTTTTTTTACAGGAGATGATGGCATAAAACAGCTGGAAGAGGCACGCCTGCCGTATTGGTGATTAACAAAATGGTCTTGGTAAACAAAGAAGTCTAAAGTTAGACGCTGCGTGAAGCAGAAGAGTGTCAGAGCATTGTGAGGGGGGATACAGTCTTGCTGCTCTTTGTTGTTTTGGTGATGAACTAATCAATAATTTGCATACGATACCATCATGATAGGGAAAAAAATTGTGCAGGATATAAAGTTTGATTTCCGTGTTGTGTTTCTTTTACTCTATTTTTAGCGCTCGGGCACATTCATCACAGGTAATCACTTTTACATGTCACAGCCTGAAAGCAAGACAATGCAAGTTTAAGAGGAAATAGAACAGTATCCACTCATCCACTTCAAAATGAAACACACCCCTTTTTCACACATTTTCCATCTACAGGCTGACTTGGTCCGGCATGACTAGTAGCTCATGGCTAGCAAATACTAACTGTTTAATCTTTGTGAACAAAGATAAATGTTGTTTTATATTATGGAGTTGGTTTTCTGATTTTATAAGTCTGCCTTACTTTTGTAACACTAGATTTTAGCTTTTGCCATTATCCCATAATTGGCTAAAATGGCTGCTGTTTTAACAAAAACACTTGATTTCAGTGTAATTTTCACTTTAAATGCTTAAAACATATCAGTCAAATATGACTTCGGCAAGCCATGTAACTTTTTAGGCATCTAACAATAATAAACAGCGAAAACATAGAGGATAAGAATCAGTTACACGTGACCAAGTTAAGCTTATACAAGGTCTGAAAAGTCTGTATCACTGCATGCATTTCCATGCATCAGTTGTGCGTAAGTCCGTAAAGATGATCACTGTCATCTTAGATATAAACTCCTTCACAAGATAAAAACGTATGCGTCATCTCGAGAAGTGACTAAGTTGCTAGACAGGCTCTGTGGTGCTGCCTCCTTCACAGATTCCTGACTTGTGTCAACAAATTTGTACAGCAAAAATAACACCCTTATTGTTGTCAGTCTAAGTCTGAGCCAATGAGGCTGTTGTTACCTCTGATGGGTGAGTTATTTTGGTATCTAGGGCAGTGACTGACAAAACATGTTACACAAAGAGCATAGGGCACTGACACCGAAGACAAAGAGAAATGTCAGAAATACACACATGGCCCACAAAAAAGAAAACGACCCTGCGATTTATCTCCAGCTACCTGTCTTCAGAGGCCGCTTCCTCGTCACACGGAGGGAGGGGGGAAACCTGTGTCTTGAACTTGTCGAAGATCTGAGTGAAAGACCTCATCAGGGTGCCATCGGTAACCTCTTCACCTTCGCAGTGCCTAGAAACATTTGGCACAATGAGCCGCTTTCAGTTTCAACGATATTCAGTGATTATTTGTCACGATCTGTCGCTCTATAAATAAAACTTACACTGCATGAGCCAGCTGCTCATTATTTTTAACCGTTACTTCATGTCGTTTCATATCCATCGTTTCATAGCTGCAAGAGACGGATGTTCAAACAAACACACAAATAATGAAGGAGTACTCGTGTCACTTGAACAAAAGTCGTTCAAATTCTGAACTGAAAATTCTGAAATATATTCGTCAATCAATACAGATATATATTCAATAATTAGCACTCACATTGACTCCATGCTTTTGGGACGGGTCGTACAATTTTCTGCAGCCTTTTTCACATTATTAATAGTAAAAAAAAAAAAAAGGCAAAAATGATTATTAGTTACAGAACATCACAAATCTATAGACAAAACCTAAAAATAATTGGCAGATATTTTTTTATAGTATCCGTATGAAAATGATTGTTTGTCACAGCCATACTTGTGCATTTCTTAAGTAGGAGATTGGATAGTCGTAGATTGGATTCACAGGCTCTGATGCACGTCTTCTGGAATAGTTTTCAGCCTGCCGACCGATCAGAAAACAATATAAATATACTGTTAGAAAAGTCATGTCCAATCACCCACACTAATCAATCTAATAAATAAAACTGTTAAGTTAAGATGTTGCACCTTTGGTTTTATAGCGTCGTCGTCCACATTGTTTGAGATCGGATCAGACATGGACCGCATTTTCAACTCTTCCTGGAAGAAAAAACAAACACACACACACACACAGACATTAAAGCGTGTAATGTGGAACAGTATTTTGATTATTGTTTTCACATTATTCTGACAACAGAACATTTTCTTTGTTAAGATATGAGACAATCCCAGTGAGAATGTGCAGCGTGTGTGTTGCTGTCAGCCCATTCACCTCAGTGTCCCTGGGTCAGATGCACTGGATATACATTTGGGTATAACTAATATAGTTGGGTGTGTGTCATGTAACAGTGAGCCAATAAAAAAATAGTATTAGAGATCTTATGGTGGCATTTTACTAAAATTGATCCGGATTTCAGGAAGGAGTCTATTCTTTCATTTTACGAGTGATATTATTCTTAATTCCTAGTGCCAAACTTCCAAATACACACAGATTAATATCATATAACAAAAAAATATAGCCTGATGCTTTATAGAATTATACTTCTGTTTTGTTCCAACATGCCGACATACAGTACAGTCATGCAGTCAGCATGTAGCTGGCTCGATTCAAATTCAGACAATCACTACGTCTGGAGGTGGTGACATTTTACACACAGATATATTGTAAAACAGCGAGGATACATGGATTCACATGTCATACAAAAAGAATCAAAGGGAAGTCATGATCTGAGTTAGTATCCGACCGACAAGATGCCAAATTCATGCAGGGCTTTCTGGACCAACCTTTTCGGCCACAGGGGTGGGTTTCTTTTTCCATGCAAGGGGTTTTGAAATAACCTGTTAAAACAGGAAGAGAAGTCTATTTTCAAAAGTCAGATAGAGACTGGATTGATATTGGTTAATAGATGACTAATGTAACTAATGTTGCCTTTCTTGGATTTGGCAGGGACACTGAGGGAATAAAAACCGTGTTTGAAGTGTTGTGAGAATGGAGGCAGAGGCTGACAGCAGGAAATAAAGTAATACTGGAGTGAATATTCTGGTGTTCTAAGCTAACAGCTAACTGGCATCTTCTTCTCACCCAGCTCTCAGCAAGAAAATGAGGAACGGGCTTTATTTACCTCGATTGTCGGCTGCCCTTTAGACAGTTCCTTTAGTAGAACAAAAAGATTGTCAGTCACAGTAACTCAGGTAACAAACAAGCATGATAAATACTAAAACATGCACTGCAAGAGATGCTTGGTCAGCGTAAACTGTTACAAAACACGATGAAGAACTCAAAGATAAATTTACCTCTGTACTGACAAATTTATACGGACGGTTTTTCAGGGCTTCAAACAGGTCAGAGAACCAGGCGTCCACATCCTCGCTAAAAGCAAGAGGGGCATTTGAAAAACTTAAAAAGCTCATTTTTAGACTCCACAAAATGACGGCAATTACATTTACTTTAAAATCCAATTCCGAAATCCAAGTGGAAATGATGACATGCTGCAACAATTTGGCGTGAGAGGAAGGGAAAGCCATTATCAGCTGATAGACTGTTACTAAACAAGAGCACATCATAATTTCTTTTTGATTTGACTCCCAGAATAGAAGATGGTATGAAGGGCAGTGGCGAGTGTTTTATGAGGCACTGTGAAAGTGTCAGTGGGGGCCTTGAGAGAAGAACTGGCCAAACCAGCTTCGACAACACGTGTGTCTGGGACTCTTTATATGCAAATATCCCCGCCAAAAAATGTACACTGAATCATGCATAATTAGATTTGATTAGAGCAAAATGGTTAGTGAATAAGAAATACAGAAAATACACTCAAAGACACAACACAGTTCTACTTTCCGTCACTTATTTAAGTGTTTTTTGTAGACAAGAAGTAAAAAGACATTGTTAAGTATTTATCTAGAGGGTGATATGTCAGGAGTTTTTACAGTACGGTGCCGTAAAATGCACGGAAGTTCGTAAAGAATAAATTCCACCTCAGTGCTTCATTATCTCTCGACTGACCTGCTCTCCCCGACGAGGAAGTAGTCCCGGTCGGCAGCCCTGATGTACAGCACGCAGGACGGGGAGCACCTGAAGTTTTTCTGGATCCATGCCCACTTCTGGTGGTTTTGAGGGTTCACTTTCAACAGTGAGATACTGACAGAGGGACACAGATGATGGGGAAATGAATTATGAATTTAAAACATGGATTTAGTATAGTGTATGAAAAATAACTATGCACTCTGGCTCATAAAGAAATATAGTTTGAAGAGTGGCATGCATACTGTGATAAGTCTATGCCTCCAAGCGGCCTGTCCTTTTCTTGTGGACTCCTGAAGTACTTCAGCTGATGTTCTTGCTCGCTGATTTTGAACAGAACAAAATATCGCTTCTTCCACGATTTCTGCAGGAGCAGGGAGCAAGAAAATAAATCATGAAAATGAAAATACTGAAAATATGTTGCACAGATTAAGCAAACTCAGTCACCTCTGTCTTCAACCGTTTTGGGGGTGGAGACTTGAACAAGTATCCGGCTCTTATTTCTGTTGTAATTGCAACAGGTCTGTAGAACACTGCATTTCCACCTGACAACAAAAGAAAAGAAAAGCGTATTGTTTTGCTGTCATTTGCTCAAATCTCTCGTTTACTGAAGTCTTCTCTATCTTCCTTTAGGGGCTCGGTAGGATTTAGAGAGAGAAAGAAGAAGTTATGACGTAAGTAACTGTTACAAAAAGCTGTTTTAAAAAAAAATTATTATTATTTACAATTATTATCAGATCTACTTGTCAAATTAATCTTTCATTAATCTTTCTAAACTGCACCGAAATATCAATAAATAAAGCAGATTTGCAGATGTGACACATTACCTCCTGTGCCGCTCTTCTGGCTCTTGTGCATTGTGACACCACACCTAAACAAAAGAACACAAGAACCTATCGACGTCTGTCTTTAAACAACAAAAAAATATGCAGAAGGAATTGGTCAACCTTTTAAACAATGTCATGTTTTAAAATAGGCTCGTGCCTCTGAGAAAAGCAAAGCATGAAAGATTTTATGCTCATTCTTGTTATCAGTTTAAAGAACTTCTTTTTTCTTACAGAACCGAACATGTGCTGACAAGTGGATGGAAAAGAAATTTTGTACCACCTCAGAGAGTAAAAACAATAAGAAAACAGGTAACTTACTAAATACATTGAATCTAAAGAGGGAAAAAAAACATCACACTCTTACCTGTGGAGCACCTGTTGTCACCTCGCTCTCTTGGACAAATAGTGCTGCTGCACGAGGAAGCTGGATGTCACTCTGTACTGTGCAAACAGTAACTTATTGAAACTGGAATTTCTGGTTCCTCGCTTCAATTACTTTTAAGGACTGCCTGCTGTGATTTTTAGCTGCAGAATTCAACACGGGGTTCCTTAAGGTTCTTCCTTCTGGTAAAACAGCAGGGATTATCCAGTCTTTTTGTTGTTGTTGTTGACATTTTAGGAGATGAGATGGCATGATTAGAGAATGTGCTGTCATGTAAAGTGTCTTAACTTTAAAGGATTTTAAGCCAAGGCTCCAAGACATCCTTTGAGACATCCCAGTAATTAAACACAAACATTCATGCACTGCAATATTTTTCAGTTTTGCACGACTCAAACATGTTAAAGTTAGTTTGGATAGCGTCCAATTTAAGGAAGCACATTCAAGATCTCCCAAAGGCTGACGAGTGTAGCTGACTTATTGCAAACTAGTGAAATGGCATGAGTAAGGTCAGGTCAGGTCAATATCATGAAGAAGTATGATGGCAAAACGACATCCACGGGGACTTAAATGTTACCCCGAAACACACCGATGACTTGGGTAGGTTGGTTACCTGTTCAAAATATGAGTGAGATTGAAAGGAAATACTTTTAACATCTAAATATTTAAATAACAGTTCCAGTGAGTGTTTGATGGATGTGTGTCTCAAATGAACAAACTATTATAAAACAAAACATAATATAACTTTGACATTTTCTTTTTTACATAAATATAAATCTTGATATATATCAAGACTTTAACTCCTATTTAACGTTCATAAGCAACACAGAAACATTTAATAAATGGCTTATAACACACTACATGTCGTTCTAAACAGATATATATCTCATAGACTGTTTTTGTGTTCATTAATGTATCGTTTGAGTACACAGCACAGCACCTGTGTTTTATGATTTGTCGTTCATTATCAGCCTCTGCGTATGAGGAGCTGTTGAAAGTTTATTAATAAACACTTATATCTGCTTACAACAACACAAACCATTTATTAGTGCCCATAAATGCTAAATATAGGGGCTTAAAGTGTTAGCAATATGTTTATAGCAAGGATAATATTCAAACGTTGGAGCATAACGACTTAACACGTGCTTTGTTGGAAGTGGCAGAGGGATTCGTAGGCACAGGGGAGTTCTGGAGAACGGATTTATCTTCAGATTTCAGGCTGATTTATCAGAAGTCTTCTAAACAAAACAAAATCTTAAACAATCAATCAAAACAATCTTAAACAAATCGCTGTCTAAAGGGACTCTTTCTGTCATTGCCTATCCTGATGTTATCTTGCAAATGGGCATGTCAGTCTGAGCGATCGCAGCTGATGAGGCGCTTAAATGAGGCGTGCTGCCTTGCCCATGTCCTCTGCCGAGAAATACGTCAGGATAACAGGGAGATTTTTGAGTCTGCGTATGTGCCATGTGTCATTTGGGCCATGCATGTAAAAGGTCAGCTCTGTCATGGTAAGCATTTCAAACAGGCACCACAGTGGGGACTGTCCCGGGATGAAAAAGCAGCAGGCATTTCAATCATTCTGTGCACTTGATATATTTGTGAAAAAGCACTGTGTGAGCTACAAAGTCACCATCAATCTCATGAACTTCCTCAAGTGTGCATGTAGGCCACAAGTACACACACACACTCACACGCATACATCAAGGTCAGTGTCAGGTCGGTATAAATAGAGCTCTTATGAGCTCCGTGTTTTTAGTAGGACATGGAGTAACTCTTCCTCAAGTCTGACAATTTGCCCATCCGTTTGCCCTTCTCTGCCTGACACCTTGTTCTCGTCTCCGAAGTTCAGACACGCGTTCTCTTCTTAATAAAACAAGGCACGTGCTGGCGAGAGCACCAGGACAGATATCACAAGGCCAACGTGTTCTCTCCCCCTTCCCGCCTCCCCCACAACAAAGTCTTCACATGTGTGACAGGCCTATAAAAGCCCTCGTGGTCACAGTTTAGAGGAGTCTAATCTGGACCCCTATACAGAAAATGAATAGTAAGGTAGGAGGGAAGGCCACACATGAAGTAAGCACTTCCACCTTTGGTTTCTTTTTTCAGGGGAAAAGCCAATGAGGTTATTGACCCGCTTGCATTTGTTCCTTTCACCTGCGGTTTGTCATCTATTTCTTGTGATTTTCCTCACGCTTTCTGCCCGTGTGTGTCTGAAAGGAAACGCTTCTGAAATATCACCAGCACCTGCAGAGACAAAGAGATGTCGTCGCCTATCGGATGAAGAAGCTGGCAGCCAAGCAGGTGGAAATAACAGTAAGTCTATTATATTGTTCATCTGTTAAGTTGTTCATTGATTTCTCACCTTCAGATTTATACATCTTGTGACCATGTGGTGGAGATTTTGACTTTGTGATCAGCAGTCTCTACCTCTAATGCAGAGAAAAGAAATAAAGGTTGGCAGGAGCAGTCTCAGTTTCGGTGCATTAAATAACTGTGGTCATGTCGTTCCATCAGTGTCACTGTCTGTGAGCATTACGTTCACGTCATGCACGCTGCGTGATTGAAATTCCTAGGCTCGTGCATTTCTTTAAATTCTTTTTTGTTTGTTTGTTTGTTTCGTTAAGTGCCTCATCTTATGACTTTAGCTAAGAGCGGCCGAACATAGAGTACGTCCTTGTGCTGCTGAGGCACATTCACCTCAAGGTTAAATGAGTTAAGACTTCTGAAATGCATTTTGGAACAGCGCTGTTATTCTGCCTGTCTCTTGCATTGCCGTGGTCCTTTTATCTTACCATTTTACTGTGCTCTTCCATCAACAAAGCGCTTTGTCACATTAAACTGTCCTGCTCTTCTTCACTGCACTCCATAGACTGCCATTTTCATTCATTTTGTAGATACTTTTGTAGATACTAATTGTTGCATATGGGGCTAAGTAAAATATTGGAATTAGTCAGTTAGTGTTTTCACAGAAAAATCATTATTTTCATAATAAGTTCATCGTTTCAGTTGATGTATTATTAAAACAGTATTCTCCAGGTACAAGTGAAGAGGCTAGGTAATCTTGTTTTACTTTTAAAATCAGTGCATCCCTGAAAAATAAATAATAAAAGTCAAATAATTGTCATTGGCTTATTGTTTGACTTTGCTGTGGCTGTTTCACTTCAGAAAAAGAGCAACGCAGTGAAGGAGAAAATCAGGAAAAAGTACGAGGACATGAAGCGAGTTCTGGATGAGGATCTTCGGATCACGTTGACCCAGTTGGACGCGGAACACGAGGCCACGGAGAAGTTAATGGAGGAGAGGATAGAGGACTGCTACCACCTTACTCAAGAACTGGACCAAGAACTGTCCAACATCGGTGCCCAAGTGACAAAACAAGAAGCTGACATTCGGGTAAAACACAAGGACGTTTAAAAGTTCTGATTTCATGCAACATACTGGACAATTAATCAATGTTACTGTTTGTCTCAGTGAAACTAACATATGTATTCTTGTTCTTCTGCAGAATCCTGAAACAGAAAAAAGGTACTCTCACATTTCAAACATTTGCATAAATAGCTCCCAAGCATACCAAACTTTTTTCTTATGACAACAAGGATATACTAATAATATCAAGATGCATAATTTACCGTCTATCTAAAACACCTTTTTCTGCTTGTAGTCAGTTCCCCTATTTACTAATGTGACATTTTAATAGAGAACACTTCCTGATCACATTTTAGACAAAATGCGATCATGCACAAACTTCAAACAGAAAGAAGTCGGTGCTTATTAAATTCTTTGACACGCCCTGATACACACAGATCAACCACAAACTCATGCTATCAGTTTGTAAGCCTCTTAGACGCTCGTCTCAAGGAATTTTATGCTCCGAAAAGGCAGGACATTTTTTGATAATCTTATCTACGTTACTGTCAGGGTCACCCCTGCTGCTAAGATATTGGATGATTGCTGGTTGAATAAAAGTGTTAGCGACTCTGTTAATTACAGAAAGGGCGGGGATGTGGCTGTTATGTGGCATGTTGCATGCTGTGTGTGTGCCAAACTGTTCACTGCACTTGAAGCAGTTTTGGCGTCTGATGTTTGTAATAATATATCAGGCTCCTTTCATCTGCTAGCAGCTTCATAAATGATATGACAGAAGCACTCTCTAGGTATGTTAATAGAGAGGTAATTGTCATGGATAATTTTAACACTGACTGGCTTTCTGATGCCTCTCATGACTTTAAAGAGATCTCTCAGTGTTAATCTGTCACTGAGCCCACTAGACCTAATCTATAAAACAGTCTGATCTCAAAGATTATTGATTTAATCCTATCCAACAAGACTAATAAAATTGTTTCTGGCATATCTTGAATTATAGTGATCTGTATCAGGATCACTCCTTTGGCTAAATGGCAAAATCACTAATTATTGTTAAGCACCACTTAAAGCCTTTAATGAATAGGCCTTTTTAAATGGTCTTACATCTGAAAGTCTAAATATTAAGACTTTCCTCTCAGTCATAAATAAGCATGCACCCATTAAGAAGCACAAAAAACACAAATCAAACCCTTGGTTTACCAATGATTCATCAAACTTGTTAATGGAAAGAAACAACAGCTTGTTCCCTTGCACATTCTGGGAATAATTCCCACTGGACTGCTCTCAGACAGCTCAGAAACCCGAGGCACAACCATGGTGAAGGACAGCCAAATTGGAGTATTTTCTGAATCTAGTCTCTAGTTCTCACTCAAATCCTGCAGTTTTGTTAAAATGTGAATAAACATAGCAACTTTTCCTCAGTTCCTACTGGGATTAAGGTCAATGAGTGTTTATGGACTGGTTGTAAATCTGTCATTTTCAGATGTCAGAGCTGGAAAACCCCGGGTGGACTAACCGTAACAAGGGCTCAGTTTTATTAAGTATTCTGGTAAAAGGGACAGTGAACCAGTATGCAGGACCTGCCCTAAACGGAATGCACCTATCATTCATACACCTGTGAGTTTCCTGCTATGGCGTGCCAAAGTAACTGCTGCACAACCAGTCTGCTGTCTGACCAGAAAGAGATTCCTCTAGCTTTCACTAAACATTTTGTTGCATCAGGCCACCCTTGTACCCTTGCAATGTGGGATTAGATCCTTCAGTTTCTCTCAGCCCTCTGTATTAACCCCAGGAAATAAACTGGACAGGACAATTTAGATCTATTTTTTTCTCTTTGGCTCTTGGCCCAAATTATATCATAACTCATATTTTCAATATCTGTATTTCCTTCACTATAATCCCCACAGTTTGGTAAATAGAGAGAGGCTACAGAGGCTACATAACTACCTATCAGTCTATCAGAGAGACAGCAATCTGGCAAATTATGAGTTATCAGTAACAAAAGGTGCTCCACAGGGTTCAGTTTTAGGTCCTGTTCTTTTGGACCTGATAAACCGATACTATGCAGATGACACAGTGCTGTTTTATGTTGCTGATTATGTACATCTAGCAGTAGAAAACATTCCTTTAATGTTCTGGAAGATGCTTTTAATGACCTAAGACTTGTACTATACACTGTAGAGATCTTAATAAACAGGCTCACAACTGAGATACTCAGAGATACAGAATATAAATATCTCAGCTTCTGGATTGATGAAAAACAAAGATTTCGCAGATAACCTTTTTTTCATACCAGTCGGACTAAGATGATTTGATTTCTAGTCACGCATCCTCTTCAGCTCTTGAACTTCTGGATCTCTGCCTTGACATTTATTACCAGTGATGTCTATGGAACACATCATTGTATTTTATGTGATAGGGTTGGGTGGTCTTATCTCCAAGAGCACTTACTGGAAAATTACCATATTACCTTTCAGAATTACTCAGTCAGTCTACTGATCTTACACCTCTACATGTAATTATTTTATATAACTGTACTTTATTTTTCATTTTCATTTTAATCTACATATTAAATTATCTTCCCTAATCAGAATTTTTAAATGTTGTTATTAGTTATGAGCTTTGTTTGTTTTGTGATTAATTCAGTGTAACTGTATCTAAATGACTTCTCTTCACTCTTCATGGTATGATGATATTCCTCCTAATATTGTTTGTTTTTTGTACATTTACATGTATTACATGTACTGTCAATTTTAAATGTTGAATATAGTATGTGACGTTACTTAATTTAGTTAACTTTTCATTCTTTCAACTTTTGATTTGTCTGAAATTAGAATATCTGACACTCTGAAGCTGACTGACCCTGACCTGATTCAGATGGATGAGTTCAAGAACGAACAACTACTGAGTCTCACCATCAACCTGCTGCTGTTCATTAGATCCCAGGTCCCTGTCACAAAGAAACTGTTTCAGAGCTGTGAGTTCACCCAAAAAGACAGGTAGATTGACATGTGAAGGAGTCTCCCTCCTTGCTATGTCAAGGGTTACAATTATTATTAATTAGGACATGCAATTCATGTGAAGTCTTGGGGGGAAACATGAAAAATCTTTTGCACAAGACTGTGAATTTTTATGTCTTTTACACAGATGCTGCAGATGTCGTCCTTGACGCAGACACTGCCCACCCCAAGCTGATTATCTCTCCCAAAGGTGACTCAGCGGCCTACACGGATACCTGGCAGGACGTCCCAGAGACTCCCTCCCGCTTTGAGACCACCCTAAATGTAGTCAGCCAGCAAGGTTTCAGTGAGGGGCGCCAGTACTGGGAGGTTGAGGTGAGTGGGAAGACCTACTGGGAGCTGGGGCTCACCTACCCGAGCATCCCACGCAAGGGCCGCGAGGAGGACTCCTGGCTGGGCCGAGGCAAGGAGTCTTGGTGTGTGGAATACTTTAACGGAGACTACACAGCCTGGCACGGTGGTGTGCAGCATGAGCTGCCCCTGCTGGCAGGAAGACAGTTCACTCGCATCGGGGTGTTCTGCAGCTTTCCTGGAGGTTTGGTGTGCTTTCTTGGAGCTGATACCATGACACCCCTGCACTGCTTCTGCGCTGGGAACTTCGCTGACGCCCTACATCAAGCATTATGCCCTGGCCATGACAACGAAGGCACAAACTGGAAGTCCCTTAAGATTTGCGATGCCTCCCGCTCAGCTCCCGTTCTCTGAGGTGGAGCAGGAATGTCTGAGGGGTAGAAATGCCCAGGAATTTGTTGCACTGTGTGGGCATGCGCATCAGCTGCCCCGTCTGACATTCTTAACTTGTAACACAACATCAGCTCTGGATGCTGTGCGTGTCAGGCTAGTCTATATTTGCCTGAAGGAATTTTTAAAGCGCATCTCTATTTTAGATCAAAGAATGAGAGTCATTCATGCTTTTCTTTATAGAGGACACACTAAAGCCAATATGACATTAGAGCTGTTCTTCATACTGTAACTCTACATTTATTTTTAACGCTGTGTTGAATCAGAATATCCAGATAAGGAACTTTAATTGAAAGAAGTTGGCAAAGAAAGAGTATTTAATATGAAATAACAATAAATAACCATTAACTTGATCTGCTTTTAAACTCTAAATCAAAAAATGTTATTTGTCTGCTGTTATTCAGCCAATTGAACTTAAATAAAACTTATTAAAAAAGCAAACATAAATTAATATTATTTGTTCAAGTGAGAATCAGTGTAATCTGTGCCACGTTAAAAACATCACCCTTGTCTTAAAAAGTGTGTTGTGTTTGTGCTCACAGATGAAAACTCACACACAACTTGTTACACAATAAATTCATGTTTAATACAATAAAATGTTTACATAAGCATTCCTCTGTTTTGAAGTTATTTAAACAAGGTATTGCCCCAAATAAAAAAAAAGAAAGAAATTTTAAAAAATTGGGCCAGATTATACTTTCAATATAATTCATTCATTCATTTTTTTTTCCAAATCTTTTTTTTTAAATATTCCTGAGGACAACAGCATTTAACACTGGAAAGCATTTAAAATTTTACTTTTAAAAATATATATATATATATATTTTTCCCTCCTCCAATGAACTCCATTCCAAAACAAGTGGAGCAAACACTCCTTTCAGCACAGGCTGGGCACCACATCACTGATCAGAGATCCATGTGTCGAGAGGATTCAAGAGTTGTGGCTGTATTGGACAAATGCACTGGGTGTAGAATGGGACATGTCTCTAACTGCCAGTGCTGATCACACCTCTGGCAACTATAAATATCATGTGAGTGTTTTTCAAAATAAAAATAAATAAAATAAAAACAACTGATAAAAATAACAAGGAGTAAAAAGGGGGAAAATGTGACAAATTAAAGCTATTGCTTTCCCCCTAAGTTACTGACACATGCAGTCATGTGAATAATGTAAAAACATTGCAGCAACAATGAGATTGTGTATTGCGGACATGTGGATTGTGTATGTTCGGACTTGTCACCACCAGTAATAGCTGCCTCTGTGATTGACAGACTTTGGGACGCTAACACAGCACGTTAGCATTAACGAACTTTGTGCAAGTTGTAATGACCATCAGCAAATGTCTATATTCAAAATAGAAAGTTTGGATTTTACCATACAACTCAATGATAATGATCAATTTACTAAATTATTTCAGTATTGTTTTTTTTGTTTGTTTTTTTAAAACTTGGCAAACAACTTGTTATGATGCATTAAGTGCTTAAAAACAAGGTATAAAAGCAATTCATATTTTTTCTATAAGATTTGGGCTTTTACATCTTTCAAAATCAAAGATCAATTTTAAAAATTAAACTAGAAAGACATTGCTGGGTACCTCTTATTAGAGTGTAGTGTATGTAATGACAATGCACAACACTAATATACAGTGAAATGATGTGGCATTTGTGCTTTGGGCCCTGGTCCAGCTAAACTATGATATTTCCCACAAATTCTCTTGCTGGCGTAAAAATCATACAGCATGTTTCCTATTATCTATGAAAGACGAATGTCTAACTTTAAAGATTGAAAAAAGGGAAATCCATAAACCGATTTGTTGGACCCTAACTAATAAGACAAGTGCGTAATATTTATCATGTGCAAATACATGAACTTCACTTGCTCGGGGTTGAACAACAAGCGAGTGAAGTCTTCAACGTCACGCTGAGAAAAACCAGCAAATTGCAAATAACCGTGTGGATTATGTACTACGCACTTGACCCAAAATAATATGGAACTAATCACTACACAGCAAACGATTACACCTTCCCAGCTATACATTTATGACATTTTAACATTACATTTACCCACTTTATGGGACATTAAAGAACCTGAGGATGCCAGCATGCTGCTACCAACTTAAACTTGCTGGGAAGGCTGAGACACTGAGGCTATGGCAAAAAGCATCATCACATTTCAGAAGTTTTGTTTTTTTTCTTCTTTTATCGTAGTTGACAGCTGAAAACATTAAAACACAGATAGCTGAAAATGATCTGATCTATTTTCCAGATTTTTTTTTGTTTCCCCTTAACAATGATTGTAATTAAGGCAACTCCCTCATCTGTCCTGTGCTAATTTTAATTTTTAAGTTTGTAATCACTCTACCTGTTCCTAATGAAGATCTACATAAACTGACTTGTGCATTTCAAAACAGCCCCCATTTAGGCTGCTTTTGCTAAATTATATTAGGTGAGTTAAAAGGATAAGATTGATTAACAAGGGCTTTGAAAACATTCAACGTTTTCAATTTATTTCACTGTGTAATAGCGACAGTGAGTTTGGTACACTGAACAAATTCATTGCACTGCATTAGACGGATTTATGAGTTTTCAGATGGCTCTGGAAAGACTTCTCTCAGAACACTGAATGTCAATTATTTCAGTTTATCCTCTCTGAACAGTTCCTTTTTTTATACCTCTATTGCAAATGCTGGAAAATGGAGAGATGCATATTCAGTTATGATTCCCCAGACCCACAAAAACTGGCAGCAAATTTTCCGGGCTGGTAGAATAACATGGATATTCACAATGCCTGTCAAATAAAAAGATCAGATCAAATGTGACGCCATTATTCTAAAGAATAACCTGAAGAGGAAGAAGAAGGTTCACCATCAACACATGAACGAGGAGTGCCACTTTAAAAAAAAAAAAAAAAAATTCTCTCACAGAGTGCTTGTTTTCAGACCCAACTACACATGCAAAACGTCATATGTGCTCCAAATGTGCAGTGTCCCGCTGGGCCCGAATCATCCCTGAATGCTTTAACCGTGTAGTCGGTAGCTGAAACAGTCAGTCAAGTCAGTTCGTCAGTCAAGTCAAAGAGTGCAGTCAGACAGGCCCGTGGTTTAGTTGAAATACAGTTCTTTCGTCAGCATAGAGACCACGCAGGGAATCTGCTTCTTCTCACTGAAGCGTGGGTCTTCAGACCAGGATTCAAAGCTCGTGGCCACCATATAGTTGACCCGGGTCAAGATCTGCATTATCTCCAGCTGCTTGCCAAACTCGTTGAGGACGTTGCAGAGCGCCTGGACAAACCAGGAGCCGCGCCCAGGGTTCCTCCATGAGTAATACCCTGTAAGACAAACAAGAGTCAGATCTGAAACTTGGCAACCAAGCGTCTACCCACTGGACAGGTATGTTAGAGAACAAACAAACAACTCAAATGCTTAGTTTACCTGGCACAGTGGAGTAGGCAAACAGGAAATCTGCCTCTACAGGAATCTTATGTCTTGGATTTGCATCCGTCTCCATGGTATCGTTTGGCGGACCTGAATCAGTCTGTATACCATCATCGAATTCGGAACCCCGACAAGCCTGGTGAAGTAAATGAAATGACATTTCATTGTGATCCTGAGTAGCTTGCTCAACGATGACCTGGTGGAGCAATTAAAAATTAATTGTTTTTAAAAGCTGAGATGGGCAAAACTTTACACAATAACCATCATCTGTCCGTGGGGACCTACTGAAAGCCGTTTTAGGCTGTCTTCTGAACAGAAACAACCGTTAAAGTTACTTTAAAGTAAACTTTCTTGCCATTCAACCCCTAGGTAGATCACTTGAGTAATATATCACACAAATGTAATTAGCAACTATAAAATAATCACACCATCATTTATAAATGAAGTCTTCAGAACTCTGTACCTGGATGAAGAAGAGTTTTGGCTTTCCAACTAAGCTTTTGCACATGTCCCCCCTGAACATTGAGGTCATGGTCTTGATGGGCATGGCTCCGTCCGTTCCGTAGATCATGCCCTCCTCACCGTGGCTTAGCAGGATACAGGCGAAACACGAGCTGTCACTATGGTCTTCCTCCGAGGCTGACCCATACACACACAAACAAACACTCAACTCTTAGCTCGGCTCGGCTAAATTGGTGAGCAAACATCAGTAACTTCATGATCCAGAGGAAACCAGAGGAAAGGTAAAGGGGTTACCAAAATAATTCTGATCAACCTGATGGAGAACCATGAATATATATATATTCATGACATCTAATATGTAGTTGGAAAGGAACCTTGCTTTGGTGTGTTTGCAGTGTTGAATCAAAGATTGGACCTGACCAACTTTCTGAACAAAATGTGTGCAGATTCTAAAGAATAGCAGCCATTGAAAGATCATATTACATCTCATGACCTGAGAGGTGACTTGTACATCTTGTCATGAAATCTGGCCAGTGGACGTGCGAGCTCCCTGATCAGTGACACCAAATGTATTAACGTTCTGGCCAAACTGGTAGCCAGCACAGTATGATTTGAATGATGTAATAACTTTTACAACAGCACCACCTGCTGTCTGACCCGACAGTCTTAAGAAACAAATATACTGAAACAGTCATGAAGATCTTGGATGTGAACATTACTGTTCTGTATAGATATCAAAACTTCTAGTAGAGCTGATAACACATGTTAACTACAGTAAACCAGCCTCAGGAAAGTAAGGAGATCTCTGTTTGGAACTATGCCATGTCCTGACACTTGATATGGTACAGCTAAAACTAACAGAATTTCTTGTGGTGAATGTGAAAGCTGTAGTTTGCAGTGATGCTGACTTGTATTGTATTATACCAAAAAGTGTTTGTCCACTATCCAACTACTTCAGCATGTATGGAAGAACATGGTGTTTCCAAGAGATTTCTCTATATATTATTTGTTTATGTACCCAATAAAGGAACCAGAAAGTGTTATAACTGGCTTAAGCAGCAGCACAGAATGACTGAGGACTTCACTACTCACCCTCTTTGAGAAGACGCGCCATCTTCTCACATGTCTGATCATTGTAGATGAAGACATCGAAGCCCAGGCTCTTGAAGCATTTGAACAGCTCACCGGCGTCTCGGTCTGTGCCATTGCGCACGTTCATGCCTGTCAACACAATCTGCTTAGAATACACTTCCCCTTTATGTTATAATAGCAAAGTGACTGAGGGATATGATTTGTTTGCTGTACCTGTCTTCTCATCAAAGTTTTTGTTATTGATGATGATACACTTGCCCACTCGCTGGTGGCTCATCTTATACTGGAATGTTGGTGAAACAATTCTGTAATGGCTTTCAGAAGAGTAGTCCTGCTCCCGCGTCTGGCCATCCTTATTCTTCTTACTAAGAGAGAGTCAAAGAGAAACAGAACAATTAACACTTCATGGCAGGATTGTTAAAAATTAAATATATATATATATATATTTTGATTACCTTATGCAAAATGTTTTAAACTCAGCTATCTTTAAAAGGCTGCTGCTTGTGAGAACATAAAGTAGAAAGTTTGGATTCGCCTGCCACAAAAGTTTGATTTGGTTGAGAGGACTACTTTAGGTCTTTTATGCTTTTAGGTTGTAGAAAGTCCCCTTTACAAATAGATGAAGGATTCGCAAAAGGGTATTCAGTGTCAAGTGCATAATAATACCTACGACAGGCTGGAATTAACAGGCATGTTGCTTTAGCAAAGCTATTCTTAAAACCTTAGAATAGAAACAGAAGGTTAGTCTTGCATTAGCACTACTGGAATTGAAATATCAGCTGAATATACTACGGGTAGACAAATCAATTTAAACCTTTTCAATCTAATCACTGAGTAGACTGCAGAGGAGACAAAGGAATTATTAGGAAGTTATTATTATTATATACAGAGCCAAATTGCAAGCACTGTTCTTCAGTGTTTCTAGACTAGAAAACAAATCAAACAAATCAAATTTTGCTGAGGAAAAAAGTTTCCCCCGTCATGCAACACTGGGGGCATCAATGAAATGGTAGTTTTTCCATTGTAATATAATATGTTTCATCTGAATTACAATGTTTTATACATATTAAAGTAGCCATTATTAAAGGGAAGAATAAAAACGTCAATATAACAGGTGATTCCAAACTTTTGAACGGTCCCGCACACAGATCACATGTATAACAATATTCCTACCTTGCTGCCTTTTAGACTTTACACAACAAACGGCAAAAACACAACAAACGTAAGACTAAGAATAGAGTGAAAAATGTATATAAACACAAAAAATGAACAGGCCATCAAACAACAAAACACTAACACAGCCAAACCGAATCTTTTTGAAGCTCCAAGTCTGAAAATATTTTGCTTATCTTCTATCAGGCCCATAACCGTAATCAGAATTTCCTTGATATTAACTCTTACCTTACACTGCAGCTTCTTACAAGCGAAACAATTCTCTCAATTCTCTCGAAAATATTCTTGAATCTTACAAACCATGAATGTCAAAATGTTTAAACATATAACGGTCCCGTCAACATAAGTAAGTCAAGACTTCCAATGTAAGGAATACTCACACGAAACTGAAAACACTCTGAACCACTTACTCAGAAATCAAAGAGTACATACATTGTCAAATAAGGCATTAATGTCACAGCCAAATTTGATCGCAGTAATCCACCGCGGGGTTAAAGAAGAAACTAGAACATATTTGCTTAGCGCAGATATTAAAAAAATCCCAAGAAGATCAATGTAGATTGAGCGAGAGGAAATCTTCCACGAGCGACAATTCTCACACACCTGTCATATTTCCATTCTTCAAAAGATGCATCCAGATAGCTAAGCCAACAGTGGCCCATTTGGGGGCTCAGAAAATCCAGGCTTGTTCCAGAAGAGCCTTAGTCATCAAGTTACTCAAGCACAGGAACAATACACAGCAATGCGCACCAACAGTCTCACGTACATACACTCACAGGCAGCCCGGCCTAATTCTAATAAACATGTGATCCAGAACTTTTTGGACCCCCCCCACCCCCCCCCCCCCTCCAAATTGAGCCAACATACTGTACCAAACAATCATACAGGGTGGGCTGGGCATGGCAGAAAGAGGAGCAGGTCGGAGGATGGTGAAGAGGAATATCAGGCACGTTGTGTCTGTCTTACCTGGGTCTGTCATTAAGCGCTACGCCACTCTGCATCTGAAATGCTGGTTTGGTTCATTTTTCCCAAAAAGAGTTTGTTTCTCCAGATCTGGCAGCTTAAATTTGGCTGTGTGCTAGATACTGACATGCCTTCGTACTGATGGACACCTGACTGGGCCAGCAGATGCTGAGGACGGGGGCGGCGCACTGTGCAGCCCCCTGAGTCAGCAGCCTCGCCACCACACCAGTGCTTTCAAAGGCCTATTCACACATGGCCCTGAGCTCGCCCTGCTGAGGTCAGACAGGCAACAAGCTGCTCCTCTGCTGACAGGCACAAATCTACCTGTACCGACATACAGTGCATACTGTGAATTATCAGGAGATGGATTCACAAGAAGGATACAACCAGAAAGCATGAATTACTAAGAAATCAACCTTAACATACCACAAACACCAAAAGCCATCTTGGTTATTAATAATTCTTATTTCTGCCTGCTAAAGTTGTAGATTTAGCCCAACCAACAACCAGTTCATTACACTCCTTATGACATGGCACAGAAATGGATGACTTAAGAGACATCACAAGTTGATCTGATGCTTTGTCATGCTTTCTCCCAATGAAAAGTCACAAGTCCTGTAGATAAAGTGCTAATTTCTTAATAACTATATCATGTTTTTGTCTTTAAACAATCTAGCCTGTTATAAAAGCACTTAGAATCTGAGATGCTCGATCTGGAGATTCATTTTATGATCCTGACAGTTTGGGGTAAGTCTAAGTCTCCTACTAACAAAGGTTCACAGTGCCACCTTGTGAGTCAGACTGGCATAAACAGTTACTTACTCATGTTTGTCAGTGTCATACTTTAAAAAGACAGTGAGACACGACAATGTGACTGGACTCACACTCTATGATATCACGTCAAATTCACATCACACCATTTTAGACTCTGCCGTAGTGCCGTCTAATTTTGAGCGGCCACTTGAGGGCTGACATCAGACCCAAAATTGCCTTAAGATTGCTTTCACGCCGCTTTGCCCCTTTTAGACTAATTAGGCTATCCAAAACTGGGTCGCTGTGTCAAATTCAGGTTATACATTTGATCAGTTTTAAAGTTTTGATTACTTGAAAGCTAGCGTGGGTAACGTTGGAGAAACTAAAAAGAGACGACTAAAGTTGAATCCAATCACACCCCTCCCATCAGGATTCCCCAAAGTACAGAACACACATTCTCATGCACAGTGAGTGAAGCAGAGTACGTGGGTAGTCAGGTAGACAGGATAAGTATAATGATTTAATTTGGGGAGGAATTGAAGTGAAGGGGCTTATTGCACGTTTTTCATCTTATTCTCAGAATATCTGAGCATTGATACCTGTAAAGAGAACTTCAAAATATATAACAAAAACACTTTGAAAGAAATGTGTACACTTAAACTGCACAGTACACAACTTGTGCGTCCACATCCAGTTTATTTGGAAGTGGTGGAACCAGTTTTTACAACCATCACCTGAGAGATTTGCAATTACAATGTGACAAATGACAAAACAAAGTAACATCTGTTCTGTGTCGCTAAACTGGGCTGAATAAAACAGAAAACTGCACCTAGAATAGTGCTGGAAGTGAAAGCAGGACAAAGAACAGACCACAAATTGCACGGAAATCCTGCCACTAAGGAAGAAATCATCCGCAAAATATCAACAACGCTTATCAGGGCCCAGACGATAGTTTGATAAAGAACCCTTATCCTGCTGCAGACATACCTACTGTACTGGTGTCAACACTAACTCTCACACACACTGTGTTCAGTCGGTCCTTCAGCCATTACACTATAATGACTCCCCTCTGTGCATGGAGAGGAGGCTGATTCTGTGACACTTCTCTGAAGGGTACATATTGGATAATAGACATATAATAGAAAACTTACACTGACTCATTCTCCATTAAGAACACCTAATGCACATTTTATTGTACAGTTATGTTATAGGTATTTCACACAGATGATACCGGGCGTTTTTTCTCCTCTCTTATTAAGCCCAGGGTCTTCAACCAGGGGTCTGTGACCCCTAGGGGGTCCACCAAATTAATAATTGACAATTTTCACTAAAATAATTTGTGAGAATTAAAAATATAACAAAATGATACTGCAAGTATTAATATGCAATAAAAAGCTACTTTTGAGAAAAACTATGTATATATACTTTTATAAATTATTTCATTATGCATGAACGTTTTATCAATCATAGACACATACAGGCTAATAATCCAGCATATAAACAGGTTAATAAGGTGAAATAAAGTGAATAAAGTTATTATAGGCCAGTTTAAAATGTGACACTTTCTAAAAAATATTACATGTGGGGTCTGAAAAAGGCTGAAGACCTGCTTTAAATACTTCTCTCTTTTTAATCTATCTGACTGGCGAGGGAATAATCTTGAAAGTCAAAGCTTTAGTCACAGCTGAAGTGTATTAAACTCCTTATGCTCAAAGTCTGAGTTTCAGATGTATAGGTTAGTTTCTGCTTTGCAAATATTTATATTTAAAGAAATCACCTCCCAAACAGCAGAAATCTTCCCCTGCGGTCAGGTTTGGCGTCTGTCTCGTCTCCACTCAGCTTCCTTCATCTTCCAACATCAGTCGGCTGGAGCCGGTTCTCCAGCCATCTGCAGGTAAAAGGCGTGATTTAGCGTCAACTTACTGTACGTTACAACGTTTAACTAACGTTATTTTAACGGCACTGCCAACGTCAACACGGCTCAGACAGGTTTAAAAAGCAGTATACACGAACATGAAGCTGCTTTAATCAACGGTTTAAAGTTACCAACCTGTTAGCCGGCCTGCTGTCTGATTTTAGCATACAACTCGTCAGTTACTCGTCAAAGTTACTATCTAAATGTGTTTCTTTTATGTGTAGCATTAGCGTGAACTTACGCCTGTTTTTCCTCTGTATTTTTGCCTTGTCAGAGGAGTATTGCCCAAATGTTTTCTGTGGTTTGTGCCTCCTTCCTCTTCTCCGCAGCTTTTTCAACCGAGTTTCTGTACCGCAGATAAACTTCAGGAGAAAGCGAAAGCCTGGATCGACGTCTCCAAGATACGTAATTGGCTGCCGAGGCTGCTTTTCACGTATGGCGTTCACGCAGAAGTATTAAATATGCAGAGAGCAGACAGCCACAGTTTAACAACATATTATGTCTGAAAAAAAAAATAAAAAATAAAAAATAAAATAAAAATTATATATATATATATATATATATATATATATATATATATATATATATATGTTTGGAATTAGGTTAGTTATATATATAGATCTCACTGTTTGTACTGTTCATTCTTGGTTTAAAATATTGAATCCTTTCCATATTTGCCATATTTCTTATCTAGATATCTTTTAACTTGTATATATTTTTTATATTTATATTTCCATATTGTTGTTTGCACCAGAGATTTCAATTCTCTGCATGTCCTGTACATATGGCAGCATTGACAATAAAGTTGACTTGACTTGAGTTATCGTGATATAACAGCTGATCCATTAGAATAATCATGTAAATCCCATTAGGCACACAACAAATTCTGCCATAAATTACTTTTATGAAGCTTATAATGTTTCAGTTTTTGTTGACACTGTCAGAGAGGTCATAATTCTACTTTATGTTTATTACTGAGGTCTGTTGTTGTACAGAGTGCATTATATTGAAAGGCGTTTAATATTATGGTACTATATTTCATGTATGTAAACAACTTTCAATATAATACAGTCCACTTTTCTGATTTTGTCATTATAGGATTATAACGTATTTAATAAACCCTGAAGATACAATGTCCAAAACAATCATAATTTATTACATCACTTACTATACTTATATTACATTATATTATATTATATTATACATATATTATATTATATTATATTATATTATATTATATTATATTATATTGACTGCACCACTCTTTCCTAGTTTCAATATGGCTTTGAGCCTGAGGAATGAATTCCCATTTTCACATGAATGAAGCTGTATGTTTACGTCTGCTTAACTTTGTTGTCTTTGTTTAGTTTTATGTCTATATTTATTGTCCTTGGCACTTTTAAAAATATAATAGAATAATATAATTAAAACCAGTGTCAGCATACTTAACTGATGAAGCTAAGTAAGACTAAGTAAAACTATTACACAATGTATTTGTGTATTTAATGTCTCAGTGTCATGACGGAATGCCCAAAGTTGAACCACCTGTCCAACTCAGGATCATGACACATATACAGTGACATCTGAACTCTCTGTCTCCGTCTCTCTGCCTCTCTCTCTCTCTCTCCCTCTTCCAGCAGACAGACAGCTGGTCTCAGCCAGTCCTCTAGCATGATACATGGAAGGGGGTTGGTCCATCATGGGACACAGTGTCAAGTAAGAGACAGTTTCAAAGTTTGACAGTCACAGAGCTAAGTTTACCACCGCCAGAGACACACTAACACGACTGTCTGGGAGTCACTGCCAGTTCCACCACTAAACTGTTGCCTGCCTGCCTGACTGACCTGACTCTTGTTTTTGACCGACCCATTTCACACTAGTTGACTTCTTCTGATATTTTTCCTGAAGTTTTTTTTTTTCTCTTTTTTTGGACAAGGACAAGCATTCACCATGCAGTCCTGCGCCAGGTGTGGGTTTGTGGTCTACCCAGCTGAGAAGATCAACTGCATTGATCAGGTAACACAGAAATACTCTGATTTATTATTATTTTATGAATCAACTTCTTACATAACACATTTGTCAAAGGGTAAAAATTATCAGTGAAATTTGAGGCATTTGTAGACGCCTCAATTGCATGAGAAAAACAACATTTAAACAATTCCATCAACTGCAAACACATTTCTCTGTGTGCAAAGAGCTGAATTCAATTAAATGTAGCATCTGCCAATAAAATACAAAACGTAAGTCGAAAATGGCCTTCTAAACATCAAGTTTTTAATATTCTGTGTACCTGAGCAAATTTTTGATATAAAACTAGTAAGAACACGTTCTCACAGAAAGGTTACTGTTGTAACATTTTACCGATCACTCCGTTGTAACTTCTACAGCATGGAAAGTTTAAGAGTCACATAAAAGCTATATTTGAAAACACCTTAGTGTGTCCAGTTTGAAGATCATGCTGTCGTTGCTGCTGTTATTTTGGGCCCTGTTCAATTATTACTAATCTGATCAGAAATTACAAGTCCAGGTTTAAACATTGTCCACACACAACAAACTGGACTGAAGTCACGTTTGAATTTAGAGTTCAGTTTTAAGGACTTTATAAAAATAATGCGATTTGTCTTTTTCTCTGTCAGAACTGGCATAAAGCATGTTTTCACTGTGACGTCTGTAAGATGGTGCTCACTGCCAATAACTTTGTCAGCCATAAGAAGAGGCCATACTGCTCTGTGTAAGTACCTGGCACCAGTAACACCTGATGATGGAACTAATTTAAGTATAATCACCCAAACCGACCATAAATTCATCTTCGGGAACAGTTTCTGGTGTGAGAATATCTATATATTTTTCACATTTGTTTCCATAACGTGATGACCATCTCTCTATATCTCATCCCTCCAGACACAATCCAAGGAACAACACATTCACAAGCGTCTATGAGACCCCCGTCAACATCAACGCAAAGAAGCAAAGCAAGGCGAGCAGCGAGGTACGGTGATGTCACACGTAAAGCACACAAGCAGCAACACGAGACAAAATGTTTCGGCCTTGACGTGAGTCAAGGTGTATTGTTGACGGGCTGACATAAGTCACCATCTATGCCATGAATGAAATGTCCATTCATCATCGGTTTATCATGACTGGATTTACTATGGAGGCTGATATTCATAGCTGTCTGTGTTGGTGCAGATCATTGTTCAAAGGGATTGATGCATGCATAACAACTGAATTTAAATAGACCTAACTGTGTTAATATTATGTAGTGACATTTTTTGAATGCACATACACACAATCACTGGTAACCTCACAGATGACTCAGCTCTATTAACCTACAAATATACAGTCAGAAAGCTCAAGATCTGACCCTAAGGTGGAATAGGGAAAAGGTGGACATCTGCTCTGGGTCCACGGTGACAGCAGCGGTGAGGAATGGAGAGTGCTTCTCCTGGTTATTTCTGTTCATGTGACGAGAGGCGAGAGACACCCCCTCTGCTTAGCCCACTTTATGCTTCAGGGGGCTAAAATTATACGTCAGGAAAAACAGCCTCGCATCCTCTCCTCTCCTCTGCCCTGCCACCTGTTCCTGTCTGTCTGCGTCTGTCTGTGTCTACGAGTTCATGCAACGCTCTTATGCTTATATTAGCAGCGGGCTAGCAAGCTCATCAGCTACTGCTATAAGCCACTGGGGAGCTACAGGACTTGACTTGATATTTGATCTGACTTCAGTGACCCTCAGCTCTGATCACTGAACATGCAGAGCTTTTGTTTAGTCCCTTGGTGATACCTGTTTTTTTTTTTTGTTTTTTGGCTCATACTTAAATTTTACCTCGAGTTTTGATAAAAGGATGTGTCATGGTGTCATATGTATATTGTTTGCCCTTTATAGAAGCCACTCTTATCCCCTGCAGCCGAGCTATTCTAATATTAGTTTTGAACATTTTTACAGCTTAAGGATCATTAGCAAACAGCTCCGAGTTTCATCACTCAGTGTTCCTGTCTGGATCTTTTCTTGGCAGGTCCAGCTTCATCTTGATTGGAACTTCTCAGTTATTAATAACAGCACTCTAATAATATCCCCTTCATCATTAAAGCACATGAGCTCAAGTTGTTCGGATTGAAGTTGACAGTGTAATAAAGTGATGGTTGTGTCCGTGGATCTGACAACAGGGTTATATCAGTCAGAGCTTTTTTATTATTTTTTTCTTGATTCATGCATGTGTTTACAGCATCTGACTGCCAAAGAGGATGCTGCAAACACTAGTGCGCGCATGTGCAGAATGTGTGCGGGCCTTGGCTTAATGCTTGTCGTCTATGTGCACTTGTAGCTGAAGTATCGCGAAGATGGCGAGCGCTTTATGTCCACCTTCCACCAAGACATGAGGTCCATGGAGCTGGAGAAGGCTCGTCTAGCCAATCAGATGACCAGCCAGGTGAGCTCCCGAGAGAGCAACTGGCCATTGCACCCAGTTAAAGGGAGTTCAAGCCCAAACTCTGAAGTTTTTGTCTTGCATATATTTAATATATAAAACAAACAGTCTTACCTACCCTTGACCGTCTTTGCAAACAGCAAATTGCAGATTGTTTTCTTTGTGCTTACTCTGCTTCGTAGACACAGATTTATTTGCACTGTATCACATCTTCACAGAGTGACATAAGTAAAGCAGAGAAGAAGTATTTAACAACGTCCTGAAGGCATGAAAGGTACAGCCTGTAAATGTTTGGAAATGATCAGGTTTGTCTTCTTCTAAACAGGCCTTTAAGTCTCAGTCTGGATTCTCACAGCAGCAGACTTTCTACTCAGGCATGGTGACCAACCAGGAGATAGTAACAGTGTCTCAGGCCCAGAAGACCATCAGTGACGTGAGTGCATCTTTTCCTCTCTTAATATGGGGTTATTGTGTCTTTAAATAAGTAAAGTGAAACTCTGAAATTATATAAAAAGAAGTTTAACGTGTCAAATCAATTGATTGATTGTGTACTTCCATGGCAGGTGAAGTACACAGAGGAGTACGAGCAGTCAAAAGGAAAAGGCAGCTTCCCTGCCATGATCACACCAGGTTACCAGGCTGCAAAACAAGCCAACACTTTGGCCAGTAATGTAAGTTATCATTTATTTTTCTTCTTGTATCTTGCTGGACAAGATTCAGACCAAAATTAAAACTCTCAGTTTGCCAGTGGTTGATTGGTGGTGACTTTATCACAAATCTAAAGCAGCAAATCAAGTTGATTGTTTTTCTCTCTCTCTTCAGCTGGAATACAAAAAAGGACATGAGGAGAGAGTTTCAAAGTACACCACATTTGTTGACCCTCCAGAGGTGCTTCTGGCCAAGAAACAAGGACAAATTGTTAGCGATGTAAGTTTTTTCAAAAACCTTGAAAAAAAAAGTCTGAGTATATTTTATTTCATTTGTAAGCCTGGGTCGTATTAAGCAGTCTTTTTTTTAGTTAAAATGACATTACCGTGCACCTGAATCATTGTTTTTCTTCCTCCAGTACACCTATACAGAAGAATATGAGCAGCAGAGAGGTAAAGGGAGTTTTCCAGCACATCTTACACCTGGATACAAGATGTCAAAGAAGGCCAGTGAGCAGGCCAGTGACGTAAGTAGACACTATAAAAACATACAAAACACACGCATACAAACATTGTCGCTGACCCCCGATCATCCGGTGCTAATGGTTGTCATGTCTTACCAGATAAAGTATCGTCAGGTGTATGAACAGGAGATAAAGGGTAAAGCCAGCACTGATGCAGCAGTGTCGGAAACACTCCATGCTAAAGAAAACGCAGAGAACTTCAGCCAGGTATGAATTTACTCTTAGTGTTTTAGAGTTAAAATGAGCTAATGAGATCAAACTTACAAAAAATATACTTCACAGACAGAGGTACGGACCCTTGGTCATAATTTAGAGGATGCGTGATTTGCATCTCAGAGCACATGGGCACATCTTTTTCAGACGCAGGATGGACAACTCTAAATGCTTTTAGAAAATAGTTTATGCATTATTTGTATTACTTCTTGTATTCCTGCAACTACAATGAAGTGAATATGTTATCCTCTGATTGCAGATTGCCTATACTGAGGAGTATGAGCAGCAACGAGGCAAAGGAAGTTTCCCTGCCATGATCACTCCTGGTTATTATCTTGCAAAGAAGGCTCAGGAAAACGCTAGTGATGTGAGTATCGACGTGACAGCGACCAGTGGGAATTTCATGAGTCTAACATTAAAGTAGTTGGAAGGTTAAGAAGGGAGCAGTTAAAAAGGGAGCCTGTATCGGTTGTGTGTCTGTGTGAACTAACCAGTTCACACAGCCACAAATGTAAATGCTGTCAAGACATTACAGAGTGTGAAGTCTAAGAGCTTCATCCATCATCTGGCCTTGTCATCACTAGGCAGAATAGATGATGGACTACAATGAGAAATCCTCCCCGTGTTGTCATTGTTTAAACTCTCCACCCTGACTAAATTAGACTCTATGTGTGCGCATGTGTGTACAGCTAATCTTCGAAATACAACGTGTTGTCCTCCTACACACACTAAATCACCTTTCATCCATTTGCAGCTAAAATACAAGAAGGACTTAGGCAAGATGAAGGGCACCTCACACTTCCATAGCCTGACGTCCGAGGACAACCTGGCTTTAAAGAACGCCCGAAAGATCAACAAGCTTGTCAGTGAGGTGAGCTTGTCAAATAGACCAGGACGTTTGTCTTGTATCTGATTTATAGCTTCATTCAAGGAAGTCAAGAAGTTGATTTTTTTCAATCAGGGTTTATTTCCAAGTAAGTTTTAATATTACAAAGACAATAAAAGATAAAATGTACAATATTAACATTGTTTAAATCTCTACCAGCTCTACCGTTTGTGCATAAATGAGCAAAATGTGGCCCAGGAAATATTGTTAAATTTAAGCTAAAGTCTATGACAAGGCATTTCCAGATACAAATTTTGCTTCTTAGTGTGCGTGTGAGTATGTGTATATGTGTGTGTGTGTGTGTGTGTTTGTGTGTTTGTGTGTTTAAGCGCTGGAAATATTGGGCATACTGTGTCAGTTTCCAGCAGACACGAAGCCACCCAACTTGCATTTCCAGCATCTCTGACATGCCTGTCCGGTGGTGTTACAGCTCACCTCCAAGGCCAACGGGATATCCTGTCAAACTAATGTTACCTCACACTGCACTTCGCTCTCGAGCAGCTATTCTGAGCTGCAGGAATATGACATAAATGTTAGCTTTTACCATCTATTCTGAGCGTTGCCTTTTGCTAAAAAAAACATGCTGACACATTATTCAAGCACAAAAGCTTTTGCTTGTCTGGGAACAATGTTCTGATTAAGCTTTGAATGTTTAAGGGTGACAAAGTTCTCGCTGTGTGGTATTTTAGCAGCAAAGGAACTGACAAGTTAAATGGTGTCGTGCTGTCATTGTTAAGTTCAGCAAAGCATATCTAAGATTAAAGGTTTGTCTCAGTGACTCTTGAGTTATGATGGACTGTCAGTGATGGTGACTGATCAACGGAATGCATAACACGGCGTCACAAAGGATCAGCTCTGGCTGTTCAACAACGAACAAAAAGGGGTTGAAATGAAAAATATTACCGAGCAGCTGCTGTAATTTTTCATATTTTCTAACAGGTTGAGTATAGGAAAGACTTGGAGAACAGCAAAGGTCACAGCATTAACTTCTGTGAGACGCCACAGTTTCAAAACGCTGCCAAAGCTGCCAAATTTGCAAGTGATGTAAGTATGACATTTTTAAAATCAACGTAACATTTACAAAAATGACCCCTTGAAAACACCATATATTTGGCATGTGTGTGGTTTTATTAGGGAGTCCTGCATGCTCATTCTTCTTCACCTTTCTGTATTTTTGACAGAACAAGTACAAAGAGAAGTACACCAGCGATATGAAGGGCCACTATGAAGACTCAGGCATCGATAAGAAGACCATGCATGCTATGAAAGCAAGGAAACTGGCTAGTGATGTAAGCCTTGTTTTTGATTCTTTATATCATTTATGTCCCAAATCTGCTTAGAGCCAGTATTGTATTTCCCTTTAACTGACAGAAAATCAAACAGAAATGCATAATAATGATCAGTATTATATTTATTAT
The DNA here is from genome assembly GCA_028641955.1 of Protonibea diacanthus. Lineage (NCBI taxonomy): Eukaryota > Metazoa > Chordata > Actinopteri > Sciaenidae > Protonibea > Protonibea diacanthus. The sequence goes on along the minus strand of CM053996.1, from coordinate 15,111,862 downwards.
GTAATATATGGACCAATTTTTACTAAACCTCTGTTCCTGTAATATTACTGAGCCTAATTGTAGTTGAATTGTCAATTTTTTAGATCTCTTACAAACAAGGCTGTGAACAGGAGCAGGGTGAATACAACTACCCAGCTACCCTCACACCAGGCTACCAAAGCCAAAGGAAACTGGATCCACTAAAGGATGTGAGTTCTGTAAAATCCAAGTCTTAGTGTAACTTCTTTTTACAGCACAAAATATATATTAAATGTATATGCAAATTACATTACAAATCTAAATATATATAACAAATGTTTTTCTTAGGTAGAAATGTATATATTAATTGTATGAAATGATTTGATGATCATTGCAGAAGAACTACAGGCAACACATTGATCAGGTCAAGTACCATCCAGTGACAGAAACACCTGAGATTGCTTTAGCAAAGAAGAACGCTCAGCTGGTCAGCAATGTAAGTAAACCGCAAGGATTGGATGAGATCACGCCGCCTTTATCAGCTGCACACTGTACTTATGAGCACTGAGTTGGAGTTTAAATGTGATATTCATGTGTGTGTGTGTTTTTTTTAGCTAAATTACAAAGCAGACTATGAAAAGACCAAACATCAGTACACACTCTCCGAGGACCTGCCCCAAATCAAAAAAGCCAAAGCCAACGCTGCCTTGTTTAGTGATGTAAGTTACCACACAGACACTTGCCTCATATGCTATGCATGTACGCATGTGAGGTCATTCACATGGTGACAGAAAATCTTCTCTCAAGAGATAATTCGATCGTTTGAATTTATCGCTCCAGATTAAATATAAGGAAGAGTGGGAGAAAACCAAGTCTAAAGCCTGTGACATCGGCATGGATGACCTGAGCGTCAAAGCAGCAAAGGCTTCCCGTGACCTCGCCAGCGATGTAAGCAAACACACACTCGTCTTCACTGCGAGGAGATACAGTCTAAGTGAAGCAGAAAAAAACAAAATAAGTGGGTTAATCAAATATGATAATTAAATCAGAAGGGCATGTGTTTCAGATTAAATACAAAGAGACCTACATGAAGGACAAAGAAAAGGCAGTGGGGATCAACATGAGTGACTCCAAGACTCTGCACTCACTTCAAGTGGCCAAGATGAGCAGTGATGTAAGCAGAAGTCATCTTGATCAATAATTACAGGCATTAAAATGCATGTATCTGACTCAAACAGCACCCTAAGCACCCATACACTTGTTGCCACTTCAGATTGAGTACAAGAAGGGCTCCAAGGAGAAGCAGGCCCAGTTCAGCCTTCCTCATGACATGATCAACCTGAGCCATGCCAAAAAGGCTCAGGCCCTCGCCAGCGACCTGGAATACCGCACAAAGCTGCATGAGTACACCGTCATGCCTGATGATATCAAGGTCCAGCAGGCCAAGAAGGCTTATTCCCTGCAAAGCGAGGTGAGAGACGGGAGGAAGGGATGAGCTGCGGTCTGTTATTCAAATTCAGAAATGTTGCCTGGGTTTGAATTTCCCCTTTTTTGTTGCTCCACAGAACCAGTACCGTTCAGACCTGAACTGGATGAAAGGAGTGGGCTGGGAGACTGAAGGATGTATGAACGTCACCCAGGCCAAGAAAGCTGGAGAGCTGCTTAGCGATGTCAGTACAATGATGTTGTTTGTGTGTAATGAACCTTACATTGTGTTAGGCACACTGTTTATCTACTGCTTTTTTCCCTCACAGACTAAATACCGTCAGAAAGTAGACAGCATCAAGTTCACCCAGGTGGCGGACGACCTCTCCATGAAACACGCCAAGAAGAGCCAGGAACTGCAGAGTGACGTAAGGTCTTCACTATGAAGCTGAAATCATTTACATTTAGTTACGATGCGCTCTTACATCATATATCTGTCTGACTTTCAGCTGGCATACAAAGCAGACACAGAGCAGATCATACACCAGTACACCATGACAAAAGACGAGCCCCTTTTCAGACAAGCAAAGGCTAACGCTGACCTTCTCAGTGAGGTAAGTTCAGTGAAATTAATCACAATCAGCATAACATATGATAACAAGAGCCACAAATTTCAAATGCCACCCTCTATGTTTGTATACTTCAATGCTTTCTTGTCAGTGTGCAAGCAGGAGATGCAATCAGATTATATGCTTAAATCTTTGTTTTGTAATATGTCTTATCAGATTTATCACCCATTCTGTATTTTTCTGATTACCTGCAGCCCTAGTATAGTCCTTATTCTGTTGAATAACGTATTGGTCATCATTGTTGTGCTCTTCAGGTATATTAAAGCTGGATTAAACCAGCTAGAGTGATTGGAAAGACTTGTGTGGATGTACAGATCCTTCGAACAGTGCATACAGTTGTTGGTGATGATGTGTGGTGTACCTCAGGGCTCTGTGTTTAGCCCGGTAATGTCTTTGCAAAAATTAGATTTTCCTATCGAGAGAATACAGTAAGGGTTTTTAATCTGTGCATCTTAACTTCGTTTACATCTGACCTTTATTCTGTAAAGAATAGGACAGTAGCAGCTTTGTTTCTTGGCGTCATGCCGCTTTACTTTAATTGCGGTCGGTCAACAATTAATGTTCACTGCTGACGCAATGGTTTCCATGATGATGTACTCACACATACAGTAAAGCTGGTTCACTTCTCAATTGATGTAAATCATTCAACTCAAGGTTCTTGTAACTTATTTAGTGTTCCCATAAGACACAAAAGGACGAATAATCAATGAATGTAGAAACGCCAAATTAAACCCTATTTTTTAATAGTTCTTAATGGAGGAGATTCGCTATTTCTGATGTGTCTGTCTGTATGAATGGAAGGTAATAGAGATTTCTACTTTTTGTTTTTTTTTAGAAAGTGTACAAGAGCAGCTGGGAGAAGCAGAGGGATAAGGGCTTCGAGCTGCGTTTGGACTCTCTCTCTATACTCACTGCTAAAGCCAAAAGAGACCTGGCCAGTGATGTGAGTTATTCTAAAAACAGAACCGAGCAGAAATGTTGTCCATTTTTGTCCGAGAGCTATAATGCCTACTATATTTTGACTTGAACGATAGCAGATAAGTACAAACCTGAAGAAGAAAATGTTTTCATTTTGTGATAAATTCATTCGTAGGATTGCCACTGCACTACACTGTCACTCTAATATCTTGTCCTCCTGCAGATCAAATACAAGGAGAACTATGAGAGAAACAAAGGAAAGGTTATTGGCATTAAGTCAGTCAGTGATGACTCTCAGATGGCCCACTCTGCTCTGGCAACCAAACTACAGAGCAACCGCAACTACAAGAAGGACTATGAGGATACTAAGAGCAAATACAGGTGAGGATTAGGACCTAGACTTCTTCTTTTCAGTCTGTTCTGATTTATTTGAATACATTTAGCTGCAGCTATATATTGATTACCCTAACCAATGATTTATGGCTGATTTCATGTCAAAGCAGACAAAAGTATGAATGTGCAGCCAGAATCTACATTTGTCATTGATTTGAACAGGGTCCCTGTCACACACAAGTTAAAGATCATATATAATCCCTTTATCTGACTGACTTAGCGATTACAGAGTTACTGTTCTTTGCTGTATTTGTTTGCCTCAGAGGGAAACTTTATGTGAACGCCCCTAAAAATCAAAGATATTTTCTTTAAAACATGGACGGTGGTGTTTTAAAAGTTATATCTGCATTTTGTTAGCAAATACATCAGCATTGTGGCCAATGACCTGCCCTTATCTCTTTTCAAAAGGTGACAAGCACTTGACACTCAGACTTACAGATAAAATAGTCATTACATAAGGCTAAAGACCGCAGAGACCTTCACCTTGATAAAGTGCTGTAGTGTTCTTCTGTGGGAAGTGGGAATGTGCACCAATTCAGCAAAGAACCACAAGAAATGTCCTTAAATTTTGTGTCATATTGGAAGAAAACTCCTTCATTTACTGTATGAAATTAATCTGGTTCCCAGTATTTATCTGGATATGCTGAACATCAGCCATGCCAAGAAAGCTCAAGACCTGGCAACCGAGACCAATTACAGGACTTTCCTACATGAGTACACAACCGTGCCAACTGACATTCATGTTTCCTGGGCTAAGAAGGCCTATGGTCTGCAGAGTGATGTAAGTTTCACTGCCGGATGTCCAAATAACAGCTTGTTTTATGCAAAAGTGAAAGAATTTGGCATTAAAAATGTGAAATGTGTGTGTCCGTAATCAGAAACAGTACAGGTCAGATCTGAACTGGATGAAGGGCGTCGGCTGGGAGGCCTCAAAATCTCTGGATGTCCAGCAGGCGAAGAAAGCGGCGGACCTCGCCAGCGAGGTAACCTATGACCCAGAATGCATCATTGAAATCAGCTTCAGGCTTCAGACAGTAACACAGTTTTACCGTCCTTGGACTTCATTAACATTTCCTTCATTTATGGTAACTGTATTGGAACTCAAATGTAATTTAAACCAATTATCATGCAGCGTATGTTTAACCACACTTAAGTGCTATTAATAACTAGAGAACTATGTAGGTATATTAGCATGAGAGTGCATGAGAAAGTGATAAGCATGATTGTGTAACGTGTGACTGGAAGGCATATATCTAGGTTTACAGCTTAGGTCAGAATGTATTTAAAGAGCTGCGGACCATTCCTGTTCTCCAGAAACTGGGTTAAGTATGTGGACTACACCCGACTAACAAGAGACCAGACTGATTATAGTAACTGAGGCTGTCACATAATAAAAAAGATACATCTTCACTAATTAGAGCTCACTCTTTCCGTTCTATTTATCAGATTTAACAGGTTTGTGGGCCCACGATATTTACATTGAAATATTACATCACAGTTTTTCAGAAAGGTAGATTAGGAAACAGGACGCATGCCATTTTTGACCTTCTAAGGGAGAGCTGTGAAACGTCCACTCATTAATGCCAAGTGTCCAGTTTCCTAAAAGCTTCATGGTGCCCAGATCTTCTTAGTTGAGTGCGTGCACGGATTTGGAAACAGAGTCCAGAGGCTTTATTATGGAAACCAAGCCCTGATATCCTATCTGCCTATGAACCTTGGTTATTTTGAGTTATGTTTATATTTAACAAATCTAGATGTAAAACTCAAGAAGAAGTCAGACATTTTGGAAAAAACTTTTTCTTTTGAGTTTCTAGATATAATAATCCATCCTCTAGTCAAGCAAAAATGATTGTCTAAAAAACAATATCAATCTCTAAAACAATAAAACGTCTTATCCACAGACTCTTTTTACACATGCTTTCTTCTAAATGCATGCAAACAGAGCATAGAGATATTTCTGACAGTCCTAGTGCAGACTGGCAATACCAGTTACTTTTCATAGCCTCCTTAAATTATTCTAAGAGTTATTCCAGTCAGGGTTACCAACATTAGACCATGAAATGCCCGACAGCACATAAACAGAGCAGAGCCTGAACATATTTCCAGCTGTCTATCTATCTGCTGTATACAGTATTTGTCCGTCTTGCAAAAATAATGGTGAAAAAAAATCCCTTTTTGTCATTTTGCCAGGTAGTTTATTTGTTGTTTGTGATAAGACTGTGCCCTCTACTGTTCATCAAATGCGCCTGCACCTGTTTTTACATGGCTTCATGAACTATGACATGCATTTTCTTTTTTTTTTTCTTGCAATCTAGAAAAAGTATCGACAGCATGTGAGCGGTCTGAAGTTTACTAGTGTTGAAGACACTCCAGAGATGGTCCAGGCCAAAGTCAGCAACAAACTGGCCGTTGATGTAAGTGCAGCTCTCAGCCAGTATGCACAAGACAAAGCATGTCACAAAAATGGGTTAAAACACTGTAAATATGAGGTCTATAAATGTACAGAGGACGTTTGTAACGCCTTCCTTTCATCTATACAGAGGTTGTACAGGGAGAAAGGTGAAAACATGAAGCACAACTACACACTCAGTGGCGAGCTGCCTGAGATGGTTCAGGCCAAGCTCAACGCTGTGAACCTGAGCGAGGTAAAACCACACTCACACGGAGAAAAATGAAATCCACGAGAAGCAGCCGGTCAGATGCCTTTGTGTGCGAGGAGTTTATACATGTGCTGTGTGTGTATTTTTTTTAGAGCTGTTACAAGGAATCTTGGAAGAAGTTACGTGATGGCGGTTACAAGCTGCGTCTGGATGCCATTCCTTTCCAGTCTGCCAAAGCGTCTGCAGAGATCCTCAGCGATGTGAGCTTAAAACCTATTATCATGTGCCTGAAAACGTTTGAATATCCTGACACTCTCAAACAGGAGTAGAGTTTAGTAGAAATCCTGTCTGTATAGTTCCATTTAACTGATGCAGAGAGATGAAACATTTCCATCTCTCTTAATGCGTCTTGCTACAACATCTTGAAAGTGAATGATTTGTCATTTCAGCAAAAGTACAAAGAAGAATTTGAGAAGAGCAAAGGGAAGATGATCGGACTGAAGGGACTGCAGGACGACCTGAACATCGCTCACTCTGTCCATGCCAGCAAGCTACAGAGTGATGTAAGTGCTCCTGAACTGTAACTCAGCAGACGTAGAAACAGATTTAAATAATACATTCAATTACAAACTCTCTCCTTTGTCTCTTTCTCCAGATTAAGTACAAGCAGGATTCGGCGAAGCAGCTCTCAAAGTACAACCTCTCCATGGACATGATGGAGGTCGCCCACGCTAAAAAGGCCCAGTCGCTGGTCAGTGATCAGGACTACAGGCTCACCCTGCATCAGTACACCTCGCTGCCTGATGACATGAAGGTGCAGGCGGCCAAGAAGGCATACGCTCTGCAGAGCGAGGTGAGACAGACAGCTTCTGTCAAGATTTTTAATGCAACGCATCGCAGTCTTTGCAATTTTTTACAAAAAAGTATGTGTGTGTTTGTCGCAGAACGTGTATCGCTCTGACCTGAACTACCTGCGTGGTGCAGCTTGGATCGCCACAGGGGCTCTGCAGATTGAAGGCTCCAAGAGGGCCACAGACCTCATCAGTGATGTAGGACATTGTTTTATTCCTTTTTCTATTTGTTTAGTGTAGCAGTTTTTGCTGGTATTGCCTATATGGAAGACAAGATCTCAACAATTCCAAACTCCAGCATGTAATGTGTGTTGATCACTGTTATTTTTCTGGATTTTTGATGTAGGTTGTAGAATGCAAAACACTGACTCGATTAAAAGCTTAACAAAGATTTTGTTGTTTCTTTATAACAGAAAAAGTACCGTCAGCAGCCGTACAACTTCAAACACACCTCTGTGGCTGACTCTCCAGACATCGTCCATGCCAAACTCAGCGGACAGATCACGAACGAGGTGAGATGACGAGTTTATTGTTTTAGCTCGGATTCTCTATTTGGCTGTTTTTCATTTGCACAGTTAGGCTGTGATTTAAAACGACTTTAAATGATGTGTTTTATCCTCCCCATTCAGCGTTTGTACAAAGAGAAAGGGGTGAATGACCAGCACAGTTACACCATAACATCTGAGAGACCAGAGATTACACAAGCAAAGATCAATGCAGCCAACTTTAGTGAGGTAGTGCAAGTTTCTATGGCCTGTGCAGCATATAGTATACTGACTTTGATAGCGCATACTATTTTAAGGTTAATGATCGCTGTTTGTTTGTTTCTCTGCTCCAGATCAAGTACAAAGAGTCCTGGCACACTCTGAGGGCTCAGGGTTACAAACTCACCATGCAGGACATACCCTTCCAGTCCGCCAAGAGCTCCACAGGCATCGCCAGTGATGTAAATTAAAACTAGACTTACAAACATTATTATTGCCTGATATAGATTGATATTTGACAAAAAATATCCACCTTTGTAATGTCCAAATACAGTAAACTACAGCTGTTACTTCTGTGTCTCTACAGTACAACTACAAACACAACCACCTGCTGGAAAAAGGGAAGCACATTGGGGTCAAAAGCGTCTTGGAGGACCCGCGTCTCCTGCACTGTATGCAGGCAGGCCGGCTGGCCAGCGACCAGGAGTACCGCAGGGATGCCCTGACGGCCAGCGGACAGTACCACCTCACCCCAGACATGATTCACCTGGTGACGGCTAAGAACGCCCAGGCCCTCGCCAGCGAGCAGGACTACAGGAAGAAACTGCACGAGTACACGGTGCTTCCCGACGACATGAAGGTCAAATGGGCCAAAACGGCTTACAACCTGCAGAGTGAGGTGAGAGGCGTGGATGAGGAAGGGATGGGGGGATGATTCGTCATCACTGACTGACACGTCTCATTGCTTTATGTCTAGAAACTCTACAAGTCAGATCTGAACTTCATGAAAGGAGTGGCCTGGGATGGTGTGGGTGCACCTCAGCTGGAGTCAGCTAAGAAGGCTGGAGAACTTATAAGTGATGTGAGTACATGTGGCAAACGGTATTAGTATCCACAACACATATAACGTTGCATGCTGCATTTACATATTATTGTTTTAAGAATAAATTAAAGAATCTAGTCTCTGATAGATGCTATATTTCTGAGATATTTGAACTTTTGGAACCCACATGCAATGTTGCCTGTTTTTTCAAGACGAGTGTGTGACAGTTTGTGTGTGTGTGTGTGTGTGGTCTTCCTTTATGCAGAAGAAGTATCGTCAGCTGCCAGACAGCCTGAGGTTCACCTCAGTGACTGACTCTCCTGATATCGTCCACGCTAAGACAAGCTATCAACAGTGCAGCGAGGTGGGTAGATCATTCAAAGTCCTCCGTGCTAGTGCAAACACTGTGGATGTGTGCTGTGAATGACAACGACGTCCTGTTCTCGTCTTTACACTGCAGAGATTGTACAAATCTGGGAAGAATGATGACATGCATAAGTACACTTTACACCCAGATGATCCAGACTTTGTCAGAGCCAAGGTTAACGCCCAGCAGATTAGCGACGTAAGTGAAGTCTTCTCAATCCTCAACGCAAGCATTGCTTTTAAATCCACACGGAAAGATAACTTTGTGACATTTTATATCTTCAAAATTCTTTTCCCATGAAGAAAGTTTATAAGTCGTCTGGGGAGCAAGTGAAGACATTTGGCTATGACCTGAGGCTGGACGCTATTCCCTTCCAAACTGCTAAGGCATCCAGAGAAATTGCCAGTGATGTGAGTTCATGTGATCCAGCTCAGTTTGTTGCACAATTTAAGTCCCTTTAGTCTTTCCTAAACCATTTGTTAACCAAAAATTTGGATTTCTTAGCAGCTCTATGTGTATTTGCACCTTAGACTGCCTACTAAATGCTTAATTTATCTGCCAGTTTAAAACCCTAAAAATAAATGCAGTCACAACATCTAGTGAAACAGTCTCTGTTCGCACACACAGGTACGCTACAAGGAGTCCCATTTGAAGGAGAAGGGCCAGCAGGTGGGGCTGCGCTGCGTGGAAGATGACCCTAAGATGGTGCACTCCCTGGCAGCCAGCAAACTCCAGAGCAACCTGGAGTATAAACGTCAATCCAAGGAGGACCGGGCTCACTACAAAATCCATGCTGACCAGCCCGAGTTCCTGCAGGCCAAAAAGAGCCAGGCTCAGGCTAGTGACCTCACCTACCGCCACAAGCTCCACGACTACACCTGTGACCCCGAGCAGCTCAATGTCAAGCATGCCAAACAGGCCTACAAGCTGCAGAGTGATGTAAGTCACGGTGCATGTAGAGTCTAATGGCTAATACTGGTGAATATTGGACTTATATTCATCCGGTGGCGAGAAACATGACTCCATGTTGTTCCATATCAGTTAGATGTTTAAATATTTGTGTGATATGTAGGTAGATAACTTTATTTTGAAATATGTTGAAATGTACCATGCTAATTGTTGCCTTCTTTTGTTGCAGGTGAACTACAAGTCAGACCTGAACTGGATCAAAGGAGTGGGCTGGACCCCTCCTGGCTCCCACAAGGCCCAGCTCGCTCGTCGGGCTGCGGAGCTTGGGCTGGCTGAGGGAGTCAGCACTGATGAGGCTATTGCAAACTATCAGCACATGATGATGGTGAGGGTTCTAGCAGCCTACTATAGATAAGCAATTCATGTACAATATAGTGTTATTACTTACAAACAATCTTATTAACTTCCTTCACGTCCTTCTTTCAGCTGCACCGCCAGCAACAGATGGAGGAGCAGCAGCAGATGCTGCAGCAGCAGCAGGCTTCAGAGCAGGTGGAGACCAGCGAGGAGATTCACCACGGCGTCAACATGGACGCCATGGAGGTCCTTCACGTCAAGAGGAAGAAGACCATCCAGACGGTCCAGAAAAAGTCAACCACAACCTCGTTCAGATCCATGGAGAAGAAGTCCAGCACCACCTCCTCCACCTCCTCATCAGCTGCCATCCAGAACACAGTCAAGACATCGACGTCTAGTAAAGCTGCTGCGATAGAAGACGCGTAGATTGGAGGTTTTATAGACGATAGTGTTTAGAGAACGTTAAAGAGGGACACTTTCAGAAAGTGTGGTTAACTTTTACTGAGTGGATTACTTTACAGGCGGTGTATGTGGTATCTACTTTGAAATGACTCTGTAGTTACATGAGATGCCACACCAATGTACCGTAGGTGCAACAGAGGGGAATTAAGCATGTTGAATCAGGATAGGACTTGTGAAGTTAGTTAAAAGGGTTGTCATTGTATGTAGTGAAGAAAAAAGTATTCAGAAAGAAACTTTATTTTTAGGTTGAATGCAAGGTATTTATGACATTTTATCAACACTCCTAAATGGGTTAAATTGCCTCTAAAGGACCATGTTCAACACCAGCTCAAGCAAAAACATCAAGGACACCAATACTGAATTCAGGTCGTTTGAGGATAAAATTGATACTGTATGAAATATCAAATGGAAAGTTTGCATTTTGATTTTGTATATTGAGTGTGTTTAGAAAATATGAAGCTGGACCAGAGATTGATATATGGTCAGCACAGCAGAGAATATTTTTCATCATTTATTTATTTTTTATCTTTAGAGAAGAACACATGCAACAAAATCGTGTTGCAGCCCTGCAAAACATGCAGTTTTCTTACGGGGGTCTGCTAATCCAGTGCACTTTGAGCTAGGCTCAGTGAGAAAGAAGTATAGGCCTACTGAAATGACGTGTGATCTCCATTTTTGTCTGGCAGGTTCAGCTTTGTGAGTTTGTAACAGTGCCCTTTTTAACTCAAAGCTGGGCTGGGAGTAAATGCTTGGTTTTATTGCTGATAAAATAAACTGTTTTTTTTTTTCCAAGGCAAACTAAGCTGTCGTCTGTTTCTCTTCCCAAAATCAAATGAACTGTATCTTGCTTTTGATCCAGCTGAGAAGTCCATAGACGTTGGTGTAGACACCAGGCTTGTTCACCCGACCACATCCGTCGCCCCAGCTCACCACACCAGCGATATAGCTAGTGCCATTTTGCTCACACACCAAGGGTCCACCTGAGTCACCCTGTAGAGTTAGAAAGAGCATGTTAAGAAGATAATATTGTCTATAGAGGGTCCCTAAAGAAATGATTCATGCATGCTGCATAAGTGCCAAGTATTTACAAAACATGTTATCATCACCTTTACCTCTAAAACAAATTGTTTGCTTGAATTAAACACCACTAATCCTGAAGGAAGCCATGCCCTAGGATTTTCATTCATACACACCTGACAGGAGTCGATTCCGCCTTGCAATACCCCCGCACAGAGCATACTGGAGTCCAGTGCGCTTCCATAGATCTCAGGAGCGGTGCATCGCTCATCCGAGATCAGGAAAACACGAGCATTCATCAGCTTGGGGCTGTAGCGCCCTGAAAAGTGGATGAAACTCAGATTTACATGCCTGTCACAGTAGGAAAAGCATAGGTGTGAACAATAAGATCAACCATGGCTGAATTCACTTCACTTTGTTTATGCTGGTTAACTGTCACAGTCTCATGGCACATGGGACCCAAATGGGAGACATTAATGTTAATAGGCTTATTATTAACATGACAAAGCTTGGTTAGAAAATACATTTAATTAGAGTGAATGAGTGAGAGTACTGAAACAATATATTAACAATATAGCCTGTAAAAACAGTTATATAAAGTCCTCTGTGGCTCCGAAGGGAATTCTCCAATGTGATAAAAAATAACCCTGATGATGTCATAGTGATGTCATCAGGGTTATGTCAGTTTTATCCCATTGCATTTTGGGAAATGTAGGATACTGTGTTTTTATATTTATATTTTATATATTGGCCTCTGTTGCATCAATTTTGACTATTCTTTTTTTTTTTTAAGATTATTTTTTTGGCCTTTTTCAAGCTTTTATTGACAGGGACAGCTGAAGAGCGACAGGAAACGTGGGGAGAGAGATGGGGAGTGACACGCGGCAAATGAGGCCACAGGTCGGGACTCGAACCCGGGCCGGCCGCAGCGAGCCTTCGTACATGGGGCGGCCACTCTACCGACCGAGCTAAACGCCGCCCCATCAATTTTGACTATTCTTACAAGTCCTCTAATTGTATTAAAATGTAACACTGGATTATTGTTTCATTGAAAAAAAAAAGGATTTTTATATAAATATTTATTTACTGGTTTCAGTGGCTCCCCATCCTGAGATCACACACTCCTTTCCAGCGGGGAACATCTGGTCTGGTAGACACGCTGCCTTCACAAAGTTGTTTTCCCTGGCACAGTAAGGGCTGTCCGTAACATTGAGTCTAAGCAGAGCTACAAAGGAAATTAGCATATACAATAAGTGACAATAATTTGATTTGTACACTCATCAAATCACTTTCCCATAATCAGGTCTCAAAGTATGAAACCTGTATTACTATCAAAGAAAGCATAGAGACTTTCTGGGTGAAATAACGCTAGCTGACACACAAAGACCGCAGCTGAATCTGCATATTAATTGCATTGTTGTGTATGATCTATTTGGCTGCAAAGTGACGAACCAATGTCATTATGAACAGCGTCTGAAGTCACGTTGTAGTGCTCATGACTAATTGTTTTGATTACTGGGATGGTCTGGTCCATTGTCTCGTCTTTCTCTATGTTCACTCCTCCTAACACCACTTGAAATTCGTCAGTGTCGTCATCACTGAAAAAAAAAAAAATCAGCTTAAAGTCAAATTATAATGAATAAACAGAAAATAAAATAAAAACCAAATACAACACCTACACGCAGTGGGCAGCAGTGAGGACCCAGCAGGATGAGATGAGGATCCCACCACAGAAGTGGTGAAACTCATCGGTTGAGCCTCTAGTTCTGCTCTGCAGGGACACTTGCCAGGGGTGGGCACCGGGTAATGACTTGCTACCCCCATAAATCCTGCTGGTGCGAATAGGCCGAGATAACCCACACTGGGAGAACTCGTCAACGTCTGACACATTGGTGGCAATGACTGGTGGTGTTGCTGGTGGTGCAGACATTGAGTCTGGGGATCATTGGAAAAGTGTTAGCACAGCACAGTGTGAGCATACAGGATATCTTCACTGTGTGTGTGTGCGTGGGTTTGAGATCACCTTCAGAGCACTTCTTGATTTTGCAGTAATCCCAGTCTAGTTTGCCTTGTTTTTTTATATAACACCAAGGCCTGTCATCCGCATCTGGGTTCCTAAAATGTAGAATAGATTAGATTATAAAAACAAAGTATTACAGTTTACTGATACAATGGAACAGTCACAGTTTATCATGAATCATTTAAAGAGGTTGCCTCCATATTCCAATAAAGCAACAAGAAACTGTTCATTTATTTATTTTGAAGCCATATGTAGGCATGGAAACAAATGTAATCTAAAATTGCATTTGTAGAATTGGAACTTGTCTGACTTTGATGCTCCCGAGAGGTAAGATTATCCTCCTTACAAAGGAAATCCACCTTAAATGAACAAGCTGAAAACAATAGATTTCAGTTTTCTGCAAACTTACATTAAGAAAGTAATGTCGAAGATGCTATAATTACATAGACGCTAAACATTATGATATAGCAAACAGGCATAATTTGATAATACCTGCAGTGGTTGTTGTATTCCAGTCCCGTAAAGTCTGAGTAAATGCTGAAAGGATCGTCTCCATTGGCCAAAACGAAATAAGAATGCCAGTCCAGACAGTCCTGCCCGGACTCTGTTACACTGACAACACCCCTGTATGTCTCGCCATCTCCTTCATAACAGTCACTGGGAGCTATGTAAGATTGGGTAAGAGACAAATTTAATGTGAGCTCAACATTTCAAAAGGAAATACAGAGGAGTGGAATGTTTTAACACAAATACAGTCAGACGAACACAGAAAGCCTAAAAACTAAACTTTGCTTTTCAGTGATTTACAGAAAACATGGATAATGTGTATTTTGGGCTTCCTATAAGACATAAATATCTACTGTTAGACGTTTTCTGTGAAATGACAGTGATGGCTGACTCTGGCCTTCATAAAGTTTTTACCAGTTTCACAGAATTTCCCAGTATGTCCTCCTTGACAAAAGCAGCGTAAGCGGCGTCCTTTACTCTTGCAAGAGCCTCCATTCTTGCAAGGACTGGGGTCACAGGGCGACGATGACACTGATATAAGACATAAACAATTTTAAAACGCACAAAAAAAGTAGGGCAGCAAGGAAATCTCTTGAAGACTATTGGCCACCCTTGTATTTTTGTCTTTTGTTTTGTGGATCCCATTTTTTAAAACCCTAACCCTACATCTAACCCTGCACCTAACCCTTCTCCGCTGGAATTATGTACTGTAGAAGGATCCAATAATTTTAAGACTAAAATTACTGTGCTAATTATTTTAAATTGGACAGAATGGCATGGGTATAGGTTGGTCCAATTAAAGTTGAAATATTCTAAAGATGCAATGAAGATGAATGCACATTAGAGTCTCTAGTCTAGAAATGTTTCTTGGTCAACCCAGAATATAATATAATATAATATAATATAATATAATATAATATAATATAGCGATACTCACCTTGCTTGCAGTCGGGGCCTTGGTAGAGGTGTTTGCACTTGCACTCATAATATGGATGTTTGTTTAGGTTGACGACACAGTCACCAAAGCCACATTTGACATTCCCGCACAGATTTGTCACTAAATATTGAAAACAAAGTGAACATAAACGATATTGCAATAAGACTGTCAAAGTAGAGCGATACACCCAGAAATAACCAGAATAATATGTCTGTTGCTTTACAAATTGAACCTATCACGAAGCCAAGTTTGTAACTCCTACCTTTTTGACACCTTATGCCTATGTAGGGCTCAGGACACACGCATGTGAAGTCTGTATCATTTTTAGTTAGGCACGAGCCACCGTTATGGCAAGGGTTTGGATCACAGGGGTTTGCATCATCTGGAAATAAAGGGATAAAGTATGAGTGTAGATGCTGAGAGGTTAAGATGGAGACACAACATACAATCACAGAGTTTTTCGCGGTCACTTACTGGTTTCGTTCAAGAGTTCAAACAGCCAGTCGCTTAGAGCAGGAGTGATCTCCGGGATATCAGAGTATTCATCGTATTCATACGCAAAGTCTGCCAGGAACAGAGAGCAGTTTAAACACTGGAGTTATCGTTGAAGACATTCATCGAAATGAGTAAATAAATAAAAGAAAGAATCAGAGCAAGCCTTGTTAGGAGGAAAAGGAGCAAAATTTTAACTTCTTACACATGTCGTAGTCCACCTGAAATGACAAAGTCACAGGAGAGAACAGATCAACGAGTTTTCTTTCACTCATAAGTCAGACTCCGAAAGTCATCCTGATTTATTCAGTAGACAAGACACGTTCAGAAACTTACGGGTGGGTCTTGTCCATGAACACATAGTACACTCAGGCCTATGAGAAAGATCCCTGCAGACAGCATGGTGCTGCACAATGTAGAAGACTCAACATAGAGTAATAGAGTGAAAGCTTTTTGATAGCTCACTCATCCCACATCATACATGTCAATCTTTAGCCAGCCGCATTGATTTTGTGGGAGTTTTTGTGTGTTTAGGGACATTGTATATTTGTTGCGTGGTGTGGTTGAATTTATTTAACCTTGTCTTGCTTGTTTTTACATAAATCTTTCAACTTTAGACTCGTCAGCAAACTTTTACTTTGCATATCAGACCAAGAAAAACTTCGGACTAGGTCTTTTCATTGTTTTCCTTTGTCCATTTCGTCTTTCTCTATCACTCAAAGCTAGTTAAAATAAAAGTCCAATAAAAAGCATGTTTGTACTGGTTAATGTTGCAATGCAATGTCAACATTTAACATGTCGCGGATAAAGTCCTAACTGCACCTGGGTTCGATTCTAGACTGGGTCCTTTCCTGCATGTAATCCTCTCTGTCTGCCTCTCCAGCTGTCCCTGTTTATTGCATACCATGTTATGAAATGCCCAAATACAATACATCACATTGCATTTTAATACCAAACCAAATCCAATCATTATAATGATCATAGAGAAGACTCACACTTTCGTTATCACTGAAGTTTTATTAGATTTTTGATGGAAAACAAACAGGTAACAGCACAGTACATCAAACATTGTTGCCATGCAGCATTCTCACATACATAATCTGCAAATTCACATTCAGGATTACAGTTAGAGGGGTTTATACACCACTATATATCTAGAATTAAACGGTGTATACAGTACACAGTGGGGGGAAGGTAAATGACATGAAAACCTGATGCTGTATGCAGGTCACATACGGTGAACTGCGGCCACATGCATCCTTATGAGAGTAAATGACGAGCAATCCAGTCCACAAATCTGCCGACGTTGGCGTAGACACCGGGCTTGTACTTCTTCCCGCAGCCGTCACCCCAGCTCACCACACCAACGACGTAATGGGTCCCATTACGCTCACACACCAGAGGGCCGCCAGAGTCACCCTGCAGGGACAGAGAGGAAGTTTCAGCAGGCTCTCTTCTTTTTTTTTTTCCACATGATCACTGTTTCATATAAGAAAAGTTACAGACCTGGCAGGAGTCAATGCCTCCTCTCATGTTGCCTGCACAGAACATGCTGTCATCCAGCGAGTTTCCGTAAACGTGGGGGGCTTTACATTTTTCCTGAGAGATTAGGAGAACACGAGCGTCCAGCAGGTGGTTGGTACCGTACCTCTCTGCAACATGAAGAGAGTCAGGCAGTCAGGTAATGATGAAATGCATCCAAAGACATTTTCGGTAAAATCTTAAGGTATGTGGTTTGAGTTAAAGAAGCTTAGAGAAAGAAACAACTTACCATTTTAAAAATTTAATGTCTTTATGTCAATATTATGATTGCACATTGTGATTTTTTGCTTATGGTTTGCTACAGTTTGTATGATGCTTGGGGTTAATTTTATTAAATGAGCTTCAGGCTCTGCATGCATGTTTGACTTTTGCCCTTTACGTTAGGTAAGTAGTTTAAAAAAGACAATCAACTGAACATCATAACAAATGCACTCTATTAGAGAAGACATACATCATGATTGTACTGACATCAGATACAATCCAATTATTAAATATGATGAATATGATGATGGGCTCTTTGCACTCAGGTCTGTTTTAAAAACTCTAATTTACTGATATGTTTTGCAGTTTTTAGAAAATCAGTTAGAAATACATTACCCTGTTTTCCGATGTAAATGCGTGCTACAGGGCTAGATGAATATCCATGAGCTGTCAAAGTTCAAAACATTTTTCCGTTTTTATTGTTTTCTGTTATTAAAACTACTTATTCTGCACAGTTCTGTCTCTTTATTTAATCTCAGGTGTCACACCGATCCTTACTCACGTTGTGATTGTTTAATGCAGCATGTAGGCGACAGGTACTGTACAAATGATGCTTACGTGTTTCAGTCGCGCCCCATCCTGAGATCACACACTCGGTGCCGCTGTCGAAGGGCTGGTTTGGCAGACAGGCGGTCTTTACGAAACGTGTTTCTTTGGCACAGTACGGTCTGTCCATGACTTTCAGCTTGAGCAAGGCTGCACAGGAGAGACACGGAGCAAAAAGAAGAAGCATTGGTAACTGTGTATCAGTGGACTTAAAAATGGGTTCTGCTTTGAGGTGGACACAGACTGTTTATGCACCTCACCAATATCATTATGAAGAGCAAAGGGGCTCTGCTTGTAATCCTCATGCATAACGGCCTTCTCCACTGGAATGACCTGATCGTACGCTTCATCCTTCTCTATGTCCACTCCTCCTAGAACCACCTGCATTTCCACTCCGCTCTGACTGGACAAACAAACATCCACCCACAAGAGAGTTAAATAAAGGTCAGGTCCAAATCCACATCAAGCAGTGCTGAAAACACTACTTACATGCAGTGGGCAGCAGTGAGCACCCAGCAGGACTCGAGGAGGATGCCTCCACAGATGTGGCCGAAGGGCCCATTAGAGCCTCTGGATCTGGTCTGCAGGGAAACCTGCCATGGATGAGCCCCAGGAAGAGACTTCTTCCCACCGAAGATCCTGGCCGAGCGGCCGGGCTGCGGCCGTCCGCACTGGGAGAACTGGCCAGGAGTGACGTCTGGCTTGGCGGTAGTTTGATCTGTTACTGGTGGGGTGGGTGGAGCTGGAGGAGACGAAATATCAAAATGAGCAAATCAAAGTCTCTCTCTCTCTCTCTCTCTCTCTTTCTGTGTTTGTGTTTACCTCCAGAACATTTCCTAACTTTGCAGTAGTTCCACTTCAGTTGGTTATTTTTGTTAATGAAGCACCAGGGCTGATCATCTCCATCGGGGTTCCTTGAACACACAAATATCACTACATTTATACATAAGTGAGATACCTCACCACCTCGCAACTCAAAAGTTGTTTTTGTTTATGCATTTTAACATTCCTTTGCTTATTCTGCAAAGTATTATAAAGATTTATCAACATTAATAAACCAATTTGTGACATTTAACATTGTTCAAACATTTAAAGGAGCTGCAGCAAACACATGTATCCTTGTACTGTATGAGCACAAACACAGTTATATCAACAGTTAACGTGTGCAATATTTACACAGGGTGACTCCTCACCTGCAGTAATTGTGTGGCCCAATTCCATCGAAGCCTGGGTACTCTTTGAAGGGATCTCCCCCTTTCTGCACGATGAAATAGGAATTCCAGTCCAAACACTCTTCCCCTTCAACCGTCTCGCTCACCATGCCACGGTAAAACTCTCCGTCGTCTTGGTAACAGTCGTTTGGTCCTATGAAGAAAAGGTCAGGTAGTATGTGAGTTCTTAGTGGATCAGAGTTGGTTTTGAGGGTGTGGTTTTCGATTAGTGCAACAGAGAGTATTTTATTTACCAATTTCACAGAACTTTCCAGTGTAACCAGCAGGACAAGAACACTGGGAGGTGGAGCGTTTGGGACCCTTCATGCAAGAGCCTCCGTTCTGACAGGGATTGGGCCTGCAGGAGGCGGCTGTGAACGTTAGGTAGAAAATCATGTCAAGTCTGATGTCTCTGTCGAACACTGTGAGTGTGATATGATGAGAAAAAACAAGAGAGACGGACCTTTCTTGCAGTTGGGTGGTCTGTACGGAGGTTTGCACTTGCACTCATGGAACGGAGCGGTGGTTGTGAGAACACAGGTTCCGTGTCCACATTTCACGTTCTTGCAAACATCTTTCACTGAAAAAGAGTTGAACTACATTCAAATCCAATGTTTTTTTTCTCAGAGCTGTGTGTATACTACATCAAGCAGTCCGTTTTTACAATCCTACACATATAAGCCTTAAATTTAAAACCAAAACTGAAGAAAAGTAAGTCTGTGTGCATCATAATGATGAGAATTTATGAAATATTGAGAACCTTTGAATCTTATAATAGAAGCTCTGATATACCTGATGTCATAAAAACAAAAATATATCTTTAAACACTGACATACAGAGGTCTTCCAGGTCTTCACATACACTTTTCACCTGAAGACAGGTCATACCTGTCTGACACTTCTTTCCCGTGTACGGCTCAGGGCACGAGCATACGAAGCCTCCATCGGCGGTGGTATCACAGAGGCCTCCGTTCAAACATGGGTTTGGATCACAATTATCTAAGTGACGACAGAATCACGTAAGATGCTTGCTCGTGTGAAGACCTTACATGCAGACTCCTCAGTTAGGAGCAGGGTGCGATTGATTGCATTGATGTCTTGATCAGCACAAGATCTCAAGACAGAGGAGATATCTATAAGTTAAATTAAGCTATGTCAGCTTACCCGTGACATCCAGGAGCTCATACAACCAGTCATCGAGACTCAAATCAAAATCTTCTGCAGGGCTTTCGGTGACGTAATCATAATAATAATAATCTGTAAGGAAAAGAGAAGCATTTAAACCTTTCCGTCATGAAGGACTGGTAAAGTTTCATGTAACTACAAACTAACTTTTTACCGTCAGTGCCATCTGTTTCTGTGATTGCCTGTAAAATCAAAATATGTCAGTTATTTAAGTTGACTTTAAAATGTTCATAAATACTTAGATTCCAAGTTTCAGACACACTGAATTCATCCGATCCTCTATGTATACTTACAAAGAAGTCCTGTCCCAATGCAGTGAGCGCACACAGTTGTAAGAGTAAAGCTATTAAGCTGACCATTTTAATGTAGACCCAGGCCATGATGGAACCAATGTATGGTCCAGTCTATGGTCTGCTTTTTGCCTGGAGAGGTCCTAAATAACATGGAGACCCACAAAACACTCCACCCACCTGTTAATCATTATGACCCTGCATTGATTTGACAGGAATGACTCTTTGCCCTTTGACCTTTATTTCTGTCGAGGTCGTCAAAACTAAAAGTAGTAAGCACGTACTGTAGCTAAACACAGTTAGGTCACATACAAAAAATATTAAAGGGGGGGCTAGTTGGTAGAGCAACCGCCCCATGTCCAAAGGCTCAGTCCTTGCCATGGCGGCCCGGGGTTCGAATCTGACCTGCATGTCATTCCCCATCTCTCTCTCCCCAAACAAGATACAAAGAGGCTAGTGCTGGACTGAACTCTTGACCCTTAACTGTGTAAAGCTGTGCCTAAAATCTTTAAATTCTGTTTGTGACCATCAGACACACACACATTACTGACCTGAGGTTTCTCCACATGTAAGAGGGGATCGGCTTTGCTAAACCAGCTGAAATTTGATCGCAGAATCTGGTTTCCAATTTACAATATTGATGCAATTTGATTTTGCAACACTGCAGAACACCATTACTTACTTTGCACTGTATATAATCTTGCAAATTACTATCATGCTGTATAATAATACTGCATGATGATGAAACTAGGAAAGTAATTGCTATTACAATTAAAAGGACCATGCTGGAATTTGCTTTTTTTGTCATAATTTGCCTCATTGCTGGTAAAATAGTTTAAACTCTGACATCTACTGACGACACATAACTTTTTATAGTCTGAGGTCAGAGGTGGGATCTAAGACATTATTTCGCAAGTTACATGAAAGTCTCAAGTCTCTGCAATCAATCAATCGAGTCTTAAACAAGTCATAATGTGCTCTTCACCAAATGTAATGCAATTGAAACAACAGAAAAAAATATATATATTTATATAGATATTTTTTACCTTCTGGTTCTCAACTAAAACATGACTGGATACCTTCAGATTAGTTCAAACAAATTGTATCTCGAGAATTAAGTGCCGACTTGCTGGAAATGAAAGTTAATTGATTCAGGAAATGAAACAAAATGACTTGATTTGTAGCACTCAGTGTGCTTTTTTTTTAATCTTTTAGCTTAGGGAAGTGAAGTCACTGGTGTTGAAGTACAAGCTGGGTCGCAAGTCTGTTTTTTAATTTTGTCAGGTTGCGTTACCAGATTTGTGATTTGTAAAATATTTAACACCACGACACACAGACATGACGATGAAACACACAGTTCAGACACAGTTGTGATTTGTCAGCTGTGCTGTTTTTTTTTATTCAAACAGTGATCACTTTACAGTGGGAGCAATAGCATATTCTTATTATACAGCACTATATATAATGTACACGGAGCATGTGGAGAAATCAGATGAGACCACTATCTCTCTCTCCCTGTTTGTTAACCCCCCTCTGACAGGTAAAATGGGTCATCAGCTTTTTGCACAGTGTCAACCCAGTTTCAGGTCACTGACAAGAGGAGTGCTTGTAAACCACTGATTATATCATTCAACGTTGTCTTTGCTTTCATATAATCTAGTCCATATTAACTTCATACAACACTCCAAGTTAGTGTTGATGCCTCCACAGACACTTCAAAAACTAGCAACCAGTAGATAATCATCCTTATAAGTGCCTCAATCCTTGATTGTTGAACAGTACGGTGTAAATGCATCTAACACGCATGCATTATTCTAGTGGTGAAAGAAACCACATGCAGGAAAGTGAATAACACAGTGTTTCGGACAGTCTGTCTGCATACCACTTTATGTTCGTTTAGAAGAACCAGTCTGAACCCAAAGTATTCACATTTACATTGTAATCTCCCAATGTGCTAAGACTGTTCTCTTAAAAACATACAATTCATTGTCTTCAGCCCCAGAGAATATGGCAAAAAATATGGTGCAATTCACAGGTTTTTCACTGGAAACAAAAAGGGGGTACGGTGCAATTTCCAGTAAGTAAAAAATAATATAAAAAGTCTATAAATATAGGCATATAATGCTAACTTATAGGAGCACAGTCAGCAGCAATAGTCAGTCCTTCCCACTATCAAACTCCATGACAACAGATCAAAAATAAGTCACAGCGCGTCCAGATGCTTGTTTGTCTTTTTGTTCTGTCTGCTCGCAGAGTGAGAGCCTCCTTAAGGTCCAAGTACAGTCTCGGGTATCATCCAGGAGATACAGCTTTGTTCATGTATATTCTGATTTGCGGATGTAGTTGGAAGGCACGTAGCCTCGTCGGCCTTCAGCCTCCCCCAGCCACCAGTCACTGTTGCCGTTCATGTCCTGGAACTCCAGTATCCGCAGCCGCTGATTGGCCGAGATGCTCATTTCGTTGGCGCAACGGGCGTCGAAGGAGTAGAGAGCGTAGTAAATCTAAAAAACAGATACATAAACGTCATCATTACTTTGTTTTTTTTAATTTTAAAAATAGTATTAATTAATGATTAATGCAGCAAAACAAGCTGTAAACTCAACACTGACATAAACACTGACATAATATGGCTAAAGTGTTATTCATTCATTTGTAGTCCTGTTGTAGTCCTAAGCAGTTAAATTGTGGTGCATAAATTGTGGTGCATAAAACATAGCTAAAATGCTCCATAGAGCTAAAGTTAAATCACTTTTCACACGAACTCTTTGTTAATATTAAATATTGGTCAGTGCAGCTTCAATTTGATATATTTTTAATTGCATTTTTTATGCTATTTTGCTATCTTAAAATTCCCCTCATTGGCACCACCTGCTGGTAAAAAAAACAACAACACAGTAGCACCAATTGTCTTTTTTTTTTTTTTTACAAACAAAAACTGATGCCGTAAAAATTATTTTAAAATTTCTTTTGTCTGATAAAAGCTCAGCATTATAGCTACTTTAATCACTTTGATTACACTCTTGCTTCTGTACAGTAAATGTCTTGTAGCTGGCAAACAAATTCTCACCTGATGACCATCTACTTCAGGTTCTGGTTCTGGTTCTGGTTCTGGTTCTGGCTCCGGCTCGATGTACTCATCTCTGGAGTACACAGACCTCTTCTGGCCACCATTATCTCCATTTCTCCACTGGTATGAACTGTAGGATTTGTCTGTGTGTCCATATCGCTGTGAGCGACTGTTCCTGTGTGAAGAATAAGACTCTGTCTCCGAGAGGTCCGACGTCTCCTTCTGGCTGCTCGAACTTGCATAACTCGTATCATACGCGTCTCTGTGCCGGTAAGAAGGCTCTGTGTCTCTGTGACTGGAGGAATTTCGGTGCGTTTGGTCCGAGAACTCCCTGCGGTTTGAGTGATTTCGGGGCGAGGAGTTTATGGAGTTGCTCTGGCTGGCAGAGTCGGGGTTGGGCGCATCTCTGTTGTGACTCCTACGGGACGAGGAGGAGTCCAGCGAAGGGTGCGGCGATGAATGGCTCGGCGGCTGAGATGTGGAAAAGCTGACAGTGGCAGTTTCCTGGTTAAAGGTCAATGTGCTGTTGCTGTTTTGGCGGGAGAAAACAGGGGAGGAGCCACCGTAGCCCGACTCATTGGACGATTGGCTCTCGATGGACATGTCTGACTGGCTCCTGCGTGGGTTGTAGGGTTTGAGGAAGGAGGTGTACACAAACCCCTTGGTGACTGCAGATTAAAAAAAGCAAGATTAGACATGGAAATACATTTTATTACTATCTACCCCAAAGCCAGAAGCTAAGAAATCAAAATATTTGGTTCATCTGACTGAGACCGATTACCTACCTCCGTTATCAATTAGCCAGCGGTTGTTGCTTCCCATTGGGTCCTGCTGCTTGATTACACCCACAAGGTCTCCCTCTTGTATAGAGACATCCAAATCCTGGGCTGCATTGAAGTTTCTCTCTGCCTGGAAAAGTTTCTCAGGACCGTAGCGTACCAGAAGTGCTGCACGGTGCTCATCTGTCTGCGTGCTGTTGTTTGACTGGAAGGAACCAGGACAAGGCTCACCGTTAGATCACGTTACAAGGATGAAACTCCATGTGCATGGCACAAATGGCATGAGAGATCAACTCACGGGTGTCTGCAGTTGCTTTTTAGAGGTCTGCTTCTCCATAGTCTTCTTCTCGAAGGGCTTCTTTGCAGTGGTGGCTGGAGGCAGGTTCTCCGGACAGAAGCTGAAGCCCTGCAGGAGCTGGAGAACTCGGCCGTACCCTTCATGGAACTGTGCAATGAGGTTGGTCTCTGTGGCAGCTTTGTTGGAAAACTGGAGACAAAGAAAAGGGTTTGAGTTAATAACAGAATGCGCCGCACAGAGAGTCCAACTTCATTGAACAAAGACACACTCCAACCTGTAGGAGGGGCTTCAGCTCCCCCAGCGTCGTCTTCATGAAGTCCTTCTGGGCTTGAGCGAAAGACCTCACACAGCCGGTAAACAGCTCCTCTGCTGCGATGTAGAACTTGGGGAGCTCGTCCAGAAGTTGGGCGTTGAGCGCCTCGTAGTTGTTGCGCGTAGCCTGCAGCTCGTCCTGGATGCGTCGGTCCTTGAGGCGGTCGGCGCGCTCCTTGCAGTTGTCGTAGTCCAGCAGCTTGTCAAAGCGCTTTTGGATGAGTTTGTGTGGCCCGGCAAACATGAGGAGGAGCTGGTTGAGTGGGTTGATGACTAAAGCCTCTGTGCGCTCCTTCTGCTCGGGGGAATGAGGGAAGGGAGGGGGGTTGACAGATGATGGCGATCAGAGGTCATTTCGCGTTTTTTTACACCAACTAAGTGAGGTTAAAGAGAGGACGAGGACTTACAAATTCTGTGAACTGTCTGTCACTGATGCAGCGGTGAGCTTTCTGGAAATGCTCGGCGTCGAGAACGCTGCGCTCCGTGTAGATGTCACAGAAACTGATGGCTGCCAAGACTTTTACAGACGCCGATTCCTAAAGAAATATTACAATATATTAATGTTACACGTCAAAATATTTATAGATAGATACATTTTTAGATTTTCATTACAAACTGGAATTACGGCACAAGACAAATACTGTCCTGTCCTGTCTTTGTTATGATATTTACATTTAAAAAATAAAATTAAGACCCAATATTTAATCAAGAATTCAATTAGATGTACACATTAAGATTCTGGAAATACTTAAACATGTAATAAATAAGAATCTACTCTAAGGGTCTGATTTTTCATGCCATGATGGTAAAATGTTCTCACCCTTATATGTTGCAGGTACAAAGAAATGTCCCTGATAAAAGACTTGATGAGTCTCTCCTGTAGCCTGAACTTCTTTTCAGCCTCATCAAATGCTTCATCTTTAATCTGGGGGAGGGACGACGACGACGACAAAGTCAGATCAAAACAAACATTCACAACATTCAGGCAATCTTCCCTCCACTGTAGTGGAAAACTTAGCTAGGAGCAGTGATGTACCTGGGGTGAAATCCCTGTGAGGTGTTTAAGGTGGCTGCTGACCCGGTTGGATTTTTTAATGATGGAGTGCATGCTTAGCTTGGAGATCTTGTCAATGAACGTGTCCTCATCGCCTTTCCTGTACTTCACCACTGTGGACAGTAGGGGGGGAGAACGTTCAGATACATGTGCACTGGACACATGTTACCAGAGACTAAAATCAATTCGATCTCATGGGATTTTTACCGAGGTCCTTCCTTCGCTTGTACTCGTTGATGTTTACGTTGATCTCTTTGACGGCCTGCAGAGCCTTGGTCAGCTGGGGCCGGTCGTGGTGGCTCTCCGGTGTGGCCCCGAGCAGCTCCATCAGCAGGAGAGGATAACGCATCACCCGCTGCACCGGCTTGATTAAGAAAGAGCCGAGGTTGATGTAATTTGTTTTCCCCCTGAAAGAGTGACAAAAACCGCAGACAGGGTTTGGTCGGAGGGGAAAAATGAGAATATGTGAAGTGTGACAGCCTTCTACCCACTGTTACATCCACAGCTACTGAATTATATTGACTAGAAATGTTTCTTCCCATGTTCATAGAAAATATGTCTCTGTATCATGTGGACTGTATGATCCAATGATATGTAACCATCATCACATATGCGTATTGTGATGATTACCAATACAGGGTTTGAGAGACATAGAGGAACAGGGAAGGCACAGTAAGAATATATTCATTTGCTTAGTTGTAATGCAATCTAGTGGACAAATAACTGCATCATCTGGATGTTTATTATTATTATACTTTTATCTTTTCTCATTATTATGAGATAATTTCTTGTTACGGACAAATGTGGCATTTTATTTTAAACCAATTTCCACTTCTAAACAGTAAAACATGTAAATAAATATATTTCTCACTTAGTCCATTGAGAAAAACAAATGTAATTTCACATGTTTATGGTGTCTGGGGGAGATTTTTCAATGTAAAAAAATTATATTTCTTTTTTAAAATAACTATATCTGTTACTGTGAACTGCATTTGCTGTTTTTGTCCAGAAGATGGCATTAGTTGTGTTTCCCAGGATCAACAATTACTTTGTTTATCCGCAGAAGACGAGAAGCGGAGGAGTCATGTTGAATCTCTCTCCTCACAACAACAGAATACAGTCTTCACATACACATGCAAAATATGAATATGAGTCCATCACAGTCCAAGAAAGGAAATTGAAATGGCAGCACAAGCGCTTTTTTTAAGAGTCTTCCACACTCACACACGCACACGTGTTTTATTTGCTATCACACAGGGTAAACACACACAAACACACAAACGGGTTACGTCCAGGGGGGTTAGTGAGAAAAAGGCATGCGGTCAAGATGATTCTCATGCTGGAAAACCACGACAACACTCGTTAGGGAGACTTACCACTCGCGATATATGGCCCTGTTGAAGGAAAGGTTGGAAAGAGATAACAAAAACAGGATTTTTAAAACTCTGACCTGATGATAACTTTCATCAAATACTTGAAAAGGAGGTATTTTTCCCAATGCATAGACTAAATCCACAGAATTTCACTTCAATGAAGCAGCTGAGCCACCTGCGGTTGTTACGGTTTTGTTTTGTGAATTTTCTCTTAAAGCTGGACAGACGCCCAGTGTGGCAGGACACGTGACCTTTTTAAAGCTGAACAGGTTGCGACGTAAATTGAAAACACAACAAGAAAAAGTGTTTCAAAAGAAAAACAGCTGAATGTCAACATGGGATTAACACAAAGTGTGCACACTTTCTTCTTGGAGCCAGCACCCTATCTTTATGAAAACTTCCGGTCTGACAAACCCTGTGTTTATCTTCAAACGCAGATTGATGACTTTATTTTACAGCAGTGTGAGCTCAAGTGTCTGAGTCACCGATGGTGAAACCGGGCAGGTGAAACCAGGCTGGGCGCATTCTTTGACTGCTCCACATTACTGAGCGCAACAGGATGTGCATTCACACAGCAGGAGTGGGGTAAAGGTGTCTTTAGAACAAAATGGCAGAGAAGTCCAAATTTATGTTTCAGACTGAAGAAGTACTTCTTCGGTTTAAATATTTACTGCGTATCTCTATAAGTTCAAAGTCTGCACAATTATTTCCATTACAGGAAACCTTCGTGTAGCCTTGAACTCCATAACAACGTGACTTTTTAAAACTTATACTGTGACAACAGAAAGTCTGAACACCTTAAATCTCTAAAGATTGCATTTTAAAATGATTTTTCCCCTGAAAAACCTATTAAAAAAAATATAAAAAGAACGTGCCGACCCAGTTTCATTTAGAAAAAGGCCTCATATCACACGCTGTATGAACACAGCTTCAGTTACTACAGTTAAGGTTTTACTTAAACTGTAAATGTGTATTAGTGGCCTACTGTTGCCATGTTTTCATGCTTACACACACACACACACACACAAACGTGCATGTTTGGTCACACGCGTGCAAAATGGTCAAACACACACATCAAAGCTAAAAATCTAAAAACTGAAATGACACTTTTTATTTCTCTCCTCTCGGCGACTCACCTCAGTCGCTCCAGACACTCCAACACGTGGCGCTGGATGTTTTCGTCTTTCTCGTAGGTCTCCAGCAGAGAGATGGCATCGTCGTGGTTCTGGCAGTAGATCTTGTACACCTCTTCCAGCTCGGCTTTGAAGTCCAGAAATACTTTTCCTGAGAGCACGGGGCACAGAAACAAGAAGGTCATGTGTTCATTCAAAATAAGGAATAGGGGAGGAAAAGGCCCAATATGTTTTACTAATATGGAAAATTACACCAAAACACACAGAAAGGTCTGAACAGTTGGTACAGACAGAAATCTGAACTGTTTGGGAGCAGTAACAAGTTGCCAGTGACTTAAAAAACATCGCTGGGATCATTTTTCCAACTTTCTACTGAACACAGCAGTTCACAATATCACCTTAAAATGCATTCAAAGTCTCCCTCAGCCAATAAAACTTGATCAGGTGACAGTATATAGTCCACACATGAATAAAGTACAAAGCACAGCGTGCAGAAAGAAGCTATCTGATCGGACTGTGGGTGAAAACAGTTATTTTATAGGACTTATCTCTTACCAATAGAGTCTGTGTCATGCAGCGTATCTAAGAGACGTTGTGACAGGTCTATCACAGAGCTGATGTTGCCAAAGAGCCCATCGAAGTCCACGTTCTTCACCTGTAGGGCCGTGCACAGAGGAAGTGTTAAGAACAGCGATAAAAGTCCACGCAGAGGTTGATTTTTAGCATATTTTGTGCATGTAAAACTTGATTTTCTTGATTCAGAAATCTGATTACGCTAGAGCTCTGAGATAGAAAGCACACTATGTAAACACCTTATCAAAGTTTTCATTCGCTGCATTTTTCACAAAAGATGACAAACAACATCTTAAAGTGAAAGTCTTACACTGCTTTTATCTTCTGCTACTTAAATTCAATTCAAATTTTAGCCTCTCCGCCTACACTCCACCTGCACACGTCCATTTTATCTTGCGTTTTACCTGCTTCTTCTGCAGCGGCTCGATGATCTCCGCCACACACATCTGCAGGTCTTTGACGTAGTCCTTCTCCGTCTGCAGCAGCTCCTCGATGACCTTTGACCTCTTCTCCAGCATCCTCAGCTCTGGATCCTCCGTGCCGGCTGCGGGGGTGGAGTCCGAGGTCGTGGTGGAGTCCAGGGTTTTTGGTTGGGATGACAGGAGGGTCATCTCTGGAAAGACAGAGGAGAAGATAGATTCGGCTCCATCAGTGCTTACAGTTACATCTTTGCTATCAAGAACTATTATTTCTGACTAGATTTAAGACAAATCTATGAATTTCTTCTCATATATGCATCAATTTCTGCTCCTTTATTGCTGTGAAATTGGCACAAACTCAGCTTGTTGTTGTGGCAAAAAAGTAACAAAGGAGTTACTTTGAAAAAGACCAAAAAGAGAAAGAGCTAAAAGAAAAATGTTCCCAGAACATGTCTCCATTCATTGTGCCAAAACATACTCCTACCCGCCCACCCACCCGGTCCTCCTTTTACTCTTCGTCTTGTCTGACCAGCTTTTGATCAATGTCTCTGCTATCACTCCCAGAGGGCTGATCTCCGGGGTTGCCTGGGACTGGAGGGAGAGCCTGGTTTATGCACCACTGCTTTTTATGAATGGACCCAAAACTGGAGTGGACTCAGGCTCTTTGTGTGTGGCACAATGGCCTGTGACAGCAACTAGAGACATACAGGCTCTCGGGGACCGGGCAGACATTAAAGAAGTGGCAGTTAGTGGGTGACTGAGGGAAGGGAGATAACTGTACTGCAGACTGATGATACATGGTGTACAAAACAAAAGGCTAAATCTGACACACAGGGTTGGACGTCCACAAATATCTTCGATCGTCACATCTTCTTATCTGCACATTATTATTAGTGAGCTCTTAGGTTAAATTCTATCTTTCATACTGACAACAAATCCTGTAGCTTATAGCTTACTCTTGCGCCGTAGACCACCGGTGTTGTCCAAAAGCTATTAAAAACACAATAAGCCACACAGTTGGACGCACTGACATGTTGCTTCATTACCATGAACTTTAGCACTATGGTTTCAATCCCACATACACTGTCCCACTGCTGTAAACACTCGCTACAATACCAAATCTGCAGCTGAAAATAGTGCCCCCCAAAATCGACTATTTACTTTAGGAAATGATTTATGCCTTTTAAATTATGAGGGTATATGTTTATGACCTATTTTATTAAGATTTACGACATCAGGAGGAACAAATGGGCTTGAGGTTGAGAGCCTTAGACCATAAAGTCATAAAGTATGACGAGATGGACAAACACAATGTGGGTTTTGGTCTTTTTATTTGTTTAAAAATAAAATAAAATGATTATTAGGAGACTTGTTCTTTAAGCGTGTCTGTGAGCAAAAGTTACTAGGAGGTTAGTTTCACAAACTCAGAGTAGGTCAGTGTGATATTTTGAGGAGTTACCATAAATAAAGCCGCGGAGGGGGTGGAGGGTTGTTACACCTCGGTACAGGAAGATGCAACATGTTCTGCGTTATGCTGCCGGACGGGGGGGGGGGGGGGGGGGGCGTCCCCCCCCCTCAATGAACAGATGCTGTCAGAGGCTAATGAATTTAACTCCGCTTACCCTAATGTTACCCCGTGCACTTGCAAATTCGTGCATGCGTTAAACACACAAAGCCAGACTGTGCTTCAACATCACTATATTGTTGAAAATCATACAAAAGCAGTTCAATCTTTTTGCAACATTTGTTCCAAAGTGTGACTGCTTACACAAAAAAAATATCTGCTTTGAGAGAAGACTGACGCACGAGGCGTCATTCAGAGATTTTTAGACTTTTAGGCAAACCTTTAAAAAGCTATCACACTTTGTGAAATGAGTGTCTGATCCTTGGGCCTTTTTGTCTCCCTCCCACCCTCGCTCTCTCTCTTCACGTGACTTGGTTAAAGCTTGACTTAAAGCTGCTTTTCTCATCGCTATCTCCCCTGCAGCATCCCTGCCACTCAACAACAACACTCGAGTATTTCCCCCGCTGATGAGAAAATAGTTCCCGAACGGGTTTTTAAAGTCAAGCAGCAACACAATGCAAAAGAGGGGCCCGAAAACAAAAGGCCGGGGGTTTAATTGGAATCAATCGGCTTATTCCCACGTTTGATCCTCTTCTCACATACATACACACACAAACACATCACACGCTCCACTTCACGTGCTTAAATACGCAGCCGTTTCCATCAGAAGCAACCTGTGACCAGATTTTGACCCACTTCTATGGAATTCCACTTTTCTTTGTCCCGTGAAGTATTTTCGAAAGAGTGTGCAGGCATTGTACACTTGTTTGCACGTTTTCACATGCGGGCACACACGAAGTCAAACAGTCGAAGTACAATTCATTCATTTCAAATCCAGTGCACAGCAAACTGCTATTAGAAGCTGGAATTTACTCTAAAATATTCTCCATCGGACTATTGCATTTGAAAGAAATACATGACTACAAACAATCACAGGTGAGCTTAGGTGTAACAAAAGTATTTTGGCATGTGAAACAGGATCTGCCTGTGTTGCTCGGCTAGTGTCTACTGAATCACACACCTGTGACTGGATGCCAGCAATCAGAGGGACGGACAGCTCACTGCAAACAACAACCTGCTGCTGAAAAGCTCATCGCTGACTGCAAATTCAATATCTGCAATATGACGACCAACAGAGCTGATAAGAAAGCTGCTAACCGCACATAATGTTCTAAAAACACTGTATTGGGAGAAACGGGTTTGGAAAAGATGTTCAAACTTTACAGATGAAAAAAGTAAGCCTTGGGTGTATGCTTTATCTCTCAGAGCACACACACCTATACACATACTGGAGAATTGGCATAACATGGATGTTCATGTACAATCGACTCTTTGAATATGGGAACAAGGGAAACCATGGATCATGACTCTCCAGGGGGCTAGTGGTGTCTGTATGGAAACTCGACAGAAAGAGGATTAGAAAATGAGTTGCATTCAAATGCTGACCTGGTTACACATATTAGATAGTTCAGGAAATAAAACAAAGAGACTGTGTATGTAATCTCTTCAATTATAATGAGGTTATGGGGTACAGATGAACTGTACTCCTCACTGAATGTCTCCCTATCTGCTGGACTGGAAAGAAATGCATTAAAGCTACAGGATTCCTCTTTATTTAACATATGTGGTGTGTAAAAATTAAAAAGCAAACTGGTGTTTTATCCACACGTTGTCTGTCCTTTTGTCTTCCACTACTCTATAAAAGTCTGTTTGTAAAGCACGAGAATCCACAGGTGGAATCAATAGCAGAGCCGGGCCTGTTTCCAAAAAGCAGGTTCACGGAGTCATCTGGATCTCTTTGCAGAGTAAAAACCTCTTTTTACAAATGCTCATGTATCAGATTTAGGCGAAGGTTTGGAGGTTTAGTCAGGGAAGAACTCTGGACACTTCTTGCAACAGGAAATCAGACATTTTATAAATTGTTTCACGTCTGAACTAGTTCCTGATTGCCATTACAACACCTTCTGAATCACATTTAACACTCAGCTTAGAGTTAAAAATAATATACAGTAGACTGGATTGCTGGCTCAGACACACCAGGGAGTGTACTTAATCTAACAGCACTATAAAATGAGTCAGACAACACCTTTATCTACCATGCACCTTCTCTCTCCAGACACTCTGTATGGCTACTTTAGCACAAGTCATCAGGGATTACCAAAAACCTGAGTAGCAGAGATCAGGTGGCTCAAACACATAAGAGCTCAGCCACAGTGCATGCTTTAAAGTTGCACAAAGATTAGTGAGATCGTGACTGGAGTGAGTTATCTCCCACTACTCCCACTATGATTTATGGTTAATGTGTATTATCTCATTTCTATGGAATCAAGTGTTGCAAGTATAACCCAAAAAGTACTGCTCGGCCCGTTTTACTGCATGCAATGATACATTCAAATCTACCGTGTCCAGCTGGGTTTAAGTTTTGGTTAGGCAAAAAGAGTTTCAAGAAAAGCATGTTAATGATAATAATGATAATTTTGCAGTCTCTTATCAATGTTTTTTTTCCAAATAAATAATAATGAAACTGAAATTTTCTCCTGAAATCCATAAAATAAGAAATTTATTCCCTAAAATTCACTGATCTCTCTCCAAGGCGCTGCCTCGCACGCAGACAAAAAGAGAGCAAGAGGGAGAAAAGAGAAGACGATGAGGCTTCACCCACCTGCTGCTCGCAACTTTCTTCAAACCACTTCAAAAACAAGTGCACACCCCCCCCTCAATCACACACACACACACACACACACACACACACGCATACACACACTGCGGTTCAAACAACGCCACCCATTCTACGATAGTCCATTGTCAATCTGAAGTCCAGCTCCTGAGCCTTGTGGAGGACTGTGCGTCCCGCTGCAGAAACTCCATTCCAGACCTCCAATTACCATGAGAATGGATGGGAACCCACCATCATTAAACACAAACACACACACAGACACAGACACACACACACCAGGGAGGATGACCACTCTGGCAGACAAAAAAACCCGGAGCTGGAGCTGTAGCTGTCTGCTGCTTCACCATGCCGCATCCCACATCCATACTACATACTAATCATGACAGTGTATTGTGTTAGCAGCACAGAAATATGAACATACGCACAATATGTGTTTCAAATGTGAGTCTGGCTTTGAAAAGCTGAAGCCAATTAAACTTCACAAAGAGACAACAAAACATTTCACTAAGATTTAACACTGTCTTTTAATCACTGCTCACTCTTTAACAATTTTTCCAGCTCTCTTCTGAGCACACTCATAAACTGAATTTAATATGCTTTATCTGCTTTTGAGTATAGTTTATTTTCTAGAACGAACACAGTACACACTCTAATTTAAAACTTGTGAGCTGTCATATGGTATGCTACAATATAAGTTGGCGTATCTTAAAAGTCACATAGATACATCTGTCATGACCAAAATGCTTCATGAGGTTAACTATATATAGCCAGAATGTTGATTTCTGTCCTTTAACAGGTGTTACCTGTGATTAATTAAACTTATTGAGCTTATTTGATCATTTTTGAAAGACGTCTAAATTGAAATTTCATATTTCACATACAAACTTTTGGAAATTTAGAGAATGACCCCGTATTTACTGTTTACCCTCCATTTATCTGGCCATGCTTCCTTCAGTTTTCACAGCTGCTTTTTCTGATCATTTCTAAGTTGCTACACTGCATGAACTCACATTGGGTTCCTCTGACATTTATTAGAGGTTATGCTGAATGGGATGTGTCAAGTCCAGTGAAGTCTGGTCCGGTTCTTGATGGATCTGTTTCATGTTTCACAATCTACTGACACCTGACCAGGCTCCTCCTCTGACAGGCTGAAATCTATCAAAATTATGATGCACTGATTCACCCTTTTCCTCCCAAATCCTCCCAGGATAGCTTGCACTTAATGATGATGACTTTCAACTCTTTTATATCATCTATAAGTGAACTTTCTAGATTCTCTAACTCTTTAGAAAATACCTCTTTTGAAGCTCTTGTCACTTGTCTTTGTTGCACAGCTGTAGCAAACCCAGTTTTCTAGTAACACTTCTCTGAATTCGCACTTTGTCGCCGGCGTGCTACATAAATAGCCGTGCAAAGTCAAAAGTTTGCCCCGCACAGAGCGCTCTAAGGTCAGACACAATCGCTGCTGTGTGTATTCTGCTCCAAAGTTCACAGCAGACTGCACAGTCGCCTTGGCAACACGAATAGCGGGGGCCCTCCTCATATCAAGCCAAGTTTTGGAGCGCAGGGAGTGGCTTGGCTGAAATGATCACATGGGGGGTGAACTCAGTTGAGACATGAAGCATACTTGAAAATAAGTTCATACAAGCTCCCAGACTCTAGAAATGGAAATGCCAACACTAGCAACAGTATTAACCTAACAAGCCATGACTTGCAATTAACAAAGGATGCATTAAAAAAAAAAAAAATCCATGACGCTGATAGCTGGGTTAAGATAACTGTGTCAGCACAGGCAGTGTAAATATTAGCAAGACTTTTAAAGGGTGTCAGACTGTGGCCCTTTCACATGTTGACTTTGTGTTTTAGAGTTTCTGTCTTTGCAGAAACAAACAAAATTGTACATTTTGAGCATCTTTTCTCCTGAGCAGGCGCACACAAAAGGCTTTTATTTTGTAATATCCCAGCCTTTTGTCCAGATTTGTACCACCAACTGTCGCACCAGGTAAACAGTCCCTTAAAAAAAAATGTTGAAAGGGGAGTTTATTCAGTGACATACCATCCTGTTTATCTCTTTTTAGGGGTCAAATGTCAAAAGGTCACATTCCTGCTCCTGGCAGAATCTCACAGCAACCTTTATGTAACATTGTTGGGAATCCCTGGTAATTACAGCCCTCCATTCAAATCACACGAGTCCTGACAAAAGCAGGTTGTGTACTGATACATGTAGCAATCAGTAACACGTAATCCTGCATTTAGTGTCAGACAACAAGAGATGCAACTCTTCTTGTTTCCAGGTGGGTACAGCCACAGTCTAATTTACATGTTGGATAAAGGAGATGCTACAACGCTGCATGGCAAATAGGACCAAGACTGTGATCTCCGGCTTCCTTGGAATTTCTCATTTCTATAACGAACAATGTCCAATTACTTCAAGAGACCATCAGTTTTGCATATGTGCAGAGAGAGCTTTAGGAGGAACCAAAACCATTAAGCTGTAGTAACTTCAGGTTAATGGAGAAGGAGAGGACAATGGGTCTACTGGGTCACAGACACACTAGTGCAGCATTGAAATATTTCTAAATGCAAAAAAAAAAAGGCCACCTGTGTGGGAAAATATTTCTTCCTTCAGTACAACCTGTGTGGGAGAACTGCCGTTAGTCTCTGAGATGACTGGACTTGCAGCATTGCACCTCTTGCTAATTGTAGGACAAGTAAAGACAACGATCTGCCTGCGGGCTTTACAAGTTTTCCCACACTGAAAAAAAAGAGTTTAAATATCCTACTGTATGAATAAAGGGCAGGGTGACGAAATGCTTTCAAAATCTAACACCTCGTTTATTTAATGTCTTACTGCTGTAGACCAAAAAGTAATCTCCTCAATGTAAACGACATCTAACAAGAGCAGAAACATTACATTACAACAGACAGTTATACTGATTTTTATTGCTCTGTGCATATTCAAAAACTGAACCAACATACAAATGAACTGACTTCAAATGCAACCTGTGATCATCTAGAAGAAATACTGCATTGACATTGCTATAAGTTGCTCTGTTCATACAGCCAGTGTCTGAGATTGACGCCCTTTTTACTAACAAGAACCTTTAGCACTTTACCAAAGAGGAGAACAAAATAATCACAGCAGGCGTAAATAAGCTGAGCTAATGCCATAATAGCTAAGATCAACACCTGTAACTACTCTGACAGGTAGAACAAATCAAATACAATAACTGGGAGCTTTGCCACAAATGAATATTCAAACAAGTTCACATGTTTAAGTCTGCTGATACACCAAAACTGACAGCGATAGTTTGTCACGGACAAATATTTACTGACCGAAGCACAGAGTGCAGAGAGGAGCACAAAACTCTTTTGGAATAACAACGCACACATCTGAAAGTGTCTGTCACACACAGTGACATGCTTAGCAACTAGTTGTCAAGTGTGATAGCTATACAGATTATCAGGAGAAGGGACTACAAGGAAATTTGGGGTAATTACTCCAGTTCTGGAATATGACATTTATAGCTGTACACTGCTACATTTACATGAAGACGACGTCCATAAAAACTGACTATATTTCCGTAACCTATGTCTTCCTCGTGGATAAAGAGTAAACTAGTCATGAAGGGAAAGTCCACAAGGTCAAAGATCAGCTGGTTGTCTTTTCCCACACTTCTGTCTAAAAGGTACAGATAATATCAGTCTTGTTGGCTATGCGGGTAGCAGTAACATTATCCAACCCCGAGCTGAAGCTACAGAGATGTGACGCTGATGTGCTGGAGTCAGTGTATGCGCGCCTGTACTAACACTCTTACTGTTTTGGATGTAAGTATATCAGGATTACTAATGTGGAGGGTTTCAAACTCTTCCACAACAAAACACGTCTGTGTCAGCCACATCTTTGGCTCACTTTTTTTTTTCTGCTTGCCAGCAGTGAAATTAGACGACATCTTTAGAGCGATGCTGTCAGATTTGAGATCTTCTCCAAAGATTTTCTATCTTAACTCCTAACCCGCCCTCCCCCCCACCCGACCCCCGTCCCGGTGCCCTCCAATAGCAGCAGACTGCTCGAGGATTACAGAAAACTCACACAGCATACGCTGCCAGATCATAACAGGATGACGACACACTACTCACACGCATACAGACGCTCAAACATTGCCCATCTGGCAGAAGACATTAAAAGTTCGAGTGCTTCCAAAAACAGAAGTCAAGCTGCATATTTAATATTTTTCAAACAATAAATAGGTTAAAGATGAACCGTTTATATTCCTGCAAAGAAACATATTTGGCTTATTATGTTGCCCTCTTTGGACGATGTGTAAGCCTGCAACAGGAGCACATGCAGACACATATAAAGTTCATAATGCAAATTATAACTACACCAAGAAGTCTAGTAGCTACACTGATCAGCAGCTATTGTTTGCTAGACTAGGTCTAATATCTAGCACTGGATTACAGGGAACAAAGGGCCTTATACATGCTCAAGGCCCATCTCAGAAAGCCTCAGCATCACCTCAATGTCACTGAATCATAGCGTAAACCCAATAAGCTCTTCAACAATATGGCCTAATGTTTTTAGCCATGCAATCAAATGCTTCACTCAGGGCAAACCCCTGACAGAGCTGAAACAGTTTAACAAGATTAAAGGATGACAAGACACTGCAGAGGCAAGCGTGCATGTGTGTGTGTGTGTGTGTGTGTGTTTTGAAAAATGGCGTCATCCCTCCAATAAGCCCCCACGGACCTCACTTGCACACACACACACACATACATACACACGCACACACAGTATCAGTCTAGTCTCGCAGTGAAGGAGTCAGGCCAGTACTGGCCACCGCCTGGCACCAGACAGACCCCCGTCCACTCACCATGCTGACGCTAGGGATTAATACTTGGACTCCTGAAATGGATGTGTGTGTGTGTGTGTGTGTGTGTGGCCATGCGTGTGTGTGTGTGTGTGTGTTTCTAGGTGACTGGGGGAGGGGTCGTGGGGCGCCACCTGCTTCTTCTCAGACACGACAAAGTGAGTCAGGAGAGTGCTCTCTCTTTCGTCGATTCCTGAAGAAACACACTCGCACACACACACCGACCTCCTGATGTTGTCTCAGTTTTTTGTGTTTACAGACTATAACAGTTCATCGTATCTCAAGCGAACCCTAATCATCCCAACACACCACGCTCACGACTATCCTTTTAAGAACTCTGTCCACGCTGTACTCTTCAAACATTCTCAGTGTTAATCATCGTTTGGCTCCTTATTTAACCTCAATGCTTTGAGTGCTGACCCACTGGGATGTGTCCATAGGAATGAAAGCTGGCATCAAATGCTCCTAACAAGAATCAAGAAACTTTAGACGATATCCGATTCAGACAAAGCTCTTAATTTGACACTGATGCATTGCACACACACCTTTTTTTCCATTAAGAAATCAGTTAAAAGATGTTTATGTTGCCCAAACTTCACTTCAAACAGTCAATTGACACCTAGTCACGGATTTAAAGGTTTGAATGGGTTTTTCTTTCTATGTTCACAATCAAAATCTAAAGTTTGGTTTAAATAACAAACCTAAGTTGACTGTCCACGAAAATGGGTTTTGTAACATTTAGGGTGAAATGTATAGAGTAAATAAAGATATGGTTTGTAAGCCAAACGTACTTGAAATTATCTCTAAAACAGAGTCACTTCATTCACCAAGAATTACAGAATGAGCCTGAGTGACAACAACCAAGACGTGACCGACCATTCGCTGACGCAAGAACTGAACAGACGAGTTATGTGTGCACGTAGCATCGGGGCTGCAGAGAATGGCAGAAACCTTCAGATGTGGAGAATGACAGCGGCAACAAGAACCAAGAGTCCACAAAACCTGTTCTGCAGGTTCTTAGGCTGACAAATACCTGACAGTACACTTTCCTGTGAGACAGGTGATACTGACACACACACACACACACACACACACACACACACACACTTTCTAATCAGGGGAGTCTGGCCAGTCAGCACTTTGAAGCCCCCAGTATTGATTACAAGAACACATCTGGAGGTCACCAGTAACAAGAAGTGTGACAACAAAGACTGTCGGCGTCTCCACCCTTTTTTATCTACAGGGGTTGGGAATGACAAGAATACTTGGCAACCATGTGTCCTCTTTTGTTTTTCAAGATCTGTTTAGTATTGTAGAACAGCGCTTTCTCTCTTACTACTGATTGATCTGAACTCTCTAAAAATTAGATTTAGAAATGCTCACACAACCACTGCAAGTGCCTCATACTGTGCAAACACACCATATGCACCTGAGTGCATAGAAAAAAAAAACTTCTTCACATGACAATATCCTTGTGTTTACCTTGCTTTTGTTTCCTTGTGGTTGCAAACTGGGACTTTCGCAAGGAGCTTGGAGCTGTCTTCCTGTAGACGCTGTTACGATCTAGTGAGCCCACATAAATGGGCTTGCGACCCCGTTTCGAACCAATGCTCCCGGCGCTCGACTCATATCCCTTTTCCTGCTCGTCACCGTGCCGGTATATAATGGGATCCTCAAAAGAGTGCATTTCCCTGAGCGCCAACTTCTGGTTCTGCTGCTCAACCCACTCCTCACAGTGTGACTTCTGCTCTTTTTTAGGGTATTCCTCGTACGGCGCATCTATGGATATAGAGCGTAAATCTCGATATCTGTCTCGGGGCCTGTAGTGGGTACGTTCCTCTTCTCTGGATTTGCGATGGTCTTCATTCTCATGGTTGTAATGGTCCACAGGCCTCTGCTCATAGTGTTCCCGTGATCTGTAGTGGTCCCTCCTTCTGTAGTCATAGTGCTCATCTCTCCTGTCATCACCTGTATCCTTGTACCTGTTGTAGTGGTCCCGGTCCCTGTAACCACGGTGCTCTTCCAGGTCCGAGTCGTACTGGGCCCTTCTTTTACTGGTGTTAGTCTCCTCACCCCTTCTGTTATAGGCCTCCCTGTCATCCCTGTAGTTATCTTCTCTGCGGTCATATCGATCCTCTGCATGCCGGTCATAGTAAGGGTCCTTTCCTTTACGATCATAGTAGCGGTCCTCCTCTCTACGCTGGTAGTGTTCCTTTTCTCTGTAGTGATAGCTGTCTTTAGAGTCATAGTAATCCCTATCATGGTCATAATAGTGATCACTGTCCCTGTAATTGTCTCTGCGAGCGTAGGTGTCTTTATGATCATAGTAGTCTTCATATTCGCTGTTGTAACTGTCACGTTCTCTCTCAGCTTTACGTTGTTTCCTGTTGTCATAGTATTGCTCCTCTCTGCTCTCATAGCGCTCATTGTATTTCCTGTCATAATGATCCCTCTGCCTGTATTTATCCTTATGATCGTACTCCTCCAAGTCTCTGTAACCTCTGTGGTCATAACGTTCAGCGTAGTGGTCATTTTCTCTAACACGATCATCTCTTCTCCTTCTGTCCGCATCCAATTTATCATACCTTTCTTGAGTTCTTAAGTCATTACTGTCTTTTTCTTGAGGCGCTCGGCTGTAGTCCTCAGGGCCCTGGTAAAAACAATGTTTGCCTTTTCCCCATTCAGATATCCTTACATCTAGATGACCATCCTGTGAACCAGGGTGGAAGTAAACATCCTGGGTTTGAGGCCTCTGCTCATTGGAAGCTGCTTTGTACCGGTCATCGTACTGGGCTTGATTCTCCAATTGTACTGGCCATGGAGGTTGCACATGCACTGGAGACAGCATCGGCCCACCTACAGGTACCATCATGCCTCCATGTACTGGCATAGGACAGCCTGGAACTGGAACTGGGTCACCAGGACGTGCTACCATGACTGGTCCTTGAGGCTGCCCATGAGGAACTACTCCATATCCAGGATATCCAACCTGTTGCTGCTGAAGCTGCAGTTGGTGTAGTTGTTGTAACTGTTGCAGATGGGCCATCCGCTCCCTCTCCCTGGCCCAGCCAGCATCTCCCAGGTCCTCCACACTCTTTCCTCTCCTTACCGGGACACCAGCTGCATAGTTCCAATCCACTGGACTAAACATGACTGGGTTTCCATAAACCACCGGGCTCTTCATGGCTCTTGATCAAGCCTACCTGGTGCAGATAGGGTTTCCTGTTCAACGTGGCTTATTCCCTCTTTCCAGAGTCCTGCATTCCATAACAAAGCACTCCGGGAGACTCCACCTGTCAGGCATATTGTCTGTAACTCTCCCACTTGTTTTCTCTGTCTTCTCTCCACTGCCTCAGCAGGACTGCCTGGCCCAAAGCACCTCCCAGCCGTCAGTGTAACTAAATCGCACCCTCCCCACAGCTATCTCAGCGAATCGTGGAAGGAGAAGGGGGGTAGGGTTATTGAAGGAGGGGCCTCCTTGGGTTAATGATTCAGTGGAGTCACATGAGTGGAGGATTAGCCCAACAGCCCCTCCCATTGTTTCAATTGGCTAGTACCTCTGTTTGCAGGAAAACAGTCTGCCTGGAGATTTTCTTTGATGGAAGATGGAGACAAACTTCACCGTGTGCATTTGACAGGCTTCAGACTTTGGCACCAAATGTTTTGTTTTTGACTGCCATGAGCAATCCTCCATCCTTCCTCATATCCGGTTTTCTTTGTTTCCCCACTTCCTGTGGGTTTCACTGCAATATTCACCAGGTCATTAAGGCAGCGTGTACTGACACAATAAGTGATGCAGCTCATTTCAGTCTGCATACAACTCAACCTTGGTCAGAAGGGCATGATATTTGCTGGTAAATTGAAACTGAACAAGAAACTGACCTCAGTCAGTCGTTTAACTTTGCCCTACACTTCAGGGACAAGCAATCATTTCCACATGAAGACAACCCCTGATTTTGTTGGAGCGATGACTGAGTGTGAACTCTAGTTATTATATTTAGACATTAAGAGTCAGTCAATGAGTGGAGAGATTTCTGAAATTACACAGCCTGATTAGGCCAGATCTACTGAAAAAGTAGCTGCTGGTGTGTACAATGAGCTATTGTTGAAGACTGTCCCCTCTCGCAGAAGAGACACGATCTTTTAGTGTGAGAAAAAACTCAGGCCTATTCATAAAGCTGGAGTATAATATATCCCTCCCCCGCTTCAACTCTCCATGAAAGAGGCAGGCACTGAAGGGACAGGTTTAAAAGGACTTGCGCACACTCAAGTGCACGTGATACACACAGACAAACACATGTGGGATAGTATCAATTTACCATCAATTCAAACTGTTTAAAGTGTAATTAGAGGCTGGAACTAGTTTGTGCTATGAATACCAAAGTTTTTTTATATATATTTTCAGTAAAACCAAACTTCTGGTTTGATTAAACTGCTGTTAACTTCGAGCCCAGCCTAGATAAACCTTCTCAAAACAAGAGGTTATATAATTTATGAATAAAACGCTTCACAAACATCACATTTATGGAGCCAAAGCATAAAATCTGACACAAACAGAGACACGTTAAGAAGAAACAAAGACTTTAGATTCTGTGTATACACTACAAAATACCCTCTTACTGGACAAAGTGTGTCTTGTTTACAACAAAACAAGTGAAAACCCTGCAAGTAATCTTGTTTGACTCCAGTGAAATTTACCACTAAACAATTTAAATAACTAAACTGCCTTGTGACAAGAAATAATTTCATTTCATTCATTTTTTTGATCTTTGTTTTGTAAAGGAAATGAAAATGAAAGTGTTGTTAATCACTGATAAGATGGAGATTTACTATAAACAAGCCAAAACCCATATTTCACACAGACACGCGGTTTCGCATGATAAGGCCAAGCATAGAAATCTTACTTAGACATTGTTCTCTTCTTACGTAAAGCTGTTTAATTATCAGTGTCGAACATCTCAGCTTTCAGGAGCAGAACACAACCGAAACTGTGTGTTTGTGTACGTCCAACAGCTTTAGGAATGTTACATACAACATTCCTCTTCTGTGGCTGTGTTAGCGCAACTAAACGAAGCTATCGAGGACGTTCAACACATCTAGAAGTGTCCAGGTGTAAAGTTGTATATCAAACTGACGTCTCCCGGTTTATTCGGAAACCCGAAGCTGAAAGAGATCCTCCAAACAGCGTTAAACAGATCAGGCAGTGGTGTCTTGGAAGCTGATGGAGGCGTTTTAATGGTGGGTTTAAAGAATTAAAGGAGGCTGAAGGTCAAAGAGCTTAAATAAGAAAAGAGGAAGCAAAAAAGAACCTGCGCTAGTGTGTGAGAAAGCACATTGTGAACTGATTTTCCAGAAGCGTCGTCATATTATATGACTCAATGAATATCAGTCATGATATGATGCATACTAGGGGAAGAGATACCAAACCAATCAAATGCACATACAGAATAATATGTTTTGTGATTCCCTTTGGAAGTACACGTCAAAACATTGTTTTTGTACATTATTCTATCACTTCCTGCCAAAAGAAGGAAGTATTTTGGTTTATCACCATTTGGTGGAATTGTGTCATGATTAAATGATCTTACTATGTTCTCATTTTTCAAAATTTGGTTCTCCAAATTGATGATTCTGAGCACAAAACCAGTGAAATGTTTTGTCAGACATAATGTAAAACAATACAACACAGCTCACACTCACATTAATCTCTCACTTTAATGTTG
The DNA here is from genome assembly GCA_028641955.1 of Protonibea diacanthus. Taxonomy (NCBI): domain Eukaryota; kingdom Metazoa; phylum Chordata; class Actinopteri; family Sciaenidae; genus Protonibea; species Protonibea diacanthus. Next base: position 15,067,616 of record CM053996.1, on the reverse strand, counting down.
TTGTTGTGCAGAAGAATGGACTCTGGACTTGTCCAGAGACATCAGTCACACTCCGTGAGCATATACTTGTTTTTTTTTTTCTGGTTTGAGTTTCATTATTAAACCTCTTTAAGCCTCTACGAGGACTTTGAACTGACCTCAGCGCAGTGAAGTGCAGGCAGAGCCCAATGTTGAAATTACTCCCTGCTTTACAACAATAAGCTGCCATTGTCTTCCAAACGTCACACTCAGGAACACACCCTTCAAAAGCACGGAAAACACTCACTCCAGGGTGTGTGTGTGTGTGTGTGTGTGTGTGTGTGTGTGTGTGCATGGACACAGCAATATGATGACAAACATGTTTTTTGTTTGTTAACAAAGATCTTGAGACTACTCTTGATGTGTACACAGTTATATAAGATAAGCATGAAAATGGAAACATAACATCCTAATAACAAGTCATACTAAAATCTTTTGTGTCTGACTGAAGTGTTATTAATAATTACCATATCAAACATTCTCCACTGGGAGTGTGCTTGCCTGTTTTTCCTTTCCAGGTGCTGAATCTAAACTCAGATCATGTCACCATCTTTCTATCTCACTATCTCGTCATTTGCACATGTAACAGTGTGGCAAATATCAAAGGAAGAAGAATGAATATTTCATTGTATTACTCTGAAAAGAGGGCGTCAGAACTCATGTAACGTGAGGCGTGAATGAAAACTATGTGGTTGCATGACCCTTAGAGACACACGTAGCCAATGGAAAGTGTTCCTGCCTTCGGGCTGATTCCTTTCATAGGCAGACGTCGTGATCATGGATTCGCCCATTGACAAGCATTGAAGAGTAATAGATAAAACCTAATAGGATATGAATCATTAGTACGCAATAAGAATAGAATCAAGACAACATTTTTTACTGATGATTAGTTCACTGGTGTGATGACAGACAAAACTAAAGTCAGTATTCAATTAGAATAATCAGTAATCAGATGAAGTGTGAATGAACAGCAGCCTCAGCTGCAGTCTGACAATCAGTCTGATTGATTGACAATCATTGAAGTAAAAAAAACATTAAATTAGCATCGGTAAGAATGAAACAGAGCTGAAACTTTTCTTACAGTGTAAAATGAGAAACATTAACATAACAAAGAAAAACAGTCGTTGGCAGTGATTAGAGTGAAAGTGTCTAAATGAATGAGGGCAGTGTCAACGTGAGAGATAGTGAGCTCTGCTGTTGGAAAGTTGATACAAGTCCAACCAGTGTCGAGCAACATCTACGGTATGGATAGATAATCAGCACAGAAGTAGAAAATAACAGAAACTGTTCATAGATAAAATAACCAGACATGCAGACAAGGGTAACTTTGGTGTTTTTCTAGATCTTATTTTCTCCTGCCAGTATCGAGTGAGAGTGCCGCAGCCAGCAGAAGTGAAACCAGGCTACAGCGTAATCATTCAAGTCCACGCTTTTGCACTGACGGGCTCAGATTGTTATTTTAAGTATCTGATAACATTATGGAAAGGATCCCCACAGAGACAGGCCTTTTTGTTTAACTAGAATCAGCTGTTATATCGCTCTCTTCAAAGCCAACAAACTCCAGTGACAAATTTCATTTTACGTGACTGAACATAGAAGTTTACTGTTGCCTCAACTCTTTTTACTCATTTTATCAATCTGAGCCTGTCAAGAATTTAAGTGGATGTACCTGATGGTGCGCTATCGCCCCATAGGGTTATATCGCAACCGCAGTTGCACTTTTGCCGGCTGCAGCGCTCTCATTTAATACTGGACCAATTTCAAAAATCAGTGTTCCCATTACTCACACACAAAAATACATGACAATACAGAAGGTATCGTTTAAGTCAATTTAATATGTTGATGTAAAAAAATAAGAATCCAGTGTTGCTAGAAAATGGCCCATTCATACACCGATGGTGCAGCCTTTAACCTGCAGACTGGAGGAGCCGGGAGGAGAAGTTGAAGGTAAAGTAACTCTGTAACTTTCTCAACAACTACTGTCATTTCCCTTGAGCAAGGCACTAAAACCTAAAGCTATCAGCAAGAGGAGAAGAACCGCAACAATGCTCGGTCCACACAACACAAGCTGTCAAACGGCACAACGTTCTCACGGATAACCTGACAAACGGCATCTTCAGTTCAAGCCTACCTGCTGCTCTGTGGGACCTGGCTTCCTGAGCGAGTCCAAACAGTGTGGAGAAGTGTGCCAGGGGCCATGTGACAGCTCTCCAAAGCCACACTTTGGCCATGCTGCCTCCACTACTGCGAAGAAATCCTAGAAAGCTCATCCAATATAACAGATGATGGAGGGTAAGGATGAAAGGTGCAGAGCGAGGAAACTGTGAGTAAGGTGAAAAAGGTAAGAGGGAGAGAGAGACGGGACTAAAAGAAAGAGAGGGGTGGAAAAAGAGACAGAGGCCCATGTCCATTGCTTACCCTCTCACTATGTGCAGGAATGCACCTCGTACCTATGTGAAAAAGTGTTGGGCTGCCAAAGACAGCACCGCGCACCCGGACTTTAAGGGATGGCGACCACAGAACTAGTACATGACTATTGTTTTTCATATATGTAAACACACTGGAGGCAAAACAGAACGATTTCTGTTCACAATTAATGAATCTGTCTGCTTTTCTGTGCCATTTTGTGTGTGATGATGTCGTGTAACCTGTCAGACTTCAAACTTTCCTCAAAACAAGACAAATCCGTTTCCCTTTCCTCCACCTAAACCCTGCAGCAACACGCTGCTTCTGCCACATTCGCTATACTTTTCTAAATTAACACTGCGGTGTGAGACAAAGCAAATTCCACAATATGCGCACACACACACACCCGCTCACACACACACACACACACTGTTATGATAACCCTTAATTTAAGTACACAATCCTCCTTCCGCTGATCATTGTGCACAGAAAATAGGGATGTCTTGTTTGCATAGTTAACAGTGGAATTTAAATAACTAGTGTCCGTGCATGTGTGTCTGAGTGTGTGTGTGTGTGTGTGTCGGAATAACGAGTCAAAGAGGAAATCTGCTAAGCACAGGCGGCTCATTTTTAGATTCCTGCTATATTACATTGTGTCTACAGTGAACTGTCATAACTTTTTGAACTGACCTGCAGGCAATCAGGCCTCAGAAGTGAGCTGTGACTTAGAGTAAAACAAATTCTTCTTTATTTGTCTTCTCTTCTGCATTATTTACAGCTAACCCCCCTCTGTTACTGCAGCTAACTGACTTGTCTGACTTCTTTGCTGCTGTTTGTCTGTTCACATGCTCAGAAATAATTCTGAGTGACATCATTTTAAGCTCACTGTTGAGCAATTTCAAGTGATAAATATAAAGATTTGTCAAATTTCAAACACAGAGATCTGTTCATAGGATGTAACTGTGTTGACTTCATTACATAACATAACAGTTTGATGTGTAAAAAGTATTATACATTACATCTACATTAATTGTTTCTTGTATCAACACAAATCTATTATCTGTTATGCATTAAGTGCATTTTTTTGTTGGCAATGTCTGTTGTCTCCTTTAGGACTGCAACTAATAATCTAATATAAGTTATACTGCAGATTATCTCTTGATTAATCGTGATATTGTTGAGTTCAACAGTTCAAAAGCCAAAGATATTCAATTCACAATGAAAACACTGAAAAACAGCAAATCCTCTGGAGAAGCTGCCATAAGCCAGTGTTCTTCTATCATTAGCGTTAACCTTTCCTGTGTGGCTGCCAGACGTTGGTCAAGAAGCACGGGGGGATGCCTTCCCACTGGGCTGAAGTTTGTATCGACTTCGGTTTTAACTCCTTTTCACTTCAGCAGCAGAGAAATGAGACATGAGAGCTCCTGAGTTGACTTTGAGACACCGTAGCCTTTTATTTAGTCGTGTACAGCAACCCGCACTGTACATTTCTTTCCAACCAAACCCCATACTGCTAACTTGCTGCTCGCAGAGAGATGTTTCTTTAAGCTAGAACTTACAATGAGAATAACCAACCAGGGTTCAGTACTGAATCAAACCCACCTTGTCTCCAAAATTCCATCAGTTTTGTGACGCTATACCTCTGGAACCTCCAGTTTTGGGTCTAACCAAAGACTACTGGTCTAGGAGATTAATGCTACGTTATTCCAATCACGTGTTAACTATCTAATAAATGTATAAAAATTTTCCCACTCCCAACCCACTGCCCAACAGTCTTACCTTGTAGCTGCTGCTGCTCCAGGGCCAGAGTCTCCAGCGTGTAGTTGCAGAACTCCAGGTTCTCCATGGCTTGCATGCGGGCTGTCTCATCCTCCTCCTCCTCCAACATGGTCCGGAGTTCCTCCGCTGTGTGCGCATAAGCCTCCATGTCGTGCTCCACCTCTTGTAGCCGTAGCAACAGCTGGTACCTTTCCTCCTCTTCCCTCTGTCTCTGGCTCTCCAACTCCATCTCTCTCTCCAGCTCTTTCTCGGCTTCCAGCTGGCACTGGATTTCGTGTTCCTGGGCAGCTGCGAGGTCGCCGAACTCAGCCTGACCTTCTGTTATTTGGTCGAGGACGTTTATGGGTGGTTCGTCAGGCGTGTAGAAGATGGGGTTGTTGTTGAGGGAGTTGCTGGATGGAGGAGCGGGATTTTGTCTTGGGCAACGAGGAGGGGGACGTGGAGCAGGACGGGCTGGTCTGTATGCTGGTGGGGCTGGGGGACGCTGGACTCTAGGACGAGGTGGAGGAGGTCGAAGGGTCCTGCGCCTCTCTAGTGAAGAAGAGGCCGAGTTTGACTGCAAGAGTTGGGGCACTGGTGAATGCAAGGAGCCTCGGATGATATCACTTTCATCGCTGTAGTCTAGAATAGAAAAGTGGCGTGAGATACGGGATGGCTGGGCCAGGTCACCTACACAAGACATGTCCCTGGAAGCACTAGAATCGACGTTAATATCCCTACATGAAGTAGTCAAGCTTTTCTCAAATTCGAAAAGCTGCTGGGACAGCTTGGTCTCCAGGTCACCAGCTGAGGTTGCCAGGTTATCTAAGGTGAACGATGTTGGCATTAAACCATTGGAGCCACGTGTCTTCTGTTGGGAACGCTGTGTCTCTGTACGACCCAGCATCATATCAGCATCACTGACGCTAGCGTGGCGAGTTATCTTCTTCTGCTTATGGCTCTGAGCAAGGTTAAATAACACCTGGCCAAGAGTGGCACTTTTGTTATCGGTAGTGGCACCATCCGTTGGTGGACTCTGGTAGTATCTGCTGTCCTTAGACCAACCAGACTGAGTGCTAGGGAGGGTTAGGCTGTGGGACTGTAAGGATCGAGAGTTACCGTTAGTATACCTAGACCGATTTGTGCCAGAAGATGGGTCATGGTGCCTATTGCTATGTGCAGGCGGGTTAGGCCGAGATGGGAGTTTAGGCCTAGCTGGAGGAGTGGATTTGGGTCTCTCAGGCCCTCTCTGTGTTGGGGCGACAGGTCTACGTGGATGAGAGTCCGGCCTGCTGCCCTCATCTCTCGATCCTCTGTTGTTAGTCTGAGCTCCGGTGTTTTTGTTTTCTCTTTGCCACCTCTGCTCCTCAGTCCTCTCAAAGTAGTCCAAGTCCCACACTGTGTGATCCTCATATGTCCTCCATTCAGGACCATTCTCTGGACCACTGGGACATAAATGGTCTGAGCTGTATTCAGAATTACAGCTGTTCTCTTTGTCTTCTTCCGGTTCAGCAACATTTGTTTCATCTGTGGTTTTCTGTCCATCATCCTCTATTTTAACGAAACGATGAGGAAAAATACCACGTCGCCCTCGCAGCTCGCCCTCCAGCCAACCATCCTCCAAAGTGTTTGTAAGGCGTATGCGATCACCCGTATCAAAGTCCAACTCGCCTGGTTCCATGGCCCGAAACTCATACAGTGCCACTACATAGACACCGCCCTCCTCTTCCTCTTCTTCTACTACAGACTCCTTCTGTTCCTCCTCCTCTGTCAAAAAAGTGTCTCGTTCTTCTACACCTTCCTCCTCTGTCCCCTCTCCTGCATCGTAAGGGTCCTCATAGCTAAACGCAGAATCACTGTTCAAATACTGGCAGTCATCTGGCTCCTGAGGAGATCGGAGGGGACCCAGGAGCTCCACAAACCCCTCTGGGAAGATGCCCCTACGACCCTCCAGTTCCCCCTGGTACCACCCAGGCTCAGGCAGGCCAGTGATGATGATCAAGTCCCCTTCGCGGAAGTCCAGCTCCTCATTGAGCTGAGCATGGAGGTTCATAAGTGCCCGGGCTTGGCCCAGGGCGTAAGGTGGGAGCTCTGAAGCCTGGGCCTGAGCTGAGCGTTCAGACAGCTGCCTGGATCGACCTGAAAGGTTCAGCTCCTTCACACATGACGTGGGGAAATGACCACGGACGCCCCAGGCATTACAACCACGCTGCCAGGTTTCGCCGAGGTTCATGGACCCTCCTGCCTCTCCGACTACCACATCACCTAGAGAGACACAGAATGAAGAGAATCACATTTATTATTCACTTATCTGACCTGATTCATATTAAAAATGTTTTAAGTAATAGTTATAAAACAGATAAGGGGAGATGCACAGACAAACGTCAGGATATGAAGGTAACACAGGCTGTCCTACCGGTTGATCTGATCAGTGTATGTATCTTGTTTATATCTGATATAATGATTATCTAGTTCTCTTAAAACAAGCCCATAGTTGCTGTTTGTTGTGCGACTTGACATAACATGAATGGCTTAAATGAAGTACTGGGTGTTTTAGACATTTTTGTCTGCATCCGGGCAACACTGGCCATATTACGTCTGAGTATTAAGTCATTTCAGATAACCTTTATTATTGAATTCCTAATAACTGTACCGGGGTCGGCACTGTTGGTAATATATCTGGGGATTCATGAATTATAGGAATGTTGACTGGTCAACCAGGAGTCACAGGGGTCACATTCCAAAGACCTGCGGCTCCGCCTCCCATTGTGTCTGGCATTAAAACTGGCACACAGCCAACAGGGACCATGGAAAATCATACTGGAAATGAACATTTCAACATTCACATGGCCAGTAAAGACGGTTTCCTATGTTTTCCACAATCCAGGAAGTGTTATTTATCTCATGGCGATACAAAAATGTACTGGAATATTGTTGTTGAGTAAATCTGGTCACCAGTTTAATCAAAATAAAATCAGAAATGTGTGTGCATGATATAAAAAAAGACACAAAAATGAACTGCTGATTAATTTTTTTGTAGAGATTTTGAGTTTTTTTTGTAGAGTAAAGTTCATAAACATGCTTTAACATAACCAGAAGTGTTCAAAGAAACTTTCATGCACAATTCAGTTCTCAGTACTTCCACTACTGCTATCACTACGACTACTAGCAGCATTTCTAATGACATTAAAAGACAATTAAAAGTTTTACCGATGTAAAGGATCTCTGCAAACATCAATGTTGCATGCCCGAGAGTGTTGTGAATCACAAATAAGAAAAAAACAAAACACTAATGTTATCATGTGAGACAGTTTATGAATGTAAAAAGAGAACAACTTAAAAATGTCTGTGTAGGTTTCAGTTTGACTCTGGGGACATCTAGTGGGGAGTTTAGGAAAGACACTTTGTGTGTTGTGTGTTTAGTGTCATTAGTATGCAGCGTTGAGGAAATTTGGGAAAAGTGGAAAAGGTATATTGCTCCTAAACGCCCTTCTTTTGCTTAATTCTTTGACATTTTTTCTTTTTTCTTAATATTTTTTTCTTGCGTAAACCCAATGTTCTGTTCTGTTAATATTTGTATATTTCATTAAAAAAAAAAAACCCTGTAAAGATCACTGTATAACTTTATTAATGGAAACTGTGTAAAGTGATGTAATATAATATGTGATTCTAAATAAAGACAAAATCTAGTCTGAGTTCTTTCCCAAACCAGAAACCAAATAATCCAAAATCTGATGCAATCCCTGTCTGCAGCTGTCTGTGAAAGTTTGTGAGAGGTTTTGGCATGAGTTCTAACTCGTCTTCAGAAATCCCCTCTGGGTGCACAAAGTGACCTTTACCTTCTTTCCGAATAAATTTCTGAGAAAAGCTTCAACAGACGTTACAGCAAAGGTTTCATCTTTGAGTTTCTGTGTGTGTGTGTGTTTCTAGCTCTGGGTCTGAATTGTTTGCGTTGATGATGATGAAATGACTGGACAATCTTTGACCATTTGAATACCGTACACATTTTCTTTAAAGTGGGATTCCCTTTCAAAGAGGATGCCACCAAGGAAAACCAGTGCGTTGTCTCCATTCAGTGTGATCTATTGCTTTATTAAAGTATGATTTGTAGAAATGATTACTACTGAAATTGGACTGTGCACAAAACCACAGTTTGATTTAAATAGTGGAAGGTCCCAGTTTGTGGCAGAGGAGACAAAGCATCTGGTCCCAACGTCCAACACAACACAGCTACACTTCAACACGAAACAAACAGTTTACCTGAGCACAGCGACCTCAACGAGTAGCGTTAAGCTAAGTGAGAAAACATGAGCCATTAGAGTTAACAGTAGTACTCTTTAAAACAGGCTTGTTTTACACCCAGTTACATCCAGCATCCTGTGCAAAACATACAAACAACAGATAACAAACCCAGACGTGTGTGCTGATAAAAGTCTTCATGCTTTATGACTAGGAGTCAGAAGTACTAGGAGTGATTCATACATCAGTCACCATTGTCTGCATGCAGTATGTCCGTACCTCTCTTCAGGGACAGGTTGCCCGGCTCCGCTGAGCTGAAATCATTGATGCACACATACAGTCTGTCTCCAGGCTTGGTGCTGGGAATGGTAACCTCTTCCACAAAGGTGCTGGGAAACTGACCTGTAGACAGGAGATGGAGGAAGTGAGCAGAGTGACAAACATCCCCTAAACATGCCTGATATTTCACATCCCTCAACACAATGACAACAATGATTGTTGCAACTCAGAGGCCTCCAGATGTAGTCCTAATTTCACTACAGACAAGGCTAGTGATTTACGGTAGTTTGCTGTAATATATCTGAAAATATATGCGTGTGTACTATTTTAGGAACCAATAACGTCAATATCAGGTACTACTTGATACCACAACTCAACTTGTTTCAGGAAAAATTGCGTGTAGCGGCTATACATTGCTTTCTTTTTGAGTTTTGCAGTGGTTACTAACAGCCAGCAGCCGACAGAACAGTTGGATAATTATTTATTTATTTATTTATTTTGACTTTCCAGGCAAGTCAAGCCAAGTTAAGTGTGTTTTCAAAGAACATTTAACCCACACGGACTTCCCATCTGCACATCTGCACTTCCCTTTTCTCATCTTCAGTGACGTTCCACTCTTGAATAGATTTCTGTGAATTTGACGATCAATGGCAGAGAAAGCAAAAGAGCAATGATAGGTACACTTCAGGGACGCATCTTACTCAGAATGCATTGCGATCTTTCACCGTTTTCTCTGCAAAGTGCACAAGTGAACATCAAACGATCAAAAGAAACATTTAATGTCTAAGAACCTTTTGTGAAAGTAAGCTATGCTACGCAACACTTAATTCCTCGCATTTCAGAGCAGTTTTCATTAATTATTCACAATTATCAGATTTGCGTATGGGCAAGAATGTTTCATTTTTAATCCTCTGCATCCCTCAAATCATTCCACTCTTACTCCTGTCATGCAATATGTTGTAGTGCTTTACAAATGTCAGAGAGGAAGAGAAAAACAGCGTGTCAACAATTATTAGAAAGCGTGGCTGGACTGAATTTTCCATTGTCTAAAGTGTTCACACATGTGCAAACCTCAGTGCCACAATTAAATACCAATAAATCACACACAGTTTTCAATATGGCTTGTTTTTATGATCAATAAGCTTCTCCATGTAGTTTTTAAATACATTTTTGTGGTAAACAAAGCACAACGTCTTCATCAAAGTATTCAATCATATAGGTTTATTTATAGTAATAATGATCCCGGACAGCTGGGATGGGCTCCAGCCACACTGTGACGGTTATAGATAATGGATGGATGAATGGATGATCCCTGACACCATACCTGTGACGCCATCTTTATTACCAAGCAACCAAAACTCATCCAGGACACTGAGCACCTCGATGACATCACCAGTGAAGAGCGGCAGCTCCTCGGAGACGCTGGGGAGAAACTCGAACACGGCACGCACCACCGATCCCGCTTCCATTACTCATAACCTGCAGAGGTAGAAAAAAGAGAGAGATGAAGTGATCATTCCCGCACTGTTTTATAATAAAAAAACAAACAAACACACAAAACAAAATGTTACGATTAACAACAAAATGACAAAAAACTTTAATAGGAAAATCTGAGCATGCAGAAGTTTTCCCATGAGGGAACGCGTCTCCGCTTTCTAAACTAGGCGCACCGGTGCTATTCAAAATCCTCACCATACAAATCAACAAACATAGGGAGTAAGCTTTTCGTGAAACAACACCAAATGAAAGGGGAAGTGAGAGCGTGAGAAACCTACAATAAAAAAAAAGGAGAGACAAGAATGAAAAAGTGCAAAAGAGAAAGAGAGAGCTGCACTTAAGACGGCTGAAGGACATTCCTCAACACTCTTCTATCCGTCTCCTGTTTCTCTGCTTCCGCATGAGGAAACAAGCTTTAAGAATATACAGCAAAATACAGCTCTGCGTATATATTTATTACATACACTGATATGCAAATCAATTATTCCAACGTAGCGTATGTTATCTCTGACCTTTGAGCCTCTCACGCTATTAGTCTTACGGTCACCAGTATGAGCCACAGTTTTGAAATTTCTCCATGCTTGGGTCATAAGATGCAACAAAAATAGAAGCGAATCATATCTTATTTTCTCACCACTTTACATCTTTGCTTGTGTTGAGGCTGTTGAAGTAGTTGCTTTAATGAAATGAATGCAGCACCAGAATGAGTAACACCAAGAAGGCTGCTGATCTTGGCTCTATTTTGAAATGAATGGCTCCATTTAAACTCCTTTCCAGTAGTACAATGAGCGGTTCAAGTCCTGTTCAGTGGAATACAATCACATTTAACAACTCACTGAACATCCAGCTCCTTTAATTGTGGTTAAATCTCCTAAATTTTGGTTGGAAACAGATCACACATTTGGCTTAATGGATGTCATTTTAAGCTCCTGTGTGCTCACATCTGACGCAGCATGTGTTTGCAATTGCTGATGACCGTCATGCAAGACATAAAAATGTGCCAGAATGTGATCAAAATATAATTATGCGTGCGAGAGGAAGCGGCGTATTTGGAACGCAACTGCATTCATCAAGGAAATTATTCAAATTTGTGCTCAATCTCTGACTCAATTATCGGCAAAATGAGGAAACACACGCACACACAAAACAACACAAAAAATGCATTTAATAAGTATTTCACCAGCCCTCGGGTATCATTATCTGGAGACAGACTAACCACAGGTGGGGATGGACACGCTGAAAGAGACGGGAAACGAGAGAAGAGGGCTGTAGTTTGCCACAGTCAATGGGGTCTCTGTTAAGTGGGCCGAGGCGGGGGGCGGGGGAGAGGAACAGGACCCCTAGCCCAGCTCAGCGCCACTGTCTCTGGGGAGAGATTTTGCTCAGGTTGTCCCGGACTTGGTTATAAAGAAGACAGATGACCAGCGTTAACAGAAGAAAGTAAGAGCACCGAATGTGCGCGTTTGGGTGAATGCTCGCCGGGAAGGTTAAGCTGTACTGTTTTGCTTCACAAAAGCAGATGGTCGTCACTGTTCAGCGAAGTTGTGAACTCAACACCGCATAGTGTTAAAGCCATAGTGAAACCCAAGCCAGGGCATTAACTAATGCAGGCGTCCAAGCAGAGGCTAAACAAAACAGCAGGTAGCACAAACAAGGCCGTGCATCCATTTATTCAACGAAACAGAAGCCACGTTTTCGTCTTTGCATGTTATTCCCAACTGATCTTGATTAAAGACCCTTAAAGGCTGAACAAAATGATGCATACTGTAACTCATCTCTTTCTGCCTATCCTCGCTTCAGATGAAACAATGCCTGCCTGTAAGACACCAGGCCAAATCGAACATGTCCCGACATGCACACAGTTGAACACGTATCGCCCATCTTTGAGCAACGGTTTCCATACACGGTGATCTACCCAGCGACTCGCAGCCTCACTTGTTGTGTCTCAGCCCATGAAACAGCTTCCTGTAAAGAGATATTTTAGAAGTAGGAATATCCAGACAGAAACGTCCGAATGTGTGCGTTTGGCAGGCAAGAAGTAAACAAAGACAACTTATCTTCTTCCAAAAGAACAAAAGATCCTTTTGACGGCTAGTCACAAATAAAAGAAAAGTGCTCGTGAACGGAGCACAAATTTGTGTGATTCTCATTGTACCAGGTCAGACATTAACATTCCTCTCTATCCATACACAGAGGAAGGCCAGAATACAGTATGTTGTTCCATGAATTAAAAATAGCACAGCAGTATATCACACCATACATGAAGCTCTTTGTATCAGAAACACATTGCAAAGCACAAGTGAAACCATTTATCTGAAGCCTCAGACTTTGCATTTTAAATATTTAAAAAATATATCACCTCTGACGAACAGCTTCAACAGACTTGGAGTTGTGTTTGTGGCTTGCAGCTACAGAAATGGAGACGTTTTCATGTGTGCTGAGTGAACTTCAGGTTCAAATTCATGACAAACCGACTGTGTGCTTGCAATTCACAGTGTGTTTCAGCAGATCTTGTCAAGATAAACAAATGAACTGTGAAACCACAATCTCAATAACTAGTGCCTACTACTGGATGAAAGCGGTATTGTTACATTTCTCATAACGTTCTCCACTGCTGCCCTTTTAAGAGAGAAACTAAAGCTTTTAGAATCCATCCTGTGTCTCAATTTAACAGGATACAGTTGAAAGAAACATTTCATCACGGCTCTCTCTTATCTTCTTCCTGCGTGGTGTGTCTATTTCACCATATATGCAACCCATGTGTAGACTGCAATCTTCCTTGCATCATTTGTTTAGAGCGGTTATATTAATCTCAGGTAACCTCTCAAAGTAGGTGTACTAAGTGTAACACATTCCACCACATGACCCTGTGCACCTCTGGCCTGCCAACCTCAGCTGAGTTTACAACCAACACCTAGAAACCTCTTTTCACACCTGACTACACTGCCAAGCGCTGCAAAGTCACTGGGCTGCTGCAGCTTTCTTGAACTTAATCCTCAGAGCTGCATCCAGCCAGACAAGCTCCTTAATGTTATTTATGGGTCTGTCAGTGTGTCAGTGGTCACTGTGCTCGGTGACTTTTAGACTCTGCTCTGGCAGACGACAACACAAGCTGCCTGGTTACCGGTGACACTGTATAGTACAGTACAGCAGTAGTACAGTAACTGAACATGGTTTGATTCAAAGTTTTACACAGGACAGTTGACACATAAAAAAAAGCTCATATCTTTTCTAAGTTAAACAAATAACTGTGCTTCCACTAGGAGATGCACAGAGCAGATACTAAAATGATTTAGTGTCACATGAATGGCTACTTAATATTTGCTTACAGAGCATAATCAATTTGTGCTTGTATGTGGTCACACACACATACATGTGTCTGGATATGTTACAGTACAGTTTCCAAGTAGGGCAGGGTGATATCTGAAAAATCAAAATGATAATATTTTTAGCCACGCTTCTATTAAAGTAAACATTTCTCTCAAAACACATTCAATTTGTTGGAAAATAGTTTCTGAAAACATTTTAACAGTTTTTCACCAGTCCAGGATTTTGTGGGCGGTCCTAAAAGGGTGGCTTGATGACACGCCGGGGCCACCCTGAACAGAGAGATAGAACACTGAACACTTCTTCACACTCTTCTTATGCTACACAATACTTCCCAAATATTAAATATCAGCATGTTATTTGGTTAATATAATGCCATATTACTTTGGGAATGACTACGTTTAGCACACATGAAGCATGCGTTTCAGCTTCCAAGCGTTATTACAAAATAAAACCCCTTGAAATTATCTAGTTTAAAGTCTGAATATCACTATAACATCACTACATTTTCTAGCTCTGTTTGTTTATTCTATTCTTTGAAGGCCAATTTCACATTTTACCGCACAAATTAAATTAAGTAACATCAAGCATTTATTTTGTGCCATGCTGACGCATAATACAAAACTACTATAATACTCTGATATTATGCCAGGAGAGTTATGGTGTTCTTGGTTTTCGTCCTGTCTGCTACAAATTGAAAAAACACCCGTTTTTTTACGTTGTCAGATGTGATTTAAAAAGTAATAAAACATGCGTAAATATGCCTTTTCATCTTCCTCTCATTGTAAAAACATATCGCGCATGTTTCAGTGTTTTGGAGTGGCTCATTCTGACTCACAACAACGCCAGCTGAGAGCCATTTTGTTCGGATAAAAAAAAAAGAGAGGGAAAAATGGGATCACATCAGGAGCAGCAGGCATGTCTGGAGGAAATCAGGCTGGCAGTGTACCAGTGCCAGACTGTACCAATTTATTTTTCTTCCATCGTTTTAAAATTGCACGCAAAAAACAAACTCCTGTTGTCCTGATGACTTCATGAAGTGGAGCTTACACCCACAACATGTCTTGGAAAGGTACAAGGGGCATTTCACACCATGCGCTGTCGTCATAAGGAGACTTAAACAGGCGTGTCACTTCTGTTATGATTTATGAGGTCTTGATAAGCAACAGGACTCTGATCGTAACGGGCAATATAGAAAACTGTTTAAACAGTAAAGGGAAACCAAGACGGCATTCGGCATCTCCAGAGTTCTGCTGTTGTCTAGAAATAATTTCAATAAATGCAGAATTTTAGACAAAGATTAAAGACTTCTACCGTTTCAACGACACTGATGACGTAATTCAAGAACAGTGGGTAGTGAGAAGGTTTTCTTAAGGGAGAAATGGTGAATGAGACGGTGTGACTGGGACTTCTATGTGCCACTTGGCACCGTCCTGGAGAAAGTAACAGGATTACGACAGACAGCTAAGTCAACAGCTGACACACACACACACACACACACACACTCACGCTTCACAGCTGACAGTGGGACAAAGCACCAACTGTCTGACCTGAGAGATGGCCCTGGATACATCATCACTCTTTGCTAAACTGTGTGTGTTTCCCAACGCGACTGATCAGCATGATGTGCAGTTTAAACAAAGATAAGCACGACGGAAAGCCTGCTGTAATCGCAAACATTTTACATCACTCAAAGTGAAAAAAAAGCGAAAGAAAACATCCGTCTGTTTTCACTGCGATTAATGCAAACTGATCATGTGAACTTATCACCTTATCACCTATGAGTTGGCGTTCAGCTGCAGGAGAGAGAGAGGAGACATGTGGGTGCCTGTAATATATGAAGTTTTGTTAAAGGATATTGTGCACTTAAGAAGCCAGGCAGCAGAAGCTCAGAGAAAGTACTCTCTAATAGCACTGAAGTGTGTGTGTGTGCACAAAGGAGAGGATAAATGATTGTCTGTAACAGACTGACGTGCCTGTGACTGTGTTAGGGATGGCAGCGAGCTCTGCCACGCCCGAACTGAAGCTTAAAGTCTGTGTAAAGTAAGAAAGGAAGCTGCTGAAGGTGCTGAAGCCACACCCACTCGCGGCAGCAGAGAATGACTAACTCTGAAACTCTTTGAGCGGCATGAATTCATCTCTTAACCTCTATGTCTTTGCCGAGGGTGCAGGGTGCAAAAACGAAAGAAAGAAGCGCCTTTGAACACACTTAAAAACACCAGCAGTGAGCAACAGAACTGACAAAAGCTACAGAAACATTTATATCAAATAATGCATTTAAAAAGGTAAAATTTAAGGCCAGGCCAGGAAACAAATTTCAAATAACTCATCACTTGAAAAATGATGAGTTGTTGAATCAGATAAATGAGTTGTTATCAGAAAGAAATGGTAGCCACCGTGATATTACCCTTCCTTCTCTTTAAATCCAATATACGTGAGTTTCTGAATTACTGCTTGGACAAAACATGCAATTTGAAGATGCCAGCTCGGGCTCTGGAAGCATTTTCCACTATTTTTAGACAAAAGAATAAACTACAGATCCATCTATAATTAAATGATGATTGCTTTGTACCCCCTGATTTTTAATAAAAAGCAGATTTAACAATTAAATCACAAAAGACTTCAAATTTCGAACTGCAAGAGCCACAATGTAAGTGTCTCACAGCATGTGATAGTTAAAAATGGCGAATGGTGACTTTGCAGGATGTAATTTGTACGATTTACTCAGCTGTTGTTCATTAACGCGAGTAATTCTGTGACTTGAAAGAAACAAAAGAAACTGTCGGCTGCTGAAACTAATCTGCTCTCTGCGTGTGCGTGTCTGTCACCAGCGTCAGTTCTGTTTAAGCTCGCCCAAAAGTGACTCTGTACCACTAATGTGAGCTGAATTATTTATTATTCATAAACTGCGGGGACACAACAACAATAAGCAACATTATTTTATGCAATATTAATGATGCAGAGAAGTTGGTGATGCTTGGCGTGATCATATGAGGGCCAAAAATACACACCAGTAGCAAGAAAATTGTGATACATACTCTGCTGTATCTCTAGCCCTCCAGTCTATACTGTACATTGTATCTAATACATCTTTTCCACTGTTATGAGGCATCTCAAGTCTGTGTGTATCTGTACAGGCAGAGCAGGGCGAGTGATGAAACACTGCATTTGTGCGAAATACAGTTCAGAAGAGGGATCTGCTGACCGCCAGCACCTTTTATTTTACAGAGTCATCTGATGCCAACAATGGAGCCGCTGCCTCATTATGTGTGCGTCTGCCAGGACGAGACCAGCGTGCCATT
The DNA here is from genome assembly GCA_028641955.1 of Protonibea diacanthus. Classification (NCBI taxonomy): domain Eukaryota; kingdom Metazoa; phylum Chordata; class Actinopteri; family Sciaenidae; genus Protonibea; species Protonibea diacanthus. The sequence goes on along the minus strand of CM053996.1, from coordinate 15,050,790 downwards.
CATCCTATTCAGATATACAGGAGTGGCAGACTGGCACGTGCCTGAGCGTGAATGTCAACACAAACGCACACACACAGACTGGCAGAAGCCTCTAGAGTGGGCCGGGCTGACAGCTGATGTCTTTTGATACCGATTGTTTACCGGGGACTGGTTCTGCAGTCCGCCCGTCCAGAATGCTGAGTCCACTGAAACGCATTCACCTCGGGACAACATCGCCAGAACAGGTGACCGGCCAGCGGACGGTTCTGGATATTAAAAACTGTGGGACATCTGTTGCTTTTCTTTTGACCGGTCTAGTCTTTCAGCACATGGCCTAGTGGAGGGGCGAGGAGGGGGAGAATGAGAAGGCTCTGTACGGCTGACAGTTGTCAACACGAGTCATGTGGTTTTTCTAACCATCTGTTTGGAGAGTCGGTGCCTCCGCGGACCCCCACTGTGGAGTGATGACATAACCAATTTAGATATGAGGTTTGGTATGTTTGCTCTTTACAAACAAAATGTGATGAACTACAGCAGTCATAAACACCCCACATAACTGGCTGAAATGCTCAAGATCTGAACCAACATAAAACTTTATGATCTGTGGTTGATGAATAGCATAAATAAAGTCGCAGAGTGCCGCACTGTTGGACACCCAAAACGTGCCTCCCTTCTGCTCCGAGAGTTTGTGTTTATTTTAACTTATTAACACAGTTTCTTTTCACAGTTTTGGTCAGTGCACAATTTTAAGATTAGATTTTAGATTTTTACTTGATAGAGACAGCTGAAGAGTGACAGGAATGCGGGGGGAGAGAGAGAGAGACGGGAATGACATCCGGGAAAGAGCCACAAGTCGGATTCGAACCCCGGGCTTCCGCAGCAAGGACTGAGCCTTCGCACATGCAGTCAGTGACCAATTTTAACAAATATTTGGATGGTCTCTTGAGTTTTCTGTGAATTTCAGCCAACAAACTCAGCTCGCACAGGCCGTGCTAAGGCCTCTCCCTCTACTGAGCCAGCATCTCCACTGAAAGGAGGGTGCTGACCCCGAGTGCGTGTGCCCAATTTGGATCATCTCCGGACTATGTTAGACCAGCTGAAACAGGATTTGCCGTAAAATAGATTAGTGGAACTGATGCAACAAAAAATGAACTGCCATGACCAAGCTATCACAGACTGAGTTACAGCGCCACAGTGAGCTCCTAACTTCACTGGATTCAACAGTCTCCACGCTGAAAGCCGAGGTTGAACTGCTGACCGATAAATGTGAGGACTTAGCGGGTAGAGCGAGGAGGAACAACGTAAAGCTGGTATGTGTGCCGGAGAGGGCTGAAAGTGCGCGTCTGACCAAATTTATTGCCCAGCTGCTGATGGACTCCCTCGGCCTGGATGAGCTGCCCCTGCAACAAAAACCACATGAACTGATTTAGTTTAGGGCGTTTTGCCGGCTTTGGGGTCAAATCCAGCAATTGTCATCTCTTCCCTTAATAGATTATACGTTTGGTCTAAATATCGGTCTTAAAAATGTTAAAAATGAAAACGCTCAAGACCCCCAAATATATGCAAAGAAAAGTAACAGATCCCCACAACTGAGAAGGTGAAATTAGGACGTTTGCCATTTTTTGCCTGAAAATAACTCAAATATTTTATCAAAATAGTTGCAGATAGATTTTATCTAAGAGACCAATTGATATATCGACTAACTTTTCAGCTCCAACCCACATGGCATGTCATTTTCTGGGTAGAAATACAGCCCTGGGCCTGGGATCTCCTCCTCTTGCCATTCATCTCATCTGTTATCTATCCCGCTAAAAGGTCTCCACATAAAAACTAAAAAAAAAAAATGAATACATAGTAGGGTAGTACATTGTGTTCTCGAGTTATTGCTCTAAACAGCAAGTACATGGCAGGACAATGAGGCAAGCAGCCTGACTTTAAAGTGCATTTCAGCCAGATGAGACAGCACGACGTGGCCTCAGCCAGCTGGATGAAAAGAACACATCTGGCAAGCTGAGTCAAATGCCTAAAGACGCCAAACTCTGTTGAAATATTTGGCAAAATGATCCCGTTGCACTCACACATGCAAACAGCAAACAGACACACACAAAGCGCGCAGACGTACAGTACACGAACACGCCAGCTCTGCATTTCAGCACAAACAATCAGCGTAGTGGAAACAAAGCCTATTTTCACACAGGGCCACCATCAACTGCTTACATCAAGAGGCAGGAAGAACTGCTCATTTTATTTGAAAGAGTCCAAACAAAATGCTGACTGCTGCAGTCGGGATGACATATCAGCCTGAGAATGCATCTGACCGATACCGTCCTCTCCTTATGTACTGGCTTTTCCAAGAAAGTGTTGTCCAACTCCAGAAAGAAATCCTCCCTGACTGCAGCTACATATAAAAGTCTGCAAAATCTGCAACGAGTATGATCATTTGTTCCTTGCTGAGAGTTAGATCTGAGTGGTATAAAACTAAAACCGCTTAGTTTAACTTAGCATAGCATAAAGACTGAAAACGGGTGGAAACAGCTGGCCTGGCTCTGTCTGAAGGTAACAAACTCTCAGCCAACCAGCATCACTAAAACTCCCAAATTAAAACAACGTATCTAGATGTAAACGGAGGAGGCTTATGGAGATTGACTCATTCTGTAGCCAGCCTCGAGTGGCCGTTCGAGTAACAGCAGTTACTTCAGCGCTGGCTTCACTTCACAGCCACGGAGGCAGCTGCTTGATCCGGAGTAGTGACTCATGTTGCCACAACCTGTTGTTTTCACGCGTAGGTTTTTGCACAGATTGAACAAATATATAATATTTAACTAGTGAGCTTCAGAGTTTTGTTGCCTGTTTTCCCCCGCTGCCAGTCTTTCTGCTCAGCGAAGCTAACTGGCAGCTGGTGGTCGCCTCAAATTGAATGGAGACTTACCCTGCTATTTAGAAACTACTGTTTTAAACTGTGCTCTTGTCTGTTGTGTTGTTTGCCCTACGGCACTTGAACCCGAGAGATAATTTGGTATGAAACTCGATGCAGCATTTATGACTCTTCCACTGGCCCCAGATGAAACATATGGCACACTGGGAGGGGGTGTTGTCCAAATACTGTACCGCTATTAAATAATCCCTGGTTAGCCAAGTCCGGTCCTGCAGAGCAGTTATTACTTTCTTTCTTGGCTAACAGAGAGCTGAGTCAGGGCAGGACAAGCCCAGCAAATCGTCTCCCACACCTCTTTTCTTCTACACACTTAAGAACAGCAAAATGTGTTTATACTGCAATACTGGGATTCTACTTTTCCAGTCATCTTATCTACACAAGTGAAACAACTTCTTTGGAAATACTGATTGGAACAGCAGAGAGAGAACATTGCAAGATGTGTTGCTGCTGCTGCTGCTGCTGCTGTATGAGTGTAGGGGAAAACCCTGGGTGGGTCCTTGGAAAAAGGCTGCAAATACTCTTTTTGGCTCATCCAAAGCTCTAAATCCACTTTAGTCTTCACATTTTCATTCACTTTGCTCTGCAGCATCTCTCTGCAGTTTGGCGAGCGTGCAGGCATTCCTCAAGGGGATGCGCTTGTTTTTCAGACTCCATTTGATCCTTTTCCTTTCTTTCCTTACCTCTTTTCACTCGCTTATTTGTTTCTCAAAGTTGCACGTGTTGAATATTAATGTTAATGACAAACACACACACACACACTCAGGGTGGAACTGCCTTTTTTCTTTCTTTCTTTCTTTCTTTCTTTTTTTTTTTTGCATAAACATTTCCACAGCAAAGAGGACAGCTCAGATGTCTGAGCTCAGATGGCAGAGGCTGCGTTGTCAGGGATACAAAGATCTGTTTGGACGGCTGAGGGTTTTCCCTGGGAGGACCCCAGAGGTGCCCGAAGATATGCCGCACCCTTAAAACACGGCAGAGCTCTAATAGTTTGCATATGAGCCGTTATGTAACGGATCTCTCTCTCTCTTGGAATCACATCACGACATGCCTGCAGAAGTACGATGGGAGGGTGAAACAACCACCCCGACACAAGGTTCTCACGTGTTCTTGCCTATCTTTTAGATAATTCAGAACATTTACAAGAGACTAGCAGGACGCCCAGCCTGATTCATGAGCTCTGCGAATCAAATGTTGGGACAACTTGCTGAGACTTGCCTGGAAGATCTATGAAGTTATACTCAAGATACTCAAACCCAAAAGTTTGTCTGCAAAATATCTTTATGTTTGTTGCAGAATATCAGATACTTTACGGTTTTATGTGGGGTTAGGGTTAAACCTACTACTTCTGTAACTAATTTGACATTTACCCAGAACCACAGTGACTCTGAAAGCACATGCTAACTAACTGAAGACATCTCTGAGCATTGGTGGTGTTTATTTCTTGTTTAGTCTGTCTTTTTACAAGCTGTATAACATTTCTCAGTCTTCATGGCTTTTTATGCCAGTGTCTGTCTCATCCAATCTTAGGAAACATCATTATTTTGTACTTAGTTAGTTAGTTTTTTCCACAGTTGAACATTAAAAATATTCCAAAACTCTCCTATAAAATGACCCCTAAGATTAATTTGAGTAACTTTAGAGCCAAAACGTAAAGTCCATATGTCAGCTAAGGAGGTTTGCATCACCATCACCACGCTGAACTTTCACTGTCTTTGATCTGGTCTTTACCTCTTATAACGTCTGAATAGCGATGTCTGCATTCTTCACCGCTTTCTTTGCAGCCTCTTCCTCCGCCTTCTCACATCCAGTTCAAATCAAATTAATTACCCTGCCTTTCCTTGACTACTCAGCCAAGCAAACTAACACCGTGCTCCAAGAAAAGAACGTAAGGAATGTCTTTTTTTTTAATGTCTGTGAAATACCTTCTCACTGAAGTGATGGCGTATTACATAACAGTATGAAAAAAGTTATTTTCCTGTTTTTCCCATGCGTCAAGTTATTTTTATCATTTCTGTTTTTCTGTGCTTGACATTCTGTTCTGCCGCTGCGGCTCCGAGTTGCAATTATAATCACATCACAGTGATAATCTACGTTGCTTGGGGTTGCGATATATACAATTACATGTTGGATTTACGGGGACAGCTACTCACTCACTGTGTGTGCTCGTGACACGATGCAGCACATGCAAACTGACACATACGTCTCAAGTTTCTGATATAGGACGCTGTCGCAAGTGTTGAATAATTCAGCGCGTAGGATGTCGTCTGTGCATCCAAAATCCTGACTGGGCACTAAACACAAAAGCAGCACAACAGAAGAGAAAAAGACACCATTGATTAAGGCTGATAGTAGGTAAAGAAGCAGAGGAGCAGACCTCTGCCAGGTATGACTCACAAGAAGGAAACGATAAAACACACTGTCAGGAAGAATCCTAGTAAACATGAATGGACTAGTTATTGACTCATACGATTTCCCATTTTCATACGAAGATTGGTGAATGGATCCCTGCAGGCAAAGAAAAATAAAAAAGAGTTTATGGTGTGTGCCAGTGCCAAAGAACCACAACCCCTAACACTGGCACTGCAGCAGAGGAGCAGAAAGTATTGGAGAAGTCCAAATACTGACATCCTGACTGCAGCGCGGACACTTTAAAGTCATGCGTAATGATTCGGTGCGGGTGAAATGAATGGATTAGAAACAAGTAGAATAAAACTAGGATAAAAGGGGGCGATATGGAATAACACATTCATTTCCTTTGTTTATAGTGTGAACACGCACATGTGGAACAGAACAAAAAAAAAACGCACATGGAAGATGATGATAAACCGCTGTGCGATGTCACAGGCTGAAGTCCCGTTTGGATTTTACACTTTACGGAAGAAACCAACTCCCTGTGACTAAAGCTCTGTGTAAATGCTGTCATGGAAAAGACACATACAGTGTTGTCCTAACAGAGCAAACATGTGGGCATATTTGGGTTTTGCTCTTTTGGCAGTGAACTTTGTGTTCGGGTGGCTCCTCCTGGAATAATTACGGCTATGATCTATATTTTGACTTTAATTACATAAATGTTGTCAAGACTGTGCAACTCTGCATGTATGCGGCTGTCAGCTCTGGACATAACTAACTGGACATGTTTCAGCTTCAGAGTCTTTGTGCCAAGTGGCTGAGTCAACTGTATAACGAAAAAAAAAAATACTCTGATGCTCCTACAGACTGCTGTCAGAGCTCGAATGTCTACAGACCCTTTACACACACGTTAAAATATGTGCAGTATGATGTGTTTCTCTGTCTATAAAAAATATATATCTTATACAGTTGCTCAAATGTTTGTATTTAGTCTTCACACTGTGTGTGTGCTCAGCCTGACTGATCGATGTCTAACTGGAGCAGCGTGCAAATGTTCACAGTCATTAGCACACTGCTCAGGTTTGACGTCATTTGGGCAACTCCAAACAAAACTAATGATCCGTATAACAGATCAAAAGAGGTGAAAACAGAATATGACCTGCCAGGACAGACGAGAGCAGATGCAAGCAGAGCAGAATGAACAGAGGAAACGTAAAAAAGGATGTAGCGGTGGAGGAGGGAGATGTGATGATATAGCATGAGATGACATGACCTAGATTGTTCTCTGAGGTTAATATTGTGGTATTTAACACTGTAAGATCTCACGATCTGTTAGTGAAACAGAAAAGAACCAGATAGAGTAGAAGAGAATAAAACAGAACAGAAAAGGATGGATAGATAGATTTCAACAGAACACAAAAACAGAATAGAACATAACAGAGTAGAACATAATATAGTATTATAGAAGAGAACAGAATAGAGAAGAAGCGGATGCATTTCAATAGAGCATACCAGAAAGAATAGAGTACAGTAGAGCTGAGCAGAATAGAATAGAATAGAATAGAACATGTTATAGTATTACAGAACATGACACAATCATTACAACAGTAATGTAACTGAATAGAATAGAAGAGAAGACTACAAAATATTATAGAACAGAACAGAATAGAATAACAGAAGATGCACTATGATAGCACATAACAGAATAGAACTGAACCAAACAGAACTAAAGTGATCTAAACAGGATATAATAAAACAAAACAGAAGTGAATAGAGTATAAATCAACAGAAGAGACAGACCAGAACGTAACTATAGAATAATATGGTATTATAGAATAGAATAGAAGCTTTTGAATAAATGCTCGTGACCAGAGACCACCACAGTTAAGTGCGCACGTGCATGTGACCACAATATTTCCTCAGTGTGTGTGTGTGTGTGTGTGTGTGTCTCACATGGTGGAACAACTGACAGCAGCGGCCACAGGTGACAGACACCAGACATACAGACACACACACACACAGACACACACACAGACACACAGACAGGGGGGGATTATTTGGTCTGTAGCAGTTGTGTTCAGTGCCATCAGTCATTCAGCTCACGTCATTCCGCCCGATAGCGCTGCGTTCACTGTGTGGAGGAGAAATCCTGTTCAAAGTACGACTGTCAGCGCCTCACTGTGACACCAAGCTTTCCAAATAACAGAGGAAAACCCAGCAATCCTCTCAGAGAGGAACTGAGTCATGGCTGTGACTGTGTAAAACATGAATTCATGTGATATTACAAACTTAAATGCATCTCAGCTCATCCTCCATCCCCGCGCTAGTCGTTTTTTAAGAGTGTCTCCAGACGCGTAAAAGACGCAAAACTCACTTTGTTTTGGTGGTTTTCTTACCTGTAAAGTGTCAGAAGCTGCGGTGGAAAAATGCGAGCCCGGGCCGTTAGATACAGTCAGACAAGATATCCAACTTCTCCAGCCTGGTGATGTGGTGGTTCGTTGCTTTTTTCTCCGCGACACAACTTTTTTGGAGCAGCTACGCGTCCCGGAGCTTTGGAGCGGTGCGCGGGGTCATTATTCCCGAGAGGAAGCGCTTTATTTCGGCGTGAGGGTCACGAAGACATGTTGACAGAAGAAAAAAGTTGACACGGTGGTCCTGGCTGTGTCTCGGTAGAATCAGCTGTCATCACATTAGAAACACGAGCAGCCGAGTCGCTTTGAGCCTCTCTCCATGCCTACACATAACAACGCCACCCACTTTTTCCAAAGAGACCCGTAGCTGGCTCGACTGATGCCTGACTGAAAAGAAAAGAAAGTGGCTCCAAAAAGTGTCTCAGTGCAGCTGAACTTTGAGTGAAGAGGACGATAAACTGCAGAACTGCACACTGCACACACTGACTGCATACTTAAACACTGTTATTCATCAATAAAGCATAGGCATAGACTACATTTGAGGTACTTGTACTTTACCCTTAATGCTACACTATACTTTTACTCCACTACTGTTCACAGGAAGTATTGTATATATATATATACCTTAGTATACTATAGTATACCATATATATAGTATACCTTGTACCTGTCCTGTCCTGACTTATCTTATCCTATTATAACTATAACAATATTTTGTGCAGTGCATCTGTACTGTATGTACTTGTCACTTTACTCCATCTGCAAAAGTGCTATCAACCATGACTACTGCTTGAGTACTAGGACTGATACTCTGAATACACTCAATCCACAAGTTTCATATATTTTAAATAGTGTAGTATATCCTGTTTATATACATTATATACATTCGTATTTATTCATACAGTGATACCTCTTCAATACTTGTATATATTACACAGTGTAGTACACTTACACCTGTACATACTTTAGACAGTACACTTTACAGTATTTTTCTTATTCTATGTTGTTATATTGTGTTTATACAACTCCGCTTTTAAGTTTAAATTGTATTTTTTAGCTTATTTTTTATCGTCTATATATCTGGTGCTCTTACTGTAACTAGTATGCTGGGCTGACCTGTTTTTCTTGTCCAACACATTCCACTGAAACTTGAACTAGGTGCCAGATAAGTATAGTTAATCTTTATCCGACCACCTAAAACAGTATAAATCTGTTGAAATGAAACTTCACTTTCACCAGCTACAGCATTAAAATGCAACTTAAACATTAAAGCATAGAGTAATATGCTATGACACTCACAGGGGCCATCTTTGTGCCTAATGAGTACTTTTTCTCCCAAGACAGCTGCAAATAATTATCTTTATAATTATCAATCAGTATAATATACTGCTGCTATAATCAGTAAAGTAACACTTGGATGCAGGACTGGTAGACATGTACTTCAGTATGCGTACATTGTGGTGTTATTACTTTTAATCAAGGATCTGAGTATTTATTTCTTCCCTCTCAATAACAAATAAACCCTCTCAGATTACTGTATGTGGCCAAGACTGCATCTGTTTAGTGAGTTTTAATGAACTCTTGATGCAGCAGATTGGACCTCGCCTCCATAACCTGGAAAAAACATTAAAATGTTAAAACAGCTAATATTAATAGGCAAACCTGCATCAGTCATGCATTAGTAAACATCATCATGCATCAGCAAACTTAAAGGTAGTCCTTTAAGTTTGCTGATGCATGATGATGTTTACTTGTCAGCAGATAGTTCCTATTTTAAAAAGCATGTACCTACCTTATTTTAATATTCTTTTGAACACCAAATGAATCAGAGTGAACCCATAGAGACTTACATTCTATCAAAAAATATTGTTATACCTCTTTAAAATACGTAATTTTACTTAAGTGTTCATTTGTTTTTCTGCCTAAAAATGACAATACTGGTTGAAACAGGTTGAAACGTACTATTACAGAAATATAGTTGGTAAACTATTTCCAGAGCTTGTTTACGTCTCATTTAGCCGTTTAAAGTGTTAAAGTGTTTACCAGCTCAGCATACCATTCTAGTATACTGTTGCTTGTGAAAGAAGGAACATCTCGCCCTTTTTGCGGCAGAGAATGAAGCACAAATCATCACGAACGTTTCCTCAATTCATTACCTCATTCCTGTGCGGGTCAGCACATGTTCGAGCTGTCCACTCCACCCAGACCAAATACTGTTCAAAGCAGATTAAGGAAGTAACACTACCTAAGTTTAGAACTGAATGATTTCTCTTTAATGTGTTATTTATGTAATCGAACTCAGTCTTTATCAAGTAAAGCATGTAAAACTTGTAGCAGTAGCTCATATGGTGTAGAAAAGTTGAACTTTCCCAATAATAAAACTCTCTGACACTCAGCAGGAAGGTGTAACCTGTTTTCTTTTTCATGGCTTCACTCTCTAACTGCAGCTCTTTCATTTGGAGTCATTAAGATAATGAAAACCTTTTTTTCAGAGAGAGAAAATCATAGTCGTTGCACGAAGGATTATACGTTTGCTGAGCCCTCTCTCAGCCATACCCTTTGAGTGTTGCGGTGTGAAACACTGAATCTAGTTTTTGCTGCGTCTGCAGTAATGACAGCTTCCTCATATGTGATCTTGTATGTGCAGGACAATAGCAGGAAACTAAGTCAGTTGGATGCTTTTGCCTTCAAGTGTTGGCACGGAAAAGGAAGAGATACAGGAGAGGTCACACAAAAATAAGCATGGAAACTCACAAACATACCTGCACACTTTACTGTGCATCATGTGATTAGCTTTATCATAACATATAACATATATTTACAGATTCAGGATAAATATCCTGGTTAAATATCCTGGAGGTGTGTTCGGGGTCATTGTCATGTTGAAAATCAAATGATGATCCCCTCAAACCTTGACACCACCTTCTCCCTGGTTCACAGTGGGAACCACACATGCAGACACCATCTGTGTCTCACAAAGACATGGCAGTTTGAAACAAAAATCTCAAATTTGGACTCATCAGACCAAACTGCTCAAACAGTTCTCTTCTTTTTTTTTTTTTTTTTGGTATCTCTCAGTTGTGAGTTTCTTTGCAGAAATTCAACCACGACGGCTGATGTTGAGATGTGTCCGCTACTTGAACTCTGTGAAGCATTTTCTGTAGAAGGGTGAGGTGCCGTTAATTGGTGATTTCCGAGGCTGGCAAATGTAATTACCATAACTGACCAGAAAATTAAGAGCAGAAGGTATCCTCTATCTTCTTCATTTTCATCACAGCATTTGGTGGTTTTTGCAGCTGCACTTGACGGCAAAGTTTTTAAAATCTAAAATGTGGAAAGTAAAAAAGAAAGAAAAAAACAATAAAACCATGTTTCTACAAGATATAAACTTTCCCTCAACTACAAAAATGTAGCATATTTAAGGGTTCATGACTGTACATTTTCTGGATAATTAATTTTTACAGTGGATTCTCTGTAACTTCTGGTAAGCTCCACCAGTTTTTCCGTAAACTCTGAGTCAATGAATGTGGGTTTTAGTCTGTGTAGGAGATTCCTGACACTGAAGGACCACTGGTGGGCTTCATTGACGCCACATTTGGCCAACTAAGTGTACACAATAGTGTAAGCCTTCACACACACACACACCCATACTAAACTGAGAACACTCCAGATCAGTGACTCTGTATGAAATACCGGCTTTGTGTCCTCTCACAGTGGCCACTTTCATTCAGGGGCCGTATGTGGATCTGTTGTTGTCTTTCAATATTTGCTGCCAGTTGATCTTTGTAGGCAGAGAATACATTGGCTGTCGCACAATCACCCCATTGTGTCGACAAAATGTTGGAGTGAGCAGAAAATGAAAATTATTCTACTCATTTATTGTAGTTACTGGACTAATGTCGGTAACTGAAAGACTATCGTGGCAGTGGCTTTGACGTTACGGGACGAATGTCATATTGCTCATAGTTCATATTTGATTCACTGTTTGGCATTTTGGTGCAATCAGTAAACCAATTTATTTCTTAATTTTCATGTACTGGCATCAGAAAACATCTTTCCACGACTTTAAGTCTTTTGTCTGATATGACCATCTAATGTTCCCTAAAATATTTAAAAGCAACAAATATATTATATTCTACTGTTGAATTTATAATGTCACTCTCTCAGGTACAGTTTTAAGATTTTTAAATAACAGAAACAGAGACTTTGTGACAGTAGCACCATAGTTGTATTTGGTACGGTTGGCAGGCAGATTTCCATATGTAAATAGCTCGGGCTTAAAATAAGTTCTTAAGTACACCTTCATAATGAGCGTTTGACATTTTATTATTTGTGTGACTCCATGTGTGTTTTCAGAGAACCTCTACATCACTGTCATGAATTCACAGGGTGCCAGGTGAAGTGCGCTTTTCCTCTTTCCTGTTCGTCAGAGAGAGGCTATTGTATGCCGAGGTGTTTGTGAATGGCACAGGAAAACTGAGTGAGTCCACTCTGAAACTCTGAAGAGTTCAGCTTGTAAAGGGCCTCTTTATTTTAGTTTGGAGAGTCCACTTAGCAACTGTGAAAATACAGGGTGACATGAATTTTCTGTCCATCAAAATAATGTTGTTGAATTCTTTAGTAATGAACTAAATGTAGTCGATTTTCATCGTCTACTTTTGAAATTGCATCAAATTAAAACATGAATTCACCTGAAGTGGCATCTTCAAGACAGAAATCCAAACCAGGAGTTTTGCACTTTAGCAGATCCTGATAACTGAAGACAAATATGTCCATTTATGTTCTTGTGTATTGTTCTAACAGACATCATCCTGTCCTTTGCTGCCATCTCCAGGAAAGGACCTCAGCTGGTTTTGTATGTATCATTCACCTTCCCACCTCTTCACAAAAGGCAGCAGTGCAGTGATCAGCAGAACACAGTACTGTTTGTTGTTCGTCTCGTGGCGTGTAGAGGTGTTTTTAGGACTGCATCACCAGGAAACAGTGGGTTCTGGTCGGTGTTCCCAGAACTTTGCATAATGCAGTTGGATCAGCATACAAAGGAGACTGATGTAGTGATGCAGGAGTGATGATGCACAATAGATTCAATCTCATGATGTATGCTCAAATTACTGGAACAGTTTCCTGTGCAGAGACTTAATGAAGTTTTATATTCCAGTCTAAATTTCATTATGGTGACACATGAGACAATGATGAGCTTTTTTTTTTTACAGTGTGTGTGTCTAACATCAAAACATTGTCTCCCTGTCCATGGGCAGCATGACAATATGGAATATGACAATATGATATGACAAAAGTCTGACAAAAAAAAGCATGACAAAAGTCTGTAAAACATTTGAAAACAGCAAAAAACATCATTGTATGTCTAAATCTGTGCATCAAATTGTGCAAATCAGAATAAATATTTTATTTACTATGCTAGTAGTGCCACCACAAGTGCCAGATTTGCACACTGAAGAAGCTAGAACCATTTTTATTTCTATTTCTGACTGATATAGATTACTTCAATGATAAAATGATCAAGATAGTTACTTATGAATTGTCTGGCGCAAAGGCCGCTCTGGTGACAAGTACTGAAGCAGACCAAGTAACTGCCAGTGTGTGTGTGTTGAAGGTTTCAGATGCAGATGTTTGCTTTGTCCGACAGAGTCAGAACTGTTTTTCCTCATACATCAGCATTTTTATGAGGAAGTTCAACCTATAGGACAGAGACGGCGATGTTTTACTTCCTTCCTTGTGCAGCAGTGACATCTACTGTCCTAAAAGTGCAGGACACAGCCTGAATTATCAGGAAAAAGTACATTTTTTCCAGTGTGCCATAAATGATTTCTGGATGACCAATACTGCTAAGGTTAGATTAGAGTTTGAAGCTTGAATATTTCATATGAGTACACAGTAAACGTCACAGGTAAAACAAAAACTGCAGCTGTGTAACTGAATCTGCTGCAAGCATCCATAATGCTACTTAAAAACAGTTTCTTCAGTGATATTTTCTATACTTCATGTTTGTTGAGTGCTGTGTAATTCTTGTGTAAATTCTTGTGTAAATATGTGTGTGTGTTTTAGGGTGGATTGGAGCGCTTCAAAGAACAATAAACAGGTCAAATAAAGCAGAAACACAATATACAGAGAAGGCAAATGAGGACAGCAAAACATTCTTTTATTTTCACTTTCAATTTTCGTCGAATTATAGTAATCAAAAAAAGTCCTTTACAAATGCAGGATAGCTGTGTTCATACAAATCAACACTGTTACATAAATACACCAGGTTTGCAACATCTTCGTAATGCAGACACACAAGTTTATATTCATCAACAAAAAACACACGCACAAAAAAACAAACATTTGAAATACTGAGGACTACAAAGGTGAAATTACATATATTATGGTCAATTATCATTTCCATAATTTGTATAGGATGTGTCTGCGTGTGTGTGTGTGTGTGTGTGTATGTTTTACGTGGGATTTTCAGTATATGTTTATGTTTGTGTGTTGTCTAAATTATTGTCCATGTCTCATCTAGGGCCAAGTTTTAAGGAGGGCTTGGAAGATGAGAGGTTCCTCTTGCCGTTGTGGTGCTTCCCTTTCAGGTTTTGTTTTGGTGCCGTTTTCAAGTAAAAATGAAGCTGTCAGGGAAGAAAATCAGGAACAAGGTGTGAGTGATCAAGGTAGATTTCCATTCAGGACACACAAAAATGAATCACATCTAGCAGTATATTTTGACTACTACCACTAAAACGATGATAAAATTGTGAGTAAAATTGTGAATCAGCTGTCAAATTCTCCTCCTATGCATCCATATAAGACAAAGACACACCTGTATGGCCTCAGCTGGTCCCACTGTGACAGTGCTGGTGGAGGGGACGTAGCCTGGAGCAGATGCTGTCACAGTGTAAGTACCTGGTAACAGAAGTCTGAAATAGTCGCCATCCAGTCCTGAAGGAGTGCACACACGGAAAAAGATGAGAGGGAGAAACATCCAACATGTCTATATCAAACTTTTAAACATTGGTAGAAGAAGTATTCAGATCCTTAACTGAAGTAGAAGTTGTAATACTACAGTAAAAAAAAAAGTGCATTCCCACAATTCACCATTAGGGGACAGTGTGACATTTGACTGCACTTATTTCTACTTATTGATAATATAATGAGATTCAGCAGCAACATTAACAACAAACTCCTTTTTCCCACATTGGGAGCTGGACTTCTTTCCAAGCGCACAAAGTCCTCCAATCTCTGTCTGCGATTAAAATCATTACAAGGTTTAAACACCCTAATGCATCACTAGCCAGGACGTTAGCAGATCATTTACCACAAACCTTAAATACTTCAGTACTTCTTCGGCACTGCGGTTAAAGAGCAAACAAAACTCCCAGGAAAAATAACAACAACCACATGTTTACAACAATGAACTGACACCCCTGCAGCCCTTTCTCACCGGAGGTCACATCGTGGTTGATCCCAGACACTGAGATCTCAGCTTTGGCGATAGGGTTGTTGTTTTCATCATACACCATGCCTTTTATCCCATGATGCACCTGAAAGAAGAGGCACGTTGCTTTATTTGACCAGTTTCTCAGTGTCGTTTCTTTTTTAGATCGTGCCATTTATGCTTGAGCTCCTGCCACCAAAAGTATTGGAAATATGTGTTAATACAGCCAGGTATGTGTGAGCATAGATAGCTTTGAATTCTGTAATGATGGCAGATGATAAACCATATTTCCAGTGCAACTTTCCAAAACCTTTTTAACCTTCTTTGGTCTGCAACAAGCCCTTTCAGTTCGGTCTGTCTGATCAGTGCTGCAGAAAAAGAGGTAAGCCCTGATTTGCACCCTGATAATGTGGAATAAAAGACATTTTGTCCTCAAACTAAAGCCTCTTTTCATAGTTGACACCAGGTAAAAGTCAGTTTACTTGAGTTACACTGAATTTCTCAGCTCAATTTAAGTCATTTTATCCAGGGAGTCCCAGCCAAGAAGCCAAGAGTATTGGACTCTTGGTTGTTGGATTTTTGTGTGTAACTGCACGTGTGCATCAAGTTGTAAATGACATAACTGCAATTTTCCAAACAGTGAGCGTGTGGATGTGTGTTCCAACCTGTTCAAGGTATGAAACCAGTGCCTCTCGGTTGGCCAGCCATTCTCTGGGCAGCGCTGACGCCGGAGGGAACTTATCACAGCTCAGCTCCAGGGTGATCTCGAAACAGTTGGTGTAGAGGTAGTTGAAGTCCTGCATGCCTGAAACACACAGAAATAGACTCTTTACTTTAAATTTCAAGGGGATAGCTTTAAAATGGGATATTTTTATAATGTCAGTGGTTCCCAGGGTGACTTATAAAGTAATGAGTCTTAGATTGCCTCTTAAAGGGTTTTTTCCGATTTGTAAGGAGCTGATGTGATTTATCATGCCAGCCCATCTAAAAACCACATTTTGGGTTATTGAGACTGGAGTCTTTTACTTCATTTTTTTCATTTGGTCAGGCAAATTTTTCCAAACCGCTGCATGTTGCTGTTTTGACAAACATTTAAGAACATCTTCTAGAGGAGCTGATACTACACCCAACAAAAGAAAGACTGAATTTTCCACATTTTTGGCTTTGCAACTTTGCAATACAGCGCAACGTTTCATAGAAAACTAATGCATAGGAGCCCGTGATTGAGAGGGAAAGTTCAAAACTAACCTCATAGACCATGACATAACACTTGGAGCAATAGGAGCTGTTAAAATAAACATAACATGCTCCTACTAAATGTGACTGTAGGCGTTTTCACCAAAAGCTTGCATGAGTCAACCCGAAGAAGCTCAGCAGATTCACATTCCTCGGAATAATCCAGACCAGCCTAAACCGGGATTTACGGATCAAAGAAGAGGGTAATGTTATTGCTGCAGTTACAGATTAACCGAGCTGAAATCGAATACATGCCCAGACAGTTGAAAGAACTTGGTGTCCTGTAGCTTTCAAGCATTTTATTGCAAAACATTACTCGTAAGCATTCATCAAATCTTAAAACCGAGCACAAGTTTCCCAACTCATAAACCAAACAAGGGATGATGAGGACATGCCTGCCAGTGCCTAAACTCGTATAACTCCTAATAGCCTGTAGGTATACCAGTAAATAATGTTGTATTAAACCAAACCATGACAACAGATCCACTGAGCACCCTGGCTACTTTCAGGTGCACAAAAATGCAAAAATGAAACCTCATATATTCACTGTTTTTTTTGTTTTTGTTTTTTTCTGACATTAAGTCTGACATTGCTTTGATGCATTTACAAAATTGGCACTGGATGCAGAGTAGAGTAGTAAAAGACACACATACTGGATCACACCACACTAAAAAGACTGTCAACACACTGCAGGTTTATGTTTAAATCTCAGGGAATCGGCCCAGTATAGCACTGTTGTATGTGGTGTGACTGACGGATGTCATCAGCCAGATTTTCTTAATTCTTCCATTCACCTATAGTCTGATTGGTACTATGGATCTATGATGTTAAGACGTTTTCAGTGATATCACTGAGATTTGAAAGCTGATCAAGACTCAGTCACAAAAGGTGGCGTTAATCCAGCTGAACCGTGGCAGATTAATAATTTACCGGAGGGGATGATCTTGATAATCTGAATCAAAATCTAAATCTCATGTTTGCAGATTGCAAAGGGACTGTATGGAAATTATTGGGGTGGGAAGGGAGGTAAACCTTATGGTTCACTCACAATATACTACAACACCTCCCTGTAATATGTAAAAATAATATAACAGTGTTAAATATGTACAACTAGTTAAACTATAAAAACATATTTAGTGTTAAAAGGTGAATTAATACTGTAAATTTGTATTTTAACTGTAAATGGGACAATAAATTGCTTCACATTAGACTCTATGGCAAACATAGCTGAGCTACTAACAGTTACTAACCAGTAACAGTAACAAATAATACTTGAGCGGGGTCAGTGGAAGTGCAGCTGTCGGTGTACAGGAGGTGAAGAGGTTGAAGGCAAGAGCAGAGCTTCAGAGAGAGAGTCACAGAGTTCATGTGCCTTTCAAGCCACTCGAGGCATGTCACTCACGCCGAAGTCTATGCCAGCGCCTGCCATCATTCATGCAGGTGGCCTTGTCTTTCTTGGGAATGGGAAGGATAAATGGACATTTTCCAACACGTTGGAATTTTGCATGTAAACAGGGAACAATCTGTTTGGTGTGTGGAGGCGGTGAGTCACTGTGTTGTTCTTTGTGGTGCTGGTAGACAAACTCAGCATGCTCTTTCCAACATAAGCGGTTTGATCCTCGCTTGCCGTAGCATCTTTTACAGAAATACTTGCTTTTACTTTCTTGCTGGGACTCAGATAAGGAGACTGGCACCACTCTCATATCTGTATGTTCATTTGGAGCTCCTACTAAAAAAAAATCAGTCTTCCAACTGCCTAAAACTGCTGGTGGTAACTTCATATTTACTTATTGCTTTGATTATAGTTTACCTACAATAACATCTCCTAAAATATATGAACTAATATTTAAATTTTACGGTAGTTTCAGCCCTTCACAGTAAGTTTACAGTTTGAAACTGAACATAGTTCACTATAATTTGGGGAAATTTGTGGGGGCACGTTATAATAAAATCAGGGGCAGTATCTTTAACAGTGATCATGAAGTGTTTTTCATGGTTCCAGTGGAGTTTCTACTATTTTTAATATTCGGTTTAATGTCAGGTTTACATACCTTTGGATAGAGAATACCAGCTGGCCCCGTTGGTGATCCCCTCGTCAAAGAAGTCCCCACAGTTCCAACCTTTGTGCATCCAGCTGTGAGCGTACGAGTAGGTCCTCGCCAACTGTCATCACACACAAATGCACATGTGCCCAATCATTCACATATTTTCACACACGCACATGCACACACACACATGCACAACAGACAGCGATGAGCTCAGATGTGTATAACATCTGGAAGGAGTTTTTAATCTGCAGCACACCTTTCTGAAGATTTTGTCATCCGGAGTGGCTGCATACGTGGTCCTCCCTCGAATGCGAGCATCTCTCGACTTGTCGAAGGGGTAATTGGCGACCACAGCTCCTCCGTGGAGGTTGGCCGACAGGACAAAATTGTAGTTTTGCATCCATTTTATGACTGCCAACGTCTCCGGTTCAACCTGCGAAGGAAATTCAAAGAAAAGGTTATAAAGCAAGTAGATTATCGGTCTAATGGAGACATAACATATGGACCTTTTTATACAGTGATCTATAAATAATGATCTGTAATGTAGTGCTGCATTTATCTTCCTTCACATGTCTAGATCTTACTTTGGTTAAATAATTAGTCCACGTTTAGTCCATAAATTCTCTCACAACCTTTCAACTGAACTGTCTAACGCCTCTTCTTGTCTGGTTACTGATATTGTTACACATCATCTTCACTTCATCCAACACACCCAAATAACATCAGCAGACAGAAGACATCTGGTTTTATTTTCACTAAGAACCACTGGCTTTTCTGCTCGCCTGGTTATCTGGACTAATCTTTGTTGTTTTTCTTTTCTGCTTGTTATTTTCTCTGTTGATTTTGTTCATGTCTTTTCACTTTTATGCAGCCAAGTTAATCTTGGAAACCATAGTTAATCACTCGAGGTATCCTCTGCCTTTGTCAAGCCCATAAAATGATTCTTCAGCTTTACCCTTCTTCAGTCTGTACAGTGAATGAATCAGACATGGTGTGTGATTTGTTAAAATCGCCTCCTTTTTCTGTTTTTGAGTCTGGAAGTCTGGGAGAAAGATCAGTTTGCAAGATTGGAGAGAATTTTTTAATTAAAGCTGGAAAAGATGGAAACAAAACTTCACCTAATTTGAAAGCAAAATAGTAGTAAAGTGATAGTAATCTGCTAGTCCCAAAGGTTTTTTATAGGTTACATAAGACTGTAATCTCATCTCATTCTGTACAAACAGGATCAGTCTTTGTCATACACCTAACCCGATGGCATCTCTCATGCAACGCTACAGACGCAGAAAATTCCAGTTTTAGATTGTAATTTATTTTCTCTGTCAACACTAACTATCCTCACACAATCCACCAAACCATATATCATGCATGGAAACAAGGAGTAATACCTCTCCTTGAATAAGGTATGCAGGACAATAAACACAGTCTGGTTTAGCTGAAGGATAATCAGGCCGGTCAGAGACTAGTGGCCTTGAACGCAGCAGAAGTGGGACTTCTGTTTTGAGGACTGGCAGGTGTTTATTGTCTGCGGATCTTTATATACACTCATGCGCGCTTTGAAGTCGGCGCTGTCACCACAGTGTAGGGTTACGCATGAAGGGCAACACGCTCGAAAATCATATCTCAGACAGCCTGCGACAGACATCTGAAATACAAATAAATATAAATCCGCTCATTCTGGATGGCTCGGTGGTAACCTTCAAGGTTAGATTTCACTCTGTGAGTGTGAGTGATGTCTTCTGCAGGCCAAACTATTGTCAGCAGTTCATGGTGTGAAGTGGGCTCTCCTTCAGAGGCTGTGTAAATTTCTAAGAACAGATACTGCTGACAGTCTGTGGTTGGTGGAAAACTTTTTTTTTTTTTTAAAAAAAGAAGAATTCCTGAGTGAAATTATCCAATAACTACAGCTATTCTGAGAGACACTGAGGCCAGAAGTGTCAACCCGTTTCTTTGAAGATTTGAGGATTAAGGTTTTGTTTCTTTTACGCACGAGTACAGATCCTGTGTTGCTTGTATTTGTCATGTAATTACAGCCAAAAAGATTAGTCTGCTAGCCCATAAACAAGCCTCCAAGTTTGCATTATTTCGTGTTACACTCCCTCTCGCTGAGGAGAAGAGAAATGTAGTCCTTTATTAAACTCATTCCTCCGGATCAAACTTCATCAGCTGGCTAATTGAAATGTAGCATAGCATAGCCTGCAGGCGAACACAGGGGCTTGTGGCTTCACGTAGCCTGTGAGAATGTAATCCTGACCAGCATGAATGAAGTATCTGTAACAGTGGCACAGTTACTCTTTTGTGTTTGCCTTTCAGGAGGCAGTCATGTGGGCAGAGATTCAGCCCGCGACTGGGAAGACCAGTGTTTTATTTTGCTCAACACATTTGCAGCCTGGGAACTAGGAGACAGGAAAAAAGGTTAAAAATCAATGACGGTGCATCGCTTGGGAACAAAACCACAGTACTGATATCTAAAATGAAACAAATAATAGTGTCATATCTTCTCCAAATAAAACTATTATTTTGAGGGGATAAAATCAACCAG
This sequence comes from Protonibea diacanthus, assembly GCA_028641955.1. NCBI lineage: Eukaryota > Metazoa > Chordata > Actinopteri > Sciaenidae > Protonibea > Protonibea diacanthus. The sequence continues at coordinate 15,029,861 of CM053996.1, read as the reverse complement.
CCGTCTTTTGTTAAGAGGTGGCTCTTGACTCTAGTATGGATTTCTGATTGGTTATTTCCTGGTCATATTTTTCAGATTTTTTTTATTTAAAGTTTTAAATAAATGTTAAAACATTATAAAATCAAATAATTGTTTTATTCTTTAGATTTGCATTTATATAAAATGTACTAACATTGTCTGTTAACATTGTTATTATTGCATTATCATCTAAAATAATGCCACACTCACCAACGGAAATGAATACCGTCCGATATATATATTTGATTATATTTGACTTCTGATACTTCCAGGGATGTTTTACTATATTTTCAGAGACATTTCGTTATTCAGCTGTAATAACAACCAGCGGTTTCAAGCAGGGGACACCAATTTAACGTGAAACCTTGAAAACAGAAGCTCTTATAGTGTCTGCTGAAGATTAGACAGCTGCAGATGAGTCATTCCCGAGGATCTGACCTTAACACTTAAAACGTACAGCTCAGCCGACTATTAGCAATAGTTTGACAACGCACACTCTCATCCTTCTTTCTGCCTCTCACACTGCAGTGATCTGCACTGTGCACACCGAAATACAGGTCACCATGAGCAGAAGTGCGTCTCTACATGTACGTACACTGCATTATTTAGCCAGAAATGTAAGACATATATTATAGAATGCTTTTTTCATAAATGATGCAGTTTATGCTCCCAGGGTTCTGCGTACATTTACTCAAGTACTGCGCTCAACTAACATAAGATCCTACCAGGATTTCGCAACATTTTTTCCTATGACTTTTACTTTTAAGGTCTAGTTGGAGCTCCTTGTCACGTGTCCGGTGTCTATGAAATGTGAGAAGTTCAGACAAAGAGACATTTCTCCTCCAAATGTGTGTTTCATTTAAATAACTGCAAGAAATCTCCGAGAAAATTCTGAACGATTTATGTAGTGGAACTGTATTTTTCTTTCCTACCTCATTAATCATCTCACACCTCTTGTGACTCTTTGGAGGGGCCCGACCCCTCAGTTGGTAGCTGGATTAACTTACATCATTATATATAAAGTGATTAAAAGCTGTAGCTCCAGCTCAGTCAGTCACAAGTACTTTTTTTTTTACTTTTAATAGCCTACTTTGGGTGAATTTAGCTCATAATACTCTTCATATTACTTCATTTTACATTGTGGTGTTGGCACGTTTACTTAACTAAAAGATCTGAGCACTTCTTCCACCACTGTGAAAGACAGACTTGGCGATAAACAGAAGGTTTTGAGTGAAATCACAGGTTTGTAAGCTATGTGGAGAGTCACGCAGCATCTCAAGGTAGCAGGTAACAGTTAGGCTCTGAGACCGCAGAGTGGGCCGGTGCAAATTCTCATGGCGGTGACGAAAAGACAAAAATGTTTAGCTGAAGCTGAAGGTCTTTATATACAGTACATATATCTTCGTCGGGTCGTTATGATTTCGAGAGTGTCGGCTCTTCAGGGGACTTCTGTATGTCAACATCTCATGACTGATTCTGGAATGAATCTTTTATGCAGCAGAGAGATATCAAATTATTCAAACAACAAATTTGTCAAGGTTGTAAGAGATATTTTCTGTGATTCTTTTGCTCCCCAAGTTGGCCCGCCTGTTTCATATTGCAAAGAAAAGGTAGAGCGGCCTCTTTCTGACCCAGATGAAGAAAAGCACAGTTTATATGAGCAGATATAGGTTTTACAGTAAGATAAGCAAACGCACCCTGCCCATACGGCTCAGACTATACAGGCGTGCACAAACATGCACAACGTGAAACAGACTTTTACTGGGTCTGCTAACTGTTTAAGTTCATGGGCAGTTTCTTGTTATTTAGCAAAAGCTCAGCTGGCAGTGGAATATGATCCAATACAAATCTCATACATTAGTTTATATCAACAGAAGTTAAAGCCAAGATAACTCAGCTATGTTACAGTCGCTCATTATTCAACCCCATATTCAAACTTTAAACACACACTCACACAAGCATAGCAAATGCACTCATCCATCTCCCCCCCCCCTCCCTCTTCTTTCTCTCCCCCCCACGCGAGCACACGCATGCATTTTCACACGTATGCACACATGTACTTCTCTCTCATTTATCCAGTAGCACTGACCTGTTGCTCCCAGTTGTCCGGCAGGGGCAGGTGATGGTTTCTTCCATTGGTCTTCTCGTAGTAGTACATGAGTGCGTTCAGGTCTGGAAAGTTCCTGTTCAGATCGATTTCTCTGGAGTTCCCTCGACCCACCAGGTAGCCATTGAACTCTGGACCCTGGTGACCCACAGACGACAATGTCAAGCTTTTAAAACTGTTGGTCCTACCTTGTTGTTTTTTTTTTTACCCAGTAGAGAGTGAGTGAAAGTGAATTATTTTGGCTTCTTGTGTTTTAGGATGCATGTTTTCAAGCTGTGAATTCAAATAGCTTGGAAGCAGCAAAGGAAAACTGCTGTGTGTACTCCACAAACTGCCCTGGCAATCCACAATGTAACAACAGTAAATTATTTCCCAACAGTTTGTCTCTGGATATACCGTCGAATTCACAATGATTTCTTTGTTTTCTTTGGCATCTTAACTCAGATCCTTCCCGAAAACCTTTAAAGGATCGTGACAGTAAAAATTTTTATAATAAAGCATTGCAGACACATTATGGAAGGATTTTTATTATTGTGGCTATTTGCGCTTTTGAGTGAAAATCTATACAACTTAATAGATTTAACTCTTACTCATCACTCGCCAGTAGTGCCGTCATCAGGAAATAATACTCTTGCGATACTTTATTTTATGACCTAATATCAGAAAAACTCCAATGTGCCAAAGTCAAGCCAATGTGGAAGTGCTACAGAATGAGTCAACCTCCATAAGTCCCCATGTTGAAATGTCCAACTTGACAGCCTGGTACAAAAAACAGTTTTGGTCTCTATAGCTATATTTGAATTTCTATATAACTCACCCATTCAAATTATATTAAGGGTTAAATTTTATGCATATGTAACAGTGTGGTCAATTTGATTGACAGGAGGATGCTGCTCCATCCACGCAGCACATCTCCGTCCGTTATCCAGCCAGAAGCAGCCAGAGGCAGGAGTGCCAAGATAATGCCATCCAGAGCCACCACACTCTGAGCATTACATCACAGATACAACCTCTTAGTTTTTATACTGTCTATGGCCTAAGCTGAACCTCACAGAGCTGCTAACATGACTGCAGACTCTTGTTTTTTAATACTCAGGACTCGGACTACTTGGAATTTTCTTTCTTGTTCGACTCTTTCTTCACTTGACTCCAAATTTTGTGGCACTTTTGAAATACATTTTTCATTACTGGCTACAAAGCAAAGATGAACTCCAGAGTTTTATTTCTGTGACATCAGGAGCAATTCCAAAATTTGATTTGTTCCAACACTGGGAGGCTGTAGTTGGATTTGAAAGGTATTTCCATGCAGGCTTATACAGGACTTCCTGACAACCAAACTCTTTATGGAACCAATTAAATCTTTCTGTTTTCTTATGCCACGGGCATGAAAACCAATATTTTTGTTGTTTTTCCTCGAGCGGTCAAACACGGCCAATCAATACGCCAAATCAACACAATGCCATCTAGAATCCTGGGAAAGGAAGGAGCCTTTCCATTGTTGTCCAGATGCTGCCGCATCCAAACATCTGTTGATGTAGCGGCAAATTATAGTGTTGTGTGCATGTGTTGTCTGACTGGCAAAGGAGAGGGATCGTCATGTGCAACTGCCCTCCTCAGGACATATAATTTAGTCTCAAAGAGATGCACACGTGTGTGTTTGTGTTAAAGCGGGTTTGCATGTGTGTCTGTTGTTTCATGGCCCATATAATTACCCCTAGTAGAAAGCTAAGGGGCTCTCTCAGGGAGCTGATAGATGGGATTATTACAGACATTAGCAAACAGCGGAAGATTTAATAAAAAAATGCTTTTGCCTGTTGGCTGGCTTGTCTTTAATGAATAGAAACATACTGTACCGTCACGCGTACTGTATGTTACCTGATGGAGTCAGACGTGTTTGCCCTGATTTAACTTGCAGGTGTGAAGTTTTCCTGAGAGACCTTAAAATTTCTAACATTTCCACTGGCAAGAACACAATCAAGGAAAAATGTGGAAACTTTTTTTTCCTCCACAAGTGGCAAATGATTGCTGACGAAAAACAGCCAAAGGCGCCCCAGTGGGAAGCTTTCCCTGGTTTTCTTTTGGCTCATGTGTACTATGCATGTCAGGGTATACATTACCTGTCTGGCAGCCACCTCGTAGCCATCAGGGTTCATGGAGGGCAGAATGTGAATGCGCGTGTCATAGATCAGGCTCATGATCCGCTGGTTTCCGGCTCGGTACTCTTCGCAGAGGAACTGGGAGAACTTAATGAGGAGCTCACGGCCGAGCACTTCGTTGCCGTGCATGTTGCCCACGTACTTGAACTCTGGCTCCACTGGGGAGGAAATGGACAGGTGAAGGCGGAGGGGGGGTCAAGGTCAAAAAGCCAACCAGAGCTGTCAGGCGTGACATTTAGAATGATTGCCTGAGCATGCTCACCCATACATAAGAGTACACTCACTGCATGAAAGCACAGTAGAATCAATAGGTAAGCTGCCTCCGTGTTTTTAATGCTGCCAATTAGAGCACATGCCAGCATATTGAATTTCTAAATTTATCACGACGTAACCTGATTAAAGCAAGACGGCTTAACCTTTATACAACTTAGATGGCACTTACAGGATAATAATCGATTCATGTTCACCTTATTAACCAAGATTCTGTCGAGTAAGCTGCTTTAAGGACATCATCATTATGCTACCTAAGTGAGTGAGTCGATTGTAAGCAGGAAACAACAAACGTTTCATAGTGAGGTACACTGGGTTTACTTCTTGTTGTACTTTTGTGATAAAAGCATTGAAATATACTTAAAATATAATAAACTATAAAATGAAATGTGGTGTAATAGTACCACAAGACTGGCTGCAATATGTTTCTAAAGTTTGTTCACGCCAATTTCATCTTAGATATTAAAAATCATCATCTTTTTTTATTCTATGCATTCATCTTCCTTGTCAAAAATCTGACCACAGTTCAACTTAACTCGCAACTGTTCTGTCAGAGATTTGGTGCCTGTTACGCAAGGAGCGGCTAATGTAGCCATCGGCCTCTAGCCTCAAGCAGAGATGATGAGCGGACTACAGAGATCTGGAAAGCTCACACTCAAGTGACTCTGATGTGACTTTAATGCAGAGTTCAGCTAACACTAGCCACTGGTCACACCGGACCATGCACGTCTACATGGCTGATAAAATGAGGCTCTAGGAGGAAGACAGTCTCACTTACATCATGGCAATTTCTTGATAAGGCAGGTTCTGACAAAGATGAGGGGAGTGATTCTGATTACGACTGATTGAATTATTTGGATAAGGGTTTTTTTTTTTTTTTTTGCATTCCTTTGGGTGACTGTCAGTGATTGGGTGAGCCACCTATCCAAACAGTCTCCCTCTCTGTATAGGGTTCCCTCCTCCCAGGGGTCCCTTCATTAATCACTGCTGCAGCGTTGATAGAACCAAAGACCCCCAAACACTGCAGCTAAACAGAGCTACTGCAACAACTTTTTGCCTAAATAAAGCTGTTGTGTGCCCTAATTATACGATTTTACACTAAGAACTTACTGTAACACTACATTATTGTGTTTGTTTGCACCTCTGTTGTTCATGAGAAGAAGTAAGTGTGGGTTTTTTTGGAGGGGGTGGGGTATTGTGGGGGTGAGCAGATACTTCCAAATTTATGAACACCCTTCACTAATTGCTTCAGGCACCCAAATGGGAGCTTGGGCGCTACAATTCACCTCCTTTTCTTTAACACAGGGCCAACTGGCCCCCGGGTTCAGAAAACAGTGTTGGCTCTAGAGTGCAGCTTTAAAAAAAGACACTCACACACGCGCACACACACTCACACACACACACACACACACACACTGAGCAGCATGTGAAAGACATGAACTTCCTTAAGGGTGCAAGAGGGTTGACCCAGACGAGACCTCAGGTCACTCCCCATCGTGAAGTGCACGGTTCCTGTTTTTCACCCTCGGTCATCTTGCAACAGAACAAGCACACATCCTTCTATTCTACTGAAGGAAGCACTGACGTGTGCAAATGAAGATAAAAATGCAAGCTAAGCTGCAGCCAGAAAAGCATTCCCTGCTGCAGTTGTCAATTTTTTTTTTTTCTTTTTTTTTTTTTTTCCAAAGAGCTGCTATTAAAAATGCAAGAATGGAAAAATCTTCAACATCACTTACATAAATGTGACCCTTTGGCTTGTTTTCAACACAAACATCGGCTACGACAAGGTTATGATTTTCCAATTTGCAACCGATATGCAAAAATAAACACCTGGAGAGCTGATTCAGTAGTTGGGTGCGGGGGTGGGAGAGGGGGCAAGCAAAGCTTTTTCAAGAATGGGTTCAGGGTTAAAGACTTGTTGATTCAAAGTGAACTTCTGTGTCATCTGTTCAGCCTTGAATAACACCACCACATTTTGTCCGCGGTTGGATGGCAAAAATCGAAATGAATCACAGATGTTCTTTCACTTTTTGCCTCTTTGTTTTTCACTTTTCCACAGATTGCTGTCGCTGAGGTTTATCAAAGAGAAGCCAGCTTGAGACAGCTCCCTCTTTTCCTTCACTGTTAAGCCAAACAGTAGATCAACTTCAGAAAGCTAAATCGAAAGCTTGCATTTCATCTCTCGTTTGGGGAAAAGAAAATCACAGAGAGAGCCCCCATGGACTACTTTGTCTCCTCACCAAGAAGTGCAAAATAAATAGGCAGCTGGTGACATTTGAAATCCACAATAATTAAAAAATCTATTTGTGTACGACAAGAACATTAAATCATATTTGTTTATCAGCTTTAAAGTTTTAAAATAGCATGAGCTTAACTCATAAAAAGAGCTTTTAACATTTTTATTGAGACTTAAAAGTACAAAAACTTAATGGGCATAATGAAGTGAAAACACATTTGATCATAATATAACATGACCATCCACACTTGACTTGTGTGTTACTCACATGCTTCATGGATGCCCGGGTTATCACTGAACTCCAGCACGTAGAGGTGTCGCCCCTCTACGCTGCGCCCGATGCTGTAGATGCGTGTGATGTAGGGGCATTCGCTCTGCACTGCAAACAGGGCTCGCACCATGTCCTCGTAGCGGTGATGCTGGAACTCTGAGCCGCGCACCAAGAGCCCCATCAGCCCCAGGAGGAGAGGAGCGAACCCAGGAAGAGTCCACCTCTGCTGCATGGTCCCTCAAGCCCAAAGTTGTGCAGCACAGGAGTAAAAAGAGGAGAGGAGAGGACAGGAGAGGAGAGACCGGCTGCAGCTATGCAAAACCCTCACACACTTTCAGATGTATGTTTATCTCCTTACACACCAAACATACTGCTTTACTCCCTGCCTGCTCTTTTCCTTTCTTGTCCCCTTCTTTCTCCTGCTCTCCCTCTGCCTCCTCCCACATACAGTCCTCACACTGAAGAGCAAGTAAGGACAGCCCCCTGCTCCTTCTTTGTCTCACTCTCCTCCTCCAACAGCTGCTTCTCTCCCTCTGTCTTTCCCTTTGGGTCCTTGTCAAGTACATGCTACTTGCTTTATTGGCGCTTAGAATACTTCTGCTTCAAGTAGTTCACCCCACGGCCCCCTCGGCTCTCTGCACACACAATCTGAATTTCATTCTGTCTCCGAGACACTCGTTTTCTATCCCTCTCTTTGTCTCTAACTCTTGTTCTATGCTCCCTTCCTGGGAAAGAGGGGTTGTTTCCACGGCACTGGTCTCCCCAACCCCTGCAGCCCTCAATCATCCATTCATTAACTCTTAAGTCAACACACAACCCCTGTGTGTGTGTGTGTGTGTGTGTGAGTTTGTGTGTGTGTGTGTGTGCATGCACGTGTGCCTGCACTCCTCTGATGAATCAGTGTGAGAGCTCTTTCGCAACCTTTGGACTGCTTTTTTTTTTCTTTTCTGTGTTTCCTCGAAGCAGCATTCACACACATACACACACACACACACACATAGGAAAACCTGTGTGTGTGTGTTTGTGTGTGTGTGTCTGTATGAATGAACATCCATGCTCTTATGGCCGAGAGAAGAAAGACCAAATGCTGCAATTAAACTTCTAAAAGACACAGGTTGATGCCAAGACTCATGCACCCCCCCCTCCTCCCTCACAAATACACACACACACACTTACTGCAGAGTGTGCACGAGGTGCTGTCAATCAAACCTGCTGGAGGAAAAAAAAAAGGGGAGCTTTACGCTCGCAGAGTGTTGTGCAACCGCTTGTGGAAGTTTCAAAGAAGGGAGAAGGAAAGGCAAACGTGAAGCAAGAGGAAGAGTTGCTGATGGAAGATTGAGCAACGAGGTACAAAGACGGCTGAACATAATGAAGAGAAAGAAAGCAGGAGAAGAGAAGGAGAGAGACACAGGCACAGAGAGGCTTCACTGCAACTACTGTTTCCATGAAAACATACCTCTCTGCTTTGTCTTTCCTCTAATCGTAAAACTGAAACATCTCACATTTACACATCCTATGCCTTCTTACTGACAGGCTAAAGTAAACCGAGAGTGCTTTGGACCGGTCCTCATTGTCTCTGCTGGTGATTGTGTTTCTTCTGCTTCATTGTTTACATCTGGTACGCCTCAAGGCTCAGTGCTGCTCGCCAGTCCAATTCACATCTCACTGCACTCTTTCATTTCAATGAAACAGTTGCAGCGAGATTCAAATAAAACATGATTGTTGAGTAAAGGTTACACATCTCAAAGGGAAAAAAGATCCCTGGTTTAACCAGATAAAAATCCTCTTTTCTTGTCGCTTGTTCAGCTAAATTCCCAGAGCGAAAACACCGTGCACACAGTCTGGGTGAAAGAACTTTAACCTTGAGTGACCGTGTAACCAAATGAGGAACAATTGAGGGGACTAGTTGTGTTCTCTGCATTAGCTGGAGAGTAAGAAATCTATTATGCAATCTAAATTTGAGCATTGCATCACTCTGTTGTCATGGCTAAAATGACAAGTGTTCCCTCACTACTTGCTGACAACGACTTTTACATGTGTTTTCTCTGCAGCAGCCATATGCACCAATCAACCCACAGGCTTTAATGTTCATAATCGTCCAAGGTTAAACAAAGTGGGGTGTTAAATGAGTCCAATTTAAGGATTATGGGATCCGCACACATGCAGCTGCATCATTATTCTGCCTCTAAAGGCTCCAGAGGTCACATATTGTAGAGAAATGACATCTGGTGGATGTTAATGGTAATACAGCCACGGACAGCGTAGTCATGCAGAGATGTTTGAGGATGACATCCTTCATAAAACTTTGTATTGTCACATTTATGACATATAAACCTACAGAATCAGATATCTGTGAAGCCCAGGCTTTGTGATTCAGACTTCAGACGGAAAGGTCAGCTTGTACTCGACGTAAAAAAAAGGTTTTTACCTCGGTTGAAAGGTTCAGCTGGTGCATTCATGTCAGCAGATTCAACATGGGAGTAAATCAGATGTGCCTTTCTTCTGTAAAGGAAAACAAAAAGAGGCAGGACGAGGTGTGCTGCAGTTAATAAATTATAAATAACTAATAATTAAGCTGTTACTGTATATGTAGACTACGTATACTTGGGCATTTCTATTTTAAGCTATATTAAACTTCTGCTCCAGGACATTTCAGGGATTTGTAGTACTTTTTACTGAACTACATTTGTCTGACAGCCATAAATACCATTTACTTTGTAGATGTTACATATAAAATATATCATCATCTTAAAAAATATGGTCCTTGATGCACAACAGTATATAAAATAGTAAACATCAGCACAACATGCTGTTTAAACAGAAAAGAAGATGAAGTGGAGTGATGGGCAGCCGCCGTGGGAGAAGTGACGGGTTCAGTACCTTACTGAAGGGCACCTCGACAGTGCTCAGGAGGTGAACTGGCACCTGTCCAGCCACCAGTCTGCAATCCATGCTGTGCTGGACTTCAGCATCAAGCCAAGGCAATATGGACGGAGCTGCCATCTACAGTTAATACATATACATTAGTAATACAGGAGCATAATATAGATAGTAATATAACATTCTGCACAATGAGTACTCTGACTTTTCATAATTTAAGTACATTGCTCTGATTAGACGAGATGTTCCTGTAGTAAAGCAGTGTAATATTGTTGAATTTCTACTTTTACTCAAAGTAAAGTATCTGAATACTTCTTCAACTGCTGGTTTAAAGAAATAAGAGAGTTTCTGTCAGAATCTGGCCGACAGACAGTCTGTGTGCTTTGAAAAACACCCGTTTTATTCCAAACAACAACCAGATGTATATTTAATGAGAACGACCTCAGCTCTTGTGTTGAACTGTTGAACTGTTGACGAATGAAGCTTTCACCTTTCAACACATTCCTGAGTCACTGTTCGACGTTTTCTAGCATTAATAAAGGAAATCTTTTTCTAATACTGAAGTGTTCAGACCTTTTTACTGTGTACAAAGTGTTCTGTTGAGGTTTTGATGTCCTTACAGCTAGTGTCCACTAGTGGGCAGTGTACACTAATGCAAACCTCATTAAGACTTAATTAGAGGTAAAAGTTTATATTAATCCTTTTGCTTATTTGCATAGTACAATAAACAGTTTAATAAAGTGTTTCAGCTGATATCAACGATTTCCACTGTCTAAATTCACCTTCTTTTTAAATATAATCTGTGTTTTCTTGTCATTAAAATGTGCTTATATACATTTTTATTATGACATTTTAATATCACATCATATCCTCTGCGTTATTCTGTAAAACAAACTTTTAAATAAAGTACAGGACCCCATGCCAGACGGCACAACATGTCACATGTTCGATGCTCGGACCTGCCCTCCTTCCTCCATACACACACACACACACACACACACACACACAGCTTTGGATGCTGCACTTCTCCCGCCCACTGCATGTAATAGTATGATAATGAGATGTGTGGATTTAGAGTAAGAGGGGTTGGCTTTAAAGAGATTTGACTCTATTTGGAGTTGTGTCGGTTGCAGATGAAGAAAGTTGTCTCTTGATTCTTTTCTTACTTGTACTTAACACCAGAGCTCGTTGGCAGGCTCCGTCCTCACAGAGAGCCCGCACCAGGATGGGTGCTCCCCCGGCGCAAAGGATATTTTGGCTTCTGATCTTTGCTTTTGGAATAACAGCAGTTTGCGGTGAGTTTTGTGTTGTTTTGTTTTTTTCTGTTCTGCTGTGTTCATGTTTTGTTGGTGTAGTGAAGAATATGTGGCACAGGGAGACACATGATGCTTTGTCGACGTTCCTGGGGCCAACTTTTGAACTCCTCTCAGACTTTAAAGTGATGTTCTCAACATGCCTGTCCTGGCAACATAGAACATTTTTCATGTATTTGAGGAAGTTATGACAGTGAGTGAATGCACAAGGACGCATGATGTGAATAGAATAAAACGTTTTAAGCATAATTACACCTGCAAACTTCTTACATGAGCTGCATTGATCCAAAATGATCTATTTTGGTCTTTTTTTTTTTTTACTGAGAAATAAACCAAAATTCAGATGCCACACCAAAGGTTGTTATTTTAAATACACAAGGTGGGTACAAAAGATAACCCATTATAAGACAAACATAGATTAAGAATAATACTTTTTTGTTACAGGTTCAAACGTCTGCACCTCCAGAGGCGCCAGCACATGCAAGCAATGTCTGGCTGTGCATCCCAGCTGTGTGTGGTGCTTCCAGGAGGTTGGTTCCTTTTCCACTTCACTTCATTCAGACAATAGGTTTTCTGCCAGGTGCAGGGTGTTACAGATCCCCTCATCGGCTGAGTAATCTGGTTGAGAAGAACACATAGATGCAAATCCAGAACATCAGATACGTTCAGGTGTACATGAAAGTCAGATCTACCCTGTGTTCCTTGTTCCAGCTAAAGTTTCTTTGGGTTTGATTCTTGGCACTGTGGACACATTGACCGACCTTGAGTGACCGCATTTCTATGGAGTCATATTTTCTGTTTCAAACTAATGAGCGCAATGATTTAATACTGTAAAACTCAGGGAGTCTATGTGCTCAATCTTACACTCAAGTGCAAAATTTTTCCTGGATGACTTCAGCCTGAACGCTCTGGTTCATTGCTTTCCTGTTCAGAAGCACTCATTCGACCATCAGGTGGTGTTCAGATAGGATGGGAATGTTAATTTAAGGTGGTATTTTCCTTGAAGTCCAGAGTTTGTCGAAGAGAAAAGTCATTCCAGGAAAAAGCATAATGTTCTGGACAGTTTCTGGACTTCATCTCCCGGTACAGCTCAGCCTTCAAATGAATCCAACGTGTCTTTCTTTCTTTTTCAGCACAGCTTTATTACAGATGGGAGTCCTGTAAATAAACAACTATTTGCTTACATTTCTAACATTTGGCTGTTGGAACACTTTTCCTTCAGAACTTTGGCCAAGGGGTTGCCAGTTCTTCCCGCTGTGATCTGAAGGATAACCTGTTGGCAGCGGGCTGTGCTTCGTCAGCTCTCGAGTCTCCAACCAGCAAACTGCAGGTGATCGAAGACCGGCCCCTCAGCAACAAGGCAGCAGGGGCCATGCAAGATGTAACTCAGATCAAGCCCCAGAAACTGCACATCACCCTCAGGCCAGGTAGGGCTGACCGTCTGAGTTTGTCTCTGAAATCGAGAGATATTTGTTTTGTTTTCCCTGCATTGCTTATTTGAAGCTCAGTCAACACTGCTTCCTGTTTCTTGTTGAAATCCAAGTGTAACATGAGCACCGTGTGAATGAAAAAGCAATAACATCAAGGAAAACAATTTAAAAAGTTAATTCTGCTTCCCTTTTTTCCCAGATGATGCTAAGCGCTTCACAGTGAAGGTGCGACAGGTAGAAGACTACCCTGTGGATCTCTACTACCTCATGGATCTCTCCTACTCCATGAATGACGACCTCTTCCGCCTGAGGACGCTGGGCAGAGGTCTGGCCGAGGCTATGAACCGCACCACCAGCAACCTCCGCATGGGCTTTGGGGCTTTTGTGGACAAGCCGCTCTCACCTTACATGTACATCTCACCCAAAGAGGCTGTGAAGAACCCCTGCTACAGGTAAAAGTGCGATTGGCTTCATACAGTATTTTGGGGAAGTCATGCTGTCTCTTAAAAGTGTGTTAATCAACCACGTTGGACAATAAAGATCACGCCATAATAAGTTCACTTCATGCTGACCTTGTTTAAACTAAATAGGACGAAAATGTTCTTCAACGAAGAAGACGAAACAGCAGTTTATTATGAAAATTACCATCCGTTTTAAGTTTAATGTGCTCTGGCAAATTATTACTTTATGCATCTTATTATGTCTTAATTACATGTTTTGATCATGTTCTATGGTAACAAGTAGATTCCTCTAAGCTGGTTGCCATGTCTGTTGATGTAGATTCATATTTAGTATTTGTTGCATTAAGCCTGTATTTATTTTATAGCGACATGGGATCAAAACTTTAAAAAGAGCTGTACAACATTCTCAGAGACATAGTTTGACATCTCTATGGGAAGACAAGCTCATCATATGTGACATACAAACATAACAGAGGCGTCAATCTTCTCATCTTCACTGTAAGGAAGAGAAGAAATATACAGTATTTCCCAAAATGTCAAAAGACAACAAGAACTTCAGGATTAGCCTCCTTAACCTGTTTTCTTGTCTGTAAATAAGTACCTTAACTGAATCCAGACCTCTTAGTAATGGAAAGTTTCATTTAGAGCATTCTAACAATGTTTTACATTCCTAATATGTACCTACTGGTGTTGATTTCAGTGGTTGTTTATGTCTGCATGTGGGAAGTAGCTTCATTATGCAGATGATGTCATTTTTAGGACATCGTTAAAAACAGCGTTGCACAGTAAAAATGCAACCAAGCTCAGAGTCACAGCACTTGTTAAAGGCTTACGGTGGAGCCCTAGTGCTTGGTCAGCTGCTCTGAATCAGCCGCAGGTAATCTGCACGGAGAAAAGAGTGTCCCAATGCAAACTACCCCAACTCCACCCAAACTCTCCCAAGGAGGTTCATTTGGTTGTGTAAGGTCCCTTGGGGGTCATTTATTTTCCCGCGTACACACAGTCTGCAGAGATCCAGCCTGCAGGAATGTTTGGATAAAAGATAAGACAAGCAGATAATTTTGGTCAAGTAGAGTACGATACAGATAGTAACAGAGGTCCACAGGCAGGACAAAAGAGCCTTTTTAACCAAACTTTGGGAAACCAACAGCTGATCAGAACAGTACCCAGCTAACCAAACAAAACAACTCTCGAGGGATGGCAACATTGGTCTAGCTGGGTACAGATTGAAATATCTCAACAATTATTGGATGGATTATTATAAAATGTTGTGCTGACATTCATGGTCCCCAGAGGTTGAATCCTAATAAAGCTGGTGTTCCTCTGACTTCTCTGGTGTCACCATGAACTTGACATTTGAGGCTTTGATGGATTGCCTGAAACTCATGTTCCCCTCAGGATAACTTCAAATGTCTTTGGTGATCTCCTGACCTATCAGGCCAAATGTAATGTGTCCAATACTTTGTTTTCTGACCAAACACCTGCAAAAACTAATAAACATTCCTCAGGTTTGTAAATGTTAATCAGCAAATGGCAGCCTAAACTAAGATGGAGAACATGATAAACATTATACCTAACATATACCTGGCATTTAGTTCCTCTGTGCCTAAGTACAGCCTCTCGGAGCTGCTAGCATAACTGCAGACTCACACTTTTTGTTCTCAAATGTCACAATAGAAAGAACGATCCAGTGAAATATGATAAAAATGAGGAGACACAAACATATAAACCCAATTAACCTGATTAAAAGATGGTTGTTTCCCCCCTTAAAACCTCCCTTTCATAAAGTTTCAGCATTAATTAGACAGCCTATGATCAGCTCATCATCTTTTACAGCAGTATAAACAGATCTTCAGATGAATGATCAGCTAATCTCCTGTTTCATTGACAGCATTAACACCACCTGCTTGCCCCAGTTTGGCTACAAACACGTTCTGTCTCTGACGGAGGAGGTGGGCCGCTTCACAGAGGAAGTGAAGAAGCAGATGGTGTCCAGGAACCGAGATGCCCCCGAGGGAGGCTTTGATGCCATCATCCAGGCTGCTGTGTGCAAGGTGGACAGACAGACTGCACGTGCAAACACGCTCATGGCCTCATATTTAACTCTTATTTTGTTTCACAGTCAATTTCTCTCCTCACACACACACATGCACAACATTTCAGAATTGTTTTCAAAAGCTTTTCTTTCACTTTTCACATGGTTTATTGGGATTTAGGAGCAGATTGGTTGGCGTCCAGATGCGTCCCACCTTCTGATCTTCACCTCAGATGCTAAGACTCACGTGGCCCTGGATGGTCGTCTCGCTGGAATCGTGCACCCCAACGACGGACAGTGCCACCTCAACTCTGAGAATATGTACAGCATGTCTACCACCATGGTCAGTGTGCACTCACTGTAAGGGCGTGTTTGGTGTGAAAGCAGACAGTCTGAGAGAGAAACAGAGAATAAAAAAGTTTGTTTAAATATGCAGGTCTGTCGAAGTATGAAAAGGAAAATTTCAGTGTTTATGTTAGCATGTGCTTACCACACCATCTGGTTTGGCCTCACAGGATTACCCATCTCTAGCTCTGATCACAGAGAAGATGTCAGAGAACAACATCAACCTCATCTTTGCTGTCACCAACCCCGTGGTTCCTCTGTACCAGGTCAGGAGCTCTGCAAGTTACACTGAGCACATTTTATTTTGTCTAAGTTCTGCTTAAAAAAAAAAAAAAAAGAAACTGAGATGATAACAAATCCCAGTCCGCAATCATCTCATCCTGAACATATTGTAGCGTTTTAGCCCAAGTCCTCCAAACCTCACTGGTTTGAGATTCTTGGATGCTGCGTTGGAAGGCTGGAAACTCAAAATGAATCACTAATATACACCATTCAGACGCACAGCAGGATACAAACTCAGCTTTCTCATGCTAGAAACACTGTTACATTAACCGTTAAACAGACTTTTAACAGGAATGACAGAGGTTTAGAGAAATATATATATCAAACTGTCATTCTTTATAAAGGAAATCAGCGTATCTGCTTCCTTTTTTGTATTTTTCCTGCCATTAACTGTCCGTCTTAACTAGGTAGCAAAGAAAAGGTAAAAAAAAATTGGACACTCCTACAGGTCCTAATTTATGAAATGTATTAATGTTCTATATTGTGTAATAATGCAATATATTTGTATATAATTATAATGTATTTTTAATCAGCAACAAATGTTTTCAAGTAACAATGTGGACATATTGTATATTTTTATTTAAAGAGGCATTATATGACATTTTAACAATGTTTTACAATATTTGGCAGTTACTGAGGTGTGTATTTTATATAGTATTGTAACTAATGAGACATTAGTGGTTATTAATGCTTAATAAATAGTTTCCCAGACTGTGTACGATGACAACAGTCTTCCAGTCTGTCTGTCTTTCTGTCTTGTAGAACTACAGTGAGCTGATTCCTGGCACCACAGTAGGAACGCTGTCTAACGACTCGGGCAACGTTGTTCAGCTCATACTGAAGGCCTACGCTGTGAGTGTTACACACACACACACACACACACATACACACACACACACACACACACACACTCAGCTCAGACTAGACGGTGTTTCAGGGGATGACATGTGTTTGCTGACACACACCCACAGTGTGTGAGTCATACACACAGTCAAGCCAAGGACTTTGGCCGAGGTGTAAAGCTGACCAAATGTGGGACACTGCTGGCTCTGTTTCATCGTTTATTATGCAGAGAACAGGTGAATTAGCTGAAAATTACTTTTAGCTTTAAACCTGTTAACTTTATGATGTGTGTGCAGACGTGCATAGAAGCTTGTTAACGTGTGCACCCCCAAATTAATGTATAGGCTTACATGTAATTAGAGCGGAAAATTGGTGTCATAAGAAAGAATTTATTAGAATTCACTTCAGTCGCCTCATCTGAGCGCAGGATTTGACTCGACAGCAAAAGAATTTGAAATCTAACATGCGATCCTGGCCTCATGACACAAGTCTACATGCTTCCATGTTTAAGTGCTTCCTGCTGTTCTCCTTCATTGGTGTTGCCAGAAAATCCGTTCCAAGGTGGAGCTGGAGGTTCAAGGAGTCCCAGAAGAGCTGTCCTTGTCCTTTAACGCCACCTGTTTGAATGGAGAGCTCATCCCTGGCCTCAAGTCCTGCTCTGGGCTTAAGATAGGAGACACGGTCAGTCGATGCCCCCTCCTCGCTCTCTCTCTCTCTTTTTTTTTTGGCTTGTGCTTCCTGA
Source organism: Protonibea diacanthus (assembly GCA_028641955.1). Taxonomy (NCBI): domain Eukaryota; kingdom Metazoa; phylum Chordata; class Actinopteri; family Sciaenidae; genus Protonibea; species Protonibea diacanthus. Next base: position 15,012,472 of record CM053996.1, on the reverse strand, counting down.
AAAATGAAGTAATGTCTACTTTTGGCTCTCTCAAATTAGTGCAAATCAAAGAGTGATTTAGCCTCCATGGATTGTTCATTTAAAAGGAGTTTTAGTGGCTGGATGAAGTAAAAAAATAATCAAGTACTTCACAAGAAAAGGGCAAATTTGGAAAAAAGTTTAGAGAGAACGATTAATTTACGGTTTATATTTGTTCAAGGACACCAAACAAGCTAAATTAGTTACTGTATGGTAACAGCATTGCAAGAAAACTGTGTTTTTCCACCCTCAGCCAACATGTTTTGTATTTTGGGATTATAACTACCAAGGGACTAGTGGCTATAATCATGTCTTGATTGTAAAAATAACATCTTAGTTCCATATACTATTTTTCACCTTCTTTTTGGTCTCTTTCCATTTCCCTTCTTGTTGCTATCTCCGCGTCTTTAAAGTTGGATTTCCCCCAGATGATACAGATGATGGGAAAAAAGTACTCTGTCTCTGATTTGTCTTTCTTACTTGATGTTTTCTTGTCTTTCCCAGCCTTCTTCTGCCAGCTCCATTTAGAGCTAAATCATCCGCTCAAGTTCTCCTCGTTGCTTTATTTTGCATTTTTTCTTTATCACAGCTTCTTTGGCTCTTTTCCCTGCTCTCTCCTCACTCCAGGTGACATTTTTTGGCCTCCACACATGTCTTTCTCTCTGCCTCAGCTCCTATTATTCTTGCCATATATGGTTGTTTCTCCAGATGTGGTAACTGCCCACTTTTGGACATTTCCCAGATTTGGATGCAATGTTGAATGAACAGTTACTTTGACTAAACACATATGGAGGCATTCCCCATGTCACGTCTTTGTGCTGTTTCCTCCGACAGCGATTAGAAAATTATTAATAGGACCATTTAAGTGTTGTTACATAATCTAGAACAGCGTGATAAATGTCTGGTGGCTGGTACAGTTGAAATCTCTCGGTTTCTGCCTTGTGAAAACACTAAAAAAACATGTTTGAACAAAAGATTTGACGCGTTACTTACAATTTCAATCCCCTCCTTTGATGTAGGTCTCTTTCAGCGTTGAAGCCAGGGCTCGCGGTTGCCCTAAACAAAAGAAGAACACCTTTGTCATTAAACCCGTGGGCTTCAAGGACTCCCTCTCCATCACCGTCACCTTCGAGTGTGACTGCAAGTGCCAGTCCAAAGCCCAGCCCAATAGCCCCAAATGCAACCACGGCAACGGAACCTACGAGTGTGGCATCTGCCTGTGCCACCCGGGTCGCTTAGGGCCGCACTGTGAATGTGCAGAGGGTGACTATAACCCCACAGAGCAGGACCGCTGCAGCGGACCTGCCGGCTCTGGAGGACCTCAATCTGCCATCTGCAGCGGCCGTGGAGACTGCGTGTGCGGACAGTGTGTGTGCCACAGCAGTGACTTTGGAAAAGTCTGGGGAAAGCTGTGTGAGTGTGATGACTTCAACTGCCTGCGCTACAAGGGTGAACTGTGCTCAGGTAAGACCTATGAGGTAGTTCATTTTTTTGTCAGCTAATCAATCATTGCAGCTCTGTTGACAGTTTTTTTTTTATCATTTAAGTCATTTATCAAGCAATAATGGGAAACATTCAAGGGTTACTGCTTCACAAATGTGGGTATTTGCTGCTTTTCTCTGTTTTATGTCATTAAGCATTTGATATAATTGCGTTGTGGACTGTTTGTCAGGCAAAACAAGACATTAGGAAACATAACTGGGCATCCTTAATTGTTTTCTCACAGAAAAATTTAGGACGAGTGGCACATTTTGGGAAATATTCTGATTTTTTCCCTTTTTTCACATCACACAACAAGCAATCAAAGGTTAAGAAGGTTAAAATGACGACCATGAGCATTGTGCGTGTCTTTGGTCGAGTTTCAGAGAATGTACGTACCTTTGTTGTAAATGCTGGCTGTCCCCTTCACCACACTGACTTGCCACCCACCTCATGTGGGAAGAATTACATACAATAACAACTCTCCCATCTGCTCAGGACACGGGCTACATTCACAATAAACATATGGCGTGCCGTGTGCATCATGTGTGAGTGTAAGCTCAGGTTGTATGTTTGTGTCAGCCAGGCCAAGTTTTTTTTTTTTTTACCACGGGGTTCAACAGAATTCATGCTTTGACGGTAGTTTTCTTCAGTCATCTCTTCAGTCTCTCTTGTGGTTGAGACCTTTTAAACAGTGGGAATGAGTTTGTGTTCGGGTAATTGTTGAGCGCTTTAACTCAGAACCTCCTCCGCTGATCCTCTTTTTCTTTTAGTGTTTTGAAAGAGACAGTATGTCATCAAGTCAAAACACATGATGTTACCCTGAGGATGTTTGTAATTGACATTCTATGACTGTCTTTTGTCTGGGTTTAGGCATTATACCATACATAAACATGCTGTCAGTATTTTTCTTCTTTTATTTGCTCTCTGGCTGAAGTTATGCATGTACTACATTCTTGTAAGAAATCCCTCCAACAAAGGACGTACACGCTAATAAAAAATCATCATGTCAACTGCAGCAAAAGATCAAGAGGATTACTTGTCCTTCTTGGATTCTTAAAAAACAGACTTTCACCAGATGAAGATCTGACTCCAGCAAGTCGTCTTCTCCACCCCTAATCTCATTTAATACCTGACGATCAATTCTGGAATTTTGGGAATGATTTATTGCTTTCATATCATTCAGTCATGTCACATTCAGACCCTGGTTATGAGCAGCAGAGTGGGAAAAACAGATCACGTCAGGCTCTGAGTTGTGGTCGGAAATATTGGGGCTTTCTGACAACTACTATATATCCCACTCTGCAAAAGGAACTACAGAAGTGTCCACAAACCGCTGCCAGCATGCCTGCAAAGCCACCCTCACTGACAGTCAATGTAATCCAATATTAACAGTTTTAAAGGAGCCATACACAGTATTTGTTTGCTTTCACTTGCAAAGGAACCATTAAAAATACAGAATACACACCAAAAGTAGCTAATTTAGACTATTTATCTGGTCTGACTACAGGGTTAGTAACAAGGTGAACATCTTGGAATAATGTGAAAATGCTCCAAAGTCTAAATAAAGGGAGGTTTTCCTGTTTTTTTATGCATACTTTGCATGGCTGTAGCACAAGTATTGAGCTAGCATAGAAGAAAAAGGAAGAAAAAGCTACCCTGCCACCTGCCAACACATCTAAAGCTCACTTATAACATGCTGTATCTTCTTTGTTTAATCTATATACAAACGTAAATGTAAAAACTACAGTTTCAGAGAGTGCTAGCTGTTTCCCCATGCTAGCTAAGCTAATAACTCCCCAAATCCATCCGTAGCTAAGGGAGAGATGTAGGAGTGGGCTCGTTCTTCTCACCAGAATATGCTTACTTCATTAAATTCCAAACTGTTCCCATAAGGGTGGCAGGATTCAAACATCAGAAGAAGATATAATAGGAAGAAAGGGACAAAACTGCCTCCATAAAGTGCAAAGAATAGCGATCAGTCACAATTAACAGAATGAACTGGCGATTGTTCTTTTTTTTTTTTTTTATTGAGTTAATTGAATTGACTTAATTGCATAATGCACAGTTTTGGCACAGGCTTCTCTCCCGACTCGAACCTCGTCACATCATCGGACCTCATATATCACCTAACCCCCGCCCCCCCCCCCGCCCCTCTGTTTCTCTCACAGAAAAATGTTTTGCTGTATTCCCCAAAGCCCATAGATTAACATGAAAATACCTCTCTGCTTACTCATTGGCCGGTGTGGTGTAATGAGGCTAAAAATAAACCCATGTTTGGTCAGAAAAGGGCCAAGTTGGAGAGAGCTGGAAATGTTCTTTGTGCTGGTGTGTGTAAAACATGGTCTGCTGTTGTCTAGAAATACCTTATTCAATGCGAGGACCATAGTCTTATGTTCTTCCCCCCACAGGATGGTCTAATTAAAAGCCAGCGGTCCTGTGGTCAACTGGTAATGACAGTTTGTTCATGGTTAATCTTTTATCCAGTCAGGCTGTTCCGAGCAGCTTCCTGTCACATTGTTTATCTGGGCATTGTTTTGCAGCGATAGGCCACAATGTTTTTTGCCTTGTCACTCTCGTATTGGCATGCTCCTACACACATCACACATAGATACATAGAATAACAACAAACCAATGCGCGAATTCACGCACACACATACACACGCTGAATCATGCGGCCAAAAATAAAAGCTCTCCAGACACCACAGGGCACACAAAGAAATGGGTTTTAGGTCTCTAACAGTTGCAGAAATATGACTTACCACTTCTGTTTTCCAGTGTTTGGGCTCAAAAATCAAGATTCATAGAGCTAGAATATGTTTTAGCAAGACATTTTTCATATTGAAAATGTTTACTTGTCACATTTGGAACGAATGTGAACACGTTGTTTGGATAAAAACCTGATTTTAGCCAGCAAAGGTGGGAGACATTTCTCAAGATAGAGAGGAAGTTCTTTAGAGAGTGAGTTTTCTGAGATAAAGTTAAAATATCTCATGGGAACAATGAAAAAGCAGAAAAGCATGACACACGCTTGAGGCAAATATACTCATAACTCCTTAACAAGCTGCGGCCAGTCATTACAAACTCATGCTGACCAGCCAAACATTGTTCAAAAAACCCACAAGTGTAGTTCCTAAAATTTCCCCATATACCTTATGAGTAATTTCCGCGAAAATGTGTATTAAATGGTGCAGAACATTTCCATTTTATGGAAGATTTTAGAAGCCGTAAAAACATATGATGCTAAATATGTCGGTGTAAAATGTGTGGTGTAAGATTAAAAGCTACAACCGAGCTATTTAAGGGGAGACAAAAAGAGAAATTCACACTTGCTTCTCATATTGTAATTTAAACCCAAATATAAACTCATATTAACCCGTCAAACTTACGTTGTTTAAAACAAATGATGCACATCAACTGAAATTATGATCATGTCAACCACGAAGACCTCCAGCCTTTTTCCACCCTCTTTCCCAACTACAACCACACCCTGGTTTATGCACGAATTTCACTTACTCACATTGTCCTCCTCTTTTATTGCTTTTTTACTTCCTCTTCCACTGATTTTCTCAATATAAGGCCATCATCTCAGAGGAAATGGAACTTATACCAGTAAACAAAATATTTTGGTGGATGTTGTGCAAAAAAACTTTCTAAAGATAATAGATATTTTAGTGTAAACTCATATCAGTGCAGCTAAATAAGGAGGGTGGACTGATAGCTGGTGGCTAAAACATGAATGACCCTTGAGGAATCAATAAAGTATCTATAAAAATAAAATAAATAAGTGGGGAAATTGGTGTTCTAAATAGCTATGTTTTCATCTTCCTCTAATCTCCTCTAATCTTCCCTCCCAGGCCATGGTGTCTGTAATTGTGGCTTCTGCCAGTGTGCACCAGACTGGCAGGGTGAGAACTGTAACTGCTCCAGACGTACTGACACCTGTATGTCCAACCTGGGTCTGCTGTGCAGCGGGAGAGGCCAGTGTGTGTGCGGGGCCTGTGAGTGCACCCAGCCAGGTGCCTATGGGGCCACATGTGACAAGTGCCCCACCTGCCCTGACGCCTGCACTATGAAGAAGTGAGTCTGCACGCACAGTTGTCATCTTTGGTGTCCAGATAACAATTTTGCATATACAGATGGCCTGATGCGTGTTTTTCTTTTTAAAGGGAGTGTGTGGAGTGTAAGCACTTCAAGAGGGGCAAACTGTTTGACGACAACACCTGCTCTCGAATCTGCAAGGATGAGATTATGCTTGTGGATGAATTAGGTGAGACACCCAGTGGACCAGTCACTCCATGGTCTTCAAAACAAGTTTTATAGAACTACAAAACTCAATTTATATCTTACAAAAATGACACCGCTTTCTAAAGAGTTTCATCCATCACAACAAAACCAAGAAAAGATAAACATGCCTTGGCTAACTAATCATTTTCTTTCACTTCACATGCAGTGCTCCATGATACAAACGCTGTGAACTGCACTTACAAAGACGAGGATGACTGCTTGGAGCGTTTTCAGTACTATGAGGACGCCAGTGGCAAGTCCATCTTGTTTGTCGTCAAAGAACCAGGTAAGAAAGATTCATACACGCATACCTGACCTAACAAACAGCTTAAGAGACAGATATTTCCCCTCAAGAGTTGGTGAGGACCAAAACAAGAGCTAAAAGGGGATGAGTTCACATGAATGCTTATCTGTGTCTACTGAATGTGTAACCAGAAACTTGTTTGCTAAAAACAGTTTCATACAATCATAATGTCTTGTCTATGTCTTGTCTATAGACAAAGACAGTAAATGCAAATGCTGAACAGATAACAAAGACAAAATCTGCAACCACTAATGCATCACCATTCATATATTCTATATTATTTGTAGCAAACTTCCTCGCCTCGTGGAATCAGTGGGTTTTTTCTTAGCCCATCTACAGGTTGTCACTTCCCTGCTGCATGCCCTTCATCTGCTTGTTAAGTGGCCAAAAAGAAAGAGTGTGGAGCGGTAAAACAGCCTTTAATGACCACCAGTGCCCGCAGAGAAAGTCTGTCCCTGGGTCTGCCTTTAATGAATGTGTGTGTTTAATTTAAGGCACAACTGGGTAGCAGAGGAGTACACCAAAATTTGCCTTGAACACAGTGCACCCCGCCGTGTCAAAGAGGGTCGTAAACAGCTGCCCAGGTCCTCTTGGAACCCGCTGACTCTACATATCTTCAAGAGGAAAGCAGTAGAGGGAGAGAGAGAGGAGTCTAAGTAAGCAAAAGACAGGGATAGAGAATGTTTTAAGGAAACATGAAGCTGTGCTATGAAGAAGAAAGAGAGGAAGGGAACAGAGAAAAAGTTTTCTCCTTTTTCTGTCTTTTTCTCATTTAGAAGATAATGAATAACGTTGCGGAAATAAGCTTGTAACACCAGTCTGACATGATTTGTATATAAGTCGTAATGGTGGTGGCTATAGGGATCAAAAGGGTCAGCTGAAGAGCAGGAAGTAGAGGAAGGTAGGAAGGAAGAGGAGTAAAGCTTTGATGTCGGCTGTAAATGTTCACCTTGGCTGCACCGCTATGTTACTCTCCACATACTGTACGCATGTGCAATCAAACGCACACTAACGAATGGCTAGATAAACAGACATCAGGCATCAGGCCTGCCAAACAAACAAGTACACGCACATATGGACCAGATGGCTCTTATCACTGGTGGCTAGAAGTGTAAAGGTAAGACATTTTTGCCAACAATGAGAAAATTGTTCCCAGACTTTAGTTCGTGCTAGCTGTGACTATGAAGACAAACAAAAGTGTAGCAATGATTTTGAAGGCTTCACATTTTATCCGACATTCATTACTACATGTGCAACAACCAAAATTAAAGTGGCTATGATGACTATTTTATGTTGACAACACGTGAAAGAGGTTGCTCATAGTGACAAACCCACAGAGAGCTCTATTCTACTGAGCTTAATAGGGACTTTCAGCTAATTGTTTTGGTTTTCCGGCCTACGGTTTTACTGTTTTGGTTCACTCTCACCACTCGTGTGTCTTTTTTGGCCACAGCAGGCAGCTAAAGCCCACTGTAGGCCACCCTGCATCAAACACAATGCAGCATTTAGCAGCTAAAGAGCCAGATATTTCCCTCAGGAGTGGGTGGAGACCAAAAACAGTGCTAAAAGGAGAGGGAATGTTGGACTGTACAGATACACAACTCCAAATGAATGTTAATGTTTCTCGGTGTCTGCTGGATATGGAAATACTGTTTGATAACAAGTCTGAGATATCAACTTGGTGATATTTTTATGTTTGCAGCTTGTTTCTGCTGCCCTGCGGTGGCCAAAAAAATTAGTTATCACAGTTTAGTGTTTAAGTTCATTTAAAAAAATAGTTAATCTGCTTTATTGACTAGCAAAAGAAGCCCATATATGAAATCAATCAATCTCATATAAAATAATCCAAATTGGTCGATTGGTTGAACCCAATTGTTCACGGTAAAATGTTGACTGAAATGTCCCCATCTAAGTTTCTGCAACAGGATTTCAGTTTAGAAAACATCCGTTGAGATTCATTTCTGTCTGGAAACTAGGATTCAGTGAACTAATGAGTGTTGACATGTCTTGTTTCCTCTTGAAACTCCTGAACCGTGCAAACAGCCATTTAAACTGAATTTAAATGAAGAGTGATTCAGCAGTGCATGGTCTCTTGCTCCCCTTAAGTTTATTCAGAAACTTTTTTGGCGGTTAATATAGGGGAAGGTTTTTCGAAAAGAACTAATGACGGGAAAAATGAGAGCACAACAGTGTTATCCCGGCGCGGTGTAAGAAGGCTTCAAGTTAATGACTCTTTGAAAGAGAATACTGTCAGTCATTTCTTGTACAGCCTTCTTGAACGAGTGCAAATCAAATTCCTACTGAATTTTGCCAAGACCACAATGAGGGAAGGGAGATTTGTGGCCTGGCTGTGTGAGGTTACTATTTTCCACTTCAGCCCGTCCTCCTCTCTGCTTTCTGGTATTCGAAAGTCGCCTTCTGCTCCCCACTGCCATGCAGCGCTCGTTCTCTTACATCACTTCACAGATCTGATTAGTCTTAAGAAAACACCAGCCATTCATGCCAGAAGAAACCACACCATCATGTCGTATTATGAGCATGACAGTGTCCTCTGAATATGAACAGTCAGAGCGTTAAGCACAGGAGCGAGCTGCAACAAGAGCAACATCAAATCCATGTGAGTGACAGAGCAGACATGGAGGAAGCAGCGCTATGAAATCAGACTTCCTCCGGCCTACCTCCTGGTTTATCTTCTTATGTGTGTACACTTTACTCATTCCTTTATCTCTTCCTCCTTCAATCTAGACTGCCCCAAGGGTCCTGACATATTGGTGGTGCTTCTGTCAGTGGCAGGAGCAATCTTGTTCCTTGGCTTGGCGGCTCTGCTTATCTGGAAATTGCTGGTCACCATCCACGACAGACGGGAATTTGCCAAATTTGAGGAAGAACGTGCTCGTGCTAAGTGGGACACGGTCAGTGAATTTAGCTCAAGGCGACACATGAATGCTTTGATGTACTGTTGTAATGTTTGTTCAGCACTAACACAGAAATCTAGACGCAGTCGACGTTCATTAGTTTAGACGAGGCAGTGGTGCATCTGAATCACCCTTCCTTAGACTCATCGCACACACATTCGATGACGCCTGCACCTTCACACACACACATGCAAAAAAGACCACACACACACACAGCCTCTTGCTCTTGTTTTCTGAAGATGTTTTTTATTATTTTTGTGGCATGCTGTTACTCCCAGCAGAACAAAAGGAAGCCAACGGAAGGGCTGGGTTTAAATTAGCTAACGCTAATTAGCCTTTACTGCTAACAGGCCTCTCTGTGGCATCAAAAACACACCCTAATCCCATTGGCCCAAAACCACAGAGACTCACAGTCATTTTAAGATGCTCACTGAGTAACGGAAGTGCACACAATCATGTTAACACACGTGTCTGTAGGTAATCAAATGTAATGGATATTTTAATTATTTACTAATCTAGTACATATTTAAGGTGATATTTTTTTTATCTGTGTGCACAAGTAAGTTTGATCTGTCTTTTTTCCTGACTTCTCTCTAGATAATAAAAGCATCTATTATCTGAAAATATCTAAATGTCTCTTTGGAGGCATTTCTATTTAATTTTGTGCCCTCTCTTTAACTTATGTCTCTCTATTTGTGTATTTGGCTAACAGGGACACAATCCTCTCTACAAAGGAGCCACATCTACCTTCACAAACATCACATACAGAGGAAAAGACTGATGCTACTGAACAAGGATGAAGAATAAAGGAGGAAATAATGGACTTTTACTGTCCTTTGTGGGAAAGGCACCGAATCATGTGCAGGCCTCTACTGTCACAAGACAATAACTAATAATTATTTGTGTTTGTAAATATGTAGAAATGATTCTGTGGACACAATTTTTTTTTTATCAGGGATTTGTCATAAAACCCTACGCATACTACACTGATAAATAAGATATTGTTTTGATTTTGTGTGATTGACAAAGAACTCTTGTGTTGTGCAGGTTTGCCCAAATCACAAAAACATACTGTATTTACACAATTACCCCCTGGCCATGTTTTTATTTTATCTGCCTGTATATTGAGATATTTACAGAGCCCCCCATGTAACGTCTGTGTACAGATGGTTTTCATTCTTTTATTTATTTTTTTTTTACCTCTGGTGGAAAATAGTATCAAAAAAACTATTGGCATCAAAGATCTGTAGAGTACTTTGAATAGCTACAGAGGCAGATAAAACCAAAACTATCCACGTGACTGGATACCAAGTGGAAAAAATATATAAAAATGTGATGTGGTTGAACTCATTCTTCAAGTCAGCGGAAGAACAAAAGGGCAGATAATGTTACACACACAAAAAAAACTTCATTTCCTGAACACAATGTTGGGATTTCCTGTTTGTGGTACTCCTTGGGACTATGACAAGATAAACTATCGACAATTCAGTTAAGTGACGTGCAGGAGATAGGTTGTGGTTTGGAGTAAACTGTTAATTTACTGAAAACCGGTGCAGTTTCTTGCGTAGTGTTTTCTCCCTTGTTCTCACTCGCCAAAATATGTAAAATGTCATAATTTAGTCATTCTTTTTATAATGAGGTGACAAGTTTTGAGACGTGGAAGACAAAAGCTCAGCTAAAACATAATTTAACATATACGGTATGAGGGGCTTTATTCCATAATGGATGATTAAAGATTATTATTATTTGATATTACGAGCAAATGTGGCTCTATTTTAAATGGTTTGAGTTTTTAAAGGTACAACAGTGACTCAGTTCTGTTGTGTTTTTGCTTTAAATGCTGAAACGTTGATCCAAAAAATCTATTTTATTAAGAAATACACCAAGACAGACAACCAAAGGTGCGTTTCAAAGTGACAGCACTGCTTTCAATAAGCTTTTATCACACCCTGGTAATATTTCATGTACATTTTGCTGCCTGTTGGTGATTTGTTAAGCAATAGGTCTACTCTGGATATAAATCAGCCACAGTAATTGATGCATGAGGAGAAATTTGGGAGTTTAATAGCACCAGAATTTTAAGTTTAAGAAGTTAATTGAATCATTCCAAATTACACATTATGTTACAGGAATTTACTGAAGACAGAAAGATAGATTATGGACATTTGTGCCTAATAAATTATAGCGCTGCTTCCTCATGAGTCTCACTCAAGTGAAGTGTGCAGGGCTTTTTGTCTGCGATGCTCTGCTTCCATCTCCTGGACTTAAACTGCAACTATAGTTCGCTCATCCTTGTGGGTATGTGTAAGTGTAGGTCATGATGTAATGCAAAGCAAATCTCAGCTGTATGAATATGATCTCAAATTGTGACCTCTAGTGGCATGTATGTGATTTCTACATGAGGCAGCATCTGAACATGGGACAAGCATCTGTAGCTTCTGGGGGGCACAGCAGCGTGTGATTTTTGATTCACACGACACAATTATGATCGTGGTGGTCATAAACACATCACAACTTAACAGGTTCCAGTGGTGCAACCAGTCACTCAACACTTATAAGTTATGACAGTAAGAGTGCAACTCTGATGCTGTAAGTTATATAAATTATATAAATTAATTTATGAAATAAGTGTGAGAGCAAATAAACTGATAGTGACTTTATTTCTTAATCATGAGCATGATGTGTAAACTGCATAAAAATCATTGCATTAAATCATGAGCAACTGTACTGAACTGAAATGACTTACACGGCTCTTATTGGTAGAATAAGTGAGTTTTAGCACCATGTACACTGAACACTTCTCAGACACAACCAGTATTTATATCCTGAAGTACTACCTGGCCCCACAGTTCTTCTGTGTTTCTGTCAATGTACTAAAACTTATTTAGGAACATGCTTCATCAGTGCTCAATATAAGACAGATAGATTCATATTTTATTCATCCAAATGTGAAAATGCAAGAAAAAAGTAAAATAATCTTCTGGCCCTGCATGACAGGACCACAAATATATGTAATTTTGCAGTACCTAGGCATTATTAAACATATTTGTGGCCATGTCTTGTCATGCATATTGTATTTCAGTGGTGAAAACACCCAAATATGAAATACAGTATGTCAAATTGCAAAACAACTACCAGACATTGAAGATGGGACATTAGAGGAGCACCTGTAAGTCTGGGGCCCCCCAAACAGTTTCCACTTTTTTTTTTTTTTTATTTAAGGCTAATCCACAGCCTACAGTATGCTGCCTGTTTTTTTGGGTGGTTCTGACCTGAGGAGCTTACAGTATGTGTTAAACAAGCGCATGGGAAGCATCACATAAAGCTCTCCCTGGAGCCCTGTGCGGCCTTGCTGCAGGGGGTAATGATCTTTCATCAACAGTTAAAGAATGGACGTTAACGAGGTGGCTGAACTTCTCCTCCCGGTGTGAACGTTACATCGCTCGACAATGACAATAGAAAAGAGCCGAAGTGAGGCAGAGATGTGACTAACACTTGTGAAGAAGCTTCAGAGCAGTGACAGCTCCAGGTTTGCCCGTGCAGGGGCACCAAGACGGACGAGGAAACCCCGAGGATCATCAGGGCCTCCTGTCCGAATGACACCAGCAGGAGCCAACAGCCACACCGCTCTCCTTAGCTAGCATGAGCTAAGCTAACAAATGTCTTCCCTGAATTCGTAATAATTGTAAATGGATAACTTAATTCGAACAACTTTATTCGAGATGTGTGGGACTGGGGGTTGTTAAGGAGTTTGCTGTCGCCGGATGGACATCCTTTGTAGGACTTTGTAGTGACTGAAAACTGCGAAAGGTTCTCCAGGTGAGTCTAATGCAGCCACCGTTAACGTTAGCTCGGTGGATAACTTAACATTAGCCGGTTTAAGTAACCCTACCGTGTAGCCTTTAGCTCCTTATTTATTGACCACTAACATCCGACCTGTTATTATCAACACTGCTTGAACTTCTACAGTTAATTTAACAGACAGTCACTTGACTTGCGCTTTTTCTGCCCTTTTTCTAAACAAAACCAAAAAAGAAAAAAAAATAGTCGCATCATTTTGATAAGCATAATAGCATCTTGCCAGTTGTTAACGAGCTAGTTAGCGTTAGCAGTGTTTTGCATTGATCAGTAAGCCAACAGTCAGTAACGGTTTGTCCACCAACTGCCACCAAAAGTCAGTTTAAGCTCCATAAACCGTTAACTTAAATAAAGTTAAGTGTACGGTTTGTCATTAAAGTTACGATTAAGACACTTATTATCTCCAGCTAGCTAGGTCAACATTGTTTTGATAGGCTCATTGGACTAAATTACTAACGCTGGCCGCCTGGGCAAAGCTATGTAGTTTATTATTATTTGATTGTTGTTATTATTTTTAATAACTGTCATCACGATGAAACGTCGCTAATGCACCCCCCCATTGCCAGTTGATGGATCCCCTTTCAGGTATGGCAAAAGGTAGTCGTGCCCTGTCATTTCATAAAGGTTATGACAACCTTTTATACAAGAAAAGGAGAATTATTTTGAGTTCCTCTGATTTAAATTATTAATGTAATGGACAATTTGGGAATTACCTCCCAGTTTGCCAGTTACCATCACCAGCAATGCCCACATTCAGTGGCTCTCCTTACTCATTCTCTTGGCTCTGTGAGTTGTCATTTTGAATATCACCCTTTCATAAAAGAAGCATTTTAGGAGTGGTACAACCGGTGCAATGATATTATATTGTCCAATTATAATGAGCTGCTTATGGACCAGAGTGTGACATGATGTCAGGGTTCAGTATCTTTACAGAGTTTGTGCTGCTGGTCCAATTGGTTAAATTAACAGATAGATAGATGGATAGATGGATACGTTATTGATAACGCTTTCAAGAAATTCAAGCATCCAGTAGCAGCATGTGAAACAGAAAACATACATTCAAATTAACCTATAAGATAAATCTGAATTTAAGTTAAACCTGTGCAAAGAAATTAAACATATGCAAAGATCTTTACAAATAGAAAACTATATAAAAAGTAAAAGCTAGAAATAAGAAACTGATCTACAATGACAAGAAAAAAACAAGACAATGAATGAAAGTAAGAAGTAATAGTTTATAGTAATAGAACTATTACTACAAAGTTTCTTGTTGGCTTTCTTCCACAAAATTAAACTGTGATTTTAATTGAAGTTTCTCAGCAACCAAGCAAACACAGTTACCAAACAAAATTTACTCTGTGTCACTTTTTTTGGACAGTAGGCTGATCCAGCTCGCGTTGAAAGGTGTTTTGGATTGATTCGGTTTCCTCAGTCAGAAAGAATATTTTCCATGGATGATATTGTTAGCCAATGTGTGCTGCTGTCTTTTCTTTTGTGTGATAATCCAACCCAGCCAGTCCACATATGTTTCAGTTTCATTCACTGTTTTACGTCTGTCTTTGCAGGCATGATGGAAGGACTTCATAGTCAGGCTTTAAGCCTGGACCCACGCAGGCAGGAGCTGCTTGAGGCTCGCTTCACTGGAGTTGGTGTGACAAAGGTTGGCATCTCTTAATAGCATAATAGTTGTTTTGTTGATCAAAATAATCAGCTATTGTTCAGGTACAGGTTGTTAAATAAGATGTAATGAGAGTTGACTTGTATTTTGTTTGGAAAACTAAATTAGGGTTAAATTTGTAGATAGAGTGGAACAGCTCAGTCCTCACTCCTGCAGGCAAACATCCTGCAGCCCTCCTGTCGTTTGTGTGCGAACACAAACATGAGCAGTCGGTCGGCTCTCTTATGTTAGTCCTTCAGTTTAGAAAAGCTTTGAAAGTCTTCTCCGTTTCCAGTATTGACTGATGCTCTGTGTTCAGGAGTTTTCTCAGTGAAACGATCCTGTCTCCCTGAGCTAAAGCTACAACAAGACAAGCTCTGTCTTGACTGACATGGGAGCTGGCCAGCAGCTCTTTGTTTCAGTGGAAGGCTAGTGACACTGAAATGGCACCGCAGCTGAAGCTCACAGCATAGGCTGCGTGCTATGCTGCAACCCTGCTGATGAACTGGGTATTACTGTGTGTGTGTGTGTGTGGGTGCGCGTGCGCGCATTTGATAAAATGGCAACCCCTGAGAAAGCAATCACTATCATTCATGCTCTGGCCTATGGAGTGTTGAAATGAATTGTCAGGCCTCCTCACTGTGGTATTAGGGTGTGAATCATAGAAGGCAGGATTTCTTAAGGTACCATTGGAGACATTACAATGTACACATGTAGTGTACATGTTGAGAGAACAGAAATGAGAAATTTTCTTGGCTGCATGCGTGACCTTGAGCAGCAGAAAGTCGACAGGCCTTAAAAGCATTAGCCTCCTGCTCCAATTAGCCTGCTGCTTCTTTTTAGAGTCATCAGGCTGTGCAGCTGGTCATAAATGACACCAACTAAGATGTTCAGATTAACAGAGGGATGTGTGTCACACTCCGACTGTAGCATCACAGCTTAGTGACAGTAATTCTAAAGCTGTTAGATGCATGTGCTAAAAATTCCTACGAAAGTTAGATACAAGGAGTGGAAAAATAATGAATGTATACGCACAGACACACACACACATATGAATGTAAAAAGGCTTTAACGTTGATAAACTGTTTCTAGTAAATTTCCAAAAAAACTTTTCATGGGAAGTTAAGCTGGGAAAATATTCCAAATCAGCAACTTTCCATGGGAATTATCTGGAAACTGGGGGTAATTCGGTAAGTGGGGGTAAGGTAGCATCATGAATGGTCAGTGAATTGATGCTATAGCTTATTTAGCATCTACCTTATCAGCTAGCTATCTACTGTATCTATACCGTATCTATCTACCATCAAAACTTACTTCTCTATATGTCTTCCACAGGCGCAAATGTGTGGCTTCAATAGTCTTGTGCCCTGGGCTCTAGAGTGGTCCAGGGTTGTAGAAATCATCTGTGCATGTGATGGAGGAATGCACAGTGCATGTAGGGGGCATGGCCTCAACAGCCCTGCAGTAAGCAGTGTGCATGTGATTGAGAAATAGCAGAAGTGTACATGAAATCTGGTTGTTTTAGTCAAGATTATGCTGTGAAGGGCTAACCTTTAATTTAGTAAATTCCTGGTTTATTCCCATTTATTCCTCTTAATTTCTAACTTTGAAAATTCACGGAATTTTGCAACCCTTATTACAGCTGTAACCACTGCCACAAAGGTGGGTTATATGAAAGATGCCATATCATTTGTCAGATAGGCTCTACTCCATGAGAATGTCAACATACCACAAGAAACGCCAGCGTCCTCCTTTGATGTATGAGCACACAGTCGAATATAGAATTAATCCTAGAAATTGTCTATAAATATCTTATATCACTGGTTCTGAAACTGTGGCACAAGTATCACTGGTGGTATGCAAGCTCCCTTGGGTGCTGGGTACACGGAAGAAGCTCTGGTTCTGTTCTGGATTCAACTACAGTCGACAGTAAAAAAATCCTCTTATTATGAATAAACCTGCCTCCTGTGTGAACTGTCTGTGGCTGCTATATATTAATGTCTGCCATGATGGTGGAACTTGGAGAGATTAGTATTTTCTGAGGTGGTACATGGTATAACATTTTGAGAAACACTGTCTTACATGATCTACTTATAAGAAAAAAACATATGACTGATCAGTCAGGTGTGCTGTGTTTTCCAGAGTTCAGCCAACAGTGAATCATCCAACCAGTCTCTGTGCAGCGCGGGATCACTCAGTGACAAGGAGCTGGAGGTTCGTTGGAAAAAGAGTCAACTAAATTGACCTGTGAACTTTTTGTATCCCTTGTTATTGTTTGTGTTTTGGACAAGTTGCATGCACTTGTTTTGTATACAGCAGTGCATGCCAACACTTGAATACAGTGCAGATTCATCTATTCATCCATTTTCTGCTTCCACTTACTAGTGGACACAGGAGGTGAGCCAAGAAATTGAAAAAAACCTGGAAAACATCCTGATATGGCTCAAGGCTTTTAACATAAATATAGTCAAATAATTCAATAAACACTGAACATAAAATAAGCTGCTATTCATGTGAGGACACTGTGCATCTATAAGGGACTGCAATTATACCATTGTAACTTAAATACCTAATTTTGTCAATTAAGTTTCTTTGTCATTATGTAAATGTGGTTAAATGAGCTAACGTTTTTTAAACTTTAACCTAACTTTAAACTAAAAGTTATGCTGCTTTTCTGCTTGTGTTAGACACCAGAGAAGAAGGCCAATGACCAGAGAAGCAGGAAGAGAAAAGGAGACATCTATGACAGCAACAGCCAGGGTAAGTCCGTCCTCCTCACTGACTGACATCCTTCCAATTTTGTACTGGGTTCCACTTCCATGACTGCTTTTGGACTTTTGGATCTAAATATTCATTGCATACAGTATAATATTCCATGTGTATGCTCAGGGTGCGAAAAACACAGGTAGTCCGGTTAGGCTGTGACGATGTGGCCCACAAGGGTGTGCGCCAGTTGAGCTGGATCCAGCTTTTTGAAAAATTCTGCAAGCCATTCCCGATCCACAGTCACCCTGAAATGTCTCTGAAACTGTGGATATGTCACAAAGAAGTTTAATTTGGTTTATGTCCGATGGTTTGAGGGAGAGACTGAACATTGGTTGAGAAACATAGAAAGTGAATGAGAGTGAGGGAACGCTGGCAACAAGAAAGCTGTTTGATTAAATGTGACAGTGAAACTTGAACTCGGATCAACTTGCTTCTTATACTTGTCCTGTTTTTATAGGAAAAGGGAGAGGACACAAAATAAGTGATTATTTTGAGGTGAGTACAAACTAATCATTGACTTAATTCATTCTGTTTCAAATCACTCGCAGACTTTAGTGTGGTGTCTTCGCCTTCATGTTCAGACTGTGCCAGTATGGTCCTCCATCAAATTCTTCCTAAATAACAACTCTGTCTTCTTTCTTTCTTTCTTCCTTTCTGTCTTCTTTATACACTCTGTCAACTGCCCTGTGGCCAGTTTGCTGGTAGCAGTGGCTCTGGCACCAGTCCTGCCCGGGGCATCCCCATGCTGGTGCGCTCCTATCCACAGCATTCACTGTCTAATCCTCTGGTGAGCACCAGCATCCATCTCCATAGCGCTCTCTCCTGCTTTGGCTCTCTCTCCTCAGTTGTTTAGTTTTGTGGGTTTTTGTCTATTTTCCCTTCTTAGCAGCCGAGTCCTCTTAACTATACACGGTTGATGAGACATAGTTGTGTTTATTTTATCAAATTATGACACATGTCAGGGGTTAATAGACACATCTTAGTTGTCTGGTGCAGCTGAGCCACACAGTCCTATTTCTGGTGATTTTAAGATGACTGTGGGCTAGTTGTACTTATGACAGAACAGCTGTGTGTGTGTGTGGCTTTTAAACTATGGCTAGAGAAACTGTATTTAATGTTCATGTATTTAGTAGTGGTGGTAAACTCAATAAGTTGCAGGGACCATACAGTAAGACTGTGTCAACATTATGTAAACTTGATGCCTGCACTTTTAAATTTGCCATGTTGATGAGTAAATCACGTATCTTAGAATCCCTTCACCTTTCATTTTCATACGTCTTATTTTACAATAACATCTTTCCTCCTCACAACTACAAAACCTTGTTCACTAAACAAACAAAATCAAAAGCTTGATTCATAAACGTGCGTGGCTTTCAGATGTGTTGCTTCAGGTGTTGAAGAAATAGAAATGGTGTTGAAGTTAAAAGACATTCGACTTTTCTTTTACTCTCAAATTTTGTTACCATAAAATAAGATGTTTGGCGTGTCATACCATTTTGTTGTCTTACCTGAAATATTAACTATTGCATTCAGTTTTTGTTAACTATTAGATGTTAAAATTGAATCAGTTCTTCATTTAGAATTTCAGTTGTCTCTCCTGTAATAGCTACAGTATTTGTTCTTTTTTCTTTTCATCCCTTTCATCTATTTTATAATCTCCATATGCTGTATTCCATAATTCTTATATTTTACCCCCTCTGTCTTTCTACCTTTTGTCTTCTTCTGTGTCTCTGTTATGCAGTTTCAGCACGGCAGTCCTTCGTCCACAGGCTCAGCCCACACAGACTCTTCATCTTGCAGCTCTGTGAAGACGGCCCCCACACACTCCTGCTCGCACAAAGCCATCCAGGTGACTCGACCTCAATCTCCATTTAAAACTGACTGTTCAGATTTTTTTCTTTTTTTTTTTTGCACTGAGCCAAAAAGGGTTTTTTGTTTCACAAACTGCATCATCTTTAAAAAAGCGTCATCTCATTATTAATGAGTTTGACAAAACTTGTATGGATGACGCAACTTCATACCTTGTTCTGCTGTTTTAAAAAAAAGGCATTAGTTGGCCAAAATGTGGATGCTGGATTTAAAGGTCAAATTTTGAAAGGCCCTGCCGCCCACACTGCTGTTCATCTGACACAATACTTACGACACACATCCAGATATCCTTACAAATTGCAGTAATTGGCCTAGTTAAAGGTCAACATTTTGAATTCAAGTCTAGTATCCAAGACACCAACGTCTGAATTTGATACATTTAATGTGATGGTGTGTTGTTGTTTTTTTCTTTTTTTACAGACTTGCCCAAGGGCTGTCTGGACCATTTGACTGCAATGAGATGTTAACTGTCGGCTTGTTATCTTTGTCCCCTGTCCTCAGTCAGAACTGACGCTGCTGAAACTGACAGCGCTGGAGAAAGACAAGAACTCTGACCTGGAGAAGAAAGAGGGGAGGATAGACGACCTGCTGAGGGTAAGATAAAGAATATTTAAATCTGAAAGGTTGAACTTAGTTTGGAGCATTTGGAACAGTCAATAATAAGTTATAATTTTATTACCGACAAAGTCTTAAATGCCACACAGACGAGCTGATATTTCGTTGGATGATTAATGATGAACAGTGATTAATGTCAAACACAGACAAGGATGTCTAAATATAAAAGTACATATTAGGCTCATTCACAAATGTCCTTAATAATCACTTCACACTATTGACAGATGTTCTAGCACTTGTCACAACAACCCCAGTAATTAACCTGCACCGGTCTCGTCGCAGCTCATCATGAATGATGTGCTTGTTAACTGTGAAATGTCATTGTTGTTTAAATCACATTCTGCGTAAATGTCAGCAGACCTGATAGTTTGTAGCATTGTGTCATTTTAAGAACAAACTTTCCTTGAAAACCTTTTTAATAATTCGATGTGACACTGATGATGTATGTTTTTGCCTTTTGGCAGGCTAACTGTGACTTGAGGCGGCAGGTAGATGAACAGCAGAAGATGCTGGAGCGCTACAAGGAGCGGCTTAACAAGTGTGTGACCATGAGCAAGAAGCTCCTGATGGAGAAGGTGGGTTTCAACAATGTTTACTTTACCACCCTTAAGCGAAGATGTTTTGCGAGTGTGCATGGACGCGATTTTCACTTCATCTTTTTTGTAGTCAAAGCAGGAGAAGATGGCGTGCAGGGACAAGAGCATGCAAGACCGTCTGCGTCTGGGCCACTTCACCACCGTACGACACGGAGCCTCCTTCACTGAGCAGTGGACAGACGGTTACGCCTTCCAGAACCTCATCAAGTGAGCAAGCACATAGGCATAAACGCAGTTTCATTTTGTCCGCTTTGCGTATGAGAGCGTTCACGCTACGTTGTTCTTGCGCGTTCTAGGCAGCAAGAGCGGATCAACTCGCAGCGGGAGGACATCGAGAGGCAGAGGAAGCTGCTGGGCAAGAGGAAACCTCCCTCCATGGCCCAGACGCCTCCACCCAGCCTTGAACAGAACAAACGAAAGAGCAGGAGCAACGGCCAGGAGAATGAAGCGTAAGATTACAAACAAAAGCTGAATTATTTCACGCGGTGGATGTTTTTTCGCGGACAAGTATACACAAAGAGAAATTAATTGTGTTAAAAGTTTAATTTTCTAGCTGGCTGCACTGTGATGTATTGGTGCAGGTTTCTGAACTTAATGGCTGATAGAAGGATGTTTGTTCAGATTTGTTTTTTGTGTTTGGACTGTATATTAACTTATTACAAACTCACAGGTTATCACTGGCAGAATATCATGAGCAAGAGGAGATTTTCAAACTTCGAATTGGTCATCTAAAAAAGGTACCAGTTCACCATTCCTTTGTTTTTATTGTTTGTAGATTTGTTTCTGGGCCCTTTTACTACCTTGTCACCTTGTGAGACTCCACTGTTGTTCCTGTTCATCAGAGGTGGAGGTAGATGATAGAATTGTACATTTGTATGCAGGAAGAAGCTGAGATCCAGGCAGAGCTGGAGCATTTGGAGCGAGTGAGAAACTTGCACATTCGAGAGCTGAAGAGAATCCATAACGAGGACAACTCACAGTACGTATAATCTAAGTATCACGTGCCTTCAGTGAGATCCATGGTGTGTGTTAAACTTAAATTGTGAATGCCAAATAATTTAAGAAAGTCTTCTTCTGCAGATTTAAAGACCACCCCACACTGAACGACCGATATCTGCTATTACATTTACTAGGAAGAGGCGGCTTTAGTGAAGTATTCAAGGTAAGCATGGACCCTTTAGTTAGCTTCCTTTCTTTATGTTTAGGGTACTATGGTTGACATTATGTAATGTTTGTCTTTGTTTTCTTGCAGGCTTTTGATTTGACAGAGCAAAGGTATGTGGCCATTAAAATCCATCAGCTCAACAAGAACTGGAGGGAGGAGAAGAAGCAAAACTACCACAAGTGAGTCTGAACATCTCACAGCACCTGCTCTTCTTTCTTTACATCATTGGAAATGTTTTGATGGATAATAAAAATGTAGACTGTGGACATTCGAGTGTAAACCTGCTTTTTAAATGTTCTAATGATGTCATATTTTGTCTTCTCAGACACGCCTGTAGAGAGTACAGAATCCACAAAGAACTTGACCACCCTAGAATAGTCAAACTCTATGACTATTTCTCACTTGACACAGACTCGTAAGTGAATTATTCTATATGAAGCTAATGAAGGTGTGCCAGTACATATAATTTTTTTTAAAATGCTAAACACCATATAGTGTATGTACTGCTAAAACTAATCAATACTTAAAAACTGAAAACTTCCCAAATGATCTGTTTTTTTTTCCCTCTGCCAGGTTCTGCACAGTGCTGGAGTACTGCGAAGGCAATGATCTGGACTTCTACTTGAAGCAGAATAAGCTGATGACCGAAAAGGAGGGCCGCTCTATCGTGATGCAGATTGTCAACGCCCTCAAGTACCTCAACCAGATTCGCCCCCCCATCATCCACTACGACCTCAAGCCTGGTATTCTCTCAGTTTTAGTGTATTCTCAGTTTCAGCATTTGATAGGTTTTCTTTGTACTATTTTCAATTAAATATGGGGTTTCTGTTTACAATTTATGTGTGCCAACCTTTTTGGAAGCAGGGTTGTGTGTATTTCTCAAAAAGCTGTTCATACAATCGTATGTTTGTAATTTTACTTTGCTCTGTTCGCTGTTCTGATCTTAGGAAACATCCTCTTGGTTAACGGCACAGCTTGTGGAGAGATTAAGATCACAGATTTTGGCTTGTCCAAGATCATGGATGATGACAGCTACAACTCTGCAGATGGCATGGAACTGACCTCACAAGGAGCAGGGACCTACTGGTACATAGAGACACCGCATGTCGTAACCTAGCAACAAATACGGCTTCACACGTTTGTAGCAGAGGTGTCATCTTTTGTGGGAAATGTTGCTGGCTGAATTGACACATCCCCTCTTCATTGAGAAACCTGTGTGAAGCAGTACAGCGCAGAGAGAACGTATAGAGTGAAACCTTAAATCTCATGTTGTGATTGTGTGGCTTACAGGTACTTACCTCCAGAGTGCTTTGTGGTGGGCAAGGAGCCCCCCAAAATATCCAATAAGGTGGATGTTTGGTCAGTGGGAGTCATCTTCTACCAGTGTTTATATGGACGCAAGGTAACCACTAACCTGCGTTCTTTAGCAGGGATTTTGTTGTCATATTTGATTTAATTAAAGCAATAAAGTTTTTTTTTGTGTCTTTTTTTTTAGCCGTTCGGTCATAACCAGTCGCAGCAGGATATCCTTCAAGAAAACACCATATTAAAAGCCACTGATGTGCAGTTTCCCCCCAAACCTGTGGTCACCACAGAAGCAAAGGTGTGTACTAATGCTTCTCAGACAGCGTTACATATGTACATAACAGATTCCCATATTACTTTATACTTTCATATAGTTTTAGTGTAAACTTTGACTTAACATTTGTGATAGTTTATTATGCAAATGTGTCACAATGCGTCATTTTTTCCTCCCTCTTTCCCATCCCAGGCCTTCATTCGACGTTGCCTGGCCTATCACAAAGAGGACCGCGTGGATGTGCTGCAGTTGTCCAGCGACCCTTTCCTGATGCCCCATATTCGAAAAGCCCTGGGCAGCAGCGCACCCCTGGCACCTCCACTTCCCTCCACCTCCAGCTGCTACGGCAGCAGTGCCTCCGACTGAAACGAGCTGAAAGTAGACCTGGAATAAAACCCCAGCGAGGACAAAGCCACGCGGCGACATTTACACGCTCGACGAATACTCCCCCTCTGCTCTCTCGATCACAACAGAGCAAAGAGCATGGCGGGATGTAGGGATCCTGAAAGTGTGAATGGAACCAAAATGATGGATGGTGATGTAGTAGTAAATATGCCCACCACCACCTTCATCCAAGTGGTAAAAATGAAGGGCCATTCTCTGGCTGTGGGCTCTGTAGAACCCAAAGATTTGCCCATATGCATGCACTAACATGAAAACTTTGGCTCATTTCACGGGGCTTTTTTTACATGATTAAATAGTAGAAGCACCCAAAAAAAAAATTGCACAACCGACAAGCAGAAGTACGCCATGTGTGGAAGATCACCTGCCTGTGCTTTGTGGGAGGTTTAGAAGAAGAAGCATTAATGAAATTTCATCACATTCTGCTTGAAATGCATCATCTATCAAACTATTTTTCAGAACTAGAGTGGTCACTTTCACATATGTATCCCTGTAAGGTTTGAACCTGGGACTTTAAGGAAGGGCTCCTACATGTAATAAGGAACGATGACCAAAGTTTAAGGTTGAGGTTTGATGCGGAAGAGGGCTGATTCTGGAAAGAGTAACCAGTTTTGAGCTATTTTAAATATTTTACTGGATAACTGGAAAGTCAGCTTATTATTTTAATTGTTAAGTCCATATTTTTCCATGAAGATTTCCCCCTCTGTTTTTGTTAACCTTAAAGGGGGGCTGACTATGAGTGACTGTTGTGATGAGAGTTAAGATTCAACAGAAATATTATGAAACATTAAAAAAACATTTGGTTAACTGTGGTGTCTTATTTCATTTGGGGGCAAAAACGTGGATTTATTGTAAGCAGAGTCTCCACACCAGTTTTTTTTTCACAGCATGAAACGTTTATTAACTCAAATCCCTCCATTAAAAATCCATCTAGCAGACAAATTCAGGTGATGGTGCAGAATATGAACACGGAGCTGTGTCACTACCTCTAAATACAACAGTTGTACATGTAAAGTTTGATAACTGGATTCAAGGTTAAAGAAATACTGACACACTCATGTTAAATACTAAACTGTGACCAAAAAAAAAAAAAAACACAGTGATTTCAAAGGGGGGAGGGGTGCAACGGAGGGAAGCAAGGACAGCACGAGGCTGATAAAGTGGTCAGAAGTGAATTTAACGAAGATTTCTTTTAATGTACGTTCTAGTCTGAGGAAGGTGATGTTGTCTTAATGCGACGTCAGCTTTTCAGAAAAAGCCGAAAAGATATTAATTAGCGAAGCCGATGATAAAAATAAAGTAACACTTGTGTAGTTATCTACTCCTGCTTGCTTTGAGGGACTACAACCTGTGCCTGACTTCAGTGCTTCCACAGTGGGCCCACATTTTATCTCCATTTTGAAGTAAAAACACAATCCAGACTGAAGAGCCAGACGTCGCTCCATGTTTTTGTTTTTTTTTGTACTGAAAGTCCTAAAAAAGGACAAAATGGTGCAGATATAACTACTTCTTTTCCTTTGGCCGAGCTCCACACAAACTCCATCTCTCCGACATCCAAAACTCAGTATGAGGCAAAGTCCAGCAGGTTTATCTGTTGTAGAACTGTGAGGTGACCCAGGCAAGTCCCCACTTCAGGTTTGTGAGCATAAATTTGAGCGCCTTGGTCCACTGCTCCTCAGAGTTGAACTGCGTTTTGATGGAGTAGGAGCCGCCGCTGCCTCCCGTGTCCTCGATCTTGCCCTTCTCCACATCCATCCTGAGAAATCAAACATCAGTTACAGCCATCACATAAAGGACTGATGGATGTCCTGACATCAACATTAAAATCTGGCTTTGTATAGATCATAAGTACGTGTGTTAAACGATTCTTCACCTTGTGATTAGTCAACAAATATATCAACAGAATTAGAAAACCTGTTGGAATCAATCCATTTTGACGACAAGATACATTCTCATAGTGGATCATCCAGTGAGTTAGTGTAGCCTGTAGTGTCATTTTGTGTATAATGGAACTGTTTTGAGTATTTTAGGATTTGTGTGTTTTGGCTGCATTGTCATATAATTATATCCTGCCATGAAGGCTGATTAAAGATCGGCGATAGGAATCATGCTTTTGGGATAATTATCTTCATCATATCATAACGGCAATCCAACCAGTAATTGTTGACAAATATTAATCTGCATCAAAGTTTCGGACAGACCAGAATCTAGATCAGACATCCCTCTAACAAATATGATAATGTCAAGCCTTAAAATCTGCAGCTCACACTGTATTACAAGGTCCATCCAAAGGCTATGCAGTAATATCTGCATAGTTAACATTAAACATGATATAAGTGTAACGGTTTTGGACTGAGTGAGTGTGGGCTGTCAGAAGTGATTGTTGGAGGTACTGTGAGCTTTACAGCTTTACACATGTAAGTGTATTTAGTACAAGTTGTACTGGGGGCCTTGCTTTAAAAATTCAAAAGGGTGATGCAGCCAAAGCTTTCCCAAATGTCGCTTAATAGCCTCAATAGCATAATCAAAGCAGACAGTCTCCGGCCCCTCCAGGATAAACTGAGATAATGGGTTAGAATTTGCATTCAGACTTCATGAATATTTACACCTTAACTAGCCGTAATGGTGCTACAGTTAATGAGCGTGAAGACGAGTACTGGTCTGAAGGTTTCTGACCTGTATGGAAGGCAGAAGCCAGTGTCTCCTTTTTCCACCTCTTCTTTGAACTGCTGGACACAGTCGAGAAAGGCCACCATGGCGTGGTCGAATTTATTGTCCCAGAAGAACCTCAGGCCACCAGAGCAGTACAAAGGAAGTTCCTGCACAAACACCAGATGGAAGGGAAAGGTAGGATGGAAGCCCAGAGGAGTGTGTAAATGGGGAGGTGGGGAGATGTGATACATGTATTACCTTGGACTTGTCTGTCAGTGACTCCAAATATGAGTGGTTTCCGTATGGGACAAGACGATATCTGAAGAGAGAAGAGAAGCGTTGTTTGAGCTTAATTTTGTCTTGACTTGCAGAGTAACAAAAACACAATGGTTAAAAAAAACTACAAGATATTAGTAATAAAGCTTAAACTGAGGTGAAATAAAGCAACGAACAAACAAAGCAACAGAAAGACAGTCAAGATTATATGCTATGATATAACAGCGCTGCATAATTCTAAATCTAAATTACATGCTGTCGTGGAAGAGGTGCTAAAATAGCCCTCATTAGTGGGAGGCTGTACTGACAAACTGAGGATCATTACACTAAGTATTCCCATGGATACACGACTAAATGAATATAAATGCAGCTGCAAAGCATGTTAACTTTCAGCTAATTCAGTGCTCACTGCATACTAAATGTAATGTGTGTGTGTGTGTGTGTGTGTACCTCTGGAAGCGCAGTCCCATCTTATTGGCCAGAGCGTGCAGCAGCAGCACCGTCTGTCCCCAGGCTGCGTTGATCTCATTCCACTCCACAGGGACGCTGGGGAGTCGACCCAGACGGAAGTTGTTGATGGTACCAAACTGGCCGCTGTGCCTGAACAGAAACAACAATTCCCAAGTCAATGAGCATCGATTCGTTTTTTGTCCCGGAGCCCCTATATTAAATATTTGCAAAGTCACGGTCGATTGGCCGACAGAAGAACAAATTATTCATTCTCAGCGTACGCAGTGATATTTATTTATTTGTGTGTGTGTGTGTGTGTGTGTGTGTGTGTGTGTGTACCAGATGTGAAATGTAGCATTGAAGACGTTGGTCTTCTTCAGGCGATCCAGCTGAATCTGGCAGTACCGCATCTGGTTGTCGACACTCTTCAGCTCGTCGTCCAGCTCCAGCTGTTGCCGTTTAAACTCGCTGTACTCCTTTTGGTACCTTTAAGCGCAGTGGAAAGACGCTGAGCTGTTAGCGGCTGCATTATTTAGTACACAGCACTGTCGCCTGTTTACACCGCCCTCGGGGTCACTTACTGTAGCTCCTCTGTGTCCAGCTGCTGAGAGTGGATCCTGCTCTGGGTCAGGTCCTGGGCCACAGCGGCCCTCTGCTCCTCCACTGCCTCCAGCTCTTGAACCAAAGCCTCCTCCTCCTCCTTCAGCTGCTGCAGCTCTGCCAGCAGAGTCTCCTCTTCCTCCACCTGCAGGTGTGACAGCAGCTCCAGGCACTGCCTGAAAATAGAGAGGGCTCATAAGCATTTAGGATTAGCATTTTAACCTAGCCATCCATCTCTTTGACTGAAAACTGACACATGGAGGAATTTAGTTGAACTCACTTATAATTCTGACATTCGTTCTCCGTGATGTTGAGCTGCGTGTCCAGGTGGTCCAGCAGGGTGTCAGTACATTCCTCACACAGCGGGTGGTCCACATCTGTCTGGCCTGACATGATGTCAAACAGGTCGCTGGTCACCTGTATCGTCACATCACAAACGCACTAGTTCAGGTTCAGTCCTCACACATGTCACGAGTTCAACGTAACAAACTCCTCGACAGCAAACTGAATTAAATAACTCAGCTGTGTGGAAGTAGACTTTACCTTCAGCCTACGACTAAGATTTTCCATGGTGCCGCCATCCGATGCTTCTCCAATCAGTGTGAAGCTGTTGGCGCTCTCTGTGGACATCATCCTGTGGGAAAATATTCAGCAGTTCAGTCACTGTCCAGACCTCATTTGACAGACGAGCATACAAACGAAGATAAAATCTAAGATGTAGTCAAGACTTGAGTGCTCACCGTGCAGGAGGGATGTATTTTCTTGACACCCCATCTTGCTTGTTTTCTACAAAGGGCTCCTGGAAGAAAAAAAAAACTTTCTAACAAAATATTTTCACACTGGAATTATTATTTATTTTCTGGTCTTGTGTGTTCCATCTGGTTTTTAAAAACACAGAAACATGTTTAATGTTTTTTTAATGCTATTTTGTTTAAATATGTGGTAACTTTCAATTTAATTTACAGTATTCTTTTACTAACAAGCCAAATATTAAATTATTACCCAGTCATAGCACTTAATTATAAAATGTTCTTAAGATTTCTGTGATTATAGTATAGATTGTAGTTATTAAAGGTTTTTATATAATGTCTCATATGTATGTAAACACACCATAAACAGTTTCCTTGGCACATATGTTCTATCTCATCAGTCTGTGATCTTGTTTATATAACTCCTGTATACTCATAGAGCGTAGATATAATGGAGGATGACAGTAGCTGCATAACACAGCAGTCCACATGTCATTTTCTGTCACATTCAGTGTCATCTTGCGCTGTGCTGTATGTACCCTGACAGCCTGAGCACTCTCCTGAAGGACATGAGACCATCAGAGTTTGTAGACAATAAGAAGTCACTTCATCTTGAGCCGTGTTTCCTGCTGTACCCACCTCTGGTGCTGTCTCCCCCTCGGTGCTGTCAGCCTGTTTGCTGGGGGTCACTATGACCAGCGGAGCTGAGGAGATAGACAGATACAGCTGTTTGAACGCCGGGCACACTCACATCTCCCAACAAGTTATGCACCGATGACTTGATTCTTACCGGTATACGTACCGATAAGCTCCTGGATTGTGACCCGATCGAGCACATTGAAGGATGTGTCCAGCTTGAGAGGCTGACAGCACCGCTGACACACGAAGCTGACCTGCATGGTCGTGCTCGAAGACTTGGAGCCCTCCATCGCTAGCTACAGGACGACACGTAAAGAGTTAAAAGCTCGTCGTGGATGTGTTACAAATGATTGACACTAATAACAGCTGACAGACAGAGTCAACACACTCTAGCTGGCTAGCTGCCGTTTGGCTAAAATGCTAATATTAGCCTCGCAGCTAGCTCGTATGTAACACATATAAACATGAAATAGACTCACTGTCGCTTGCAAAGGGTGAAAACTATTGCATAATAATCCTGACGTGCACACGACGATAATAAATCACGTCTGATGTGGTTTTAGCGTGACCGCTGCATTTTTAGCACCCCGGGACCTCTCGATCCACTTCCTTATTGTTGTTTACGGCGGATGTGACGTCAAGCGTGACAGTCGACGCTTCACCTGGCGTGATTTGGCGTGATTTAGTCTTTTTTCATATTGCTAATTAATCTAGAGTCACAGAATCTGACACAAACTTTGATACATCAAAAAACCACAGCGACTTTCCCCAAATAACACGGAGGCACAATTTTTGGTAACACCTATGACGTCAGAGCACCAATCTGATGGGTCGCAGAGATTGTTGTAACACGCAGCGATAAGATTCAAGATGCAAGATCTCTTTATTGTCGTTTCACACTGCACTTGTGACACATTCCTTCATCAGAATATATGTGAAAATGGTTTGTTAACACTATACAAAGAGGTATTCTGCTTCAGAAATCCTTTCTGCTCATCTTCATGGCCTTTTGCCCGCAGGATTTCTGAACAGTCTCCCTGAGATAAACAGCACACTGAGCTTCAATCACTCACTCAATCAAATCAAATAAAATAAAATAAATCAATAACTAATGGTGCACACCCTTTGCCCGGCTAGCTCAGTCAAACTCTGAGCGGTACTAATGTTAGGTTAATGTTATGTTTGTTTCTCTATCTATGGGGAATTTAAAGCTACACTAAAACGTGTTACTTCAAAGACACATACAGATACGACTTTATTTATTTATTTATTTATTTATTTATATTTTGTTAGAGACAGCGCTGTTCAGTATGTGGTTCACACTCCTGGCCGGTAGGCGGCGCTGTGACATTACATCCAACACGCCGTTCAACAAAAGCGGAAGTAGACGATAGTTGCGGGAAAACTGAAGCGGATGATGCTGTACCTGCGTGACTCCAAACTGTAAGAAAACAAGGTAAACCTCGACAACATGTTTTATTTTCACAGTTAGGGAGTGGTGTTTGAAAAACTGTTTGAGTTACACGTCGGTCTGTCGATGTCTGTACGTCGATTGTCTCAATCTCAGAAGTTTGCTCGCGTGAGGTGAACTGCGACAAAACATAGCCGCGAGCATGTTTAACGGCCAGATTAATCTGCTGACACTTTATGAAAACATTAAAATAACTGTGTTTTATAAGATTAAAGTGGCGTTTATTCTGACTGATTTCAATGGGATGTTATACTTCCTCGCAGGTCTGCTGTTTGTAACGTTAGCTAAAGTCTTATAACACCTTTGTACTGATGAAGTACCATTAAAAAACTAAAAAAAACTAAAATAATACACTGCCATTATTGAAACTAATTTCTGCTGCATATGACCTGTTTCCACCTCAAATACACAACAATTACTTCCACTGCAGTTGCCTCCTTTTTAGATAACACCTTTATAGCTGGCCGCCTGGATAACAATACAGTCTATGTGTGACATAACCAAAGTATTCACAGTTATATAATTGTCATAGCAGGTTTTCTTCACCACAGACGAGGTTTGATTGGTTTGCAGAACACTTTAAAACCATTGTATAATTAGTCATTAGTGAGTAGCTCAGTCCATAGAGACTTCAGAACCAGAGGATGGCCGGTTCAAAGTCCAGCATGGAACAAAGTCTGGTGGTGGAGGTGCCAGATCACCTCCTAGGCACTGCTGAGGTGACCTTGAGCAAGACACCAAACCCCCAACTGCTCGCAGGGCGCTGCTCCGGGTGACTGCCCACCACTCCACCACTTCTCTCCACATTTGCATGCGGTTAAAATGCATGTAAAACTGAGTGAAGAGGAAATTCCCCTCGACTATTTCTTCTTCTTCAAATAACACCTTTATCAGTAACGATATTTACAGTATATGTCTTTTGTTGTGTGCTCCATGTGAGCTGTACACACAATTATTTTGTGGCATGTGTGTTTATTGTATCTGTTTGTGTTGCACCACAAATTGCCCCTCTGGGATAATAAAGATCACTTTGACCCTCGACCCTAAATCACACTGTCCAGTCGATTCCAGTCACAGGATCTTGAAAAGTGTCACAGTTTCATTTTCATCTGGCAGAGTGAATCTTTATGTTTTGTTATTTAGACAACACAGATTGACAGCATTGTATTGTTCTACAATATAATTAATTTCACAGGATAAAATGACACTATAGTTAACATCTAAATGTGTGGTGTAAATGGTTTAGTCTTTTCTGTTTACACACTTTACTTCACTTAATTCAGTTGTGTTTTCCATAAGGATAATTAAATATCATCAAATGCCAACTCTACCAGTAACATTCTCACTTTATGCTTGAGAGTGTTGTGTTGTTTACCGCCTCTGCGTGTGCTCTGATTTTTCGTTTGCAGCACAATGAAAACCCCAAAGGCCAAAGATGTTAAAAAGGGGATTTCAGCCCTTTGGGAGACTCTGCAGTGTCCCATATGGTGAGTGTCATTCTGATCAAGAAGTTATAAAAGCAAAAACTGGAAAACTGTCACCCACTTTACTTACTTCATAACTTCTTAATTTCATCTGCAGCTTGGATTTAATGACTGCACCTGTATCCACGAAGTGTGACCATCAATTTTGCAAGTAAGTAACATTTGATTTCTTCTTAATTTGTTAAAGAAACTGATGTTTTATTTATTTATTTTTTTACATGCGCTCATAAACAATATGTGTGTTTTTCTTTTTCACCAGATTTTGTATGATGAAACTTTTGGACAACACCAAACAAAACAGGGCAAACTGCCCAGTGTGTAAAACCAACATAACCAAAAGGTTGGACAAAATCAACAAGCTGACAGTGTAACATTCATTATTTTTTAATACGTACATTAACATAACACCTGTGTATTACTTTAACTCACACAGGAGCTTACAGGAGAGCCCTGGGTTTCAGACACTTGTTGCTGGATTGCAGGACATGATACAGGCATATGAACACGACACTGGGACAAACTGTAAGACTGTGTCACAGACTTCTTACAATAGCTTTGTAAAATGAACTTACATTATGTTATAACATCCCTTTTTATGTTTTTAGACTTCACTGGAATGTCCAAACAGAAAGGAGAATTAGGGTAAGGAATCTGACTGATAATGAAATAATTCAAATGTAGTTTTCAATTCAATTTATTTATCACATATAATCATGAAAGATTGATTATACTGAAATACATTTCTGTGAGCTCCTACTATACACTGATTGTAGCAGGGAGAACGGGCTGTTATCTGCGTGGTTGGGATACTTAATCATTCTCATAGCCTAATTTTTGCAGCGTGTGGTATATAAATTATTCATAATATTAGCTCACCTTGTATATACACCTGTATTTTCCTCTTTAAAGAGTCACAGATGCTGAAGCTACAAAACAGCGTGATGATATGTCATCTGGAGATACACCTGGCAGTGTCCATGACCACGAGGAAAATGGCAACAGTGATGATCTTCCAAAGTCTCACTCCTCAACCATAGCAGGTAAAATCTTGAGGTTTTTAATAGCAGTGCATCTTTCCACCTTTTATTAATTGGCAGATTTGCTTTCATTTAAAAGTTGGTAGTAGTATGCTGTGGTAGGTGATAGGAAATTGTGAAAGTGTGTTTTTAGAATTAATTATTCTTAATTTCCCCGTTCCCTTTTTAGCCCAGAAAGGATTTGCAAGACTTATGGGCCTTGAAGACACAAGTCCTTTGACGACAGAAAATGAAGGCCTGGACAGTGGCCTTGGGGAAGCGCCGCCAACTTCTGATAAAAAAATGCACAGCCCTACACATCATTTGGAATCAGTGGAAACAGAAATTTCAGAAGTTGTGGAAAAGGCAACACCACCATTCAAAACTCGAGGCCAAATGAGGTTTGCCAAATTGGAGAAAGCCTCCCTTCATCCACCTTTAGTTCTGGACGAGACCGAACACCAACCTTTAAGAAAGTCCTCAAGGAAGAAGCAGAGAAGGGATCTGGAGCCTGACAAGATTCTTGATCAGAAACAGAAGAAAAGTTTAGAGAAAGTTGCTGAGTGGCTCATGAAAGTTCCAACTGAAGGAAGTCTCGAGTTGGAGAAACCCAACGAAGACAGCGATGACTCCGACAGCAGTTCTTCTACTTCAACAATAGATATCAAGCAATTCAATAGTGATGTGAATCAAAGAAGGGAGGGTCATGCTAAAGCTCTTGAAGAGCAGGTGTTCGGAGCCGTCTACAAAAGAGATCGAAGAAGGCCCAGGACTGTTTCTTCTCCGCTGAATGTTTTTGTCAAACCACCAAAAACTAACGAAACGACACAAGAAACAGTTGATGCTGCTGATTTTGTCATGAAAACTAGTTCTGAAGATAAAAGTGAAGACGATATGGAGGAAGAGCAACAAATGATCGAGGACATACAGGACACCTGCAGTGACATTTTTAAAGAATCAAAAAAGGTGGAGGTAATGGAGGAAAATGATATCAACAAATATGGAGAAGAGTTGAACAGTCTGCTAGAAAGTGAAAAATACAATGGCAAAGATGAGGTTCCCTGTCCTGCGTCAGATATTTCCCAACAGCAGCCAGAAAGGAAGTCAAAGAAAAGGACGTGTAACACTCTGCAGCAGGTTGACAGTGATTTACTAGATCCAGCTAAAGCAAAGTCAGAAAGTGCAGAGCGACAGAAAACTGACAAGAGGAAAGGTAGAAACACAAGGTCAGAAAAGGGCAAGCCTGCTAGAGTGCCGAACCCCCTTGTTCTGGTTGGAGTTCAAAATGGAGAAATCAGTCCTGAGACCAGACCAAGGTCAGAAGTTCAAGTTCATATTGAGCATTACCCCAGCAGTGAGGACCAAGAAATCCCTGTCACGAGGAGCACGAGGAGGAATAAAAGACTTCAAGTCTTCACTGAGGAAGTCAAGGAACAGCCAAAAAAAGCAAACGTCAAACGCAAGATACCTGAAAAAGACAGTAGTGTTGCAAAGCAAAAAACTGAGGATGCTAAAGGTGGAATGTCGGATAAGAAAGGAAACATGAAGAAGGTGGCTGAAAGAAACGGGTGCGTTTATGATGAAGATTTAGGTGGGATAGAAGACATGGAGTCTGATGAGAGAGCGTCTTATTTGAGACGAACAGAAAATGCTGAAGAGTCTATTGCTGAAGTGCCAAATGCTGAAACTTTGTCTGAAGCTAGTGCTGCTTGTTATGTCCCTGTGGTGCCAAACTCTACAAGTCCAGCGGAAGCGTCTGTGGTAGATCCAACACTTGAGAGTCCAACAACTCAATTCCCAGACAGTGTTCAGTTAGAAACAGCTCGTGCTGGAATAGAAAACGAGGAGGATAAGAACGACAGCGAGGTAGACACAGAGCAACTGCTCAGGAGCTTCAAAGCCACCAAAAGGAAATCTTTCCATCTCGGTGGTCCAAATGTGAAAAAGAGCCGTAGTTCAGACCAAGAAAACGTTGAAGCAGATAAGAACCAGTGTGTTGGACCCAGTGTTGAATCTGCGAAAGATCAGATAAACACAAAGATAACTGAGATCACCAACCAAGAGGCATTAAGAGACAACGAAGACTCATCTTGTAGCAATTTGATCCCACCTTCTAACTCACTCGGCCTGAGAAGAAGTGCTGTGGAGAAACCAGATCAAGTGGTGGTAGAAGCCTCCAACCCTCCTAGTTGTTCAGATGAGGACAACTCCAGGAATAGCGCTAGTAGTCCCCTTCCTCCTAATAAAGTGTCAACACATGAAATAGAAAGTCCTCATCTTTCTGTCGTGCCTCAAGTAGTAAATTCTGGGCTCTGCCTCACAGTTGCTGAGCTCGAGGAGTCAAATGAACGCACAGAGAACCAGCTTGATTGCACCATGAAAGAGGAGATAAGAGAGAACATTTCAGGTTGCAGTTCCAGTGGACAACATTCAGTCAGCGCAGCTGAACATATTTCAAATGCAGAGTCCTCTGATGGCCTCAAAATACTGGTTATCCCTGACACAAAGTCAGGAGAGCTCAGCGTCCATTCGTCCATCCAGAGCATGCCGAGGAAGAGGAAGAGGACGAGGGCTCAGAGGCTCGAGTCGTCATCCGATTCATCAGATTGCACCGGAGAGGAATTACCGACTTTGACTGAGATCTTCCGCACATCAGCGCCTCCCTCTGCTGCGACCGAGGATCAGGGACACGCCGGTGAAGCGAACAGATGTGAAGGTGTCACAGCTGGTGGAGCAGAACGTATGAGCCACCCATCTGCGTGCCCCAGCCCTGACCGTGTTCATTCCAGCCAAGCATCTGTGGACTTGTTTGGCACGCCAGATGAATGTAAGTTCATTCTCAGTAACTAAATATTTATATATTTATATTTAAAGGCTTTGGGTTTGTAGCCTGCTGAGATGAAGCAATGCAATCTTCTCTTTTATTGCTAATCTGCCAAAGATGTGCTTTCTCTGTTGTCTCCTGCTGTGAGTATTTGTGAGCATTTAGACACAAAGCAATTAGATTATTTCTTCTCTACAGGTGAAGTCCCAGTGAATGACCCCACTGTGGAATCATCACAATATTCAAGCGAAGTCCTTGTCACACAGGTAAATATGATTATGTCTCATGCACAGCAGTATAAATACAGCATCTCTTGTAGAAAAATAACATCTAACTCTTTGTGTGATTAAAGCTTTTCCCTCAGTTTAATCACAGAACTTACTGTTTAATATATAATTAAGTCTGCCTGTCTGTTCAGCATTACCTGGTTGCATGATACTCCCAGCGATGCACTGTCACGTTACGCCCCAGAGAGGGCAGCCACCGCACTTTCCCAAACCTAACTGTCAGTTCCTGGATGACAGACTACCTCGCTCAGTAAAAAATGTCCCCCTCAGCAGCTTTCTAAATTGCATTTCATTTACGTTAGAGGAAATGCCGCCTAGGAGATGATTCTTGTTTTCTACCTCATCCATCTTCCAGCGCTCTCACTTTTATCTGTCGACTGTATTTGACTGGGGACTTCAAGTTTCGCACCCTGGGGTTTTTTTTTTAGAAAGGGACCTGGGATCACAGCCGTCTGAGAATACAGAGGTTTTGGTATCATTACGCTTCCCGTTTTGTGCGGCTGTATACATAATCAATGTAGTCGCGCAGGATGAAATTCAAAGTGTTAGTTTAGCGATGCTAAGTGTGCTTTTAAACCAATAGACCGTTCGTCAAAATCACCAGTTGAAAAAGCTGATTATATAAATTTTATATAATCACCTTCGCACTCTCTTATTCTGCTCACTAAGAGCTGTCAGGCTGCAAAAACACCCAGTCCCTTCCTATAATGACTAACAGGCTCTAACTGAGGTCCCTCCTCACTTATTGACAGTTGTTATTGTTTTCATACGTCAGTGCAAATGTGCAGCCAGTATGTGTCTAATTTTATTTATTTATTTTTGTAGTAAATGCTGCATTTCTGCTCTCCCTTTCCTCTCACCCTCTTCCCCCCTCTCTCTGTGCTTTTATTAAAGCGTCTGACTCATGTGTAATTATAAGATGTTCTACTTTACTTTGTTTTCTCTGTTTTCAGCAAAAGATAGAAATGCAGAAGGAGCTGTTGAGGTTGGAGAGGTTGATGGCTCTGGTGACGGAGGTGCTTCAGGAGAAAGAAGACAGTCCTGCTAAAGAAGTCATCTCAAAAACCAACCAGAGCAGCAAAATCACAGGTGAGCGGGCAAGAAACGTCTTGAGCTGACATGATTGATGATGACATTTTCTAAGCAAAAACACCAAAGATTCATTGGTCCCAGCCTCTCCAAGATGGATATTTGCTGATTATCTGTGATATTAAATTGAATATCTCTGGGCTTTGAACTCTTAGTTTGGATAAAACAAGCAATTTGGAGAAGTACAGATCAATCCAAAGATACTCAACTTCTAACTTTTTTTCTTCTTTCCTCTGAGGATAATATATCAGTTCTCAGCAAACGTCCAACTCAAGTCTTTGTTTCTAGTGAAATTATTGAGAGCTGATAATTGTTTTGTGTCCTCAGGCCCAGACGTTCACCGCTCCCTACAGTGTGACGAGGACATATGCCAAGGTTCAGACCAGTAAGTGAAGCATGGTAGAGACTGTACGTTTAGTACTACTGTATAGATGTCTGTTTCTATATTTCATGGTAGTATGAACCGCAGTATTTCTGAAGGAAATAATTGTTTGAACAACAGTGAAAAAATAAACATGAGGAATATCAACAAAGGACAAAAGAAGCACATACAGTAAATATGTGTGTGATATTTGTCCAACGTGACCTTCCAACATTAAGTCATACTGCTTTCAGGAAATGACTGGAGGAGCTGATAACCGATCACGGATAAACGTTTCACAGGAATTGAAAACCAGTTTGAAACCAGTTGTACTTGGTAACTGAAGACAGTTACCACAGACTACTCTTGTGTTTTCTGATAATACGGTCATTCATTCATTTGTCGTAAATGTCAGTGCCTGCACAGTACACGTGACATTAAAGTCCGTGTAAAGCACAGAGATTTCTTTTAAAATACATTAAATATGTTGGAAAATAGTTGCTGAAAACATGAAAAGACTTTGAATGATATATTACTGAAATGTGGAGTTAGAGGTTTGAACAGTTTTTCACCAGTTTTCAGGATTTTGTGGGCGGTCCTAAAGGGTGGCTCGATGACACGCTGAGGCCACCCTGAGCATACCACTGCACCCCTACCAGAGAGATAGAGATTAATTCATCTCACTCAGAGTGTTTCAAAGTTAGTCATGTCATTTTCTGAACTCACCTGACACGTTTCAGTCACTTCAAAACGGCTGCTTGGCTGCTCCCAAGAGTAAGCGTGGCTTCAGCACATTCAGAGGACACGCCCCCACAGTCCTGGAGCTGAGAATACTGCTCATTTTTACCTGATTTTTGACACCTAATTTCATAAATTTGTCAATATGTTTAATCATTCAAATTTGACAAACTCAGAACACATATTTATTCTTACTTTACATCCACTTTAAAGCAATTTTCTGGTGGAAAGTTACTCTCACGTCTGACCATTTAATATGAACCTGCAACGAGCAGCTAGCTTAACATAAAGATTTGAAATTGGGGAAACGGTTAGCCTGAGTGTTTTTTCGTTTGCTTGTCTTTGTTTTGGTCAAAAAGGCAACTTAAACAATCTGCCGTGACAATCCTTAAAGTCAAATCTGACTTCAGTTAAAAAAAAAAAAAATCTAATGAAATAATATCTGCCTCAGCGCGTTGTATTTATCTCCTCGGAGGGTTGTATACATTGTTAATACATTTTAAATGGAGCTATATTTCAATGCTGCCATATTAGGCAGAACAATAACTGGAGCAAGTGGCATGTAATTGGTCTCTTTCAGTCTGTAACTGAAGGAGAAAGTCAGTGTGTGTCTATGTGTGTGTGTTGCTAGTTTGGGTCTCAGAGGGTGATGCATCTCAAGAGGACAGGCGGATAATCTCACTAATGAACCCAGAATCTGCTTATGCTGTGGAGAATAAAAAAGTCATTACTGGCTGCATCTTATATGTCATTTAGAGCACTTAGAGGGAAACTTGTGTTGCCACAGTAATTTATCTCTCCCGCTTGACTGCCCTCCCCCCCCAACCTCTCGCATTGCAGGGTTCTAAGTGCTGTCCTCCAGGCGAGAGGAAGGGAGAAATGGAAAAAGACAGCCGATGAGAACACAGAAGGCCTCAGCTATACAAGTTCTAAATTAAAAAGCATACACTTCAAGAGCGCACTGGTGAAATCGGAAAGAATGGTCGGCTTTGGAATGTATGACAAGTTTTCAGTGAGCTATTATCACTTTGGTGCAGGTAATTTAAATGTAGGCTCGCTGCCAGCTGTCAGTATTTCAGGAGCCTTCGAGTGAAGAAATGAGCCCAAAAGAAAACAAAGGAAGTGAACTTCCAAAACTTTATTCATAGAAGTTATAGAATAGCTTGTAATCTGCTGATAACAAAAGACACAAGTAATTGCATATTGAGTTTCTGTCATTACAGAGTTCTGATCCAGTTACATCTGCTTAATTAATACAGCTGCACCAAGAGTGTAAGGACAGTGTTGTGTTCTTGATTACTTTGGGCTCTGCTCCAGCATATTTGATTTCAAACAATGACTATGAGGTTATCCAGCTTTAGGAGCACATAATGACCCTAAACATACAGACAAGACAGCCCACGGTTTTATTGCCAAACATTCTAATATTCTTGATTTGCTAAGTCAGTCATTTGATAGATACAGAAGTGATCATGTGACTCCTGAAACAAGCAACAAGTGAGTCACAGCAACACCAGGGAAGATGTCAAGCATCTCGTTGTGCCAGTCACTGACTGCAACCAAATATTGACTGTATTCAAGTGTGTGTTTACTCGACAAGTAGAGGCGTGAATCTTCACTGGCCTCATGTTTCGATTATCATTCACCTGTCAGCGTCGCTCTCGATGCATCTCAGTCAGGGTAGGAAATTAGCACCAGCTGGTAAAATATGAAAGTGGCTGGCAGATTTCAGTCAGAAAATAATGAAATAATAAAATTTAAGTCTGTAATTAAGTCAGTGTTTAATTTTTATTATTATTATTTTTTGCAGGAAAATTGTTCCAGAAGCAGAACGAGAGCCAAGCACAAGACCATCTGAGGACAAAGTGGTCGCTCAGCACGGTGCATCAAAGCATAGCAGCACTGCAGAGCCAGGTAAGACTACTTACTGCTTACCTTCAATTTCAGTTTATTCCCATAATTCCCATGGAAAGTTTCCAAATTTCCCCAGCTTAACTTCCCAAGGAAAGTTCCTGAAAAGTTTTCCACCCCTTTGCAACCCTATCTAAGTTTCATCTGATCAGATTAGGGTCTAACTATTGATGAGTCTTTCTTTTTTTTGTTTCTGTCTCTTCAGCAGTGCAACACTCCACACACACGGCGCCGAGTGTAAAAACCACCGGAGCCTCCATGACACTTAGTTCAACCTCAGCAGCCAAAACATTAAAGAGCAACGGTTTGCGATCAGATGGGCAAGAAGACAAAGAAAATGACACTCCTGTGAGAGATAGAAGTAAAGCCAAGATGGTGCTGGTGTCATCCGGATTAGGCCCCAGTGAACAGGTGCCCATTCAGCCAGTGAATGCGTTTATCTAGCGCTTTGCGTCGTAAGCGTGCATTAACCAATCGGATGATGTCATCCACAGATAATGGTGAAAAAGTTTGCCAAGCGAGTTGGAGGCCGTGTGGTCTCCCAGGTAACAGCAGAGGTGACCCATATCATAATGCACACAGGTAAGCAGGCTGCAGGTGTGTGTGTGTGTGTGCTGCAGCATTGTTAATTATGTTAAGACTATTTAACTTTTATAAGTGTTGCATTCATCTACTGGGCTGTAATTAATGGCTGATACACAGAAGAGCAATTAAGTCTGCTATTGAAAAGTCTAGTTTTTAAATATTTTCTTGAACAGAAGTACATTTTTTTCTTTCCACATGTACTTACAGCTTGTTTCGTGCGTCCTTTTGAAGCGCTGCTCGGAGATAAGCAGCAGAGCAGAGATCTCTCTTTCTTACTCCCTCACCCACTCACTCTCTCCGCCATTCATTCGCTTGTTGCTAATTACCCTCTCTGATAGATTATTTTTAATTTCAGAGCTCGCTGTCTCCAAAGCACCATATTAACTGTTACCGTTTAAGAAGCTGCTGTTTCCCGGGTAACCGGAAAAAATGGGAACGCTGGGCCTCTTGATCTTTACGGTTAAAGGTTTGGAAAGAAGCAGGAGGTGTCCCCCCTCTAACCATTAGCAGAAAAATAATAATCGTTTGAAATGCAGTTATGTTTGCGGCGCGTCAATAATGTGTGCTTAACCCTTGCCTGGGATACAAATCAATAGATAATTAAAGTATTTTTTCTGGCCTTTGACCCTGCTGATCAACCATGATTGGTGCCTGTAAAGCTACTCACTGTTTTAGTAATTGTTCCTGAACTGTTTGGTTCATTAATTATGGCAAAAAATCATTCCTACAGAGACATTTGTGATGTTTGCTATTCTCTGTATTCATCAGTCTGAGAATATGATTATTGAAAATGATGG
This sequence comes from Protonibea diacanthus, assembly GCA_028641955.1. NCBI lineage: Eukaryota > Metazoa > Chordata > Actinopteri > Sciaenidae > Protonibea > Protonibea diacanthus. The sequence goes on along the minus strand of CM053996.1, from coordinate 14,971,033 downwards.
GGAGATTTGTCTACTGCTTTTATAATAGGCATCGATGTTGTATTTGTGGTAGCTACACAGAACTCATTGTATCACTGTAAAAGTTGTTGGTGTGGAACAGTATTAATACTTCTGTATGATACCACAACGTGAGGATTTATCTAAGTAATTAGAATTTAAGTAGGATAAATTATAACATAGTAAAAAAGCAATTTCTGGGAAGAGTGGACAGTAATTCTGGTCATATATTGTGTTTTATTTTATATTATAATAAAGCTCACAGCACACAGGTATTCTTCTCTCCCACATTTTGTCTGTTTGTAAGATAAGATAGAGTTTAATGATCCAACAACGGGAAACTCGTGTCACAGCAGCTCGTATACACTAGGTGGATTAGAAATTACTCAGAAATAAGCCATGAAGTCATGACAGCTGTTGGAATGAACAGCTCCTTCGCTACATGGTGGTATCCTCCTCTCCCTGACTTCCTGTCCAGGACGGTGCTGGCCTGTTTGAGCAGTTTGTTGAGTCTTTTCCTGTTGCTCTCCGTGATTCCCCCAGCATACGACCGTATAGAATAGTGCAGATGCCATGACAGTGTCACTGAAAGTTTGCACGCTCCAAAGGACCTCACTCTCCTCAGCAAGTGGAGATGACTTTGACCTTTCTCGTACAGGACGTCTGTGTGAGGTGAACACTCAGTGTTTGTATCCAGTCTCTGGATGTCTTCCTCCTGAAGTAGTCCAGAAGTTGTCTTGCTGGTGTTGATGTGAAGGTGCTTGAGATTGCAACAGTCGACAATGTTTGTGTTGACCCCGCCCTGAAATCCTGCTCATTTCCTGCTGATACACATCCGATGATGGCTATATGATGATTGTATGAGTATTTCTGGAGGTGGCGGCTGTCAGTGTTGTGTCTGAAGTCTGACGTGTACAGGCTAAAGAGAAAAGGAGAGGGCACCGTACTCTACATATATCCTACGTATTCTTGTGCATCTTTTCACACGTCCCCTTTTCTTCTCTCTTCCGTCAGATGAACAACTGGTGTGCGAACGTACGCTGAAGTACTTCCTTGGCATTGCAGGCAGGAAGTGGGTGGTGAGCTTCCAGTGTAAGTCCCGACTCACGTTATTGTCAAGATCCATCACTGATGAGTTCACAACAATTTACTCTACGTCTCCAAAACAGAATAATGCGGTGGGGTAGGCCAGAGTAAAAGGAGTGTTACATAATACAGTAGCCACCAGAATGGTGTTTGTGCTTCTGACAATAAGCTCATATGTTTGTGCCTTTCTCTCCGCAGGGATTTCAGAGTGCTTCAGACAAAAGAAAGTCTTAGACGAGGTATGCTCGCCTTGTGCGCTCCTTGAATTTGTGCGCCCGTTACTTCCCGGCGTGTCTCGATGTTTTTGAATTAAGGCTGCATGATGAATATCTCCATGTGGCTCACTGTGATACCTCATAAATTATTTGTCATCCATTTGCTTGAGCAATTCCTGCATTTGGTTCTGCGCTATGCAAGTATAATCCTTTGCCAAGCCTTGTTTAATATTCCCATTAATTTAAAACTATTTCTCTCGCGTCCACGACGTTTTAATATTCTATAAGAAGTTTCTTATGCATCGTAGTGTATTTAGAGACGAGGCTCCATACAATTATAAGATGAATTCTGTCAAACTGAAGAATGTTCAGTGTACTCTTAAGAGTGCATTTGATCCTTCGAATAAATCAAATATTTATTAGCTGTCTGTCAGATGTCCTTTTATCAGATGCGAGTGAATAATTGCTTCACTTCTTTCAAAAGCTAATAGCAACAGGAAAGTTTTTATACCATTGTGACTAAGGTTCGTGTACGTAATGCACGGACGCTGAAGTCTCTGTGTGTTTTCCAACAGAGTCCCTTTGAAGTGAGAGGTGACGTGGTGAACGGACCAAACCACCAGGGCCCCATGAGAGCTCGTACCACCGAGGACAATAATGTGAGTGCCTTGCGCATTTAACTGGATGCTTATTAATCAGTGTTTATTTGATCTAAATACAGGCTAATAGTATTTTTCTCTTTTTATTCTTATTTCTACACACCAGGTTAATTGTGGTTTAATTTTTTTCTGTGATATGTTTGGAAGAGATCGATCAGTAACGTTTTGAGAAGAAACACTTTATATATCAAGAATAAATCATGTCGTCACCAGGTAACCGTCGTCACCAGAGGTAAAAATATTTTACAACATAATGTGGAGTCTGGGTTCGACTACAGAGAGGGAGAGCCTGGGGCACACAAAAATTTAAATAGATTTTTGTATTATGTTTCTTTATAGCATTAAATATTCATGATTAAATTAGTAGCCATCAAAGCTTAAGTTCAGAACAAAACATCCTCGGGTGTGTGTATTAACTGTTTAAAACAAAAAGGACTGCATGGGTGTGGTTTGATCAGATTTGATTGACAGTAGCCTGGAGACATGAGCAAACAGCGCCACGACTTTCATCACGTTTGATTCAAATGTCGCTAAACTCTGATTGGTGCAAAGCAGTATGTGTCTACTTCAAGGCAGTGAGAGGAGGAAAAACACAAATGGTGAAGAGGAGTCCATCGCTCAAATAAAAAAGCTGATAGAGACAATAGGTTTTTTTAGGGCCTTTAAATGGAGAATCTCAATAATTGATTCATCATTAATTAAGTGCTGAACCAATCAGCAAACAGTTAAATGATCATGTGGTTTGCTGATTCTATTGAAGTGTTAGTCTGAAAAAAATGACAGTCCAGCTGTCGGTTGCGTTCACTTTATTCTCTTTTTTATTCATTAAAATTGTTTTGGACCTTTGACAAAAACATTTATCTCAGGTTCCAGCTCTGTTACAAATTTAACTTTTGGCTCTTAACCATTTGCAGAGTGTCCCTGAGCAGGTACAGTCGGGTATAGAAAGAGTTCATGGTCGTGACTCAGTGGAGGATCTGTCATCTCTTTTTATGGAGGACTTGTAATGATGTCTGGCATGAGGCAGATGGCATTGGGATGGCATCGCTAGGCAAGGCTAAGCACGGGGTCTGATGGGGGAGAGATGGCAGTCGCCTTCAATAAGAGGCAGCAATATTTGTTAAAATGAAATCACAAAAACTGACCTAATGTAACCTGCACACACGTCGCAGCACTGAATCTAATATAACAAAGTTCACCTGTCCTGTCGGCAGATGAAGAAACAGACATGAAAGTACCTTTAAATGATGTTTTTTCCTTTCAGTACGCACAGATTGATATTTATACATTAAAGGTTTGTGGCAAGAATCGAACCAGGGTCAACAGTTACATAGTTTAAGTGTAATTTAACAGTCGGTGAAGCAAACAGAAAGCAGAGCCAGTGAAGAGACGACTCTCTTTGTTACAGTATAAATGCATTAAAGCTGCTCGCTCTCCATTTCGCTCACCCTTTGGCCCACAAAGGTTTTTTATCAGAACATCGGTCCGTTCTATCGGCTTATCGACACACTGTACACACTGAAGATTGTAGATCTGACGGACAGACATCGGTGTTCCTAAAGAACCGACTGACCCGGTTTGGAGAAAAACACTCATCTTAAAAAATGAAAATAAAGAAGAAGAAGAAATGAACACATTAACTGTTGCAATTATTCCCCTCGTATTGCCTGTGTCTGATCACAGAGAATAGTCTGATGCTGTGAATAAAATCAAATAAAGTGCTCTAAGAACAAACAGCACTTGAACCTGTTTCCTCCGATTGCACCAGCCTCTTAGCTCGGGCCCTGTTGTAAAAAGCTAATTGTAATTTTCCCCTCAGTGTAAGGCCAGCAGGACTCAGTACTGTTGCCACTGAGGGGGAAAATTAGAAACGGCTAGATGTCATGTTGGCCGTATCGCTGCCTTTGAAGAACCTTCGCTAATTGAATTAGCTAGTAATTTCAGGCTTATTTAAGTGGCTTCAACGCGGGGGCCAGCGCTACGTTAGAGCCGGGCAGATTGTCCTGTTCATACTCAATTTCTGTCACCTGCACCACTGTGACAAACAGACTAACAGATGAAACGAAGTGCCAGCACTCAGCGTCTGTCACCAGAATGTTGATGCACAAGAAGTCAGTCAAAGAGGAGCGTGTGTGTGGGTGGGTGGGTGTGTTTGGTTTGCGCGTTATCACATCACACACTTTAATACCTCCTGAAGGACACTAGGTGTTGTCTAAATTAAAAATCTGTAACAGAAACACTTTTTCATCTCACCAACCACCTCTGGCTAATGATCATTATGTGCAGACAGGGAGGGTTGAAAAATTAGTATTTCCCTCTCCAGCAGCTCGGACATTCATCTTCCAAACACCTGCATCCAGCCACACACTGTATATAAGACGGCGATGTTACTTGCACATTTCCTTTCAGTTAGTTACCATGGTTCAAGGAAACAATTTTACATTCCCATTTCGAGCAAGCTTATTGACCCGGAGTGCAATAAAACAATGTGTCCCCGGTGTCGGGCGAGTCGTTTTTCTCCGCGTGCTTAAAGCGTGATATTACCTCGGTGAAGGCGGCTCTGTTTACTTTTTTTCTGTTCGATGCATCCCTGAATTTGCAGTATTACAGCAAGAGCAAAAAAAAAAAAAGTGAGTGAATGTTTTTTTTTCTTGAAGTGAGGAATACCTGTGATAAACTGCGAGATGTGCTGGGTGAAGTGTTTCAGCCCTGCCAGTGGACTTACTCATGCCGCATTGTCACAGCTGCCCACATACAGTATTATTAAACACCGTCTGAAGGTTACATCCACTGAAAGATTGTCCTCTTTTGCCAAACTGTTGATAGTTTGCAGACGTGTCGCTGTTGCAGAGTTTTCTCCTCACTTTGTGTGTTCTTTTTCCACTTTAGCTGCTCATGAAGGGCTACAAGATCTGCTTCCAAGGGCCTTTCACAGACATGACTACAGGTAAATCACATCAGCAACACGACATTTCCAAGCAGATCTAAAAAAAAATAACAATCAAATACAGTGCTTCTCAAACTGTGGTATGTGACCTCCCTGAAGTGGTATTTAGATGAATCCCTGAAATACTTAAATACTACTAAAAACTGAAATATATTCATTTAAAACATATTTATGCTTTCAAAATTTTTGCATTTCCTTTGTTTTCTGTATCAGTCTGCTTCATCGTCAGGCTCGCATTGCGTTTATGAGGTGCTTATACATCCGTAATTCATTTCAAGCGATGGGAAGTGAAAATGTGATGACAAGTTAGTAAGTAAGAGGTCAAAAAAATCAGCAAACATGGCTCCAAATTGGAAATTTGTCTGGATCAGTACAAACTGTACGCCTTTTCCAGCAGATTAGTGTGTAAAGTAAGAATAAAGATGCACTCCGAGTTTGTCAGTCCAAAGAAGAAAGTGTTATTAACCACAGAGCCAAGACAAGTTTATGAAATTAAGTTTGAGGAAATATTCCAGGGGAGGGGACAGACGGCTGAAACGTAACATTAAAAGTGGATCAGTGAATTACAGAGAAATGAATTGTTTAGTTTATTTTGGTCAACAACTCAAATGCACAGTGCACAAAAGGTGTCCTTGTAACACCTACCCTATTTACCTTATTTGTTAGATCTGGATCCTTTTGCAGCAAAACATGTATCCTTATATCCAAAAACCACAAACAAATATATATAAAATATACAAATATACTACATCAGAGAGTTTCACTGCAGGAAATAAAACTGCATACAATAAGCGACTAGGCTCAGATGTAGTTAGATACATCACAGAATATCTGTCATCTCCAATTACCTGAATTTTCTGTCAGCTGAGCCTCAATCTCAATCGAAAACAGCATTCAAACACCACAGGAGCTGCAGCACCTCGATAATGTCTCTGATTATTGACCACACTTTTTTTTTTTTACACTTTCATTTGCATACGCTTTCAAAAAGAAAACCTAAGGTGTTATTTTATTGGAACCGTTGCCTTTTTCTACCTGCCGTCACGCTGTTCTGTTCTCTCGGTCAAAAACGACTTTTCTCAACCCAACTTATTCAGTTTTATTGATGTCAGTGTCCTGCAGGACTCCGATAGACGCCCGCATCGCTTTAAAGCGAAAGAGAACAGTGAGAATAAAGAAAGGGAGGGAAAAAAAAACAAAACAGGTTTTGACTGACACAGTTTGAAACCTGTGCTGTTTTTTTTAACCCCTGTCATTTCGGCACCGGAGAACAATGACGAGCGGTTCCAGAGTGTGGGTGGATTGAGCACAGACTTAGGAGTTGTGGATGATTTTTTTTTTTTTTTTTGCTGTGGTGTTGTCATCTTGCACAGCGGTTGCTATGGCATCAGTTAAGCTGCCTGAAAGAAGAAAGTGGAAATGAGCCATCCCTTGTGGCCTAAGTGCTTCATCTGCTCTCATCTGCTAAAATAGGCGCCAATGTCGCGTCTGAAGCAGCAGAACTTTGGTCCTAAACGATTTAAACTGTTCATGACGTCCAAGTTCAAGGTGGAGAGGAGTTTGGCCGCCCTTCATGCAAACATACGTTTTCACTTTACCCTTCCAACGTGAACGAATTGACAGATAGATCACGGGTGAAGGCCACAGGGGGCACGTTGCTTAAAAAGCCACAAGGCAGCGTTCTTTGGTTTCTTCCTTCCTGGGGCTCTTAAAGTGCTCCTCCCGCTGCCTGCCGGATCGATGAAGCTTTGCTAATGGGTCGGCATCTGCTAGCTAGCGTGAGGAGTTTTAAAGACATTCTTTTTACATGGGACGTTTACACGAGGAAACCTCAGGACGGAGTCTGTTTTTTTTTCAGCCCGTCCATGCATTATTTAATTGCTTGTGTTGGTATATGTTAAACGATGAGGTTATCTGCAGCATATACTGCAAGTTGATAGTTTGTCGACACAAACGGGAGTGTTCTCTTGTCAAAGGCAGCAAGCGAGGGAGGGAAGCTGTGGATTCAGGGTTTTTTTTCCAAGGCGTGTTTGGTGTCTGATCTCATATGTTGAAAATAAATCCAGATTTTTTTTTTTTTAAATGTTAAATGTGTGTTGACTGATTGAGTGCGATGCGCATATTGATTCCAGTGGAGACTTAAGTATTGACCTGTTTTCCATCCCTCCGATCAAAGGAAGTCTGAGCTTGAAATGAGTCCGCCCGGTATTCCCTCGAGGTTAAAGAGGTGAAAGTAGGGAGAATTACATTAAGGTGTGACCAAGGACACTTTATCAAACAGCTTTCTCCCAAAAACATCAAAAACCACAGCCAGCCATTTGTGTGTTTGTGTCTGTTTATTGTAGATAAAATGGAGTGGATGGTGGAGCTCTGCGGAGCATCTGTAGTCAAAGACCCACTTCTCCTCGACGGTAAACAGGTAAGAGTGTCCGGCCGGTCCCACTTGAAAAAAAATAACAAAATGTCAGTTATTGTGCGGTGCTGCGTCCACATTGGTCAGCGTCATTTTAAAAGTACTAGATCACATCAGTGGTATTCAAGAGTTTGCAGGTGAGTGATCAACAATTTAGACTTCATTTATTGATTAAATATGGCCATGTTAGTCAGACCACCACTCAAATATATATATATAAAAAAAAAAACTAACTGCCATGAAATTTTATACACACATTTACGCCTGCCTCAGGATGAATTTTAATGATTTTGGCCGATCCTCTGACTTTTCATTGAGCACCATCAGGTTAAAATTACAGTGTTTGTAGCACTTAACCTGCAAAACTATTCACACTCCCATCGGCCTCATTTGTACTTTAAAGGTCCAGTTTGTGAGGATGTATTTACAGAATATGGCAGATGTGGAATATAATATGCATAGCTATGTTTTGATTAGTGTATAATACTATACTATATTAACAATATAGTAGTTTCTCCTTCATGCTAGGAAGAAGGTGAGGAAACAGGGTTCAAATTAAGGATGCAGCTATTAACTGGTTTGAAATGTGAGTCGAGTGTTGGGCGGTGCACTGTAAACTAATAGTAACAAAGCAGGAAGACTTTAACACTCACCAATACGGAGTATAATCCTCTCCGGGACAAAAACACCTGCTGGATACGGCCTATATCAAAATATATAATAGTTGCTAACTAACTGCAGCTACACCGCTAGATTGTAATAAATCTATTATATTACATTATACATATTACATATATATAGCATTATACTACATTTAACTCAAAATACAGCCTCACAGAGGCTGTAGACTCTTAGTCTTGTTGCCATATATAATATTTATATTTCAGTTATGATGATTTCATTTTACTTAAGATTTCTATGAGTCACATAGTACAAGAAAAACAAGCCAGCTGTTACCTTCCGGGACTGTGTGTCAGTCACCGAAGTGCCCTGCTGAACATTTCTTTGACTCATAACGCTGCAGTGACAGTTAATGCCTGTTATTTGTCTCCTGGGTTTGATTTAGATTTTTTTAATAAAAGCCAGCAAGTCTCAGCCAAGCCACTTTATGTTGGTAATAGATAATCTGACAGGCAGGGGCGAATGTATATCGTCCTTCTCATTTGGCTCGGCTATAAGCACATACGTTCTACTTTCAGCTGTTTTTGTAATTCTAATTAACTTCTGAGGTTTAATTTCTGTATTTTTGTTGCACAGAAGTTCCATCAGCTGGTCATTGTACAGCCTGGACCGGAGTGGTCGCCGTCCACGTACAGCAGTGAGTCTCATCTGAAAATAAAATGTCATTTTCACCTGCCACATTCAGTCTTCAATCTTATTCACACGCACTCACACAGTTCATAAAGATAGAGATTAGACTGACAGCAGCGGCAAGCTGATTACATCATTAATACATGGCTTCACCCGGGGATTCGAAACCTGGCACAAGCACAGACCTGCGAAGAGGCACGCAGGAATTGTGTGTGATGTGACAGTATGCAGATAGAAACTATGCTATATACTGCACTAACTATACTGTGACAGAGGACTACATTTTATTGGTTATCAAATCTTGAAGTCTTGAAGATTTCCATGAGCTTTTAAAGAGCCGTCAGGGCTTCCATATGGTTGAGATGTCACAACTACACAGTCCGCCATCAAATCCTTTTCTGTTGGTTTGTTTTTATTAACAACACACACCAAGCAGTCAATCTGTAGCTGAGCTAGCAAACTACAAGAAACAAAAATGTCGAGGAAATGCTGCACGTTGCTGTCGTTGGAAGCGAGGAAGCCAATCTATCATCGCACAGTTGATGTCCTCTAGGTGCTCTGCTTCAGTTTTCTGTGTTTTAATCTTACAGCGTGATGGACAGATAGCTTTACTTGTGGCTAAAGTAGCCGCTAACTACCGCTAACTGGAGCTCTTCTTCTTGTAAGTGGCTAAAGTAGCTGCTAACAACAAGTAGCTACATGCAAAAAAAGATTTTTCCATAAAATATTTTAACCTAAATCAGTGAATTATTTTGTATTTTTGTACAGTAATAAGTAATTCAGCATAATTACTCTACCGGAGTCCTGGAATGAAGAATAAAAGTTAGAAATGAGCGTTAATATTTCACTTAGCTGTGGTATGCTAGAGAATAAGTAGCGAGTAAGAAGACTTTCTGTGAGGCGACGCGATAGCTAGTTTGTTCCAACCCTTGAAAAGTTCTTCTTCTCTTTCATTTTTGTAACGTTTTCTATCTTGAGAAAAATGTTTAGCTGACGATTTGTCTAGGCAACCCTAACCCAGCCAGCCAGCCAGTACTGCCAGCCCGTCTTTATTAACTCGTGTCTGCTAATGCCTGATAAGCTGTTCTCTCTCAGAAAAGATCTCTGACACGTTTTAATGTGATTCAGAAAAGTGACTGAACTGTTGACTGTGTTATCGTTGGGATTTCTCACTGACGCTAACAACCATTAAAGCTAAAGCGACACCATTTCTTTTAATCACTTGGCAAAAATTTGAAAAGGGTGAAGCTATTCACAGGTCCAGCTCCAGGCTATCATTAAAATGATGCATTTTCTAGACCGTTCTAGCTCACCAAAATCATGGTAACTAATTATCATTTCACAAAAATCTTCCAGTCCTACAGAAACAGCATGGTCATCCTTACAATATCTTCACATTTTCAACCAGGTTATCAGAATTCGGGCCTCTTTTTAAGGGCTGTTAAAGTCGGTAAATTTGTGAATACATAAGAGGCAAACTAAACATCAATCAGATCTCGTCAACAGACGCTCCACTCAAGCGCAGACATCCTGGCTGTGCATAACCGTGCACCTGGCTGTCTGTTAGTACATGGATTTGAATGCGTTTGTGCCTGTGAGGACCAGTTGGAGAGTGACAGAACGGTGAAATGGCAAACGCTGCCAGCCAAAATGAGACAGGTTCCCAACAAGAGCGAGGGGAGTGACTTGCCAGGAAAGCGAGTGTGAAGGAAGTCAGGCAGCAGAGAAATGGCCAAGAAAAAAAAAATGTCAGATTGGAGCACGGGGAAATGTCAAAACAAGTTGGCCACAGAAGAGAGAGGCTGCCACTGCGAAAGGAGAGCTGACAGTTTGTAACGGAGAGAGTCCTTCTCCTCCTCCTCATCCTCCTCCTCCTCCCATCTCCTGGTATCCTAATTTGCTCTGCTGCATATTTAATGCAGCTTTTCCTCCACCACGTCCTCTGGCACTCATAGCCCAGGTAATCGAGTAGCCCATCACCCTCCCTTTATCCTCTTCTTCTGCACCATTGATTCAAATCACACACATCCCCCCCCCCCCCCCATGTAATGGAAATGTGTGAGTACGTATGCATAAACATCATATATTATGTTTTATTGGACACATTCTGGACACGTCAGTTCAGGATATTGCCTCAAAAAAAAAATATGCTGCTTATTTTACAAATCAGAGTGTCTGGGAATGCTTACACGCATCACTGATATGCTTAACGGTATATCAGAGAAAAAGCATCAGATATATATATATATATATATATATATATATATATATATATATAGATGTAAAGTTTAAGGTGAAGATGTAAAGTAACTTTAACTGATTATTTAAGTGTGAAGTGTGACAAGAGGAGTCAAGTTAGATTTATCAGTACAAAATAAGCAAAAATGTGAGACACAAAAACAAAGTGATAAACTCAAAATGGAATAATTTCTCTTAAAAATGAGCGAGGCATTTAAATATGATGTCAAATCTGTGCAGCACGACATCTTGGGGAATCATGGCCGTGTTTGGTTTTACCAAAAGGAGGGTGAAGATGTTCAGTCAGTCAGTCTCATGATTACAATCGAAGATCTCTGGCGCCTACCAATCATCTCGGGGATTTCTAACTAAGTAGCTGCTAGACAAACGCACACACCCCTTACTCGAAGGACACGCCTTACCTGAAACGGTGCTCACTCCCCTTACTCTCCTCCATAGAGAAACAAACTGAAGATACAGCGAATCACCATTTAACCCAGTAAGCTTTTTGAAACACTGAAAATGGATGTCTGAAGCAATGTTATATGATCGATTAAAGGGAACAAAGGTGCGGATGGATGTTTATTTGACTGAATGTTTCGTTGCCAGTCTGAAAAAGGAGTAAACAAACAAATCAGCTGTTCCAAACTTTACATTAGGATGACATACAGATGTGCTTTACAGATGTGTATGAACTTTTCATTTGTAGACTTTCTTAAAAAACCCTGTATTGTCTGCTCAACAGGTCTCTCCAGACAAGCTACAGTTGTGACACGCGGCTGGCTGTTGGACACCGTGGCGACCTACACCGTCCAAAACTTCAACAAGTTCACGACATGAGCCGGGCACCCAAATATATCACCCTTCACCCATTTTACAGCTTCTTGTTTTTAATGTCAATGTTAAACGCTGTAACTGTCATTCATCTGTTGTTAATAAGTGTAAAGCTCTTTGTATTGTGTGTGTCTGTGTATGTGTGTGCATGAGACGATGTATATAAAGTTGAATCAACAGATGCTTGAATTGAGTCTTTTCTTCTTCTGCACGATGACTTTTCTTTGTTTTTAGGTATTAATAATTTCATAAATTACCCCTTTAAACACTCGAGCACTGCTGAAAGTTTATAATTTAGTGAAGTGGAGCCGCAGAGACATGTTTACACTCACACACATCACATTAAACACCAAACAAGTCTTAGAACTGGGTCAGCTCTGTAAAGTACGAAAATACAGCATGTAAGCTTGTAATCATCTAAATGCTACAGACATGATTAAAACATAATAGTGAGTAGTATAGTGATAATATTTCAACTTATTGTGAACTTCATTGGCATATCTATGAGCCTTAACTCTTAAGAAACTGGTTCTTTATAAGTTCCTTGGAGCACTTTGAGTTCTCTGCAGAACATTTTTATCCTTTTTTAAAAGTTTTTTATAGTCACAGTTGCAGGACTTTGGTGCTTTGATAAAAAGGCCTTGGAAATACTGATGAGTGGTTCTTTAAGTCGACTGTTTGCAGCAGTGTGACCTGATTTTGATTAAAAAAACAACAAGGGAGGGACAGTTTGAACACCCTCACACTGCAAACACATCCTTCCTGTCCACGCACCCCTCCACATCCGGCCAGTAATTTATGTATCTGTTCAAAGAAAGCGGAATAAGTAAAAACCAGTGTAGAAAAAAGGCAAAACGTGAAAAATATCTACAATAAAACGAGCATGTCTGACTCTCACATGACTGTTTGATTCAGTATTTGTCTGAGGAAGGGGTGTCGTGATATAGTGCTACTGATGACATTTACTTTATATTTTGTGTTTTCACGCGGTGTAATTGTTCACAGTTATGGTTAGACCTTCCCTGCTTGTATTTTGAATGTAATTCATTTGCCAAAAAAGTAATAAAACACACAATGTAACTTTTTTTTTTTCCTCTAATATTGCAATAATATTACCATGAATTATTTTGGCCATGATAATTGTGTCATAAAAATCTGATATCGTAACAGTCCTCATCTGAGTTAAGGTGCCTTTAAGACCAAACTGAGGTATTGCTAAACTTCAAACACAGCAGACCCTCTCACCGCACACTATATCATCCTTGTGGTAGTAGAAAGAACCATTTACAGTATTTAGTACTTAATGTCTCCTGTCGGATCTAATGTATTTTAATACCCTCTTGCCGTCCCAGCTCTCCAATGTTCCCGCTGCTGTTTCATGCTTTTGCGACCGTTGTTCGCAAATCCCTCGTGTATGCCAGCTTCCCCTTGTCATGGCGGGAAAATCATGTAGCTTTCCCGAACATGGCCTGTATGCCGCAACATGTTCTGAACAGAGTTTCGCTTGAATTATTAAACAGCCATCGTGTTGGTGGGATAAAATGAGAGAGAAGAGATTTACGGGGAATGGGCCATATGTCTGCACAAACATGACCCCTCCTGTGTGTGCAGCCTGCAAGCTGTCATGTAACCTTGAGGAGATAAAATGTGCACGTAAGATTAGGTCACATTCAAATGTTGTTGTTGCAGATAATTCTTTGACAGTGTCGACTACTTGCTGTAAGTGACATTTAGGCAGCAATCAGTTGGGCATCAGTTATACAGCGTGCTCACAGTTTGTGGATGACGTGTATATAATGTCTAAACATGAATTGAATTGGACAGGGCCACCACTCTCTGTGCCACAAGACACACTGTCTGTTTTACTCCGCAGGCTGATGGATGTAAAATAACTTCCGCGTCACCCACACTGTCTGCTCAAAATGCACAGTGAGAAGAGAAAGCACCGAGTTTGTTCGTTTTGCATGTCATTAGCAAGTTTCACATCTTTAGAGGAAGTTTTTCATGAGAGAAAGTTGACTATCCTTTACTGGACTTGGCTTACTAACAACATTAAGATAAGATAAACTTTAATGATCCCACACCGGGGAATTCAGCTCAAATTAATTACAGAAATTACTCAGAATTAAGAAAGATACAGAGAAAAAGTCTTGCTGAAGAAAGGCATTAAGTCTTGCTGGTGTTAAAGAGTCTGATGACCTTAAATTAAATTATTATTTGATAATTTGCCTCTTTAGTTTTCAATAAGTAACTAAAGTGTCCCTGGCCTTGAATTATGTATCTGATGTTTGGCTGCTAATTCACCAGTGTGTGTGAATGTATCATGTAGTTTGATTGGTACATTCGTGTTTCATGGTTAGTAACCATTTCTGCATCTGTTTTTTTGTTACTTTTTTGTTATGGTGAACTCACAACTCACTTTATGGTTTAGCATTTCCTGTTTTATTTCTCCCGTCTCCTTGTGTCTGTGGTTGTACTTCCTGTCTTTGTTAGTTTACCGGCTAGTGTTGTAGTATCAAGACCACTTCTTGAAGATCTCGGTATCGACTGCATTTTTACTCCTCACTCCTCACTGAATCCAGACAAAGAGGATTCAGTATTATTTTATTTCAAGACTGATCAAGACCACAACTGCGGGAGAGTAACACAAATGGCTACAGTCTCTAGTTATAGAGCTAACACAGAAAACTACAGAGAGAACAGGAAAGTTCAGGTTAAGGTTTAATCACAAGACCACGAGCCAACAGCTGCAAAGTTTTTTCCAACAAATCAAACTCAAACTGAAGCAGCTCATTAAAAAAGAAATGAATATGAACTAGTTCAGTCTCTAAGAGAGGGAGAGAGAGTTGCACACGCCTGCCTTCCTAAAAGAGTTCATCTGCAAAACAGCATCCAAAACACACAGCAGTATGTAAATCCTGCAATGCGCTTACTGAGAAGGCTGCGAGGTGCAGGCCTCACCCAAAGAGATCTCGTGGACATCAGCTACATGTTAGCTACCTAAGCAGGCTGCATATTATGTGGTCTTGGTGTTGACTTCTCACTTCTGTATTTCGTGTTTCCTGGTTTCGCTTGTCAGGTCGTCCGTGTCTGTTTGCCAGTCCTTTTTTCTGCTTTCTCATCTATGAATAGTCTTATTTAAAAGAGCAAAAAGCTGCACTGCTCTCTTGAGCTCAAATCCAGTCAAAGTGTCCTTGAGCGAGATACTGAACGCGGTGGTGGCGTATGAATGTGTGTGTGAATGTGACATGCGGCCGTTATAATTGAAGGAAAAACCTGTAGAATAACGGCGTTTCTCTGCAAAACCTTCACAGAAAATAGTACTATAGCTTTTGACATTTATTTGAATTGTGAGATTTTACTTTAATGTTAGATTTTTTGTTTGGCGGCCTCTGTTGCCAGTCATCTGACAGCGTATTTTTGGACAGGACCAAGCTAAATGTTACAGATATGATGAGAGCACTAGTCATGTCCTATGAATTTTAAAATTCTCCAAATGTCTCCGTGTTGTGTCAGGTCTTCTCTCTCTCATATTATGAAAAATCACACCACTTACGCTGTGTTATGTAGACAGGGTTTCTTTGCACATGATAAAACATACCACCTTAATAATGTATGACTCTACTTTTAGCACTAACTCAATATCTCTTGGGATGTGTTGGTGGTCTCCACCGTGGTGATTATAATCTATGCAATAACCAGGACTAATGCTGCGGGGAAATCATATCTGCAGAACCATAACCCACTGAAACAATGTGGAAATGAGTGAGTGAATGTTTGAAGGGCAGGGAGATTGCAGAAAAACATATTGCTCCTGCAGCCACTCTGAACTTTTCGAGCAGAATAAGCTTGGAACAATTATGCCTCAAGGACATGACTCAACTTGAATGGCGGCACCCTATATCAACCCTATATAGATGTTGGCTTGAAGGCCAAAACAGTAATTAGAACCTCTTATTTTTTTGTTATAGTGTTTCAGTGTTTAAAAAGTTGGTCACTTTAAATATATCTGCTGCAGAAAGGGTCCTTCACATGGCAAAAATGTGCCTCCAGACAAGTAATCTTTCCTTTAACTGTACATTTTATTAATCTGAACTCTCCAAGAGAAGCAAGAGGACCTTTTAAATTAAAATTAATTCCAATAACTGTTTTGCAATTTGTGTAAGTGGCATTTGCTTGCAAGATAAATACATCTGCTGCATCCAGTGCCATTCATTGCTATGACAACAACCGATATCAAAAAGCAGGTGGCTGAAAATAGAGAAAGAGCGCACGCGAAACGGTAATGTCAGCACGTTTGCTTCGAGGCCTTTTGAATGCCAGATGTGCAGTGCCAGACGCCGGAGTGCCAGGACGCTGCTTTCCTCCAGTCAGCTGATTTTTTTTTTTTTTTTTTTTTCAGTGCTGAGCTTCAGCGGGCCGTACATTCATCTCAGTTACTCTGTATGGGAGCCGGGGTCACGGCATGTTACGGAGCAGAAGCTCACAATGCAACACTGTTTGTTTTCTGTTTCTGTACAATTAACCGAATGGTTCCAGCGTGACTTGCTTTGTTGATTGAATATAATGTTGGCAATAAAAAAAAAAAAAAAAAACACAGGCTACTGTTCACAGGACAATAAATCTGTTCACTTTATTCCAGTCCTGTTGTCGAGCAGCTCTGCGAGGTTGTACAGTGGTGCTTTGAGCTAAATGTAAATGTCAGCATGTTGGCTGTTTACTAGGTATAATATTTATCATTAATATCAACATTTTAGTTAATCGTGTTGCGCTCAAAGTACATCTGAGACTGATGGGAATGTCATTAGTTTTGGAGCTATACTATATATATTTATTTGTAGATGAACCAAAGTATTGGACTAAATAAAATGCTGACCTGATGATGATGATACCAGAGACCCTCAAAGCAAACAACCCAATAGTTGTTGAGACATTAGCTTTTAGCTGCTGGTTGAACAAGGCTTAAAGTCAGGAGGATACAACCTGAATGAATGTTGTACCAGAATCACAGACCATTTCCAATTCCACAAAAACAAAAATGTGGCTTGAGAAAAGCTCCATGGATCATCCTCAGGGGAAAACCAATGACAGTATAAAGAATGGCCAGAGCCTGAGTGACGTCACTCATAGGTTTCCGAAACGTTGTTTTGAAGCTGGCTGGTCGCCTCCTGCCGCTGTGTTGGCTGTACTGCTTCTTCCGCCTCTGGTCTAATCTAAATATCGGCAAAGACGTGGCTCATCGGCAGACCTAAGGCGAGCCTGATGACACCTGGCCCTCCGTAATGGCACCTACCTGTCAGTCAAGCGGTCATGCTGTTAAATATGAGCGCAACTTCAAGCCTTAATGTCAATTGAACAGGCGAGCTTAAAAAAATCACAGTTGGGAAAATTAGCTATAGAGACCAAAACTGCTGTCTGAACCAGGCTGCAAACATGTTTTATTAACAAGCTGCATTTTAATACGTCCGTTTATGGAGGTCAACTCATTTCTGCGTCTCAAGCAGCTGCTCGAGGAATTACAGTTTTTAGCACTTCTGCTTCATTTCCCAGAGCCGGAGGTTGCCGCTTGGGGAAAACATATATCTGTGCAAGATCTCATGGCGATGCATCCAAGTGTTGGTGAGATCAGTCTGAACCAAAGTGGTGGATCGACTGACGAACATCCCGAGAGCATGGCTGAAAATAAAAACAAAAACTCTTTAGTGACTCGTTATAGCCACATGATAAATTCAGAAGATTAGTGTGAGAACTGGCCCAAAAAAAGTGCCAATTTATCAGTAATCCCCAAGGTTTTTTTTTTTACAGAAGAGGGAATAACCAATTTAAATATAATTTAGAAGGTGTGCTTCCTCTGTGTGTCTTCATACGCTCTGCGTTAGAGCCGCTTCAACAGTAACTGAGTTATGGCTGCATGTGTGTGTGTGTCCTTGTGTAAAAAGTAGGTTACGTATGAGATGCCTGTAGTCGTTAAGCCGTAACGCCTCAGCATGGACAGGGATAACCTGTCGTGGATGATATTTCTCTTCAAACGTTTCACTGGGGAAATTAGCACGAAACAATCTGCTTGGCCATCTGGAATGTTTGACTGTGGCTGTTTGTTTGTGAAGGTGCACATCTGTGTACGTGTATGCAAACATGTACAAGCAGACTGGCGTTTGCTTCGAACACCTGAGGGCACTAATTTACCCCCCAGCTAAATTCAGCGTAAGCAGAGCGATCGGTCCTGTTTGTAACAGTGACACATGAATGTGTTTGCTTGGGATTGTTCCGTACCTCCTACAAGAGCTCGAACATCAGCCACAAACTGTGCGATGAGGGAAACTACGTGAGCAGAACCGCTGGAAAGATCCAGATGTTGTGTTGTCATTTATCTTCTCAGTGTAATTGTTCAAATAAAACTGAAATAATAAGTGAACTTGACACAAAAGTAATGTGCAACGACTCTGATAATCAGTTCATGGTGCAAGTCATTTTTAGCCACATTAGCGCTGAGGCTCCAAAACTGACTGAAATATCTCAGCAACTGTTGGATGTTAGTTGATTCAAGTTCCCTCTGGTCCTTGTCCTCATAACTGTGTCGTGGTTTTGGGTTTATGGTTTCGTGTTTCCTGTTTCATTTTGTAATTCTCCCTTCTCGTCTGTGGTTGTACTTCCTGCCTTTTGCTTTTTTTCCCGCAACTTTTGATTCATCTGTTCAAGCCAAGCGGCAGCCGCCATGGCTGGGAAATGGAGCCAATGCAGAGGTGCTAAAAACTGTAATTCCTCGAGCGGCCGCTGGAGACAGGCTGCTGGAGTGAGTCAACCTCCATAAGCGCCCGTCCAACGTCAGCATGCCTGCTTTGATTGACAGGTAGGTGCTGTTACAGATGGCTTATCAGAACACCCAGGTGTCATTCAGCCCACCCATGGATCTGCGTCTTTGCTGATATTTAGATTAGCCGGGAGGCGGAAGAAGCAGTGCAGCCAGCATGGCGACAGCCAGAGGCGCATATTTTCAGCTTCAAAACAGCACTCTGCAAACATGTGGGTAGTCTTAGTCCTAGTCTTCAGGCATTTTTAACTGTTTAACTGTTTTTATGCACCAAAAGACATCAATAACTGACTACTTTTCAGCTCTTGGAGTATATTTTTGTTTGATGTGTCACAACTCTACAATGTGTTTATATATTAGCGTCATTCCAGGTCAGCATTGTACAGCGTGGTGGAAATTTCAAAAGTGACCCCGTGACATGAGCCTTTGTTCTACACCTGGAAAAACTAAAAGATAAGTATGTACCAGCTGTGCTGGAGAACAAAGTCGGTCAAAATTGACTCAAGCGTTTGTTCGAATCTTTTTAATGACTATAATTCAGCTATTATAGAAAGTTTTGCGTGCACGTTACACACACGTCCATCTCGGCTCTCTGTAGTCAAGCCGCTGTGAATAATGAGTGCGCTTGTCCCTGACCCTGACTGATCTCACACTTTGCTGCTGTGATCCTCATTAGTTGCTGGCCTAGAGCCTTCCAAAGTATTTTAACTGTATTTTAGTCGCACCCTTTGGCTGCAACCCAAACACTGTCTACAAGCGTCTCTTCAACTAAGTCCTTAAAGCCAGGTCACGAACAGGGGAACTATGTAGAAAATGAACCAGTTTGGTTTCCTTGCAACCTTCAAAACTTTCTCCCTTGTAGAAAAAGGAGCACTGAATACATAGTTGGCCCGCCATTATAAGCTCTGTTTACTCCTGGTTAAATTTGCAGTTTGAGTTCCACTGTAGTAAAAATCCAATTTGAGAAACATCACTCTTTTTTTTTATTTTGCGTGTGCGTGTGCTGTACGTAGGCTCGTACTTTTATGTGCGGCTGCGTTTTGTTTTGTGTGTGCGCTTTGCCTCGTCTCGGCTCCACAAATGTGCCGCCTTCATTGTTGCGCATAGAGGAAGCCTTAGCCCTCATGGACACAGGGCACATATATTTTTAATCTGCTCAATTTTACATACTGTTTAAATGGGTCTTGCATTTTTAATGACTCACTCTCTTCCACTGACACGGCATCCAGCATCCTGGCAGTGCTATTGTGTTGCTTGTGTTTGGTGCTTGATGCTTGTTGCCAGCCTTATTTCACCTAATTCCCTTTCCTTGTGATGTTAAAAGCGAGGATTTGAGCAAAACTAAACTGATAATAGAGCAGCGCTGTCAGCTATCTTCCACCCTAAGAGCATTAGGGTGCAGTTTTATGACTACTGACACTGTGCAAGCAGGAAGGGCATTAAAGATGCAGAAGGGTTGAGCTTCGGTGGTCACTGCTCAGCGCTACTTTATAGAGGAATTAAAATGAAAAATGGACCTCATGCAAAGTGTATTTGTATCAAGATAATGGTGCATGTAATAATAATGCGGGAAAAGCAATCTAGATAGATTCCTGTCTTGCTCAAAAGTCCATTAACAAACTTCCTTCCGTTACAGAAAAAACATAAATTTTACATGTCAGAATTACCATAATCACGTGAACTTTTCACATCGTCACACGTTGCTCACAAGGGACTTATAATGCAGGTCGTAGACTGGATTCCAAACATGAAAGTTGTTGCTAAACTTGATTGTTGCTTCCCTGGAACGCATTCATTTCACATTCCAGGCAAATGCTCTGTGATTAGATGATTAGATTGGAAAGCAGCGGGGCTCTGAATCTCCAAGGAGCGAGACTAAGAAAACCGCGGCTGTCCTCTACCTGAGACCGGTGATTCAATCTCGCTGAAGCCATAACTGAAGTGTCCCTGAAAAAAAAAAAAAAGAACTACTTTAGTGCAAGCCTTCGTCCAAACCACAGGCAAAAAGAGAATTTGCCCCTGGGGGAATAAAACATAAATTAATTAGGTACATTCAAGTGCCTTCGTTTTAAGGATGATTCTGCACATTTCATGCCTGAGTTACAAGGTTAGAGGGAAACTGTCTGCATGTATACAGACTGTTTGAACTTTTGTGGGGACACCTGGGGACGTCATTTTGTTGGATGTGCTGTTACATCACCTTGAAACAGAGAGTATTTACTCTTTAGTCGTCTAATTTCTCCCTTTCTGATGTAAATCAACCCTCGATTCTCCAATAGAGCACCTTTCAGATTCTTGTTTCCTGATTGCTTTAACACAACACAATCCATTAGTATTGCCATGCATGCGGAGATGACGGTTTTTCACCCCTGTACGTTCAGATTGAGACATGCATCTCTGCTCGCCTAGCTGATAGTTTCAGTCAAATGTCTGCATCCTGCCTCAAACTAAATCTTACCTGAGAATGTTTAGCCATATTAGCAGCATGGCTCTAGAAATGGCTATGTCATACTGACATTTATATTTCCCAGAGGATGAAGTGGGTGAAATATCTCAAAGTAAAGCTGAAACTAACGGGAATCTTACTTGTTTTGCATGTATTTGGCTGCAAGTCAACGTTACAGACAAGGTTAGGGTTAGGTTTACCAACTTTCATGGCAATGCATCTCATAGTTGTTGGTTCGTTCATGGAGGTGGTTGAGGAAAAGTCAAGGGGTTCATCCCCTAGAAACCAACATCTCGGTATCTCCAGGTTAGGGTCCAGCCAGTGCTCATTACTCTGCCATTGCCGGCTGCTTACAGTCAGCCTTAACTTCTCCATCAGAAGTCATTTCTTATCCCTCCATCTGTGTTTGTGTCTCACTTTAGGCAGTAAAACGATGTAACCAGTCCTCCTATGTTGACTAAAAACTTTCAAGAACTACGTCACGTCAAACCTGTTCGCTCTTTCATTTTCCTCCTCCATTTGCTCTCGTACTGAATCCACTCTGTATCTCCACTCCACCAAGGACTCATCTACGGTTGCTTTTATGCCAGGAACTGCATTATATTCTACTTATTGTTAAGTGCCTCAGGCTAAGAGTGTTAGCCTATTCCGTCTTATTTAAACTGACTGCTGAAACTTTCAACAAACCTGGCTGTACCCTGGTTATAATTTAAAAATAACCTATATTGCCAGCTTATTTCCTGAACACAAAGATAAAATGTAAAGCTGGAGGTCCTTTGTGGTCTTTGACATTGGAAAAAAATGGAAAAGCTATCAGAACATTGTCCATATGGGAGTCTAATGGTCTTTTTCTCTCTGCGGTCTTATATCTTACACCTTCTGGCCCATTTAGAGTTCATTTGTCCACATAGCTACTTATTTTGGCTGCTTTTCTCACACAAATCCCCTCGACTAAATGGGAAGCATCTGACAACCGCTGAAAAATTGTTGCCATTAATACACTAGAAAGCTGTAGGTACAGTATGCTCTGCAGTCTCTCCGCAGTATTACTTGAGGTTTTGAGTGGAATTTCATTGAACCAGGTGCGGCTGCGAGGAGTGATGAGTGTTTGGCTGGGTACGTCTGCTCACTTCAGCCGAAGGCCATAGAGACAGTAAAGTGACATCTTTCACATTCTGTGTAGCGTCAACAAACACTTCTTCTTCCACCAAAGCAGAGGCTGACCCAGTGCCTGAGGCTGAGGTCGCACTAACCTGCAAGTTCCAGCCCTAACTTGATTTTACCGACCCCTCACTGGGATGTATGGAGAACTACGGTGGAGTATCAGTTGTAAGATGTAAATTCAAGGCTAATTAGGTCCTATTATATCAGCACAACTAGCCAGCAGGCTTATGCTTTCTATAATAATAGAAAACCTGACTTTGAATGTGCTTAATGAACTAGTATTTCATGCACTATATCTAAAATTACACCACACGACTGAGAAGCTATTATTAAGTGCTGCAAGCACTGTGATTCAATTACTATGCAGACGTTGTCATATACTGTATATATGCTACTCCCTGTATGTGGACGTCCTCTCCCCCCTGACTGGAGGCTTGCCTAGCTCTCACCTCAGGCATGTGGTGCGACCTCGCGCTCCCTGCATGGCAACGTGGCAGCGATGCTGTGAAATGTCACTTTGCTGTTGCTCACAGAGGCAGCGAGTTGCTGCAGGGCCTCAGCCATGGCGGCAGGAAACAAATGGAACAAGAGTCACAGTTAAAGGTCAGACTACGAGGCTCATGAATGCAGTCCACAATGACGGCGTTCATTTTAAATATGAGGAACGCACTCATATTTTATATGATGTCAACATTTCTGTAAGTGTGAATATAATGGCAGAATGTTGATCGTGCCTGCTGCTGACAAATGTTTGCAGGTTTTCAAAGGCACGACGCACAATGGTGACGATTTATTCTCGCACTATTAAAATTTAATAACAGGAATCTGTGAATTTTAAAAGCTCCGGCACAACATATACAATATATATTACAGCTGACTCCCTTTCCAAAGCAATTACTCAGATGATCCTCTGAACGGTGAAAGAGAATAAGTCAGGACAGATCACCCGATTTGACTGACGGCTGACTGACAGCGTTGCGTTGTATTATAAATTCATAGAGACAGAAGACTGATGTGATTTATGGCTTGAAAAAATTATATTGCACTTCATAAATAGATGATTTGATTGGTGATTCAGTGACTGAATAACGTACTGAAAGTGTTAGTTTTCATGTCACTTTGTCTCGCAGTTGGTGTCAGACTGTCAGATATTGTATCTGCGTTTGCTACAGTGACGAGCCACACTTTGTTCGTGGACAGTTTACGTAGAAAATGTAACCTTAATGGCCGTTGTTTCACAATGTTGAAGGTGTATGGTCATTTTTTAATTTCCCCAGAGATATTAGATGACCTGTAAGCTTACATCATAGGATGTAGTCAGTGCCTCGGGTACGTGAGCGATGATGAGCATATATTTACTGAGCAGAGAGCCCGAGGACTCAACGGTGTAAAACAAACCATTACCTGTCAAAGCATCGAGCAAGGAGTGAATGGGTTGCTTCCTTTCATAAGTGAAATTCACAGCATACATAATAATACATTTCTGTTTATTACTGAAATATATTTTTAAGCCATCATGTAGAGGCCAGTCAGGTCCATGTTGCTCTGACAGTTGAGCTATTCTCAAGCGGCAACCTCTACTGCTGTTAAGTGAAGGCAATGCAGGAAGTGCCAAAAACTGCAGTCCCTCAAACGTCCACTTGAGGCTGGCTTCAGAAGTGAGTCAGTCTCCATAAGCCCCCATGTTAAAATGGCCAACTTTATAGCAGAAATAAACATGTTTACAGCCTGGTACAAAAAACAGTTTTGGTCTCTATAGCTAATTTCCCCGTTCATGACAACTGTACTGAGGGTGAATTTATATAGAACTCACCTGTTTAAATAAAATTAAGGCTTAAAGTTATGCATGTTTAACAGTGTGGACACTTTGATTGACAGACGGCTTATTTGAGCACCCAGGCTTCATTCAGGTCCCATGATGATCCCCGTCTTTGCCTATTTTTAGATTAGCTTTGAGGCGGAAGAGGCAGGACAGCCAACACGGCGTTACAAGCCACCATACGGAAACCTGTGGGTGACATCACGGATACGCCGCCCATTCTTTATACTGTCAGCGGTCTAACTACAACCTTATGGAGCAGATAGCGTAGCTGTACTCTTAGTCTGTTTACCATTACGTGTGCTCTCATTTATTTATGATATATCTTTTTATCTTTTTTTTTAAAATTCATTTTACGCAAGTTGGTACAGATGGGCTGCCTCGTGCATAATGTAGATTTATGGCTTCATGTATATTTATATCAGCAAAGTCATTTTCTGTTGATTCAGTTTACAAAACTTTTTCAAGCCAAAAGTTATATCGTCCCCAAACAGAGGATGCTTTTTCAAAGAGAAATGTTCTTGTCTTCCTGAGACAAAATGTTCAGATTTGGAACCTGCTGTGCTCTCTGCTCCAATGAACTGTGAGAACAATCTTGGCCAAAGAGAAAAGTATAACAAATCAAAGATTTCCCGTTAATACACTTAACCTTTCTGAGATTAATGGATCATGATCAAAGTCAAATAAATAAAGTTGCATATTAAAGATGTTCCAACACTCAGCAGAGCAAGTTTATTTATTTATTTCATTAACACATGTACAACATACTGTAACAGTCACCCTCTTTACTCTCTCCGTGACTTTCCCTCCCGGCGTGGATTATTAGAACAATATTAATTTCACAACACTTCAGTATTATGCGGTGAGTGATTATTCAAATTTCAATGTTAAAAGCACTTGTGGTTTAAGAAAATTAGTGTCATCTCAGCCCACGAGTTTGTTTTGTCTGTCCAGATTTTCTTTTCAGCTTGTCACATGAAGGGGAACAGCTTTCAGAGTTCATTCCCCCGGCATTTGCAAATGACTCTGAACAGTTTGCGTGCATCGTATTGTGCTTCATTTACTTAAACACTTAAAGAGAATAGCATTTTAAAACAGGAAACAACACGATAGAGGTCAAGACCAGCACTGCTACTGCTGGTTCCTGCAAGGTGATCTTTCCAATTATTCTTTTTTTTTTTTGTTTTAATCTCCTTGTATTTCGTTTGCTAACAAGCCTGTTTGCATCCATGACCGTTTCTGTCCACTTGTTCAAGTAAAAGCGTTAAAGGAAAAATAGCTTTTGCCACAACAATGACGTCCCCTGATGAGAACACAGCCACAGAGAAAAATAACAAGGAGAGATTTGCTAAAGATAGACAAACAATTCCTGAAAGAAACTCCACAGGATAGCATTCATTCTTGTTTTCTTTATATTGTCCTTAATGCAGTGCAAAGATCTGACAAGAATTCACCAATAAATTAAGTTCATGTGCAGTATGGTTTCACGTCCATCATCAGCACACACAGGTCAGGTCAGGGTGCTGGTAGACTCCGGTCCTACATGAGCACGCAGCTTTTGGCCCGGTCCTTTCTAATGGCAGGTGGGTGCTCATGAATCTCAGTCCGGGGCGGCTGCTGGGAGACCCGCTTGAGGCCGCGACGTGAGCCAGCACGTTTGAGCTGAGGTCGATGGATGCGGGACACGGACGACAGGGTGGTGACGTGGAAAACGTCGCGGACGCTGTTCTCAGAATACTTTGAGGTGCACTCTGCGTAAGCCACGGCACCGATCTGCCTCGCCAAATTAGTACCCTGAAGACAGAAAAATACAGAATATGGGTGTAAGTTGAGAATAAGTGAAGACTTAACAGTAGTAATTGATTCTTTTAGACCACATGACAATGAATCAAGTTGTAAATACAACATTGATAAATTATGACCATTTTTAGATGGCAAACATGTTAGCAAACATGGCCTGTTTACAGCCTTTTACCTCTGTTTTTGGTCCCCACCAACTCCTGAGGGAAATATCTGGCTCTTTAACTGCTAAATGCTCCACTGTGTTCACCAGCTGGTTCCTAACTGTGTCTGTTTGCTGTTACATGCAGGTAGGTGCTTGCTGCCGCTGCAGAAAAGGCTGATGAGAATACTGAGACTGAACCGAAACAGTAAATTTGGGGGGGGGGGGGGGGGGTTGTGAAACCAAAACAATTAGCTTAACGACCATAAAAGCTCCACAGAGAGGTAAAACGGCCGTCCATTAGTAATGACTACGTATGACCACTGTTTCAGTTTTCAGCATTACATGCAGCTTTAAAATTCAAACATTTATCCAGCGGTATGCTTCAATTTGTTTTTGTTTGCAGGTGACTCACCTGGAGAGCTGCTGAGAGCTAGTACTTAAGAGCTGTGGCAAACCAAGTGTGTGTATGCGCGGGGTCGTGTGGTGGACATTATGCTTTTTGCATTTTCCAACCTCTGGAAAGCTTGCGTAATTCAAAATTAAAAATGCCATACAGCACTAACGGTGAACCCTCTCTACATTTGTTAGAAGGTGTTACTTTATCCCTACCGTACCCGTTTGTAGATATCTGACCCAACATGTACAATAAAGACTGCCCACTTAATAAAAGCCTGCTCTCTCTGTAAGGTATAATGGCAAGCTGGGGCATACTCAAAGCTAAGATCCTCCACAGAGCTATGAAGTATTCAAGGCCTATCTGTGCAACTGTAAAACCTGAGTGTAAAAGCTCAGCTTATTCCCAGAAGTGGTTGGCAACATCTTAAATCTGAACTGCTTGACCTTAAAATGATGTATACTTGTTCTCCTACAATGCTGACTCTGTCCTCGGTGTATCTTGTAATAACTTTAAGATAAATAAGATTTTGTGCTGCTTTAATCAATACCTCTTTAGGTCTTACAAACGGCACTTCTATTCTTTTTCCTTCTCGCTGCCTCTCTCTCATTGCATTCTTTCTTTTTGGGTTGGATTCATCAACTTCTTTGGCACTGAAACATCTACACTGTGTCACAGCGTAGGTGTTGAGCCATCAGTGTTAGCGATCTTCCATATTGAAGCGAGTATCTAGCAGCAGGATGTAGGGATATGATTCCTCCTCTATGAAAAATATTAAAGGCTTGAGCTGTGCTAGCAGAAAGAAAGAAAGGCTGCATTATTATTATTATTATCATTATTTTTTGCATTAATAGAAACGCTCCAACAGTTCAAGTCCCCATTTTGACGCCCTTAAGCCGATTACAGCAGTTGTCACACAGTTCTTGTAGGGTTCATTCTGGTGAATGCACTTCCCCCTGGGGATCGCATCAGTTGGTCAAGTACACGTCCTTTGTATAGAGCCTTAAGTACAACTCCAGTCATAGTCAGCCTGTGCTCCATTTTCAATCTTACTCAAGTACTGTGCTTGCTGTGTTTTTGGGGGCTCTCTTGTGCATGTACTATAAAGCCATTAGACACAAAACCTTTAGAAGCACGTTGCTGATTGTTCACATTGATAACTAAATAAAAAGTCATGCCTTTCAGACAGTTTCAATGCAGTAAAATTGGACAAACATGAGAGTAAACAAAACAAGACGAGCTTTAGGATGATTATTTCAAGGGTTCTTCAATATAGAGCTTCACTGAACAACTGAAATCAGAAAAATGAGGTGAAAGTGGCCTTTCAAAGTTAAAAAAAAAAAATGTTGCTGGGAAAACATTTGCTGTGATCAAAGGTTTCTGTTAATTCGGCGATAAGTCCCTTTGTGCAAAGAAACTAATCCGAGGTCTTGATGGACCAATTCTGATGACATTGCTGACAGGAAAATGAGGGCGGTTACCTTTGCTTTGTTGGTGGGATGAGAAAATATTAATATGTTGACAAAAGGCTGCCAAGAAGTGGGAATTCAAATTTACATGAAAATAGGCTATTAAAATTCATGCATGCCACCATTCATCGCTCCAAGACACAAACAAAACAATTGTATTATCGCACATCCTGCTGTTTGTCTCCGTATTCGCTCAGTCCCAGCTCTTTTATACTCCTTGTGTTTCCATATTTGTGGAAGTTATGATCTGAAGCAAATGTCACGCCTCGAATACATTTTCAGAAGTTTTGTTTATGTGCACAAGGGAATAAAGTAATGGGTGTCATGTCTGGGATGATACTATTAAATGTACGTAAATCAGTGTTCCTATATAGGCAAATGAAAATCGCTGCAGTGGAAAATTACTGTACATTTAAAATGTCGTGCATGATCCAAATATAATAATGTGAAATAAATGAAATACAATTCGGTTCTTGAGACACATTAGTAGGAACAAAAGTTCATTTCAAGCTAGGTTTGATACTCTTCATGCTCACTGCCGGGCTTGACTTCTCACCTGTTCGTGGGTGACGGGAATGAGTCTGTGTTTGGAAAGCTCTCTCAAGACGTTGAGGTCCGTCCTCATGTCCAACTTGCAGCCGACCAGCACCACCTTGGCGTTGGGACAGAACTCCTGCGTCTCACCCTGCCACTGCGTATCAACACACAAATACAGTACAGATGAGTGCACAGGACGTAATCAATGAAATATGGGTTGATGTGGAGATAATACACCGTTTGGACACCTGAATGTTACATTCTCTTTTCAAAACCGTGAACACTCGTCTGTTATTACAGCTTTTACTCTTCTGGGCTTTTCACAAGATTTTGGTGTCTGGCTGCAGGGATTTGTTCCCATTCAACCACAGGAGAGTAGGTGGTGTCAGCCAATGATGTTGAGGGATAAGGCTTGCAATTGGTGTTCGATTTTATCCAAAACTGTTGGATGGGTTTAAAGTCAGGGCTTTGAGCTTTCACACTAAACTGGGGAGGGTGAAATCCTCCCCAAACTGCTTCAAGCTTAACTTTTTCTAAAATGTCATCATGTTGTAGCATTAAGATTTCCCGTAACGAAGAGGCAGAGTGAAAACCCTGCAGGTCTGTGTGACTTGTGACTGTGTTAAGTGCTATCCAAATAAAGTTTATTATTTATTATCATTATTATTATTGTGTGACATCTGAGCTGCTGATCTAAGAGTAACTTAACACGCCCTGAGAATCCTCTTTTTACTGACACCGCCCAAGCTTGACACAGACGGTGGTGAAACACTCACTCAAGTTACTCTTATAAAGTCTTATCACAAATATGTTGTGACATTTGTTCATTTTCCATAACCGCTTATTCATAAAGGGCAAGCCCAGCTGACGTTGGGCGCGGTACACCCTGGACAAGTCACCGATTCATCACAGGGCTGACACATGAAACAACCATTCATGCTTACATTCACACCTTTTAGAGTCACCGATTAACCTCTTAACTGCGTGTCTTTGGACTGTGGCAGGAATTCCCGGAGAGAAAAATCCCGACTAGCTGACGGAACCTCAAATGGGCCAAAATGTGCCATCAGATATCAAAAACTTTGGTTCTTTAGTTATTTAATATTTACTTAGATAAAGTGCTTTATGAGTTTTGGCTAGAACTTCTTTAAAAAGGATCTTTTGCAGAAAGATCTCACACCTTTATATCCCTTAGTGTGATGTATCAAAAAAAGTGTTGTTTTGGTGTGTGTACCGAACTCCGGAGATCATATCTGACACCAGTATAAGCCGTGGTTATAGTGGAATATGTAGTATCGCACCTAAAACCATTGACAGCATAATTTTCTGAAATAAAAACTTTTTATTCAATGCATCATACTGTTTGTTTCTGATAAGCAAATTGCTATTGCATGTCTAAGCTTAAAGATGGACAGACACTGGCATGACCCTTTAGGCTCTGAGCTCTGCATACAGCAGGTTGTAAAAGCAGGTTGTTTGGCGTAACAATTTTCAGACATAAAAACTGAATCAGAGTAGAACAGATGAGACATAAATAGTCTATGGAACAATATAGCTGCTTTGTTAGCTACTACAACACGAGTCTCACGGGCGTAAATTCTGGAAGAAGCCAGAGAGACGGAGATAGACAATACTCATTACAGAGCGTGGACATGACTCAAACTATTAAATTCCTTCCCTCTATCGCTGTCTTTCTCCCTGCAACTCCAGTCATTATCTACTCACACCATGGCACTGGCAACCACTTTGCACAGTTGCTCCATTTGTTCTTCCTCACAAAGAGATCTTTTCTGCTGGATGTCTGTGTTGCTGCTGTTTAGGGCTCCAGTGTGTTGTGCTGTTGTGCAGAGTGAGCTGTTGCCTTTCAATAGGCCCTTCCGCCGAACGGGGTGCAGCTGGTGAATAGCAGCAATTTAGATGAGTCACAAAGGACCCATATGAAGAGCGGCGTATTGTTTGCGTTAATGTTAAGAAGTGGCGAAAGTTTTGTCCCGGATAAAGAGCAGAATGCGAGCTGTCGGAGCAGAGAGTCTGGTACATCAAAGGAATGAAAAGGAGGCCGGGTGTTTTTGATAACTTCAGCTGGCAATTCAGTTTGAAAATATAAGTGCATTTTAGGTGACTGCAATTTTAAAATACATCAAACCCACTTGGAAAATGCTACAGCAGTCGCCAAGGACACTGAAGTCATGTCCCCAGTCATATTTCTGGAAATTTAGGGGCTTTAATGGCCTGAGGAGGAACATTAGATGATCCACGTGTTGGATTTTTAAGATTATGCTTATCCATTCCAGCAGCACGGCTCCAGGGGAGGGCAATTATTGGATAGACTACCATTACATTTTATACAAACATTCATGGTTCCCAGATGATGATGATCCGAATGAGTTTGGTGATTCCCTCATATTTCCTCTAGCACTGGTTTTAAGTGAAATGACTCGTGAATCAGAGATTTCGTATGCAACATTGTTACTTCACTCAGTATTAACACCACGCCTCCAAAATCACTGGTCTCCCCACCCTGAACCTCTCAGACCTTACAGTTTCAGACCAAATCTGGAAAAACCAGCATGCAGAGCACACAGTACAGACCCCAGACATCCCATGTTCCCATCGCAGACACAGATCTCTGGCCTAGAAACAGGCATGCTAAAACCCCGGGGACCGTCGTATGTTGGGGGCTATATACTGTATATAATGGTATATAATGTATTCATTTATTTAAGTGAGGCTATGTACAAATTTCACTAGAAAGTACAATAAAGTCTATTGGTTTTGTAATAACTTGTGTAAACCTTTAAGTTTTATCAGGTAAATTTCACATCATCCAGTACTTTGGTTTATGGCTAATTAGCCTGCTGAACTAAGATGGTGAACTGAGTGCATGTAAACTTTGTGAGCCTCACAGAGCTGCTAGCTGTAGACTCTTGGTCTGGTTTAAATCTTAAAATTTAATTGAAATGAGATTCTTTGAAACAACATTTAGAGGAAAACTTTGCAGAAAACATCATTTAACAGATAAAGGAGTTAGAATTTTGTTATTTGTTAAATCTATGACAGTTTTGCACTGAAAGAGATTCATCATCTTTTTCTAAATCACCAGCCTCAGCTCTGCCTGTCATGGTTTTTCAGTTTGTTGTTTCCTGTTTTATTTTTACTCTTTCCTCTGCATGTCATGTGTATCTTTACTTCCTGTCTTCATTGTGTTTTTTTTCCACCAGTGTTTCATTCTGTTCATTAGTTTCACCAGCTGTCTACTTGTCTGTCTTTTCTGACGTCGTACTGTGTCTGCTGGCCAGTACTGTGTCCTGTGTCCATTTTGCAGATTCTGTTTAAGTTCATTAGTTGTCTGTTCCTCTTCTTCTGTACTCCTGTTCTGGATTTATGTTTCTATTGACTTCTGATTCATTCCTGGTTTGTTGGACTTTGTATTAAACCTGAACTTCCCAGCCGTCTTGACTTATTTTATATTTTCCTACCTGAGTTTAAGTTACCTTTTTAAGTCTATATATGGATCTTCTTCCAATCTGATTCCTTAAACTAAAACGTGACCCGTGTTCCTAAACTCATGAAGTGAATGCAATCCAATGTAAACGCATATACTTTATACTCAATGACCCCACGGTTCTTTATACAGCTACACCAAAACAATAGTTGCCAAAAACCTGTGATTACAATTACAGACCCTTGCATCATCAGCCAGCACCTGTTATTTTAATGCCGTGTGTGTCTGTCTGCCATTGTGCTCGTAGTTATTGTACAGCTCCTGGCGTTCGTAATGAAAGGCGAGGTTAGACTAGGTTAAGAATGCTGTAGGCCGCAGTCCTGAAGGTTGAATGTAGAGACAGCTTTCATAATCTACAACATCTCCTTCATAAATAACCTGATACTGTATTTCAATCGTAACAGGACGGGGAGACAGGATAGTGATAGAAAGCAGGAGCTGCAGGAACGCTGGCAGGCTGCTAGTCAGAAAGTTATGAAAAAAAAGAAAAGGTGAGAAAATGTTGCCAGCTGTAAAAAAAAAAAAAAAAAAAAAAAAAAGGTTGAAGCGCTTAAAAGAGAAAAAAAAAAGGTGATAGCCGGGTAGAGACCGGGATAACATCTTAGGTTGGGTAATGCTCTAACATGGGAGATTTGAATGAGCATTTGAGGAAAGATTGGACTGGAGAGAACAAAGGATACAAAAAGGGAAAAGGGAAGTGATAAGAGAATCAAGGGGTATTTTTGTAGCTTAGCAATACTGTGAAAGAATAGTCCCTCTTCAAGGAAAATTGGAGGGCGCAGGACTTGGTTAGGCCTGTCAGAAATGACAGAAGCAAAAGTGCTATGTACCGCAAGAGCCTTAATTTAGAATAGAAGCTTGCAGACGGCAAATAAGCTAAAAAAAAAAAACCAAAAAAAACAAATGGAAACAAGACACATTGCTGCACTTAAGTGCTTAAATTTGATAGGATAGGGGGCTGCGTTTGGCTCAGGTTGGTAGAGCAGCCGCCCCATGTGCGAAGGCTCAGTCCTCGCTGTGGAAGCTCAGGGTTCGAATCCGACCTGTGGCTCTTTCCTGCATGTCATTCCCCGTCTCTCTCTCTCCCCACATTCCTGTCACTCTTCAGCTGTCTATAAAATAAAGCTTGAAAAAGCCAAAAAAAATCTTTTAAATAAAAAATGATAGTATAAATTTGTGTGGGTGTTTTGTCTCCAAACTTTGAATAGACTGACCCCTCAACATGTCACTTTGGCATCCCGCGCATGCATTGTCAGATCAACTCATTCACCGCTATTACTAAGGTCATCGAATAAGGTCAGAGTTCAAGTTAGTTCTCAAGTGGACCCCCTGTAGATGTGAGAATTTGTTCGACATAAAAGGTAAGCATTTTGTCTTGAATTGATGATGTCATTGATGAGCGATGGTGCCGACTGCAGGAATGTCGGTGGACCAAAAGGTCAAACGCCCCGACGCATTTGATGTTCACAGCTCACATATGTTCATTAGCAGTGAAAAAGTCTTGAAAGAAGTTTACAACACTTTATCTTGTTATAAGACAATTACAGCCTTAAAGGAGAGATTTGGATTTGAATACTAATAAAGTTATTAATCACTGTAGACATTCCTCTGTGACTACATTGCAAGAAATGGAAGACAAAATCCAGTCCAGTCCTTGTTTGTCCAAAAATGCCCTCTGAAGTTAGTAACCACAGCTAATTTGAGGCTTCAGCAGTCTGAGCTAACCAACCAACTTTAGCGTATGCATGACTTCACCCACAGGTTTCCGAGGAGCCATTGTAAAGCTCAGAAGCTCTGGCCGCCACCATGTCGCTCGCCTTGCCGCTTCCACCTCTTGGCTAATCTAAAAATTGGCAAAGACGTATCTCATCAGCAGACCTGAGGCAGGCTGCATGGTGCCTGGGTGCTCAAGTAAGCCACCTGTAACGGCTCCCACCTGTCAGTTGAAGCAGCCACACTGTTAATTTTAGGCCTTTGGAATGGGTGAGTTCAGTTGTCATGAAATCGTGTTTATTTCTGTTGTGAGGTTGAACATTTTAACATTTTAACTTGTTCTTCGCAGCCATGGAGGTTGCCGCTTGGTGATTACCTATTTTTGTTTCCATGGACAGCTACAGTGGAGGGCTACACAGCCTGGATGGAGATACCAAATTGATTTGGCTAGCTTTGGCTAAAGCTGAAGCAGCTATAATCAATATTTTCATCACTAAACAACTGACTGGCACGGTTAGCATGAAGCATTTAGCTGCTAAAGAGACAGCCCAAAATGAGATAGCTAGAGAGAGATATTACCAACAGGAGCTGGTAGAGACCAAAAACAGAGTCAAAACAGAATAAACATTGGATTTACATTTGACAGGTGGCCAGCAACACAACTGCAAATGAAAATTAATGTTGCTTCTTAACTTCTTAACTTCTTTTTGTCACCTCTAAGTGTCCCAAAAAAGTTATTTCAGGTTGAAGAAGGCGTTTTGTTACAGCGACTGTATATTGTGCATCCTATTTCTTATAAAGGCATCACTTCCTGGCCTCTATAGAGGGTAGAAATGATTACAGCGCCCCATTACTCTCTTTGTGTACACGTCATGTGAGTATTTTAGTAAGCTAGAAAATGTCAGAACCTATCCTTTAAGGCTGCTTTGTCGTCTGCTGACAACAAACAATTAAACAGGACACTTTCACGCTTCCGTTAATGTGATACTGACCTTTTTCAGCACACTGTCCAGTGTCTCTGGACGGCTGATGTCAAAGCAGATGAGCACGGCGTCTGAGTCAGGATAAGCTAACGGCCTCACATTGTCGTAGTAGGCTGAACCTGCGGGCGAAAAGAAAACACACACAGACATGACCAACGCTTCCAGGTGGATTATGTGTAATTTAGTTACTTTGCCGAAGAGTTAACTTTTTTTTTTTTTTTATCACAAAGTGAGTCATTACAGAGCACCTTTAGCAGTAATAACTGTGATTAAATGTAATTACCATGAACTAAGCCATTCTGCAGGTGACAATGAGTGGGTGTGATTCATTGCTTTCGAAACGAACAGCGGGGCCTCATCCACAGCCCCGGGTCTGTGCGTCTGACAGTCTTGAATAAGCCAACAGACAGACGTGTGACAGTGATATAATGAGTGGCTCACACAAAGCGTCACCTGGTATTTCAGAATGGCTTTTTTTTTTTTTTTTTTTTGCCGGGGTCCCGGACTGAATTGAGCATTGTGACCTGGGTAAGGGGACACATTCCTATGCAGAGGGGACAACATTCCCTCACCATTTTCCCTCATTGTCTCCGCCACCAACACTACATGCTTTTGTCACCACACACAGGGCTTTGGCAACTCCACAAAAATGTGTTCGACAGAAAATTCCCATAGAATGCGACTGAATCTGAGCCACAAACACAATCCACACGATGTTTGTGTGTCCCACACGTATGAGTTATTTTTAAACTTTCAATTTGAAAAAATACTGAATGAGGCTGCATGCTCATATCTGGTGTCTTCAGGTTGTTCAGTTAACTGTTTGAATATGCAAAAAATATATATTACTATTGACTCATCCTGCAAAGTTAGTTAGTTAAATGTTTCCCTCAGGTCTAGTGTCTCCACACTAAAGAAGCTAAAGATGCTCTAACTCGCTGTGACTTAAATAACTATACTAACTACTGTGACTAAATAATATACTAAAATAGAATGTGACAAAAATATAAACATGCATATAATATAAAATATACTGAAGTAGAATATGGAAAATATTCCAATAACTGGATTGTCAAATCTATGAAAAAAACATTTTTCTTTAAGTTACCAGGTCATTTTGAATTTTGTTTACACACCCAGAGGGCAGTATATAGGTACATGTGCACATATAGTATATGTGCCCTCCCATAAAAACGAGTATGTTGACCCTAATTTATGTCTGGCCCCACAGCAAAACACACCTTCTGCACGTGTGTGCACAAAAAAAAAGGCCACATACACAAATTATTTCCCCTTGTCACTCTGATTAATTTCTGCTTTCAGGTGTCACACATACTGTATTCACACACACACACACACGTTTCCCCTTTTGTGCTTTGGCATTTTCTAGATGCAGATCAAGGCCACGTAAAATGGGGATGATTAATTCAATAAAAGGTGAAAGGGGGGAGGAGAGAGCGAAAGTGTTTCTGACGCTCCCCATAAACCACCCGCAGGTCTCCATCAGCGAGCCGACAGCTGCAGCTCAGCTTCGCACTGTCAGCTCCACCTCTGCATCAAGTGGCAGCTGTGATGAGCCGTGGTGCTAAAAAAGTTTGAGTCTTTGTCTCCCTGTTAACATCCACGGCCGTTGCTCCTCTGTAGCGTCTAGACGTTTGTTTTTGAATGCTGCCGCAGGAGCTCTCTGAGGTCTCTGCCTCTGTGTAAAACAGGAGATGTTCGTCAGCCCACCTGAAGCCACGCAAACTGTATTTATGAAATACTGCTGGCCTAATCTGGGCAGTATGATGGCATGCTGTAAAAGAAGCCATTTGCAGAGCTGCTTAGTAAGCACTTTTGCAAGTACACCAGGTCTATGTAGGCTACAGCTATGCAGAGTAATGTCTTTTGGTCAGCTGCTATCATTAGAGCTCGTGCCGACTATTGCAAAAATAACAAATGATGTCTTTTTCCTCACACCTAAAAAAAAAAACACGTACAGAGATGACCAACATAAGATAAATAGTTGTTTCAAAATTTCCACAATAAAACATTTTATCTTACTTTGAATTCATTATATGGCTATTAGTGGTCAGAAACTGCACAGTGTACCTTTAAATTGTTTAAATTAACAACCAATTATTCTCTTAGTTAATGTTCAACCACAGAATGAATATGTTTACTCATGGTTTTGACATTTTATTATTATTGATATTTTCTTTAGAGAAAAGGCTGAAAAGAAATGTGAATCAACAAAGGTTAACTGGTTTTCCAGTGTTCTCAATATAATTAGGTTTCTCTGAAAGTTTTCCAAAGAAAGCAACATGGCAGGATGCTGGATAATAACAATGAAACTCCATTATGCTTTCATGTCATTTTAAAAAGACATTTTACAACCTCATTCTACCCTTCTGCGTTTTTTCAGGCAGAATTAATGAAGTCGGAAGTCTATTCTCGTTTTATAAAAGTCAGGACACATAACAGGGTTAGATAACAAGATGGCTGATATGTTTTTACATAAACTGCAACACGAACTGTCCAGGGAACTGATCAGGTGGCGTACTGTGCAACTGTCACTGCATCAGGGGAGCGTGATCTCCTGCAGGCAGGTAACCAGGGATCAGTCCAATCAACACAAACATCTCCGATCTCCCTGTTATCTAACGCAGCTGTCTGATACCTGTTCTTACTTCGACTAGCCGCCCATCGAAACAACACAAGCTGTTTATTCAGCCACTTGTCTATTGAGCTCTGCTGATTGCTTTTCTCTGGCGTATTCATTCGTTAGTTGGTACTCTTCAGCAGTAATATAGTTGTCTGTTGTTCTGCCAAGTGCTCCTCTGTTTAGTCTACCTACCCCTGCCAAAATAAACAAGAATCAAGACTCCCCTGAGATTCAAGTCTCTCTACTTAAGTCCTTCTTCGCCTCCTCTCATCAGCGGTACAAAAAACAGATACTTTCCAAAGCCAACTTTGAATAAAAGACTCATTAAGTTAAGCTGTCAAAGGCTTTTGGTTTGTGTCATCAAGCATCCCGACAGCACACTGGAGGCTGTGCAGATGTTACAGATGTTTCCTAAAGGAAGTTACATACATTTTGGGAAATGCACGCTTGCATGAGTTCAAGATGAAAAGATCGATACCACTCTGCCGTCTGCAGCTATGATCAATATTTCCGTATTAACCGTGGATCACATGTCTTCTTCCATGTGAAAGAGGTTGCCCATAGTGATGAACCCACATTAATTATCACCCGGCTCCCTCGGCTCTACAGAGTGTTTTAATGTCTCTTGGCATTTTAGTGTTTTTTTGGCCCGTGACTTTAACATTTAGCATTTTCAGCCGCAGAAAGAAGCTGTTTACTGTGAAAAAAAGTTCTAATAAACTCACCGTACACTACCTGCTCAGCACCAAACGGCAGTACAGACAAAGTTAGCAAAGTAGCTGGTGGAATATTCAGCAGCTGAACAGCTAGATATTTTCCTCAGGAGTTGGTGGAGACCAAAACAGAGCTAAAACGAGTGGATATTGGCATGACTCTAAATGAATACTGGTGTTACTCGTTAAGGTATAGGATTGGATTAGTTATGTGGTGATTAGCTTAGCTTAGCATAAAGACTGGAAGCAGTGGGAAACAGCTAGCCGGACTCTGTCCAAAGTTAAAAATCAGTCTGCCTCTCAAGCTCAGTATTATCATATCAGTATGATATTTCATCATTCGGTCATGTAAAAACGCCAATTTGTGCTAACTATTTCTATTCTGTAACGTGACAATTGATCATTTTTGTTGTACTGTTTACGTCAGATTGAACAGACAACATAATGTATGATTTGTAAAGTGTTAGAGATAGTGGAGGGATCTTTCTGAACTTCAGAGAGAGCCAAGCTATCTGTTCACCACTGCTCCCCGTCTTTGTGCTAAACTAAGCTAATCACCTCCTTGCTCTTACTCTATTCCCAGTGCTTTCTTTCTTTCCAAGTGCTCATCCATCACTTGGAAAGAAAGTGAATAAGTGTATTTGGCAAAATGTCAAACTATTCCTTTTAACGCTCCGAGCGTCGACTTATTTCGATGAAGGTCTATGATGTGCAGGGTATAGCTGGTGATCCTCGTTTTGATGCCACTTCAGACGAATCAAATGTAGCAAATCAAGAAATCATTCATGTTCAAGAATTCAGCGGCACTGCACCTCATAAAGTGGGTTTTAGCATCTTAATCATAATGGTGGTGCTTGCTTGACTCTTCATTTTCACACACACACACACTGCAAGCCTCAAGGTTTCATGATGTCAACTAATCCATGTTCAGCACTCGAGCAGCAGCTAATGTGTATTGATCTGTGAGCTTTTTTTTTGACCCTCTGTGGGACCTGTAGTATGATGCCCCTCATGGGAAGACTCCTGCTGTAGCAGCAGCAGCAGCGCCAGCAGCAGCAGCACGAGGACACTTCAGCCCATCTGTCTCTGTCTAAAACCCCTCTGATCAAGAACAAACTCAAAAAGACACTCAGCCACTGGAGGACTGCATGTATTCAGCTATCTCAAAGTAACAAAAAGAGATTTAAAGCTCTTTACTGCTCAG
This sequence comes from Protonibea diacanthus, assembly GCA_028641955.1. Taxonomy (NCBI): domain Eukaryota; kingdom Metazoa; phylum Chordata; class Actinopteri; family Sciaenidae; genus Protonibea; species Protonibea diacanthus. The sequence continues at coordinate 14,931,986 of CM053996.1, read as the reverse complement.
TTAATTCAGGTTTGAAATATTTACAGGCAAAAATAGTTCTTACGGGGTGCTTGAAACTGAAATGCGTGTAACAGATCACATACAGGTATATATTTAAGCTATGCTTAAAAGCAGCTAACGGAAATGTCAAACGCATTCAAGTTGTGTGACTGCTGTACGATGCTCGGCGCGGTGACGCACAGCAGTCTGGGAAAAAGCAACACCACGCTGTGACTCTGCATGGGGTTGTCATGATTTTGATGTTTTGAATCTTACAAAAAGCTTTCTCTTGTAGCAACAACACACCAGTAAGCACGGTCCATGTGACGGACAGATCTCTGAGATTCAGGAGCTGCTTGAAGCGGTTAGTCCTGGATGATATCTGTTAGCTTCTTATTGTAATGTGACACATGAAGCCGCATGTAACCACATGTTCTGAAAATGTAAACACACAGTAACTGTAATCCACTTTTAATGACACGAGTGGCCGGGTTTGTGTATCCTGTTCCTGTTAACATATAATCCCTTAAGTGATATCCTTTAGTTTTGTCTTTTGATGTCAATTGTCGCTCATGACACATGTCGAACATGTCAGACAGACAAAAGAAGTAGCCGACGTACAGTAGGCTTCAAGTGCTGACCCGGGGAATGCAAATGTGATGAAATTACTGCTTTTCTGGGGAGTAGGACTGCAACTAACAATTATATTCATTATCACAATTTTCCCGAGCGAACAGTGACATTCAAAGAGCTTTTTTTTTGTCTAAAACACAAAGATTCAGTTTACTATTATATGTGAAAAGAAAACCAGCAGAGCCTCCATTTGAAAAGCTGGAACAAGACTAGATTAGTCACTTTAACCATGGAAACCATGGGAGATAACTTCATTCACTGATGATCAAAACACTTTATTGTTTTTTCAAATGATTGATTTATTCTGCTGCAGAGCTGATCGTCGTGTGCTCGTGTGGCGGCACATAGAACAATGTGTGCGAGTGTTTTGACACTATCGACATTATGAATCTATGATCAACCTAAGTGTACTTTCATCACAGTTTTCAATAAAACAACCCCATAAATCCCAAATAATTACACAGAGGATAGCCACAATAGCCAGTGACATCCGACCAGACGGATAGAAAACACTTCACAACGGCCAGAACAAGAAGGACAGTGTCATGTACAGGTGTATTAAAACATAAATTATCATTATAAAGAAAGATTTAAGGTGACTACTCTGCATAAATATGACCACATACGAGTATATATCTGAATAAATGAAGTTTGTATTATTAAGTTATATATATAACTCCATGCACACCTGCAAGACAAACAATTCAAAGAAGCCAGATTCAAAATGGAGCGTATAAATGCTCAATTGAAGCTTTTCAGCAGAGTTTCAGGAGCAGGACCTCGACCAACATTCCTATAAATACTCTCCTAACCGTCTCATCCTCTTTCTGCACCCCTCCCGCCCACCTCTTTTCTTTCTCCCCCTCCTTCTTACTCTCCATAGGGGTCTGATGGGGGTCCGCCGTGCTGTGAAGCTTCCCCACAATGCAGCAACAGACCGAAGACGTACAACAGTTCACAGGATTCACTCTCGGTCGTTTGTTTTGTTAAGAAATCATTTAATACAGACTAATATAGACTATAGAAAAATAATTTTCATACTCAGATGTTGTTTATATCAGCAGCAAAACTCATGAATCACTAACAAATCCTGCACTTATGGAGAAATTTGAATATATACAAGCTCAGGAGTTATTTTTCCTGCTTTTGCGCATAAAAATTATACAACCGTTACAGATGTCTGTGCACACTTTCATTCATGGCAAATAAACACTCTTGAATCATCGGTGCAATACAAAGGAAAATAATTATTCAGCATTAAATGGGTCCAGGAAAGTGCTCGTTCTACACAAATACCCAAGGTAGATTAACAGAATAATATATCCCCACATAACCGTCGGTAAGTTTTCAGTTTATATCTGGTGACTGTGAAGGCCGCAGCTTTTATTATTTTCATCAAACCTTTCAGTGACACCACACGGTTTGTGTTGGAGCGCCTGCATTTCTTATTTTTCTGCGCTGATTGATTCAGTTTTTCTTTTAACACTTCAAACTCGTCGGCATATTCCAGAGCGTACCGCGAGTTCAGCTTAAAGGAGCACCGTCTTTTTATGAAGTTTCTTGATGAGCGACCTTTAATGAGCCCCACTGGGCAGGTTTCTTAATTATGAAATGAAGGGAGACGTGTTATCTAGTCTATGTTTAATATGGTAAATCTTGTTAGTGATTTTTTTTTTTTTTATGCACTGGAGACATCTCCTTTTTTCTCATTTTGTCTGAACTTGTAAAAGTCATTATTAAACATCCACTGTTGTATTTTTGGCAGTGTCTTCAGTTAGTCAAGCTCAGAGCTGTAAAGTGACTGATAAGAGACTGTCGTATCTGCAGAAGGAGCACAAACACATCTTGATATGTTTGCACGGAAAAATCATTATTAATCGCCCCTTTTGACATTCTTACCAACTTCCATTACAAGACAGTAATGTTCATTAATTTTAAAAATCCTGTTTGTTCCAGTCGTGCCCTTTATAAGAAGCTATGTCTGGTTTTCATCCAGGTCTGAATCCTGAAATACATCCAGAGAGGAAATGAAAAATTCAATTTTATTGATTGCTTTTTTCCACCACATGAACATATAAGTAACGCCATCCACAGACATTAAGCATTACAGCTACAAACTGCGGGGACAATGCAACTGCCAACAGCAATAGAGTCCACTCAGCACACACACACACACACACACACACACACACACACACACACATTCGGCATGGATAATCACTCTGAGTATATGCATAAACACTTTTTAGACACCCTGCAGAGCAGACGATGTGCCGTCGCTTTCTCCCTGTAAGGAACTGCATTCAAATTTCACATTTTGTTTGCCACGTGATTAAAAAACGAGCAGATCAGATCGTACGATGGATTTCTCACAAATGTTCCAATTGTTGATTGATTACTTTTTTTATTATACAATAGCACTGCTGAGGAAATGTTTTGATGTTTTCTTCTCAGGAGTGATGTCTCAGTGGGAGTAAAAGCCTTAAAGTTAAAGGGGCACTCTGCCAATTGTGCACATGAAGATCAGTTTACAGTTGTGTAATGTCTTCTCTGGCTCTGGACGAGCTTTGAAAGGGAGAGAGAGGGGTGGATGACCGCATTTGAACTCAGGTCGCTGCAGCTTTTTCATGGAGCACACGCTCTTAGGGCGCCTGGTGAATGCAATATTTCAATGTGAAAATCTCAGATTATTATTTCTCATTATCTATTCCGCCGAGTACTTCATCTTCTGACATGTTTCTCCTGTTCTATAATAAAATGTTCCAAGTATTACTGGCTCCTCTCTTCTATGTTAAGCATGATCCGTTTTCTGAAACACGGATTCAACTAGAAGACACTCTGCCTGTTGTCATGCTCACTCCTCTGCTTGGATACCAAACAGTAGTCTGGAAGGCAGCGAGGGCTGAGTGATGCCGGTGCTGCCAATCATATCAAGAGACATAGATTTTCCATACCACATACACACACACACATATGTGTGTTCTTTATGATTCATAAGTTCTTTGTTGGGAATCTTCAGGGAAGGATTTTCTTGTTTAACCATTCACTAAACTCGTAACTGCGTTCACTTAAGATGTTCCTGAAGAACACATCTGTCTAGTCAGGTTACTCAAGTGTGCTCAGTTTTTTTAGACTAGAACAGTTTCAGTGAAAAATCCTCTGTGATGGCGTAGCATGTTTCTAATTCAGTGAGCGCAGAGGGGGAGCGCTGCCAGTGAGCAGAGTTTCGCCTGAAATCAGCAGTAATCCTGCAGGATTCCTTAAAATTAATGGCAGAGGGAAGAGACTGACATCTGGGCATCCCCTCTTCACATTAAACCTCCCAGCTCCTGTTGTGATTTTATATGCCGCATGAGCAGCCTTATGTCTCTGCGTGCGGCCCGGAGAGTACATGAAACCTCTGATCCATACATCTTGTTTAGTGGAAGCAAACATTTTATACAAGTGCTCCTCGAGACGAGTTTCCAAGGTGATAGAAAAGAAAAACATTTAAAGCAACAAATGCAAGTGTGTATTGTATACACACTGACATTTATGATCCAGTAACAATTATTATCACTGTCAGAACATGTGTTTTAATCAGAGACCGTCAACACGGTGTGAATTTCAGATAATAATCACCTAATGGCAGTTTTTTCAGTTCATACCTGGAACCCAGGTATCTTTTTTTCATGTCTGAAAATGCAGTTATTCTCAACCAGGATCACGAAGACACGCAACACATAGTGTTGCAATCAATGACAGTATAAAGAACAGACAGAGCCTGAGTGACTGTTTTAAAGCCGAAAAATATGAACTGCTTCTTCTCCCGGCTAATCTGAATATCAGCAAAGATGTGGATCATCGGCGGACCTGAGGCGGGCTGAATGACACCTGGGTGCTCGAAATAAGCCACCTGTAACAGCACCTATCTGTCAATCAAAGCGGTCACTCCCGCATTGGATTTATTTCCCAGCCACTTGGTCGCAATTGAGGATTTGCGAAAACTAGTTAGCTTGTGAGTACAGAAAGTAAAAGGAGTTGCCAAAAGCAATTAAAAAATGACTAAGGCTCTGCTGCTTCACATGGATTTGATACGAAAAGGGAAAAAGAGAGCTTAGGATCGCATCTACACCGACCCATTGAAAGGTATTTCTAATATTGTGGCCCTCTCATGTATGTAAATAGGCAAAATATCAGAAACACCTTTCAATATAAAGTACTCCTGTTCAACAACAGCACCCACTGAGACCTCGAAAATGAACATAAAGTTAAATGAATACCTCTCTGACAGAGTATAAGCTTCAGAAAAACAGAGCTGTTGTGTTGGATCACAATGAAGTGTATGTGACGATGGTGCATGGTCCATACTGCGTCAGTATCCGCGTTTATGTAATCAACAGTGTTCAGTAACACCCAGTTTAGAATCACTCCATGTGAAAATGTTTGGAGCATGACGAGAAGTGGCGATGAAGTGCTACTCGTGCTAATCTGATCTGATTAGTCAAAAAAGGTTGAGAGCCACTGAGCCACAGCGTACGACGTCACCGTTCCAGGTGCTCGTCCCTGTAAAGTGCCAATAATTAGCCAGACATTTTTAATCAGCACTGAACCGCCGGATTCATTCACAGTTTCTTCTCTTCAGTGTTTTTTTTTTTTTTTATGAACTATTGTCATCGTTACTCGTTTGTGAATCACTTCTCATCCTTGTAGCCAGTTATTAAAACCAAAAAAATATAAAGATCACACCAGGAATAAAGAACAGTATTACAGTGCCGTGGAAATAAGGTCAGCACGGTAAAGCCATCTCAGTAATGGCTGAGGTGTCGGTGGTTGAATGGAGTGGTCATAGCTATGTCTTGCATTATATATAAGGGATAGAGAGGGTCTTAAGTGGATGGATACACCCCCTGAGTGCCCGCTGTGTGCGTTTGTATGTCGAAAACAAAGTGCACTACAAAATCTAATTACTTTTTCCAGTCGCATGTAACAGCAGAGCCGCTACAGTTCGAAAACGCTGTCTAGAACATGACCCGTGACAATCTAGGAATCTCTTCTGTTGTCCCGTTGAAAGGCTTTTCTTTCCATGAATATGATCATCAAGCCGAAGTCCATTTCTACCTCGTTTTCCATGAAAACGTTAGTGTTAACAAAGGAGCTAATGCAACCTCTTTGGTTTCAAGTTGATGGTGTCTTCAGTCTTTTGTCATTGGCTTACTCTTTCTGTTCAAACGACAACAACAAAACTCTGTCAAGTTTTATGTAAAACTTGAAAATAACAGAGGGAAACCGTGTTGACTGGTGATGTGAGCAGATCTTTTGAAAAGAGAAACACAATGCCTGATCACCTCTGCATGTCTGACGGCGCAACAGACAGCCTGACTGAATGGGAAATACTGAAAAATGACTGTTTCTGTATGGATAACTGGAGTTTCTATCAGTGGAGCAAGCAGCTTATGCTCTCCAGTTAAATTATACCGGATAAAACGAACTGTTAGCATCAATAAAGATGTATAATTAATAGAGAAAGAGCAACTGTAACTGACAAACTGACAGAAGAACAATAGCGGACATTGTAATCGTGTCCAACCCACCACTTGCCCACTCTAGATGTCAGGTTTGGTTGCTTATTGTCGGCTAAAAATCAAAAAAACTTAAAATTAAGAAAAAAACCCCACAAAGATATTAAGTGGTCGACAGTTTGCAAGTTTCCATTTTAAAAATCTTCCTTTTTAATTAGATACAATTAAAAATGAAGAATTTTAGAACATGAAAGATGAAGATGCTCGGACTGCCTGGCAGAGTTTGAGTGACTGAATACATTTAAAACAAGATTTTCAAGAATACACAAGTCTGTCGTTTGTTGATGCTAAAGTGAACTCGTGCTCAAAGTCACATCCAGACTGACTGTCTCTCTTAGACTTAGACTTCTCGGCTCACACATGCACCGGCAGCTGAGAGACAGAGCAGCCGTCCGTCGGGAATTAAAGCGGAGATGCATCTAGGCCATTGATTTTCAATGTACCCTCGGTCGTCTAATGGGCTGCATGAGCGGAGGAGAGTCAGACCAGGATGACTGGGGCACAGGCTCGCACCATGAAAACCTACTCACACTCGTTTAGTCCACGTTCAGCCTGCTTTCTCCTATCCACTCCACTCTGACACTATGTCTTTCTGTCTCTTCACTGTCTCTATTTATATATTTTTCCCACTCCTCTAATCTCTCAGAGCACTTACTCATACTCACACTTGTACACACAAACATACACGCCCCTGCACATGTTTTAAAAAAAAAAAAAAAAAACGCCAACAGCACTTGGACTGAAAATCCAGTTCCCCTGCTATCTGCACTCCTGTCCCAAAAAGCCTCTGAAACGCTTCGACACGTCAAGCTATTTTCTCTGCTCAGTCCTGTCATGGAGCCAGGTGCCACTCACCCACAGATGCTGGCTGAGAGCACATCTGGGTAGTGCTTTCAAGGAGCCAACATGTAATTGGGGTCATAAAAGCTGCTCATGAATGAATGATGGATTGTTAAGGCAATCTCAGTCGCGGATTCGGTCGCCCTGGGATGGATGGATGGATGCAACAGGGTCTTTAAAGGGCTTACAGCCCCGGCGATGTTTGCACAGTATGCGTCAGAAAGAGCCGCGTGTGTATCGTGAGTTTGTGCCCAAGCAAGCAAGCAAGGAGGCATCTGTGTGTGTGTTTAAAAAGCTGAGGCGCTCTTATTGACTTGTCAGGCCCTCAAGGAAGTATCACACAATTCAGGTTACATGCTTCTGAACAGGAAGCCGCCCGGAGGGCAGAGTTCAAGGCGACGAACTTCAATGCATTCCTTCGTCGCTCACCTTTTCAACGTGTGACATTACAGGTTGAGCCGGTCGTTTTATCGACTCTTACCTCACACTTTTTCTCCGCCGCGTGTTTTGGAGGCTTGTGTTTTCGTGGCGTGTATCCTGCAGGCGACCTTTTCCTCTCATCAGCCGAGCACTGAGGAAAATAAACTCAAACTCTAAAGCTGTATTTCTTTGCAGCAACACTCAGATACGCTGGTTCTGTTTGAATCCAGCCGAGACGGCTATACTTCAAACCCTAATTTCAAACCCCGTTAAGTGTGCTATGTTGTGGAGAAGTTTCTAATTATTCAACATAATTAGCCACTATGTGTCGACAGTTAAAACAAGCTTAATTAAGAGTAGTTACTTCAAACTTGCAGTAACAGATTTCTGGGCTACTTGGGGGCAGCGGAAGCAACAAATTACACAGCAAACAGCTGCCTATTTACAAATCGGGCAGAGAGAGCAACATTAGCATCTGTTTGGAGTCATGTTTCTGGTGAATATAAGTCCAATATTCACTCTCCATTAGCTCTGTTCTTCTCTATGTCAACCCCTGAGGAAATTATCTGGCTCTTTAGCTGCTAAATGCTCCACTATGTTCAAATATCTACAGTTAAAATTTCTCATAACTCAACTTGTGGGTGGGATAGAAGCGACGGCGTACCCACCTACATGTCATCCTTTTAGGAATAACCTCACACCATCGCTCATATTCGCCACATTTTACATACGCTCGGTACTTTTATTGAGCAACGTGAAAAAGCTTGTTATGCCACCTCTGTGCTTTCATGCTTGACAACTCGTTCACATGTGTATTCACAAAGTTAGAAGGTGAACCGGGACAAAGTGTTTGAGTTTTAATGCCAGGTTTCACATTATTGAATGATATGCAATTACTTTGGATTCTAGAAAAAGAAGTGATTTTAGGGCATATTCACCAGACGATTAATTAAGAATATAAAGGTCACCCCCGGAGTCTACATATTAATCTAATTTATGACCTTTTTAAGCCTTAGATTGGCAAATTGGTTGATAATTGAGCAGATGCTTGCGAACGGCGAATTTCTTCAGAACGGCTCTGACTCCAACAACCGCAGAGGACAAGAGGAAACACAGATAATTCACACCGGGAGACCAAACAGTCACAGAGGAAATGAGAAAAAGACCGAGTGAGAAGTGGAGGAGAGACGTAAAGACAGATAGAGAGACGGACAAAGAAAACGCAAGGTAAGCTCATCAAGAGCAAGAGTGCTGAGAGGGCAGTGCCCCAGTACAGTGCAACTCCTGACCTTGACTTGTTGGAAACAGAAGAAGAAAAAGAAGACCGCTGAGACGTTGGCAGCCAGAGTGGATATTAGAAAGAAAGAAATTAAAGAGAGGAAGAGGAATAAGTGCAAAGAAGGGCAAATCTAGACATGAAGTCAGCTGGGATCAGATTTTAACTTCTCCGTCTTGTTATTTTACTCATTTAGAGACCAAATATCCCTCATTGCTGTGTCATCATAATCAGCAATGCTTGCAATTTGAGACTAATTTTCCTGTTTTATGGTGTTTTATGGCTTTTTGATGACTCCGCAAGAGCCGGTGCACATTAAAATACTGCAGAAGGTTCCTACAAAAGATCATTTTACTTATGAGCACAAACGATTTCATTCATTTTGAAGTGTTTCCCAGCAGGCTTTCTGTTCCAAATAGACAACATGAGCACAGAAAAGGGAAATGTATGCGCAAATACCTCACAAAGTAAAGGTTAGGAGTGTTTGATTGGTCGATTTTGGGAATAACTAGCCTGGTTTGAGACCTCTGAATCACCACCGACATCGTTGTTTTTTTGTTTTTCAGTGATTCAGAAACAGCTGAGCCAGTTAGTGCTTTGTAGACGAGGATGTTAGCCCAAAAAAGCCCAAAAAGTGTAGATGTTCTGGTTGTTGTACGTCAACTTCCTAAAAAAAAACAACTCTTAAATCAGTGAGAAGTTGAATGGCTGCTTGCTACTACAGCTTCCCTGTCAACCGAGATGACAGACAGAATGAATGTAACACTTGCTGGAGAGAAAATATGCACTTGTGCAGTGAGCCTCTGAAGTGCAGAAGCAAAATAGAAAGTGAGAAAACTTCTTTTTTGGTTTACAAATGGGCAGCATATTTGCATATCCATTTCTCATAATATATCCATGTTGCAACTCCAACCACAGCTTTATAATTTGACCGGGTGAGTTATATAGAAATTCAGACTTAAAGCACAGTTGTCAAATTAGCCAGAGAGACCAGAACTGCTTTTTGTACCAGGCTGTAAACATGTTTATTTCTGCAGTGAAGTTGGACATTTTAACATGGAGGGTGACTCGTACTAGAGCCAGCCTCAAGTGGCCGTTTGAGGAACTGCAGCGTCTTTGGTGTTTGCTTCACTTCACAGCCATGCAGGATACAACTGCCCGGCAGGCTCTAGATTCACCATGTGGAGATTTTGGTCATTTTATTTTATAATTTTAATAGTGTATGCACCACTAAGGCACAATAATATAAACTGAAATATTAACGTGATGCCAGCATTATCATGTAATCTTGTCATGTTGTCTTATCGAGGGAAGTTAAAATCTAGACCTCTATTGTTTCAGTTTTTGTTGTGCCTACATGACAATATTCCTATTCCTTGAGTTTAATCAAATTACCACAATTACTGCCAATTAATAATTAACTAATACATATGCAGTGGGGGGTTTAACTGGGGCTCACAGCTGATTTTTGCCCTTAGTAGTCGCATTAATCTCCCGTTGCAGCGGATGACCAGCACAATCATCGTCTCCAATTCCAGTCTCAAAGAGAGAAGATCATGTGATTATGTTCAAAAGCTCCAGAACAGCTTCTAAATGGGCCTTGAGGTAAGGCTGGTTTGACAACTGCTGTTCACAAGGCCAAGAAAACACTTCGAATCTCGACGTGACACACATTGTTCTGATCTTAATCTTGACTCGGTGTCACATACTACGCAGCATGAAAGACAGAGGAGGAAAGAGATTAAGATGCCAAAAAGATTGAGCGAAGAACGGAGGCTAACAGAGATGTACACGGAATAGACCGAGGGGGGAATTTAGTTTGGCAGGGAGTCTGAAAACAAGCATGCAAGGATGCAGAGGAAAGAAGCAGGAGGCTGAAGAGGCAGTGGGTGGTGCAGCAAGATGAAGAATGAAGGAGACAGGGGGCAAGTGTTTGGTCACACAGCAAGTGCCTGATTAATTAAATCCACTGTTTGTTTCTGCACAATGAGCGGGCAGCTCGGAGGCTCGTTCTGGCACCTTGCCTAACACTCTCTCCTCTCTGTGAGACTCAACAACACTCAGCCTGCTACGTCTCTTCTTATCTGTTATCCACGGGAGCTCTGGCCTTATATCTTTAAATCTGCGATGAGTTTGTGCTCAGTTATCATCTATATTTGCGTCCTCTGGCGCTCAGAAGTCACTCACAACAAATCTGTTTTGTTAAAATGCTCTTTCTGAGTGAATTTAACACTCATCTGGTATCCAGCGTTCTCAGTTAGAGTAATTTAAGTATATATGACGGGGAAATTAGCTTTAAAGACCAAAACTGTTTTTTGTACCATGCTATAAACATTAATATGGGGGCTTATGAAAACTGACCCACTTCTGGAACCAGCCTCGTGTGGTCGTTTGAGGAACTGCAGTTTTTGGCATTTCATATCACAGTACGGATGTTGCCGCTTAGATCTGAAGGAGCCTCTTGGATGAGAGGTAAAACAACTAGGTCCAGTTGCCCCAGATTTAACCCTTCTCGAAGAGAGAACATACTGTTACCTTCATTTTAAGCACTCAGTTATGATACTGATGGTTAAACACAATAGATTTCACTATAAAGTTTGTTCGATGTCTGAGTTTCAGCCACGTCCTCACTCCCGCTGGTCACTACTGTCATGCAAACTACACTGGCACACACGCAGACAAAGTCGATGTTAGCAAACATTTGCCCGGCTGTCTCTTACGCATGCCTGCACACGCCTGTGAATACACACACGAGCAGAAACGTGTACATATGTTGTACTCAAACAAAACTAATTGCACAACAAATAGCAAATAGCAGTATTAAGTGTACTGCAGATACTGTTACAGCACACACCCTTGTATGCACGCCAAGTGACTATAACCCCCCCCCCCCCAATCTCCGTCATTAGTAAGAAGAGGCAGGTACTAGGGGGAATTGTGTAATACTGATGTAGGTGCCAATACACCTGTCTCCGGAGACAGACCCAGAATAGCTTGCAGAGTCGCTGTGAGGCAACACACTCATCCCCTCTCCGTGGCTTATAGAGAGCCAGTTCAGTTGCATCACTAATCTAAATGATTCAAAGTCTGATTTTTGACAGAAATCCAAATAATTTATGTTAAAGAAAAGTTTGATATTTGGGGAAATACAATTATTTGCTTTTCTTGCCAGTTCGATATGTTTGCCTGCGATATGAAGTTACAGATAGTTAGCTTAGCAATTTCTTTCTTTATGCCAGCTGTACTGAGTCCGATTTTTTTTAACTCTAACTAAAGTAGAATTGGATTGCAACCAACTGAAAACTCCTCACCTCTCCCTCACGGTCAAAGCATGAACGAGAAACTTGATCCACGTCGGGAGGCGGAAGAAACAGGACAGCCAACATGGCGGCGGCGAGCGATGTATTCTGAGCGTCGATGTGGCGCGTCAGAAAGCTACGGGTGACATCAAGCGTTGGCTGTCCATTCTTTTTACTGTCAGTGGTGGCACCAAGGTCCTTTCTTTACTTTTATCTCCACAACTTTGAGTACATTTTAGCATACTTTCTAAGTAATGGCGAATGATTATATAATACTAATAAATCAGTTATCATTGCTTTATAAATCAGTTAAAAGCCATTAATGAATTCAGTATTTGGGCTGCCAGGTTGTAAAACACCGCTTTGGCTGGTCTGTATCCACCCATAAACCCTTTTTAAATTAAAAAGTAATACCTATTTTTCATTCACAGTAGCACACAGTCAGATAGAAATAGATTTTTGTTCAAGAAGGTCTTGCAAAGCTTTGCTGCGAAAACATCACACCTGGAAGCCAACTATGTTCAGCCTCTATTGTATGCGAGGAGACGCCATTAATATGAAATAATAAAGGAATGTTTCACATGGAAAGATGAATTGACTGTTTTTCTTTGGCGGAGTAAATTACCGTGTAAGCCTACACTCAGAGTAATTGTTATCCAGTAAGAGAAAGGTGTATGTGCGTGAAACAACCAGCAATTTCAGAGGGTGTTGTTTAAACACAGTGGAGTGGCCTCACCCACTGCAAACCGACAGGCAACACCAGCCCTGAGCAGCTGCAGCTCTTAATCTCCAGCTTGTCTAGCTGGTCTTTCTGTATGTCTGCATGGGTGGAGGTGGCTGATGGAATGCCGTGCATTAAAGCTGCTCTCTCTGTGAGAACACATTTTCGGGTGCGGGTTATGTAAGTGGAAATGAAATGTGAAAAGGCCCTAAAGGCTGACAAAGAAAGGGGAGAAAGCTGGCTCTGAAGAATTTGCGACTGTTCCACAAAATTCTCAGCTGTTCAGTCTTGAAACTGCTAAAAAAACTCTGTGAGCCAAAGAAACGAGTGTGATCAACATTTAATAACTTCACTTTCCATGACACTGTGGCAGCATCTGGAGTAATCTGTGCAGTCGTCTGCTGGGGACGGAGAAAGAGAGACAGGAAAAGACTCAACTGACCGGTCAAGACAGCCAGCTCTGTCCTGGACTGACCCCCGACACTCCGTAAGGAAGTTGAGGAGAGGAGTATGTTAGCCCTCCCACCATGTAAGGAGCGCTACCACAGGTCCTTCACTCCAACAGCTGTCAGACTCTTTAACTTTCCTCTATATATTACTTATAAGTAATTTCTTATCCACCTTGTGTATGCAAGTCTATCCTAGCTTATCCCAGCAACAAAAGCAACTTGTTTTACCGGTGCCACATTGCATTCATTAAGTCATGATGCCTAATTGCATGCTAACTTCAACAAAGCCGTGTATACAGCCACTTTCACAGTGGTTCATAAGTGATGATTACGCTGTGACAGCTACTTGGAGCAGTCAAGCGTTGAGTGACAAGTTGTTTATCCACTCACAGGGCTGTAATAACTCTGAAGCTACTGTTCAAAACAAACTACAAGTGTCAAATTAACTCTGAACATGATGACAGGACTGAAGTTATGTGAACACACGGAGACTGCGTCTGCTAAGGGTAAATGTACATCTAAAACAGAGTTAAAAAACATACAGTACTACTCCCAACAGATTATTCTGGCACACTATTAGCTGCTAATGTTTTTGGCCCACAGCCTGGACGCTGGTGAATGTTCAAGGAGTGAGCTGTTACAGTGACTTCCTCATGATGTGATGACGCGGCACACACTTCATCACACTGGCATGAAAATCTCGCCAGACGATTATCATGCCAGAACCAAACCCCGAGCCCACGCCTTACCTGAAGTGTCCCACATGTTGAGCTCGATCCTCTGTTTGTCGATCTCGAAGCTGGCTGTGTAATTCTCAAACACCGTGGGAACATAGTTCTGAAATGAGACATCACGTGCGGCTAAAATTAGATGAGAGCTCATGGGGGCTGTTGTGTTGATGTTTGATTCAAATGGCGATAATGTAAGGTAGAAAAGAACTTTTGAATTATTTCAGTCGGCTGTGCAGCAGATGATAGTGCACTCTTGAACATCAGAGACACAATATAGTCTGTGTATGTGTGTGGAAAGTAGATAAGGCCAATTCAGAGCTTTGACCTATTTCCAAAATCAGAAATTTAGGTCAACAAGATTTGATTTTCCTCAACAGTTCAAGAGTTTCCACAGAAAAATAAACTCTACTTGTAAAGAGGATATTTCAGTTCATCACATCTGTCTGTATTTTTTTTTTGTTATTTTCAAGACAAAATCTACCAATTAAATGAAATGTGTGTAATTTAGTCACCCACTCCTTCCTTCTAGCACGAAGGAGAAACTGCAGTGAGCACAAAACATGAAAGCACCTCTCTGGAGCCGTGTTTAGTTTGTTGTTGTGGGCGACTGAAACATGGCGCTCTCTGGAAAAGGAGCCACACCAGCTGTAGATATACACGGTGTCTCCTTCTGAGGCAATAAAAACATGATCCTAGTTTTCCAGGGGAGAAAGTTTAATTTCTGCTAAATCTTACACACTGGACCTTTAATTATGTTTCCTTAATGTATTCTCATCAACACACTGTAAGCACAGGCAAAACCACCACACAGATTTGTTAAAATTGAGACGTCCTTGTATTTTATCCGTCCAGTTTTTATAGTGTTTAAGTGCTCACTACAAAATATTTCAGGTTTAAGTGAAACCTCAATGATAACAGATAAGTAGGTGGTATATTTGTTTTAGTTTTTTTTAATATTCATGTTTGTTTAATGTTTTTAAGCATCATATATATAGAGCTTTTCTTTTTCTAGTTTAGCGCACTATTCTACATGAATGTAAGCTTTCATATCATTTCTTTTTATGTTTATTATATAACGTGCCATGTATTTTATCTTTGGTGTGGATCCCAGGAAGATTATCTGATGCCATGGCAATCAGATAATCGCAATTAAATGAACAAATATCTTCAGATTGACTCGATAATCTGTTTTTTTTATTGAACTAGTCCGGCAGATTGTTTTGTTTTATCTTTCGTATCTCTCATCTCTCATCTCTCCTATGGAAACATCATTGTCTGACACAAAATCTAAAAACACAGCTGCTGTTTCAGTGTGTTGTTGTGGTCACACCGCCGATGTTTCATTATTTAGAGACCAGATTGCTCCGACACCGACGGACCGTAACAGTCGCTGACGCGCGCAAGATGCGCAAAAGCGCACAGAGCCCAGATTTCTGTGACAATTTGGCACTGAATGTGCGCCAATCTGAAGCCTGGAAATGTCTTAATGTAATCTAGTTTTTACGCTGTAACACACGCCAAAGCTATAGTTAAATTCTATGATTAAAAGGCATAACCTCTCCAGAGAAACCACCTCTGGGCAGTGTGGAGCATCCAAATGAATGTATATAAACACTACCATGTGCCACAATCTAGATTATTTAAGCAGGTTTTTAAGTTTTTTCAAGTTTTACTGGAGATGTCAGACTGGATGGAGACTCCCTAAAGTCTTTAGGGGGGACTTTACGCACCTGTGCTGCAGTCATCCGTCATAATAAAGTATATAAAGTACTGTTTCTTACCTCTGGGTACGAGTCTTTGGCAAAAACGTGAAGGAGAGCCGTCTTGCCACACTGCGCATCGCCGACCACCACAATCTTACAGCGAAGTAATCCCTTGCTCTCCATCGTGCCCCCGAGTATCACTGACTGTTTCTGCGTCTCTGTCTACTTGTCATTTAGCTCCAAACTAGTTTAGTGTCGACGAGCAGCTCTAAATGTTGTCAATGTCACAGATCCGAAGCGGACTCAAACTTCAGCACCACACAGTCTGCCGCACTTTCGACTACATGCTCTGTGCAATGCTCAGCTCCTCTGCTCCACCGGTGATATGAGGCGCACTGACTACACCTGAGAAAGAAGGAGCGTCTCTCAAAACGGCTTTCCTGTGAGACATTTCAAAATAAAAGCCTACAACGTACTTTGTTGTTCGTAGTTGCCTAGAAAAATGTATTTTTCTGGATGGATGCAACAGATTTAGACACTACATGGAAGATTATTTATATGTTTATATATTATAACAACTTTTCAACTCATATTCTAACTAATCAGTAGTGGCTGAGTGGCCATAATATCCAAACTATTAAAGCCCATGTGTCCTTAAAATAAGACTGATGTGCCTTCAAGCTTCAATAACAACCTCGACTGGTAGATTGGGTGAACACACAAGGACGAATAATATTGCATATTATTATTTGTATATGCTGTGCTATTACTTTGAAGGCAAACTCTTCTTACTTCCGGTCTTCCTCTGGCTGTCTTGGTGAAATGTGAATGTTTTAACTGCTCTGTGTCAATGCATAACCCGCCATTTGTAAGTTATACATATATATAAGTTATTATTACCCAAATACAGGAGAGAATCTGACATATTTTTGATATAATGAAACAGTTATGAAGTTACAGTAAATCTCATATTTTACAGTGATTTATTCGTGTCAGCAGCATAATAATGTATATAATTTAATTATACAATTTTAATTTCTCATTAACATGCATAATATTCTTTATTATTGGCTAAAGTTGCAGTCTGTATACACAGAGAGCTCTCTGCACAGAACTGACTTCTGACCAGTCTTTTAGCGCCACCTGCTGGTCAAACTGAAGTACGCCATTTCTTTTACCCAGGCTGCGTTGTAACTGTCTCGTTCATTCGGTTGTTTATTTTGGTAGCACCAAATTCACAAAGCAAAGCGGTCAAATATATTTTTTTATAATGTTAAATAACAGTGTGTTCTACACTGTGTGTAGAAAATAAACAGAAATATTCCATCACAAATAGTCCTGTACCCAAAATCTTAAAAAATCATAAAAGCACAGAAGTGTAAAGAACAAAATAAACTTAAAGTATGAGAAGCAACGGTGGTCATTATCACAGCAGAATGGCTCCTGTCTGTGTCATTATATTAACACTTCATTATTTCATTGCACATATAAGCAGAATCTTGATTTTGTGATGTGTTTCCAGAACAGATCACCTCCTCAGTGTGCACTTAATTTTCCTCATATTGACAATGTAGAAATCATCTTTTATTCACAAGTGATGGGCAGGTGGAGTCGGGGATTTCCACTTGATAAGAGCCGGGTGAGTTACAAGAGCTACAGCGCTCTTTTTTTATGACTTGATATTACAGGTTTGAGGGAGGCTCTGGATGAAGCAGTGATTGCAGATGGTGTGATAGAGACGCATAGAGATAATTTGTAGAACTGTATTGAAGATTTCCAACCAAAAATTATGCAAAGAAGGGCACATCCAAAGCATATGGAAATAGGCAGCTGGATACTGATCACACCTGTCACAGACAGGCTCTACATCCTCATCTACTTCAGACAATCTGCCGAGCAGATATAGAGGAAGACCGCAAACACTCAGCCCATACATCATTTGCAGTTTCACACTGTAAATCATCCTAGTGTGTACAGTATTTGAATGTGCTAAAATATTACTTGATTGTAGATTTATTGTATGGATTGCCAGTGCAGGTTACAGTTGTTTGGGCTAACATTTCAAACATGTTCACAGTTCACAGGAGTTTGGACACAGATGTGAGCTGTTCTCTGTGTGGAAATGTGGCAAAAAGTCAAATATGTTATAAAGGTTATTATGGCTACAAACTTTGAGACAATAACGCTGCTAACAGCAGTCAAACAGGATGTAAAACACCAACTCCCTAACAAGCGGTCACACTGTGCATTCAAAAGCACCCCCGAGTGTGAAAAACTGTGATTATTCTGTGTGTGCATGTGTGTGTGCATAATACAGAGCAACACTTACCACATTACCCTCAGACCCAGCTAACACCATGTTTGTAGCAGTTGTGAAATGAGTGTGTTTTCATGTGTGCTGTATGTGTATACGCCGATGCCCGTGTGTGTGGGGAGGGAAGATGTAAAACCGAAACTTCTGACTTCTGATGTGTTAGAGAAGGTGTCCTGTGCCCTTTTTTTTTATAAACTCATCTCTATCTTTCTCACCATCCCTTCACTTCCTGTTTCAGACTCAACCAGCACAAGGTGAGACAGCGGTTCAAGCTGCAGGCTGCATGAATTTGTAATGATCTAAACTTTAGAAAGGAAGTGAGAAGTATTTTTTACTTCAGTTTGTCCAAAAACAGACTGTAAAGGCCTTAAATATGTTCTCTAAATTCTCTATCAGAATAAGAATTGTAGTATCAGTTTACAGAAGTTTGTCTCACTAAAAATAAGCAGCAAAGTGGTGCAGTGGTTAGCACCGTCACCTCACAGCAAGAAGGCATGAAGAACCACAGCAGGGTTGTTCCTCGTTCCAACCTCCGCTGAGGCCTTTCTGTGTGGAGTTTGCATGTTCTCCCCGTGTGTATGGGTTCTCTCTGGATATGCCAGCTTCCCCTCACAAAGATTTATTAGATTGAGATGAACTTTTTTGATCCCTACATGTTTAATTCTAAAAGTTTTACATGTATAGGCTAGAAAGCCAACCACAACCACACTGAGAAAGACATCCAAATGTCAAGAGATGGTGGAGTGATGGGCAGCCACATAGCCCCACCCTGGGACCAATTAGAGGTCCAGTGCCTTGCTCAAGGGCTGGTTGTTTGTCTTACAGAGGCATATTGAGAGTAAACCCAAGTTTTTATTGCAAAAAGTTGTCAGCAACTGGAGAACATAAATATAATCTGATATATATACAGATTTGGATGACATATACACCAGATTGTGCATAACTTCTGAATAGCAGGTGGCAGCTGGACTGTAGATGGATGTATTCCCTCCAGCTGTGATCTCAAACAATCCCTTTTCTTCCTCCCAGTATTCCAGCATCCGGGGTTTGAAGCTCTCCGCAGATCTCTGAGTCACATTTGGCCAAAAAAAAAAACAAAAAAAAAAACGGGTCGGTCACTTTTTCAGCTGCGTCAAGTCAGACACAAACAGGCAGAAAAACACCGGAAGTTACAAAATAAGACGTCTAAATAAAAGCCTTTTCAAGTTAGAAACATCAGTTTGTAACACAGAACACTATTGGTAGTCTGTCATCTGAGATCTGTTCATGTCGAGTACAGATTAGAAAGAACACATTCAGTTACGTTCACAGGAAGACTGCTTTAATATTAATGTGAAAAAATGTAATTATTCAACCATATCTTTTATCTCCTCTCTTTATCTCTTTTATCTTGTATTTTCTGCACTTTTTCTGTTGTAACACATCTCGAGCACGCTGAGAAGTGCTTATTAAAATCTGATTTATTCACATTTTTATTGTTCAAATGCAAATTCCTTGATCCTTGATTAGGATGGTTTCAAAGCAACACTATGCCCAATAATGCTCAAAATGAATGGCCTATAGTTTTCTTCATTTGTTGTCATCATGTTATTTCTACTTGTTATTTTACTGCCACTGTAGTTTCTCCTTCATACCTGAAACGAGAGGGAGAGGTGAGAGGTATTCAGTCGGCTACAACCTGCAACTCTACAACCACTAGATGGCACTAAATTCTGCACAACGGACCTTTAAATATTAGATTTAATAAAATACTGTGAAACTAACTCTATTTACATTTCTAAATTTGTATTATTATTATTATTATTTTAAATGTTTCTGAGAAATGTAATTTCTTTTGATAACAAAAGCTTTAAAACATTGGTGTTTTATTTTGAAAATCCAAACAGGAACCAATAATTTAAAGGTGTCCGCGTTGACGTTGGTCACTTGTTGAGCGGAGCGCACACACGGGAAACCACCCAGTAATAATCTCATTTTTGCAAAGGATACGGCTGTCTGCAGTGACGGACTCTTCTTTTATGACAGTTTTTACCGGAAACATTTGTTTGTTTTTATAAAACAAACGCCGCAGCAGCAGCACACAGCTGAAGCGTTAAAAAAACCTGACAGGGCGCACATCAATCAAGTGGTTATCATGTCTGGTGAAGAAGCTCCAACTCAGCAACAACAACCTGAGCAGCAGGAGAAGAAGCCCGACGAGCCTCCTCCGCCGGCTGCTGCAGATGCACCGCAGGAGGCGAGGAGCGCTCCTGCAGCCGAGGAGAAGACTCTCTCCTTCAGGGCTCTGGTCCTCACGGGGCACGGGGGCTACGACAAAGTGAAGCTGCAGGTGAAGACGCAGAGCGAGCCGCGCCTGCAGCCCGGAGAGGTGCTGGTGCGGGTCAAGGCGTGCGGGTTGAACTTCGGCGAGCTGCTGGGCAGAATGGGCATGGACGAGCTGTTGCCCTCCCCGCCTGTCACGATGGGAATGGAGGGCTCAGGGGTCATTGAAGCGGTCGGGGAGGATGTGAAGGAGCGGAAAGTGAGTAAAGGCCTGCTGAGTGCACTCACACCCACAAAATACCACCGTGCACATGAACAATATGCAGTCATGTGGAGCTGTCTGAGGATTTAGATTTACTGACAAGTGTGTGTTTGGGCTGGAAACCTGCATCCTTATTGGTCCTCGGTTCTCCTCGGTTCTCCTTCCTGGTTAAGACAGGGTTGTAATCTTTGCCAAACACTAAATCAGGTTAGTTACCCCACTGAAGATCAAGAAAAACTGCAGAATCATGGGAGAAAACAGCTGTTTGTTCTCTGTCTGAAGAAAAGACTAATCTCTCTGCAGGGCCACAGTGAAAGAAAATTGAAGATGACATGCATTTTTAGTGGATATTTTCAACTGATATATTTTTAAGTATATCTCAAAGGTAATTAATGTATAAAATAGTGAAAATTTCCTTCAAATTGTCAGACCAACTGTCCAAAACTCCCCAAAATATTAAATATTTCAAGAAAAGAAGATAAATTGACAATCAAAATAGTTGTGTCAGCTCTGTATCTAACAACGCCCTCCATGTAGAGAAGCATTTCTGTCTGTTTTCTTTGCTTTATGTTGCATATGCAGAATAAAGAAAGCCGAATCGCTTCATAAATGCAGCTTCGTTGCTGCAGAATTAACATTGCGGCAGTCTGAATAGCTACAGTGTTTGTTTTACAGTATGTCCTTGAGGCGTTTAGTACAAGAGCATGTTTACCTCCTCGTTGATAAGAGCTAACTAGAGGTCGAGTTTTATGGAGTGGATTTATACGCCATGTGTCCGTGCCTCCTTTAAATTTATATATCCAAGGCTCCTGCCAATATCTGCCCAGATTTGAAAGCCTTTCTGCTTTTGTGGGTCTTCTAAAGGAGTGGAAATTAGTCGCAACACCTGATGTTGCTGGGTGTGAGATAGCTACAGATCTATCTGAAGCCTACAGATTCCCATCCCCTGCAGGTGAAGCACATTTTTATGAGATACTGCAGAGCTGATCCCAGAGCATCCAGAGGCCAGACTGAGTTTATTTTTACAGAAAGGTATTGAGGATGAATCCATAGTGACTCATTTCTAGCAAACCTCCATGACTTCATGTCACAGCTTTTCCAAAAAACTCTCCAGTTATCACTCGGAGATACATATTTATATACTTTCATTGCTGCATTGTTGATCTTTACCTGGGGTTGCTTATGTTCTCTCACTTTCTTCTAAATTTTGGTTTGATCTGAATACGTCGAACCGCGTTTTGTTCTTGTTGTCAGTGTTTTCCAAAGAAATGAAACATTCAGGGAGCTGCACAGTTAATCGTCGGGCATCTCAGCCACGGTTTGTGCCTCGATTTGAGGTCACAGAGGTGTGGATCTGATTTTCTGAAAAATATATAACCAAAGGAACGCCTACAAACACTTTCCAGAATCCTCAAGGACTCTTTTAAGTATCTGGATAAAAAAACGTCCTGTCTATTGTAAGAAAAAAAAAGATTTTAAACCTGTTTCCTGAGTTACAAACAAAGATGGCAGCCCTACTCTCCAGTAGGGCTGAATGATTGATCCAAATATGAGCGAAAATCGCAGAAGCTGCAGTTAAATCAGCATGATGATGAAGTGCTATGGTGCCAGAAATGTCCTGACCTACAAATCTGGTTCTCCAGGTGTAAGAAAATCATGTTTGTGTCGTACGGACACCAAAAAATGTCACATCATGATGATTTATGTTATAATATGTCGTCCAGTGAAAAAACTGAGGTGTGAAAATGATTCTTCCTGCTGTATTGCAGTTGTAAGACTTAAAAGTCGTCAGTATTTTATATTTGCACACAAAATAACACATTCTTGTGCTTGAGCAAGGACGTAGGTATGTCATGTCTACATATCTGGAGAGGAAATGGCATTGCAACTTGAGAAATGAGGTAAAAAAAAAATCTTCTTTATTGTGCAACAGATGCTAAATTTCCTCTTCCAGATTGTTGGAGAAGTCCTGACGGATTTTGGAAACACCTACAGGACGGTGTGAAGGCTTGGCTCTGTGACTGGGATGTAACGTTAATGAGCTATGTGCATCTGTACAAGCTTGTTTCCAAAGGGCTTCAGTCAGCTTTCGTGACTTCTTTCAGAGATGGTGCTTTACTGCTGAGTGTCGCTGTGTCAACTTGACCATATTAAGCGCCAACATGAGACATAATAACCATATTTAGCCCGTAGCGTGAACAAGGCCTCGACGTGTCAATCTGAACGAGATACTCTGGGGTCAGACATCATCTTTTCCCTGTTACATGTATTACTGAAGCTCCACCTCCATGTCCCTCTGTGATCGCATGGAATTTCCCTCCCTCCTCTTCCTCCTCCACTCCCATCCCACCCTGCTCTCATTCCTCCCTGCATCCTTCTCTCCATTTTCGGAGAGAAGGAATCCTATAGGGGGAGTGGTGCGTTCCAACACCTCCTGTCTGGAAGGAAGCAGCAAAAACACCACAAGACACCACAAAACCACAGATGTAGCAGTGCAGAAAGCAGGGTGTGATTCCCCACAAGGATAAGGCAAAGAATTTAAAATGTGCGAGCACTGAAGTTATGATTTTAGGTCAGGAAAGAGAAGATTCAGGACAGTTGGTGAGGTCAGTTTAATAATCTGGGTGGGACTGCACACACAGAGCAGCAGATAATAACATAAAGGGAAGTGATCCAGGCTGAAACACAGAGGCTGCGAGGGTGTGGCTCTTTCTCATAAGACGTTTGGAAAGCAGTCAGAGCAGATGTGTGATGTAGGATCACGCGTGCAGCCCGTCTTTCCTGATTCCAGATGCAGCATTACACTTTCGCAGATGTTTTATAGATGAAATGCCTCGACAGTCGAAGATTATGCGTCACGACTTGATTGATATTTTGGAAAAGGCGGCAGTGATTTCTTTATGAAACGGTTCCAAGAGGCTGCTTTGAAAGAAGTCCGCCATCTGTTCTGGAAATAATAAACTCTTTAATCAATTTAATGTTGATGTATGGCAGTGTATTCAGCACACTGCATTGAACCCTATCTGATTAATTAAGGCAGGTGACTTAATGTTTTTAGAATACAATTATTCTAAATAATCAGGCACTGTACTTAAGTACAATATCGACTTCTCCTGCTACTTTTAGCATATATAACAAATACTGCACTTTTTACTTCAGTAGTTTACCTGAAATAAAGTATGATAAGCTTATGACATCCAACATATTGTTAAAGATTAAACCAGACAGCCCCGACTTTTTTGGCTTGTGACATTTTACCCAAAAAAAAGCATGTGTTTGGGACCTCCAAACAACTTTCAGATGTCAGAAGTCCAGAAAATTATGAAATTTTCTTCTTCCCAACCTCAAATATCTGATGAAACCCTCAGATTTCTCTTTGTAGGGGCCTGACCACTGAACTAAACTGGCAAACTGTGCTTAAAGCAAGTAGCAACCTCTGTGTCTAAAGTAAGTGTGTGAACTGTTTGAGCACCCAGGTGTCATTCAGTCACTCAGCTCCGCCGATGATCCACGTCTTTGCCGATTTTTTAGATTATCCAAGAGGCGGAAGAGGCAGGACTGCCAACATGGCAGCAGCCAGAGCCGGAGATTTTAAGCTTCAAAGCGGCTCTTCAGAAACCTGTGGGTGACGTCACGCTTACGCCGTCCATTCTTTATACTGTCAGCGGTATAGAGTAGTTAACCTAGTTTTAACTCAAGCAGCTAGAACAGTTTTAGTATGACTAACAGTGTAATATATGTATATATTAGTCAGTCTTTTTCTTGTCTACTATTGAGAAGTGTTTGTCAAGTTTCCACAGAAACTTCAGTGTCTTCCTTCAAACATCCTTCCAGTTACCTCAGTTCATGTCAGCCGTCCAGGAACTGAGCTCAGCCTTTTTTAAATTGGCTATCATGCATTTTTCTGGTCATCCAGTGGAGGTTTGAAAGTGTTTCATAAGACCAAGAGTTGAGAAATAAAACCCCAAAAGGAGCATGTCATCTGAGGTGGAAGTAAAAGCATAAAAACACAAGTTATTACACTTATCTCAGTAGGACAGACAAATACAAGATGGGTTTGTGTGTATAAATAATTATATGTGTGTGAGTGTGTGTGTGTCATCTGTCTATTGTCATGGGTTTGTGTGCAGCAGGAAGTGGGCGTGGCTCAGAGCTCTTGAGGCTGTTTTAACAGGAAGCAGTGCAGCAGTCACAATCAGATCAGACTTCTTTCCTGTGCCCTTCACTTGTTTAGCAAGTTTCGCAACACCGGTGATACGTTAATAATAACACTTCTCTGGGGGATAAAGCAGCACACAAAGTGGGCACTGCATTTCCCATAACCCCCCTTGTCTGAGCTCGTATACGTTTGGGCGCATGCAGAAAATTTGATTTAATCTTGTATAAAATCCGTCACGTGTCAACATGCTTGTGTTTTCTAAAAAAAAAAGAACGACGCAGAGAGAAAGAAAGGCCAAACAGATTGAACACTTAACACAATATTTTTGACATTTTACAGACCAAATAATAAATCCAGCACATAGGTCACTACTGTAACTATCACTGCTTTGTAAGGATGAACGCGGTGAATGTTGACAGAGAGTGTGATAACTGGCCTTTATGTCATCCAACATCAGAGATACATCAGATGACTTCCTGCCAGCCTGACCTCAATTTCCCATTTTACCACGGTGGAAAAATAGCTCCTGTGTCTAAAACTCAAAAGCAAGGAGGTGGTTACGAAAGAAACTGAGCTATTGGAAGAGGCAGTTACTCCTCATTCTTATGTTCATAGAGAGAGCCAGGTCGCCAAATACGTTAAACCATATTTTACATTCCCTCTAATGCAGCTAATTTTGGTTTTATTTATACACGTATTGAGATATTTATCTGAGATTACAATAGACTACTACTTTAAACTGAAGAGATAGTCCTGATGAAAATGACTGGAGATTTGTGGAATATCCAGAGCAACAGAGGCGCTTCTGTTGAATCTGTAGCCATGCTAGCAGCGTGTGTCTATGGATGGCAGAGTCAGTCAGTCAGTCCACCACTTTGGTCCTAAAATAAATAAAATGAGATGAGATCACTGGAATGTAGTTTCAGATAAGTTTTGCATTTCCTGTAATGTTTTTAAATATCAGCCTCCCACATAGTTGTGTTCATGCACACAGCATGCGCATACATCCGCGACTAGTTACCAGCTAAAATGTGACACCAAGGTGCTAAGCGGATGTGAGATGAATGGTTGATTTATTAGGGAAATAAAGGAAGTGTAGTGCAGATCAGGAGTGCAAAATTAGCTCTGGTTCTTGAACCAGTTCTGTTCAAGATTCAACAACAGGCAACAATAACTAATCTGTCTCCTGCATAAATCATAACGGTGGTACTTGGATAGCCTGATATTTTCTGAGGTGGAACACTCAACATTACTCGAGACCCCATCATGAAATGTCTTGAAAACGATCGGTGCACACATTCATGTCTCCAGTCAGTTGCTTTAGCACGAAATACCTGAAAAACTATTGACATTCCCATCAGCCTCAGCTGTACTTTCTGTCACGCTAATCGACAAATGATAACACGCTAAACTCAGATGTGAACGCTGCAAACATAAGAAGAATAGTGGATTACATTTCTGTCATGCTTCATCTTCGAGTGCTTACATTGAAGGGAGAAAAACACACCACTAATGTGCAGCACCTTCCTGAGTGATGCACTGCAGCCATTTTGCACTCACCACACATCAGCTTGAGGTTTACGGAGGAGAAAAATAGAGCCGCTTACACAGGGGGGATGATGAATTTTGCCAAGATGCCGGGGAACCCCCGACTCTTTGTGATCTTTAATGACCACAGTGAGCCAGAACCTCAGTTCAACATCTCATCCAAAGGCCAGTAAACATTGTATTAAATATGATATTAACATGTCTGTTGTTGTGTTTGACAGCTAGGCACACACATCACCACCACCAAGAATCACATCAGTGACTTTGTTATCCTCCATCTCTTCCTGTTTTTTCTCCATCAGGTGGGAGATCGCGTTATCGTGCTGAGCCTCAGCGGCATGTGGCAGGAAGTGGTCGTTGTGTCCGCTAACCGCACCTTCCCCATGCCCGAGCAGATGAGCTTTGAGGAAGGAGCTGCACTTTCCGTTAACTATGTCAGCGCCTACTTGATGCTGTTTGAGATGGCCAATGTGAGGCCGGGCAAGAGTGTTCTTATCCACATGGCAGCAGGTAAGACACAGACGGTGCTGAGAAACCTAATGCAGTGCAGTGTTGTTTTACTGCATCATTTCCCCCCAGTTAAATCCAAGTAAAACCAGCGATGTCTGACATACTGATGAGCAAACACACGTGTGGTGCCATGCCATATTTTCTTAAATGTGAAGATTTGCCACATTTCTCTGTTTTATATCATTTTAAATTGAATATATTTTAATTTAATGTGAAGGTGTCACTTTGGACTAATTGTATTTCTGGCATTACATAGGCCGAACTATTAAACATGATCCATCACCTCACACTAGATCAATGGTCTCAGCCATGTGGTACGGTTGGGCAGGTGGTCTGTCCCATGATTTAATCATGAAGTAGTACAAACATCTCTCCCGGTCTCCGGGGTTACCTGTGAGAGTCGTGCGAGTCACACAGCTCGTTCACTCAGGGTCACTAATCACTCCTCTGAATGCGGCCGCATTTCTGTGCAGAACAATCATCACTCGAAAAACCAGAGGTCATAGGTGAATTTGTAGTGTGTGTGTGTGTCTGTGTGTGATGGTCTCATAACAGCTTATTCATAAAATGGCATGCAGGATCGTTATCGGGCACGGTTGCTTTGGCAACACCTGACATTTCAAAAAAACGGGCTCCAACACTGTAACAAGCAATTAAGTCTCATTTGCTGTAGAGGAGTGTGTGTTCACGTGCTGAAATAACCAAGGTCCTTCCTGTGTCATGTTAACAACGTTAGGATGGAGATATCTTATTTATATGTTTATTTATTTAATGTCAGGGTCCTGGAATTGGAATTGAATGATTTGTTTTACATTGGTTCTTTTTGCATGTCAACTCAAATGACTTGTTTGCCCTGAGTCTGAGTCGCCATGTTTGTCATCGTTAGTTTGTGTCATTAAAGTCTGAGTTCAACATAAAAGGTGTCAAAGCTGCAGTAACTCATATAGCTCCGTGTTTGTCAAACCACTCTCCAAGAAGTCCAAGTGGTCACTTGGTCACTGTCAGCATCCACCATCACGGTCTAGTGCTCTTCTGCATGCCTCCCCCTCCCCCCTTTCTTCAGTGTTGAGTGGGCGGGTGGCCTGCGTGATTCAGCCACATGAGACCAGGGTGACGAAGAGGGCAGAAAGGATTACTGGTGAGCCAAGCACGCCCAGGCTGCCATGACCACAGAGAGCAGAAATCACTGTTGGCTATTTCAGCTGTTTGTTCTTCAGCCTTTCAAGGTTTCAAATAAAAATCACCACAGTGGAACGTAGTGCCACTACTGACTACTGACCATAATCCCATCGCTGTTAAATCTAGTTGAATCTATCATAAATGTATGGCTGTGTAACCCCTTAAACTCTATTTAGTTACTGTAAAATAATCTGACTGTCTGAGAGGACATACACTGTATATTCTGTATCCGCTTGTTGTAACACTAAAACCTGTTTACACAGTGTGAAATATACCCATGGAAGTGAAATATTGAAATATGAATTTTCATATTTTTTGTGCATCGTTTTTACCCAAATTTATTTGGACATAATTAATATCGTAAGAAAGCTGGGTGTCTCCTTTGCACTTTTGAAATTAGAAGTAGATGAGCATACCAGCTGCCACAAAATCCACAAATAATACACAATCATCACTATCAGGAGGAAAATAGACCCAATAATAAAATATAAAATACAGTTTGTTATAATAAATAATAAAATAACAAGATTTTATTCAAATCTGGCTGGATCTTTTGGTATTTTAGTTGCGACCTCTTCATAGCTTATTCCGTACAGCTCATTTTTGGTGAAGGTATTATGAGTGAAAAAATATGTTCAGTTAACTCTGGTATTTATCAGGTACTTAGTAAAGCAGGTATGAGTCATCCAGGAATTAGATTTAATGAGTGAGTGTATCAGAGATGCATCACACAGAGCTTAAACAGCTTTTCTGTGAAGAGTGAATCACCTGCCTCTATTCTAATTTCTTTTTGTGCCGCGGCTCTGCACGTCTACAGGTGGCGTGGGTATCGCTGCTACCCAGCTGTGTCAGACTGTGCAGGATGTTACTGTTTTTGGCACGGCATCAGCCTCCAAACACGAGACCATCGCTCAAGGCGGAGTAACTCACCTCATCGACTACCGCACCAAAGACTACGTGGCAGAAATCCGCAAAATCAGCCCGAAGGGTGAGAAAAAGCTCAAAACTTTAAAATCTTTGACCACAAAACACACAAATCCTCACCTTTTGTCCCTGGCTAGGAAAGTTCATACTCTCTGATTTCATGTTAATATTTCGGCGTCTTTTGTTTCTTGAATATCAAGCTGAAACGGAGACATAAACAGCTCCTTATCTTTATTTTTCTGTCTGTTTCTCTCTGCAGGAGTTGACATCGTCCTCGACCCACTTGGTGGTTCAGATTCCCAAAAAGGTTTTAGTCTGCTGAAACCTTTGGGCACACTTGTAGTCTATGGTAAGACATGTGGAAACAGAAAAAACATACATAATGTTTTTGTATTTTAGCTTTATTTTACTTGAGTACATTTTAGCCAATCATAATGACACTTTTTTGGACTTCAATGGTAATTAACAGAGATGGAAAGCCTGTACTGTACCAATATACAGATCTGAGGTACTTTTCTTTAGTATACTTCAATACTTCAAATATTGCGTTTTTTACTCAGCTACATTTATTTAACAAATTTAGCAACACGTTGCCCTCATTTAAATTTCATTTCATCGGTCTTCAAAATCTTCTCTGTATGTTTTTTAACCTTTTCTGTTCTATTGTTATTCTAGGTGCAACCAATAGTGTGACAGGTCCGAAGAAGAACCTGTTGGCCGTTGCAAAGACCTGGTACAACCAGCTCTCCCTCAACACACTGAAACTGATGCCGGCCAACAAGGCCATAAGCGGCTTCTACCTGGGCCACATCATTAACGAGGAGCTCGTGAGCAGGACTATGTTCAAGCTGCTGGAGCTCTACGGGCAGGGAAAGATCAAGCCCCACATTGACTCAAGCTACCACTTTGAGGAGGTTAGTTAGTTTGATCATGTTTTGAACTGAAAAGATGAAAGAGGTACTATTTTTACATGGCATACATGTTAGGCTGACACAGTATCTGCCTCTACTACTCTTTACTGTTCCTATCAATTAAAGGCATAACTGATCAGAACCATCTCAACATGTTGGGAATTAAACATATAGCTAAAAACAAAATAAATAAATAAATATATAGAGTCCATAAAAGTCCATTGTTTATATTCTTTATTAAACAAATGAGATATAATATTTTAATTGATCAACATGAGAGCGGTATTGATCTTCTCATTTAATCTTCGCCAAGATCCGCAGTGGGAGTAAAACAGGAGCTCCGCTGAAGCTTTCTGCGTCACAACCTCACAAAAACTGCTCCTGGTGTTTTTCTCCTTTCCATCTTTTATGCATGGTAGATGAGCAAACCTCTGCCTGCTCCCCCCCATCATATTAGATGGTACTTAAAGGCCTGTTGCTATGTGACGGCCTAAATTGTTGCCGTGGTATCCACTACTTACGGGGATGTCTTTGTTTTGAGTTTCTCTGGCTGGCTTCAAGGATAGACAGGAGTGTGATGCAATACAATCCTGGTGTTTGCAAGCAGGAAACAGACAATAGCTAAGGCAGGAAAAGATCAGAAGTGCAGATGACACATAGCATAGATAGTCATTGTTCTCATTTATCTTGAGTGTGAGTGTGTGCTCACGTAGTCACTGCAACACTAGCTCAATTAATATTGTCCTAGAGAGATGGTCTTTTAGCTTTTATTTATCAAGCAAAGATTTCTTCCGGGTTTCAGCACAGATTTTTTGGAGGGGTTTAAATGATAGATGCATAAGCTGTTTAAGGAGGACAAAATACTATTGTGCACATCCTCCTCTGTCTTTTCTCAGGTGGCGGATGCCATGAGGCGCATGCACGAACGCCAAAACATCGGGAAAATCATCCTTCTTCCCGAAGCTAAAAAGGAAGAAGAGAAGCCAAAGCCCGACCCCGAGCCCGTAGAAAATGTGGAAAAAACTGAAGCTGCCGTCAACGAGAAGAAAGAAGAGGCCACAGAGGAAGTTAAAGCAGAGAAAGATTGAGTAAGAGTGTTTATTTGAATGATTTTTTTTTCCCCCCAAGCACATTCTCAATGAGTTCCCTATTGTTCAAAAAAGGAAAGAAAAGAGGAGAAAAGCGAGATGCCATGAATTCTTTGACTTTTGGCAGAATTTCAAACGTTTATGAAGATTTTTGTTGTGCAATATGTCTAAAGTGTAGTGTCCATGTTGGAGATACTTCGTGTTTAAAATAGAAATTAACTGTATTCTGTCGGGGGAATAGTGTATTCTGATTACAGGTGAATGTTAAACTACAAATTGAAAGAGGGTCGTGTCGCCATGACAACAGCTCTAACATAATTTTATGCCGTTGTATGAAGAGATGGTGCAAAACTTATGAAAGTATGAGAAAAAGTAGAAGTGAGAAGTCACATCACATCAGTCATCACTGATGATTAACATTAGCCATCATGCATTGTAACCAACTTTAAACATGCTTCGTTATATTACAGCATGGAAGAGGAAATCTCCCTCATTAATTTCAGCTATTTGGGTTATTATTCATGAAAATATAGGACAAAAAGATTTAGAGACCATTCAAAGTGAGATATAAATGTTTAAGTTATTGAATAGTAATTTTGTCTTGTGTCAAAACAGAATTGTTTGATGTATTATATCAAATCTTTTAATTCATTTAGGAGCTGATGAAAGAGAGTTATTCTTAACTATGAGAATAAGAGCATAATATGAGAATGTATGAGAAAATTGGCTTCATACATATTGGCTCTGGTTTGTCTGTAAAAAATTCATTATAAAATTATTTTTAATCTGAAATTTTATCCCAAACTCAGCATCATACTTCAAATATGGCAAAGTCATGTGACTGTAATCAGAATACATTATTTATCTTTGGTAATCCCTGGGATCCTGTTACAGATTATTAATTTGATGGAGTAATGAGTAAGTGTAAATGTGCCTACCCAAACCTGTTTCTGTTAGTAGATATTAGTGTAGTGATCATTCGTCTAGTTTCTTTGTGACGCACTACTCCAAATCTTAAGTGTAATTACGAGATGAATGTGTGTTTTCACGTCTTCGCCTCCTCCTTTGATGAATGTTGTGAGACAAAAGCCCGGGTCAGTGTTGTGTTCTAGTTCTAAATGTTCTGTTTTTCTCTGATGTTTGTGCCAAATTTAAAGCCAGCTTCCACCACTGCCGTCAAAGCCAACTGTGAATAACAATTAGCGGGGACTTCCCTTGCCTTGGCACTCGTCACTCTGTGTCATGCTGAACTTGAGCTGACACCGTTTGGCGAGCCGTGTGAAGGCTGAATTTTTTATCCGTTTCATTGTTGTGATCCTTCTTTTTTTTTTTTATCCTTAGCTGCTTAAGTCTGACATTTACAGTCAAAGTGATTAGCGGCAAGTTTACAACCACAGTACATGTGTTACTCTTATATATACACACAGGGAGAAGGTTAAAAGGGAATGAAGGGGAAGATACTTTGTGTTTCTTTGCTCAGTACATATTCATGTTGAAGCTCTTATAGATGGATTATTAAGTTTCCATTTTCCTGCACAGTAATCACGTTTTTTTTTTTTTTTTCTATGGCTTGCATATCTGTTTCTTTGAAAGGCTGACCTTAAAAAAAGTGGAGTTTGGCCTCAGTTATTCAGATGTTTTGTCCAGCTGTGGGTGTAATTCAATGCTGTGACGCAGAAGACGCTACCGAAGCACAAGAGAACGAGTTTTCCCTCCATCCACACCAGAGCAGCTCCTCACATTCCTCTCCCCACCCTCTCAGTCCTGCTCTCTGTCTCTTCCCCGGAGCTGAACTCTCTCAAAACTCTCTCCGCCATACGTTGTTTTGATTTCTAAAAAAGTACTTGTGACAGAGTTTCACAGATAATGCTTCATGTTATTTACATTTGTGACTCTTTCCCCCCCCCCCCTCCATTTGGCCACTTGACATGTATTGTTAAGTTTGGCCAGGTTTCAATGTCCTAGTGTGAAGTAAGATCTGATGTGGATTTTTGAGTTTGGAGCTGGAGTCGTCTTATTGTTATTATGTGAAGTTCATCATGTTTAACTACTGAACCAAATGGTAGAGGAGTTTAACTAATGAGCATATTGAGTTTTGTTTTTTTTTTTATACATGAAGTGAGCAGATTGTTCTCCAGGTTGGTGAAGATAAAAGATGTTTTGACATATTTCACGTCTGGTTGCAGCCAGGGATGCCAAAATGTAACCTCACGCATGCAACCAGTGACATCTGGTGGTTAAAGAAAGACTGTGCCTTTTTAAAAATAAGTGATTCACTCTCCACTATGTTGCCTGTGGGCTGAAAGTCCCATAGCCTGCCTTGTCAGATGTAAAACGTTGTGAAATAAGCTGGTTTCTGGATGGAAAAAACGTCTTAATTACAACTAATCCAACTCAGTTTAATCAATGTTTTACACGAAACTCGAAATATGACATCGCATTTGTTCAGTGTGCTAAAACAAACACAAACTACATATTCTGTGTTATTAATATCAATCAGTTATAATAATGACCTGAGCCGATTCAACCACATTTTATCTCTGTCATGCTAAACGTGTACAATAACAGTGCATTTCATTTTGAAACATAATAAACAAGATTACGCCCACTCTGTGTGATGAAAGATTTCATGTGTTGCTGCATTCATGACGCCGATTAAAGAAAAAAAAAAAAATACAATGCTGCCTTTCATTTTATCATTTTTACGCACACGTGGCTGCTGTGCGGCACTAACCTGTCATTGCATACGTTCCCCTAAGTTTGTGGATTACTAAATTGATTCTTTAATGGTGAAAGGGTCATTAAGTTGATTATAAATGAAGCCATGAAAAGAAGCCACAGTAGTGGTAGTGCTCCTTCTTACGTGGTGGGAGTAGCAGCCTGTTGCTGAAGGAGCTAACATACTTCCTCTATACAGTCTAGGTCTAGTGGGCAATCCAGGACAGAGCTGGCCCTCTTGACCACTTTGTTGAGTCTTTTCCTGTCTCTTTCTGTGCTTCCCCCCTCCTCCCAGCAGACGACCGCATAGACTCACATTACCACTGTGTCATTGAAAGTTCCTGCGCACTCCAAAGGATGAACTCATATCCTACAAATCATATTATCACAGACAAAGATGTCAACAAAAAGAAATAAAACTTTGTGCAGATTATTGGAGGTTGTTTTTTTTTTTTTTTTAAATGTATACATATATATATACATACATAGCTTCTCTATTTCAGCTTCCTGTTCTGTCAAAGAAACCAAAACTTGTGAGGAAGATCCCATGACCACCTCATGGTTATGGATGACTGATGTTTCATTTTGATGATGACTGGTGACGGGCTCTTCAACTGTTGTTCCAGTCATCAGGCTTAAACAGTCATCCAAATGCTAAACTCACTTCTGTGGACACAGCTTGAGGATTGCTTTGTTAATCCTGGATGAGGTTATCTTGAAATAAAGGCGGAATGAGAAGCTGAGCTGAAACCATGATCGGCACTCAGTCGATGTGATTGCCGTTACATGAGGTAAGTGGATTGAGAAGTTCAATTTTATTGGTATCCTACATTCATACACAGTTTTCATGCTTCCACTGTTAAACAATTAGATATCACCAGTGAATGTGGTTAGACTACAAGTGATGCTGGTACAACTTTCATCTCAAAGACATGTCTCTGCCACAGTGTAACAGCTTGATCAAGTCAATCATTAGGAGGATAATATTGTTGCTACAGTATCAGCCTGAATTGTACTTTGAATACAAATCCACAAGATAATATATCCTGTACATTATGTCATAGTTACACGACTGAGGGAGGGGTGCAATGTCCACAGAGAGGAACAACAAAGACAGCTGGAATCATCTTGTTTGCAAAAATGAAGCATGAAATGAAAATGAAATGGAAAGTAACTTTAAGATATCTGCGACTCTTCAGTACTCTCCTAATGCTGCTTCTTCATACTGATTAATACTAATTTGCATCAGAAATTTGTGTAGTATTGACTGTTGACCATACTGTAAATATGTCATATTTTGTTGTGTTTTCTCGTATGTTAAATGTTGTGTTTCGACCCTTACAGCCATCATAGTTGACTACAGAAAATCATGCTTAGCAAAACAATTGACTTAATATTGTAATTACTCAAATTTAAATGAAATGTAAATCTGTGATGGTCACCTGGGTGCTGAAACAAGCCACCTGTGATGCCAAAGTGGCAAAGAAAAAAAAAATCATCCCAATTACAGTTGTCATAAACACTAAATGAAACTAAATTAGCCATAGAGACCAAAATTGTTGTTTGAGCCAGGCTGTAAACATTTCTGCTGTGAAGTTGGGCATCTTAATATGGGGACCTATGGAGACTGACTTGTTTTGTAGCCAGCCTCAAGTGAGAAGTGCAGTTCATTGCACTTCAGCATTGGCTTCAATTGACAGACACAGAGGTTACTGCTTGCTTTATACACAGTTCGCCAGTTTAGTTCAGTGGTTGGGCCCTGCCAAACATAAATCTGAGGGTTTCATGAGATGTTTAAGGTCGCAAAGGAGAAAATTTCTTCATTTACTTGACGTCTGACATCTGAAAGTTGTTTGAGGGACTGCACTCGCCAAACTATGCATATTTTTAAGACTTAATAATATTCAAACATGTAAGTTATATAAGAAATGATCTAAATGGAGGATGCCTGTGGATGTGCAAGGATCTGTGTCTTTGACGGCTAGTAAAACATCAATGAAGAGACTCTCTGGTGCTTTTAATTTGAAAGGTGAGGGCGGAAGTTGTGTGTTTACAGTGGCTTTAAATGGGAATACCCTCCGTGCTGCGGTGGGAGTCTCCTTTAAAAAATCTTGCCGCGTCACTGGGATGCGGTCGCCGGAGCCGGGCACCTCGCCTACCATCTCCGCTTGTATGCCCACCGCCGGTAGGCCTGATTTTCTGTCTTATCCTGCACCGGTTCTCTGTTTTCTGTCGTTTTTTCCTCTATGCATAATTGAACTGTTTCAAATCTATGCGGCTCGGACATGCAGCCGGTCAGCCTAATGACTCCTGACAGAGCCGCGCCAATGACTTTCAGTGGTAACCTCTCATACAGGAATAGCGCTCCGCGGTTAAAATTAGATAGCTTAGTGTGTAAATATGTCCTATTAATAATGTAGCTGCTGAGGGAGAGCAGGCGTACGCACGCTTGGCACAATGAGTCGGTGCAGCCAACCTGCAGGTTACAGGACGTTTCGATTACTTAGCGCCAAAGCAGCCGGTCTGATGTTATTATACTGTCAATGAGCTGACATTGTCGGAACAAAAACTCTATGTATGCACTGCATCATGTCCAGTCATGTCAAGCTTTAAAAACCTCTATATATATATAGATATACATGCACAAAATATATATAATACTACTACTGCTGTTTGTTTGTTTGTGGTAGGCCTATATTCTGCTTTTACTTTGGTTCAATCATTTAACATCAAGTTTAATTGTACATTATAAACGTGTAAACTCAATGGCCTCTGCTACAACAGATGCATGTGCAAGAGGCCAGTTAAATACTGGCCATGACTATTCTGGCACATGACCTTCTTAAATCATAATCTTAAACTCAGATCATGTGGTGCACGCTCCTTCTCTGTTCTTGTTACACTGCATTGTAGTACTCTGAATATAACTTTAAATATATGCTATTTTGTGCTTTAAAGCTGGTTTGTCTGTCATACAGTGTGTTGTCTAGTGGTGGATGAAGTAGTCAGGCCGTGATTTAGTGAAGTAAAGTGCAGACACAATGTAAAAAAACAATGAAAGTAAGAGTACGTATTCTGTAGAATATTATACCATTGTTTTGGTACTGTTAAAGCTGATTGTAAAGAGCATTTAAATGTTGCAGTTGGTGGAGGTGGGGTAAGTTTTAGCCTCTTTATACTGTGTAATCTGTGATAATTCATCTTATTTTATAGGGCAGTCATGGGTTTTGTACGTGCAGTCTTACCCAACCTCTAACCTACAAAGGCAAAGGAAGTGAAGTTGAGAAGCTTTTAGTTAGACTGTGGAACAGATATAAAAGGTGTAAAACATGAATCTTATGCTATTTCAGTCTGATAATAACCACACATGAAATATTAAAGGAAAAAACACAGAAAGCACAACAAAACATGTTCTTGTTTCTTCTTCCTTCTTCCATTTGAACTAGTAAGAAACTACATTTAACACAAATGAATAATGAAATACATTTAAATATATAATTTAAAGGTAGTTTAACCAAATGTGATCAGAGGACAAAGAGGAGATAGTTGCATTGTGATTGTAGATTTAGCTGCTGCCTTATTTATTTATTTATTTATTTATGCAGCATAGTTTTCTTTCACACAATCATTTTTACAGCTGTCAAATCAACCTTGTAAGTATATAAATAGCATGATACATTGAAAGCAGAATTTACTTTTCTACCCTCTGTCCACCGCTGTATTCATTCCACTTATGGTAAAGGTATGCCGTAACGTTCTTTACTCAAGTTACCACATGCCAGCAACAGGGAAAGCCTTGTGCTGCAAATGTATCTGCTATGTAAATTGGCTCTAGTCTGAGATCTGGTATGTATAAATAAATGCCTGAGTGAGTTTTTTTCCCTCCCAACCCGAAAGGCATGAAGGAATGTCTGAATGTAAAACTGTGTTAAGTATATAACATATAATCTGATAAGAGTAGGCGGCTCTGGCTATTTGCTGGCTATCAGTGGTTGCTGCAGTGATTTGAACAAAAATAGTTCCAACCACAAGGTTGTTGTTTTTTTTCTTCCGTGAAGTGTGAGGAACATCCTGTGTTTGTCTTGTTTAATTTGTACTCTCCTCCCTTCCTTTTTCTCTTGTAAACAGAACTTTCCCCGACAGCTTATAGCATAATTAAGAGTATTTATACAATTTAACGTTTCCTCAGGCCTGTGTGGGTCGGTGCTGCAGTTTAATTGAACCCCGGACACGGTGTGATGTCAAACTCGAATGCTGCCATTGACATTTTATTTTCAGAGTAGAATAAGTGCTCCTCAAACCTGACAATGATTTTTATCCCCTTTTCTTAGAGAGGGACCACTCGCCATTTCCCCCACACACTAAAGATGACAGCTCTGCCAAACCAAACCCATGCGGCGCCGCAGCAACAGCGCTTTCTGGTGTTGTTCGACTTTGATGAAACCATCATCAATGAGAGCAGCGATGACGCTGTGGTGCGTGCTCTGCCGGGCCAACAGCTTCCCGACTGGCTGAAGAACAGCTACAGGGAGGGGCACTACAACGAGCACATGCAGAAGGTGTTGGTTTATATGGCAGAGCAGGGCGTGTCTAAGGACTCCATCCACTCTGCGGTGGAGAAGATCCCCCCATCACCTGGCCTCCTGAACCTCTTCCAGTATCTGCAGAGCCATCAGCAGGAATTTGAGCTAGCAGTGGTGTCCGACGCCAATATGTACTTCATCGAGACGTGGCTGGAGCATGCTGGCGTGCGTCACCTTTTCAGGAAGATCTTCACAAACCCGGGCAGTTTTGATGCCTCTGGTCGGCTTGTGCTGCTTCCTTTCCACTCCCACTCCTGCTCCTGTTGTCCTGACAACATGTGCAAGCAGGTGATCCTTCGGGAGTATCTGGCGGGCCGACAAAAGGATCGCGGCGGTGCTCCCTTCCAGAGGGTGTTCTATATCGGAGATGGGGCCAATGATATCTGTCCCTCTCTGGCACTGGGACCCCGGGACACAGCCTTCCCAAGGAGGGACTTCCCCATGCACAGGCTGCTGATGAAAATGCAGCAGTCCCAGGGAGCCACGTTCAAGGCAAACATAGTTCCTTGGGTTAGTGGCGAGGACATAGTGGACTGTCTGAAGAAAATAATGAAGGAGAGATGAGAACAGTGTGTGTGTGTGTTTCTGTGTGAACAAGAGAGTGAATGAGAGGGGCAAATATAGCAGAAGTGCTCCAACCTTAATCCTGGTGAGCAGCAGGATGAGCATGATTTTACCCGAGTCACACTTGATACAACCTGTAAAGATGTAGCCAGATAGACTGCATCTGTTTGAATCACCCACCTGTTTTAAGTGAATAGTTTTTAGAAATATGCGTAGTTAGATTAAAAAAATGTAACGTCTGTACAGTAAATAAGCAGCTGGAGCCAGCAACAACTTAGCTTAGCTTAGCATAAAGGCTGGAAACAGGGGGAAACAGTTAGCATGGCTCTATACAACTGTAACAAAATCCATCTTAATAATGGATTAAGATTAACGTGGTGGACTAATTTCTAAATGGTACATAACCCATCACAAAACAGCGAACTCTTGTTTTAACAGTTGTAAGGATTAAACAGATTAGATATAATATGTTAATTAGTGAGTTTAGAGGTGCTGAAAGGCAGATTTGAACAGAGCCAGACCAGCTCTGCTTCCAGTCTTTATGCTAAGCTATAAGATAACCAGCAGCATTTTAACTGTACGGACGATCTTAATGAATAAGTTTGTACACAGTGTAAGAACTTCAGTCCCTTTGGAATGCAAACAAATAAGCTCACTGGTCAAGATTATCATGATCAGTAATGGACATATGCAGTATTGACTGATGCACTCTGATCAAAATGCTGAAGATCTTAACCAAAGTTGTGTTTAGCGTTCTCCAGCATGAACTAAATCCAATGCAGCCAGCTCGTTTAATGCAGCATCCCTCATAATATGAATGTCATTTACCCAACATTTGATTATCTCAGTGTATCTGACATTTCTGAACAATCTTAGCTGCGAAACTTTGGGTCGACAGAGATTTCAGTGATGGAGAGCAACAGTTTCAAACCATTCTTAGAGGTCTGCGCAGACAGACTTCTTTTTAAAACATTTAACACTGCATTAAAGGCTTTGACGATGGAGACATAAGTAGGATCAGGTGTAGCCGCTACCTGGAACAAAAGACCACATATGTCGTATCAGGTGGAGACAAGAACGGCATGGAGCAGAGATAAAGTGACAGTACCCGTGCTCTCTCCACCACTGATTACTGATACCTAATCTAGGGCTTGATTATACAATGGTAATCTACACCAGCATGAGATCCAAAGGGAACGTTGTAGCCATACGCCTGCACTTTGGCCCAACATTACACCCTGTGACTCTGAAACAATGAAAAGGCATAAGGCGTAAGGCAACGTATCAATCAAAGATTTTAATTTCTTTGTGTAGTCATTAGCTAGCACTGTGCTTGTACCCTATTAAAACAAACAGTGAATATTAGTATTGATAAAAGGATATCTGTTTAGGTTGGGGACGACTTATATTCTCTAAAAAGTCCAATGTAATGTTTGAATGTATTCCCAGTAAACTGCAGTATTGTGAATGAATGATGATGAAGGTTTTAGCCTCTTTAGTACACTGTATTTGCATAATTAACCCAACGTGTAACCTCATTTTGCCTCACTAAGTTCACGACAGGGACTACAAAATGTATTTTAAACTATCAATAAGGAGCATGTGTATGGATAGAGATGATTCACAGGGACATTAATATTCTGTTTAAATTCAGGAAATTGTGAAATGTGTCTTGTTCAGTCTTGTAAGTGAAAACTTTTTGTTTTACCATCCGATAAGCTGCCTAAGTTGTAACACTGATGGGGCATGTATACTGTACATTTGTTGACTTTTGCAGGCTATTTAAGGTGTCCATGTTAGTATATACACTCACAGAAGCTGGCCCTGTCTGGCAACCAGAGGCAGTAAGAATAACTGAGTGTATATTTGCATTAATTTTGTATTTTAAAGATGTAAATCATTTCATTCATATCTATATACTGTGAATCTTGTTCAAGCCATTACAGTAAATACTAAGAAAGTTTGGGTGATGAACAAAAGCAATTAATTGATGAAACACTTCTGGCCTTAAAAGAAAACAACAACATTATGTTGTAGAAGTGCTGGAAATGTCCTTTAAGCAGTGTTTTAGTTTCTCAGGGAGTAGAGAAGAAAGTGTTAACAGGCAAACATAATACGATATGTTTATAAAGATACGTTTATCTGCAGATTTGCTGCTCTAAGAACAAAATGTTCATTTGTGATTTGAAGAGTGCAGTGTTCGTGAGATGTAATCGATGCAGCTGGAGTTTGAGCCTGAAAATCTTTGAGATAAAAACCTAATCTGTGAATTCTTTGTGATTTGGAGACTAAAGTTCTGTGACCTTTACTCCTTCTGACGCGAGAGATAAGGGTATTTTAATTTGCGTTAACGCAAGAAGAACTTGACATTTTCAGGGATGTGAAATAACCCGAGATCACCAAAATAAAGTGTTTTAATGAAACCTTAAAATTGTATTATGGTTTTACAATAACCAAATAAAATGATGTGTTGTTAGGACGCTACTTTATTTTTTAATTTTTTTGTGGTTGGCTATAACTTGGGTGTGTCTATGTGTGTGTGTGTTTTTAATCAAAAACCCAATTATGTGTGTAATGCATCAGTGTAACAGGAATATAAAGCCATTATCTGATTAATCTGCTTCTGTTGTGTGTTTCACAGCCGTGACTACAAGGATCAAGTAAGATTGTCATAATTTATCAGCTGGCTTTGTAGGATTGATGAAAACGTGCCTCGAGGTTCATTTAGTAGCTGTTCTGGAGCTTTTGATTGTAACACATGATCTGCACCAGTTTTAGTTTTCACAGTCGTGCTAAATGTCTTTAAGGACTTTATATTCTTACATTTCCATATTTTATACATTTATAAATAGAATTTAGAGCTGAAATTAGCAGATTAGTCATCATCGTCACAAAAACGCCCAACAAAAAAATCCTGTTGGCTAGTTCTGTTTGTTTTATGTCATTGTTTGGGCATTTGAATGTCACCTCGGACTCAAACTTGGATTTTTCGCATTTTTTTGACATTTTATAGCCAAAATGATTCATTGCTTTGAATTGAGCAGATCGTATGATGTCATCAAAAGATCCAATCCACGTATGTGACATAAAGTTGAGATTGTTTTGCCTGCAGCTGTTTCCCAAGTCACAAGCGTAGACGCAAGAAACACAATATAATCTTGAAAATGGTGTCGGATTTGTCAGAGGTTAAAGGCGGATTACATCATATAAAGCTTCTTACAGACAGCACAATAACGTTTCAGTAGAAAAAGCCCTCCCTAAAGCTGAGTAGTACTGGTTTACACAGGTTTTAACTTAACCTAAGTCAAAGTCAAAGACATTATAGGAGAATGTAGGAGTTCTTTAGGGGAAGGAAAAAAGAGAAGAAGAAGCTTCACATGACCTGCTGTGTCCTCTCAAAGTAGTGATTCAGCAGCAGAGAAAGGAGGGCACAAGAGACCCGGAGTGAGAGGAGTCATCCAAACTACTTTCTCAACTTGCAGGCCTTCAGACAGCCAAAGGACAAAGTGAAGACAGAAGGGTGAAGAGGAGAGGAAAGTGGAGGTCAGTGGAAAGAGAGGAAAGATGGACAGCAGCACTGAGCTGTGATGAGATGTGACGATATTAAAGATGAGATGAATCGTTCGTGCCATCACCACGACCACAATAGTGACCTCCAGTGGATGGAGAGGGGTGGGTGTAGAAAGAGGGCATGTGGCTACACTAAGAGGGAACTCCACTGACTTCATACATCAAAGCCTATAGCAGCATATGTAAAAGTCTGAAGAAATGTTGGATTGGTCAGGCAAATACAAATCTCTCACAGAAGTGTTGCTGGTAGAGAGTTTTAGTATACTCCAAGAATGTGTGGAATAATAATTATGATATTTCTGGTTCCCTAAATCTGATACATTTCCATTGATTACAACTTTAAAAAAATCAACTTTAAAGGCACAGTGTGTAAGATTTAGCCAGCTCTATTTACAGAATCTGACAGAAATTAAATATAAGATGCATAACTATATTATTACTATACTATATATTAGTGTATAATCACCTGATTGTTATGTTTTTGTTGCCTTAGAATGAGACTTTTATATCTATCCTCGACGCCATGTGTCCTCTTCCACCGAACCAGCATGTGACACTGGCTATAGATAGGACTTGCATTTTTCACACGTTGCATTGCACCATAGTTCTTCCTACATGCTAGGAAAGAGAGTTGCAACCAGCAACTACACCACTAGATGCCAGTAAATCCTGCATTTTATAGCACCTATAAAATTACAATACAATTAAATAAAATCAAGTGAAATAAAGTAAAATGTAATAGTTTGACCTCAGGCTTCTAAAAATACTTTGAAATTATTAGATTTTTGCCCACACTAAGGTCATAACACATGGACAAGAGGTTGTAGGTTGGTTTGTTTTAATAGGTGACAGGCCAAAAAGGTTGTAAACCACTCGTTTACATCATGTGCTGAACTTCTCTGCACATCTTCTGACCATAAGATGGCGCCAAGTCAACATATCTCTACCAAAACTGCTTTGGAGTGTCCTTTGCATTAACAGTCAGTTAGAATACACTTAACAATATATCAAGCTAACAGGGGGGGGGGGGGGGGGGATTGTGTTGGAGCACGTGGCAACAACAGCATCAGACGAGTCCTTTGGGATAAACAGTAGAGCTGATGTGAACTCATGAAGCAGCTCTATGATAGGAAAGGCTGAAGGCTAGTGGTGACAGAGATGATACGTGGTGTTTGTGTGGTTGCTCCGTGTCATCGTGTGAGTTTGAGATACTGCTGAAGTTAGCCAAATACTTAGTTGTTGTTGGTCTTACTTACTATTTTGTATCCATAACCTTGTTCCTGCGTTTAACCCCTGTTTTTTTAATCGACTCCTCTGCACTGCCCTTCTTCCCTTTCTAGTTTGACTTCTGTCAGAT
This sequence comes from Protonibea diacanthus, assembly GCA_028641955.1. Lineage (NCBI taxonomy): Eukaryota > Metazoa > Chordata > Actinopteri > Sciaenidae > Protonibea > Protonibea diacanthus. The sequence goes on along the minus strand of CM053996.1, from coordinate 14,888,425 downwards.
CAGATGTGTCTATCTTTGCAGCCAATCTCTCCAACATTGTTCTCTCTCCACATCTGATTCCTTGTCTCTGATTTATTCTGTCACGATCCTCCCCCAGGGCTGATTTCATGTCATTGTTGTTGTCTACTATCATATTTTCTGTTGTCAGTCCAGAACCCCATCACCGGCAAAAAAAAACCCTTGACTTGTAGCCCACAATTATGTTGTTTTTATGATTTATCTATCACTCTTTGGGAAAACCTCTTTGTTAGCTGCTGTTAGCTTTTTGCAGCTCTCAGCTCAATTGATCCTCCCAGAATCGATCCTTTAATTTAGGTCATATTGAGGCTGACATTGTTAGGGGAAGAGTACGTGTTGTGTCTATTATGATTAAATTGGCAAAAGATAACTTGCTGTCCGACCCAATTTTCAATTACCTCCAGAGGTAAGTGAATGGATACGAAACCCAATTAACATCAATCTGTGGAGAATGATGACAAATCGTATTTTAGGATCTCAAACTCGTCAATGACAGCCTCGCCGCCTCCTGTTGTACCTCCCTTCCAATATCCACATACAAGCTGATACAGCCCTTATTCCCCCACCAATAACAGAAGACACTCAACTGTTAAAATGCTTTGAACTGGCAAGGCTATCCGATGATTGCTTTTATTGATACCCCTCATTGATTTTTCTCCATTCAATTACTCCTTCAGAGGTGAAACATAACTCAGTTAAGGGACTTGAGCCTTGTAAGGAGGTCTCTCCGAATTAGGATGTGGACTTCCTATGCCAAAGCGCTATCAGGCTGATTAGGATTGTAAGTGTTTCCACTGCTCTGTGTTTGATTCTTCTGCTGATAGTTTAAGAATACAATGCCAGCCAAAAGTCAAGCTAATAGCTTTGAGCAATGGCAGAAACAGTCAGTTAGCTACAAATGGAGTTGGAAAGGAGCGTGGGCCTGCCTGAGCTGACGTTTGTCTATGTCCTTGAGATAAACGGTGGTGATAAAACTAAAGATTCTTACGCTTGTAGCTCATCGGGCACAGAAAAAAAAAAACAATGTCTGAATTGTATTGGTATGTCCTTGAGCATGGCAATGTGAGGAGCATTTATGTATTCATGAGTTATCTGCTGAGGCAGTGGAGGTGTAGAGGAAAATGAGCAGAGGCCGTGCAGTGTGTGATACAAAAAATTACTTTATTTTGCACAGCAGACAAAATAAAACATGCAGTTGAAATTGATTAGAACCAAACGTTTTTGGCAAAAGTTAGTCTGTGATCTTATTAAAGGGCCAATCCAACAATTCAAAATGCCACTGACATAAAGATACAGAACTTCTGAGAGAGATTTTAAAAATAAATGTCAAAAAATGATGCAATGGAGGGCAAGAAATCCTGACTTTTAAGTTACTAACCTTGCTCCATTTCCGGCGTTGTCTTCTGGTTGCCATTGCCGGCAAGAAATACTTGCCTACCACACCCTCACCATACCTAACCCTAACACTTTAAAAGGTTGGGAGCACACAGTCACAATCACAAGTCTGGAAAACACCACATGAACCACAGAAATGCGATTAAAAAGATTTTTATTGCAAAGTTAAATTCTGCATTCTCTAGCTAAATACTAACTTAGCACTAACGTAGCAGCAGCAGCAGTGAAAGTTTTACACGAGCTGATGCTAACACATCAGTATGGTGATGTTAATGCAAAGATGATAATAGCATTTGGAATAATGAGCCAATGTTGCTGAACACTGGACTGTACAATAGTGTATTGTAAGGGTGAGATGAAGAGCAATTAAACACTCAAATACTCGTCTTGGTCTGTTATTTTAAAGGATTATTTATTGCTTACAAGCAGGATCCATATACGTATGAGACTGAAGAGATATTGGTTATATTGCTGTTTGAATATGTGACGTTACAAACAGGTGTTCATCGACAAGATCAAGCCACGGCAGATGTAGCTAATGCTAACCAAATGTGGCTCCTCTGGATTGTCACGAAAACACACACAAAGCACAAAAACTGACATGTTCTGATCAGTCACCATGATTATTATATACATGATTATATATTATTATAAATATGACCAGTTGATGCCAGTGCCATGCGGTAGAAGTAATCAGTTTAGCTCTGCTACATTAGTAGGCCTGCTTGATGCTAAAATGGAGGTGGAAGGTGATCAGAGGCTGCAGATCTCAACCACACAAGACAAGATAGAAGACAAAATAATCAGATAATAAGACTCTTTGTCAGTAGTATTGGTCAAAAAACACTTGGTTTTATATTATACCTACACCTATACATTCTATATCCTACAGTGTAACTACATAGCATCTTTCATTAGCGCCCTAGTGCCTATTAACTGCCCTCATCTTGTAAACTTCACACGCTCAGACTATACACAAGCCGTTCATGTCATCGCGGTCATTTTCTAGCTTCTACAGATGACATTAAACAGCTGTTTTTACAGGCCAAGCAGTGTTCTCCATGAAGAGTAAACTGACCTTTATGTGCAAAATTCATGAAGTGCCCCCTTAAAGGCCATTTGTCGAGGACTTAGATAGCAGAGGGTAAACTCTCAGTGAAAAAACAAAGTTTATGGATGCATGATTTGTATCCAAAACCTGATGGAAGAAGATGAAACAAACTGTCGGTGTCTGTTCAGTCTCAGACTCCATCTAAAGACAACAGTGTGGTAAATATATGTGTTGTCTGACAACTTTGTCTTTGCCCTTCTCATAAAACTTTGACTCATGAGCAGATCTTTGTGCTACCAGAACGAGAAGCAAGCGGAGGTTGTTTGCAAATAACGCTTATTGTTACATAAAAAAACAGACGTATAGACATGATCAGCAACACATTTTTGGCATGCTCCACTGCAGGAACCTAAATGTAAGATGATTTAAAGACAAAATCCTCATTTGTCACAAGATAATCTTCAGCGTGTCCTCGATGAGAGACAGATAAGGATGAAGGAAGTAACCTTGGAAAATATGTGACTACACAATAATGGACTGTGTCTGTGCAATGTTTCCACATAGTACTAGTAGAACTGGTATTTCCAACACGGTTAAGGCATTCAAAGGCAGATACAAAAGGTATATGGACAGGGATGTAGTGAGAAACAACCAGAAATAATAAAATAAATTATGTTTCTCAATGTCCTCATAATTTATATGAACTGGAGACAGTTATGGACAGAAAACAGAGGAGGTAAAGCAGCTTTTTGATGCTTGAATTACTCTGTCTCCCTCTCTTTCACACACACACACACACACACACACATACAAGCCCCTCCTTGACCCAACCCGTTTGTCTTCCTCAGCTCAGCCTCATGCTCAGTCTCCCAAACCAAGTCAATTTAACACTCAAATTAATGAGAACTTAACTTAGCTTACAACTTTGCATGCATTTTTATGAGCTGAACTTGAATACCGTGCTTCATGTTGTTCATTTCGGAGAGGCTGAGGAGGAGGAAGATGATGATGAAGCGTTGATTTGTGAGCCGTGATCCAGCTGCGCAGGAGCGAGCGGCGCCAAGTGTGCGTCCGAGGGAAGGTGAGGATGCTGCGGGGGTGAGCCCACACAGAGGTAGGCAAACGTGCTGGACCCATGGCGCTAATAAAAGTAGGTCTGTAACATGGCAAGTGTTACTTAAGAAGTATTATTAACATATTTTTGTCAAGATTCAACCAAAAAAAAAACTGCGAACTTTCTGACAGTTTTTCCCACTTTCACCTGAAAATGTGGCTTAACGTTGCTAATGCTAGTGTCCGGAGATGTGCAGGTGTGTTTTTAAACCTCCAAGTAATTAAATTAACTATCAGTTATATTTTTTTATCAGTTAATTAGTCCTTAAAATATCACACAGTTAACTAGAGCACAGCTCAAATAGCTTGTTTGTCTGAAACCCAAAGATATTCATAAAGCTAATGTAGCTAAGATATTAATGATATTAAAACAAAGAGAAGCAGCAAATACTATTATTATTTTTATATTAATATATTTCTAAAAGTGGAACCAGAAAACTTTTGACCTAAAGTATCTAAATCTATTATTTAAATGGCTTATGATCAATTTTCTGTCCAGTTGTTTGATCGACTATTCATTGCAGTACCTGTGTGATCCCTAAGAAAAGAAGAAATACATGTGAATTATTTATTTATCATTTATCGAGTTTACCCTGTCAGTTCCCCAACAATGAAACATCTATGTTCATATACAGTGACTATCAGCTGGTTAAAGTTAGATCATCTACAGAAAAACATTTAATCTCACATTTACTACTGTAGTTCTCTTGTTAAATGTAAAAACTGTGATGAATTAGATGTTTTCCGGTGTGTCTCTTTTCACTTTGCAGGCACATGGGGTTTGAAATATCTCTGAACTCGGGCCGGGAAGACGAGAGGGATCGAAAGGATAAAGCAAAAAGAGGTAATTTAAGGTCGTGAGACTCTGTGCTGTAAGCACACTAAGATTTAGATTGTGCCATAATTTTTTATTGTTGTTGTTAGTAGAGAATAGAAGAATCAGTGCTGGTTGTTGTGCAATAATATAAATAAAAAGATTTAGCTATTTTTGAATGTCACTTGTTTATGATAAACATAAGAACTAATAATATTAATATAAATATTTAGAAATAATAATTTAAAAAGAACATTTTTCAGAGGAGGGACAATGATTGTGTTTATTTTCATGTAAAATAACGTGACGAAATGTGAAGGTAAGACGAAGCTTATCACTTAAAATCAAATTTTAAATTCAAGACCTGATAGGATGACTAACCTTGTGCAGTTCACATGCTAATGCCGGGTTGTTCCCAGCTGTTTTCAGCTGTATGATTGATTACTTATGTAAGCGTAGTATACTTGAATTGGCTTCTTCTTCGGCGTGACACGTTAGCTCCAGAGGCTTGTGTCTGGATCACGTTATGCTGTGCATCTTCTGTGTGCGGTTTGACATCTTTGAGTAGACCCCGTGGGCTCCGTGTCGTGTCGAGGCATACAGTAATGGAAAGTGCTGAATCTAAAGTTTGCATAATTACAGTTGCAGTTCTTTGTTGTAACATTTCCAGAGGACAGATTGTGTTTAAGTAAGTTTGCAGAGACCTGCAGTACTACAGTAATGGTGTAATGAAAGCTTATTCATGAAAAGCATGTTGTCTATGTTTTGTTTGCTCTGATTCACGTATAGGAAGTCTGTTTGGAGGGCAACACCCAGACATGGTATACGATGTACGTCTAAAGGTCTACGTTTTTTTATATTCATGCCCAGATCAGCAACTACTTTTCCATATCTACCTTTGCCTCCATGACACGGCAGGTGCATTTAAGACCATGTGGTCGCAGCGTTAAGTCCAACCAGGAACGTTTTCCGTCAGCTTTCCAGTCTGTAGTACAGTATGTCTGGAATCAAGAGAAAAAGGCCCCCAAAATGTACTTAAAAAAAAAAAAGGAAATGCAGCGTCAGCAAACTACAAACTTTTTACAGTCGCCTTTAAATTTAATAGTGGGGCGAGTGTTTCATACTTAAAAGATAGATCTTGGGTGAAGCATCACTTTAACTGCTTTGAAAGAAACCACAAACCTTCACGTTCACAGCTTGAAGCTTTCTCAGACAGGCGTGTGGGAGGCTGCCTGCTCTTTAAAGTTGCGGTCCTCGAATAGTTTTTTTACTGGCACCATAGGAAACTGGAGGCTGTTGGTCTGGAGCTGGGAGACATCTGGGGTAAATACTCGGTATCACCTTCAGACGTTCGATGTGGCACTGCTATTAACTTGGACTGTGAAGCTGTTGATACATTTTCAGGCTAGGCTGTTTGTTTTTTTTCCATGCTAACATTCCTGTCTGTCACGGAGCCTCGGAGTTGAATAGAAGAGGTTAATTTGCAGTTTTACATGAAGACATATCTGTGCAGCTTATTTTCTAGTCCACTCACTGCAGCAGTGCATGGTTTCACATAGGGACGTGTACGTGATAAACTTAAAGTTTATCATTTAAACACATGTTTATCTTAATATACCATTCATTCATGTCTGTGTTGGAAGGGTGAGGCTCTGTAAGTATGATAAAGTAACTTAAACAACTGGACCCTTCCTGTTGGAGTCTAAAATTCTATCACTATGATCCATAAAATGTTGAAAATAAAATTTAGACTGTAAAAACAATGCAGCTAGTAGAAATCACATAACCTCAATGCCGACAGAGCGTCTCATCATTGTCGTCTCAGCAACTAGTTGTCTAGTTGACAAGCAAAAATAGAGACAAGGTTTTTATTTTTGAGTCAGTATTTTCATTCAAGCTGATCAATTCAGTCTGATTGTGACTATGATTTTATGGTTTGCAATCAAATTAGTTTTTCTCTCTAGCAGCAGTCTGAAGTTTCTTGACATCTGCGAGACTTGTGTTTGGGTTTGTGTTCGACGTGTTTGGGTGGCGATAGCTGCGCTACCGGGCTTCCAAATGGTACATTACACAACGCGGCCAGATGTGCAGTTTTAAAGGGCATGCGACTCTTAATGAGACTGTTAGGCTGAGTGAGACACGAGGAAGCGTGCAAACAGCAGATGGACCTGGTTTCATAGGAGTTTTTTGATAAAGCGTCACACTGGCTCAGTACGACAGTGTGTCAGTGTGTCTGTTAGTCAGTGGAAGACTTGCGAGTATATCTTTTTGATTTAAAGGAGCGGTGTATAGGATTTAATGACATCTAGCGGCGTAACGCTGTCATCTCGTCCTCGCCTTCCGAGCTTGTGACCAAGAATAGCACAGAAAACGTAAAAGGCCCTATCTAGAGTTAGTTTGACCAATTATGGGGTAGTGTAGAAACATTGTGGTTCAGTTTTCATCTTGCCAAACAGTATGAGAACATAATTGACTTCATACAGTGACAGTCCCAGAACAACCTCAAGGCTGTTCCCTCCTCACGTGACCTTGTTTGCCTCCGTCCTTGTCGCCTGTTGGTAGATGGATGTCAAGCGCATCTTATTATAAGCAACCATGCAGAAGCCTTGATTGTTGGATTATACACTATCCTAAGAAAGCCTCCGAACTCGTACACACACACACACATCACACTTGCAGACACAGCCTGTCCCACAGAAGTCTGAACGTCTTAGATTTTTTCTTGCATGAGTGACTGCAGTGTAAGGTTTGGGCAGATGGATGTCTGCAGGTTAGACAGAGTTCTTTCAGGGTTAGGTACAGTTACGCAGTGGTCTGGTTCAACAGTCAACAGAGTGATTTAATTCTTTCATCTTTTCAGACATTTGTGTGTGTGTGTGTGTGTGTGTGTGTGCAGCCTCCAAGCATCTCTTTACCCGAGCTTGGTGTGGCTAATTACAGCTCAAAGAGACGCGTTAGCACGGAGCTGAGCTATATTTAAAGCTGACAATAGTCTATAGATTAATGTTCCTATTGTGCTGTAAATGTGGAAACCAACATATGCAGGATGGAAGTAAAACATTTAAATTGAATTTCCCTCGTTGTCATTTCATTTATATGTGTGTTTATAGAAGCTTCCACACTTATGTCATAGGAGGGTAATGTTAAGAGGCTGCCATACATCATGAGCAACTTAAAAAAGTGAAACAAATCAAGGAGGGCGTTACAGTAATCAAGATCAAAATTAATTTTTAGTTCAGTTCAGTTTTCTCATGGCACTTTCCACATAGAGAAGGTCTACACTGCACTCTTTATAACATTATTTACAGAGACAGAGAACTATTCCCACCATGAGCAAGCACTTGGTGATGATTGGCGAGGAAAAGCTTCCTTTAAGAGGCTGAAAAGTGAATTTCATATTCAACAGCTGATAAAAACCTGATAGTACAGGCTTTATAGTTTTAATATACTAAAGCAATAATGTAACAAACTGTAGAATAGTTTTGATTTGAAAAAACAAAACATTAACTGTAATATATTAGCCCTCCTCATACCCTGTGTAGATATATTAATTTAGTGGTATTTAAAAATATTATGATTATAATTAATACAGTCAGGACTCATTTATTCTCTTCAGGGGTTCAGTTTATTTGAAATTTGAAAGATTGGATGGATGATCTGGATGGTCAGAGAAAGTAAAACGCCTATCAGAGACTTTCCTTTTAACAATAGCAATTATGGTTACAGATTCCATCGTTGTCATTACTCTTCCCTGTGTGCACTAATGCCAAGGATGTGTTTAGACATGAGTTGTAAGGCACATCTATTAAAAGAATCAAGGATGAACATGGTGTTATTGTGGAGAAATGCACTATTTGATAACCGTGTATACTGTAGGAAAGACTGAGTGCTCGGAGCTAAAATACTGCAAGAGTGTGGGGTGTGTGTTCGTGGCATTGAATCTTTTTGATTTATGCTGTGTGCGTGTGTTTAAAAGAGAGACAAATTGAAAGAGACACACCAAAAGACGGGTTAATAAATAGTTCATGCTTGTTTTTTCTCCCCACATATCAAATACTGTCAAGAGGGAAGAGGGAGTTTCTGTGATTTCTTCTATCAAGTTCTGGGCAGATATTTTGTCTTTAAATGGCAAAAATATTTTACTTTTAATGTGGATGCTTTTCTTATGCTGTAACAGAGGTTAATCATTTCTGCTTTCTCCACAGGGGAGTAACAGAGGGTGTATGTTGCCTCTTGCTGTAGCTCCTCCGCCACTACCATGAGTTGGAGTTTCCTGACCCGTCTGCTGGAAGAAATCCACAACCACTCTACGTTTGTGGGCAAGATCTGGCTCACTGTGCTCATTGTTTTCCGCATCGTGCTGACGGCCGTGGGAGGCGAGTCCATCTACTACGATGAGCAGAGCAAGTTTGTCTGCAACTCAGGCCAGCCGGGCTGCGAGAACGTCTGCTACGACGCCTTCGCTCCACTCTCTCACGTCCGCTTCTGGGTTTTCCAAATCATCCTGGTGGCAACACCTTCGCTCATGTACCTGGGCTACGCTGTCAACAAAATTGCCCATGCGGAGGACCAGGCGGAGAGCGCGGGAGTGAGGGGATTTTCACGGAGGAAACCCAAGAAGCACTATCTCGCAGGCAGAAAGCAGCACAGGGGGATCGAAGAGGCTGAGGACAACCAAGAGGAAGACCCAATGATCTATGAAATGGCTGAGGTGGAGAGTGATGGTGGTGGAGCTGCGAGAGGAAACAGTGGTGATGGAAAAGCAAAGGTCAAGGTGCGCCATGATGGGCGCCAGCGTATCAGAGAGGATGGACTCATGAGGATTTACGTCCTTCAGCTGTTGGCCCGCACCTTGCTGGAGGTGGCTTTCTTGTGTGGGCAGTATCTCCTGTATGGGTTCGCTGTGCCGGCTACCTATGTATGCTCCGACCTGCCCTGCCCTCACAGCGTGGACTGCTTTGTGTCAAGGCCCACTGAGAAAACTATCTTCCTCCTCATCATGTACACGGTCTCCCTGCTTTGTCTGGCACTCAATATATGGGAGATGCTTCACCTGGGCATAGGTACCATCTGTGAGATCGTGCGCTCCCGCCGGGTTCAGCTCCCCGACGAAGAGCTGTACGGCCTGACACGGGCACAAGGCGCTCCTAACGAGGCAGGATTGAGTGCGGAGGATTACACCAGCTACCCCTTTTCTTGGAGCGCACCATCAGCTCCACCTGGGTACAACATCGTCATCAAACCTCCTCTGGTATCTACAGGGCACAACGAGAAACCACTACCCATCACTGATCTCACTAATACCAGAATGGCATGCCGGCAGAACCACGTGAACATTGCCCAAGAGGAGCGCCAGCAGTACACCAATAATGATGAAAACCTGTGCAGAGCAGGGACAGGAGATGCCCCAAGAGGTGTTCATAAGGACACCCATCAGCCTCAGAACAGGCTGGAGGCGGACAATCAGGACTACAGCCAGGCACAGAGCCACAGTAACAACCACAGCAAGCCCCACCGTGAACGTAAACACCGCCAGGCCTCCAAACACGCCTCCAGCAAGGTAGACATAGACAGAAGCAGCAGGAGCACTAGTAGTAGCAGCAAATATGGAGACATGAAGGGATCTGAGTGGATCTGAAATACAGACTGTGACTTTTAAACAATGCAAGTCCTTCTCAAACAGACACAGTGTTTGTGTTTTTGTGTTCTTACTATGCATAAAACATAATGCTCCTAATATGTCAATGACAACTTGAAAGAAAACTGTTGAAGATAATGTAAAGACTGACAAGTTTGGATAAGTGTTTGTTGTCGCTGTATTCAACATTCAATTGCAGTGGAGTAAAAGTAATGACTAGATTTTTGTTAAATAGTTTTTGCAGGAAGAAGTCGGTGCTGTCTTTAATTCCTTAAGGCTTCCACGCTGTAACCTAAGGTGCCTTACTTAAACAAAGTGCTGCTTCCTATTGAGCCTGCATCCCTCGAAGTACAACTGTTGAATATGTTTGTTTTCTACAAAATGGACTGAAAACAGGAGCCAATTCCTGCTGTCTGCCTGTCTCGTTACATCCAGGGGTTAAGCATTGAACCGTAGTGTTTCTGAATATGCAAAACTGTACTCATATTTTCACCAAACCTGGCTTGATGTGGATTCCCCAGCCATGAAGAAAAAAAACGTGAGGGCGTGTTTTCAGTTGGTAATTTGACAGTGTTTGTGTGTCGTTTGTTTTCAGGAGAGAAAAGAAGTTCTCATTAATGTTTGGACGGATTTCAAATGTATTGGTCAATGGAAAGTTTCCTGACGTTTAAACTGTGTGTATTAAAATTAAAACTGTTACATTTTCTGACATTTTTGTTTGTAGTTCATTAGTTTGTGTAATTTACTGAATAAAACTTAACCAGTGCATCTGTTAAAATTGAAAAGTTTCCCTTTGCAATGTGCCAGTGTTTTTTTGTCAAAAATATTTTTATAAACAAAAAGTTCATGTTTTGAATAAAGTATTGGCTGTATTTGTATTGTGTTTTTTTTTGTCTTTTCTGTCTGTCTTCTTTTTCTTTGGCTCAATGAAGGATTATCTTATTTTCTTATATTTTCTTTATATTTAATTATATTTTTTACTTAGTGTTTGTTATGCACCAAAACACAAAGACCAATTTCTTGTATGTTAAAAACCTACTTGGCAATTAACCTGTTTCTGATTCTAATAAAGCCTACATGTATGAATGTATGTAGTTCACAAGTACAAGTACACTTGTAACACCTATTTGGGAAAATTATTTCCAGAAAACGGGAAAGAGCAGTAATATAACCAGACATCATACTGATACTAGTGATGTGTCAGTCGTGAACAAGCCGGTTCAAAGAGCACTTTTAAGTGAACGATGGGATCCGGCTCCAGTACGTGAGCTGTTGCGTGATTGTAGAAAAAGAGCCGGCTCTTCTTAGTGAGCTGAGTCAAATAATCTGACTCCCTAAAAAGAACCGAACTTCCCATCACTAACTGCACCATAGCCTTGTGTTGCATTTAAGGCACTATCAGAAAATACTAAACCGCGTTTCATTGACTTGGAAAAAATCGTCAAAAGGGTGACTTGTAAAAAAAAGTAGATTAGATATTGATTCAGTTTCACTTCATTAATCATTACATCAGAAAATATATATAAATATTTGAGTCAATGAAAAGAAAAACACACACTGAGAAGCACCACCTGTCCAAAAAGCAATGACGGAGACGGATTGTGTGAAGAGCACTTGAAGGCAACGTTTTACGGGATGTGACGTCGCCTGTACGTTCACGTCTGCGCCAGTGTTTTTAAAAAAGCGGCGGTTGGTCCTTAAGCAGTCTTTTAGTGAATCAACAGTATCATCTTATCTTTATCGCATTTCTCCAACACGGAGACCAAACGTAAGTCTTTCTTTCTTCCATGTCTCGACTATGCGGAATTATTAAAACATTTAATCCACGGTACAAACGTACCGAGAGTTTTTTTATTGCCCTGGCGTGGAAAGCTAAGCTAAGTTAAGCTAAGGTCTCGGACGGTGGCTCGTACGTGCTCGTACTGTGCGGTCCACACTGATCTGAACATTAAAGAGAAACCAGATCATATTTAACTTTTATCAGCTTCAAAAACACTTAAGTAATTCATTAAAAACGTCCTGCATGAGTATGGACTGATATACTCTTATTTCACCAAAGTTATCCAGAGAAGTTTGTCAAAACTAAGTTATTATTTACGTTATTATCATAACAACTTTCATGTATCACTATCTCAGGCTATAATGTTTTTAATGCTCTCTCAAGTGTTTATGCAGGATTGTAACATTTAATTAACGTACATGCTTTGTCCTCCATCTTTTGTAGGATCCTGGTGTTTTTCTTCTGTAAAGTTAGACGTCTCTGTACTGCACCAGGATCATGCAGCACCAGCAGTATGCAGAGGAGCAAGGCCTCCTGGGCTCGCTGTGTCCTGGGCAGAAGAAGCTGGAAGGGAAGACGTTTTACCTGGACAATGTGAAGAAACGCGCGACAGCCCTGCTTCTGGAGACTGTAACTCTTCTAGGAGGGGTAAGCTTGCGTGAAAATTGTGCTTGTTGTTGTTTCTATACAAGACTTATAATCAGTTTTTTCTCAAGAACGTGTCATTTTAGATATAAGATGTCATTCATTTTGCTGCCTTACTTCAAATGAGGTAGTTTGGCTCTGTTTTGAAGATGTAATAGGTAAAATGACTACTAACGGCACACCACATTCTTAAATATAAACTGTTTTTAACATATAATGTGACAGTTCTGTGTCTTATAGTACTTTGTGCACTAACATTGCTGCACTATCATGTCCTAGTCACACTGTGCTGATTTCCCCTTTTTTGTAAGTCACTTTGGATTAAAGTGTCAGCTAAATGACTAAATGTAAATGTACTTTTTGATTATGTACACTACAATAATTGATTTGCTGTTGTATTTTTAAGTAAAACTCTTGAACTAGAAGGTGTTAGGAATGAATCTCAATAAGATAAAAGAAAAGAAAATGTTTGCGCTGTTGATGAAGTAGTCCAGTGGACAACGTGATAATAATACTGTTGTCTTGGTCAATTATAAACCCACTAACGTTCAAGTTAGATTTTGTACAACAAAAGCTAAATGTCTGACTATGACCGATGTCTCTCAGCAGAAAATGATGTTCTGGTTTTGTTTCCTTATTTGTTCTTAAGCGGGTCGAGAGTTTCCTGCACAAGGATGTGAGCTTTGTTGTAACTGGAAGCCAAGAGTGCCCGAAGGAGCAGAAATGTACAGATACTAAAGTGGCGGCAAAGGGGACGAAGGAAGAAGCCAAACGTCCCATAATGACACGAGAGACTATCCCCTGCACTGACAAACGGCCACCAGGAACTCCCAGACCAGTGGTACTGAGCATCACTCATGTTTTAAATCCTTTTACAATTTTCAAGTGTGTTTGCACTGAAGATATTAAATATGATTTAACCTGATAACTAGCAAAAAGAATCACAAAATGATGAAAGCTAAATATAAATAAATATTAATAAATATAATAAATAAATATTACTGAAGTCAAGTCCAAACATGCCAAACAGCTGATGATTTTAAATTAAATTATATTGACTGTTTTCTTCCTAATTAATGTGCTTTGACACCATAAATCAGCTGGAACTCTCCTGGTTTTGTTTATTACATCAATTTCTATTAAAAAATATAGACACTTGGACACTATTTAGTGGTCTCATACAAATTAAAATGTCGTTGTGAGTAGTGTAAATTGTTATGTATGAGAAATTTGATGCTACCTGTTAACGAGATTCATATCTATGCTGTGTTTTTCTCTACAGGCGTGTGGAAGCCGCGGGAAGGCCCTGCTTGAAAAAGCCATTCGCAACAATGTGAGTCAGTGCAGCCAAAATATGATCTGTTTTACAGATCTGTGTGCTTTATTATCTATTTATTTTTGTTTGCAAGCATTGTTGACATATTGACTGACGTAATTATGCCAACTTGATGCTGTCTTGTAGGAACGACTGCAGAAGAGCAGTGTTTTGACCAACGCTCGATCATGGGGAGTGAAGATTTTATATGTGGATGGTATCCTTTTCACTTGAGTGGCGATGAGAGAAGAATTCCACATCGAAACAAGAGCACGATTTGATGCAAACTCTTATCTGGCTTGTATGTGTTCACATCTGTAGTGAACCTCTGCTCACAGCAGATGGCACCATGTGGATGCTTATGTTTTGTTCTGTGCTGCTGTGTCTTGCTGATACATGCTGAAGAAATCTGCTGTTAACCAACATAGAAATGTCACTTTCATAATCACAGAACAATATGTGAAAGTCTTCCTTAACATAGTATCAGATGTCCTTTTATATTTAAAACAGTTGACTCGAGAGAGCTTCAACATGATGCACAAGAGGCCAGAGGTAAGATGTTTGGTTTGAGCAACTTTTAACTTCACCAGATATCCAACTGTTACATTCAGAAATTCACTTAAATTATTTAAGAATGGATTGGTACAAAGCAATCTGAAATCTGAAATGTATAAACTTTGAGTTTATGAAGAAAAAAATTGCTTTAATATAATTGGCCTTTGTTCTTTAATATTCTCATTTTAAACTTTCTTTTTTTAATACAGAGGACTTACACCAAACAACAAGGTTCACCTGCTGTTAAAGGTTAGTTTATGTTCAGTAAATGTCCTGCTAATGTGCTTATTTCACAATAATACTGTATTTTATCTGGGCATGACTGTTGGTGAATGGTGAATTTAATAGATTTTTTTTGTTTCTCTTCATCTCTTCTGTTCTACAGCTGCAGCTTTGAGGTCTCCCTATCTTAAAATTGAAGACTTAAGCAGGTGAGTTCAGTTTGTTTTTCTCCATAAAGCTGCAGATTCAAGTGGTAATTCTCTCCATCATTATGAGTGACATTTATTCCTTTCATATTGTCGTTTGATACATTGTTGGTGTATTATTTTTGGTTATAGCCACATTAATTCCTCTGTTTTGAGTTATGGTGAATTACAAAAGACAAGCTGGAATAAAGTATAACAAAGAATAAAGTTTTTAGGCCTCCCCGGGTTCATGTGACGGTTGTTTAGTATCAGATTAGATCCTTTTTTGCAGTTCATGCATAATGACCGTGAAACAACAATGGGTGGCAGCGACCTGTCCCCATGTTCGTGCCCTTCCTACCCCACCGGGCGCTCGTTCTGGAGGTTTGCATTTCAACCCAGATGATTTTCTTAATTGAACCTGTTAAGGAGTCCCATCGTGTAATGTGACAAGCACCACCCCCCCCAGCGGTGCCGCTCCCTGTGAGCCAAGAGCCCAAGCGGATACGATTTCTATTCGATGAGGCTTTGCAAGCTCCACTGCGTGTTCCTGCAGGGGATCTCTATGTGCTAACAGGTCTATTCATTTGCCCTCTCATTTCAGTTAATTGAAGTGCTCCGGCTAATGTATAGGCCATCGCTTTGAGAAACTGAACCCACGACATCTGAAACATTTGACTATTAGCCTTCGCTGGGGTTGATCTCAGATGTGTTATTTCACATTCAGTTTTGAAAAGTGATTTGGAATATTTTTATTTTAAATATTATGTATACTATGTTCTTTCATTTTAATTTACATTTTGTGCATTCAATTTTCTTGTTATCTTACCAGGAAATACAAACCTTTACATATGCAGTCCATGACCTTCCCCACTCTGTGGTACTCAGGCCGTTTTAGTCCCTTTGAATCTCCTCCTCCTCAGTTTGAAAAACGGACAGAGCAAGGAGAGACTAAAGCGAGGTTTGTTAAACTGCCATTTTTCAATTTCCACCATTGTTTTACCAACAAACAGTCTGGGTTCAAGTTTATTTCCTGCCTTGCGTTCATGTAAGAATCATGGAACAGGAAATAAACCGAAAGCCTTTTAGAAGGTTTGTTTAATATGTAAATGACGTATCATTGTGGTCCATCCTGTCAATCAGGGAGAAGAAAAAAGTTGAAAGCAGCCTTCAGGACAAATCTCAAACCCCACTCAGCTGTAACCCGTCACCTTGGAGGCCTCGCAAAAAGGACCTGTCTTACTGTGAATGCTGTCATCAGCCCTTCACGAATTTAGAGGAGGTGGAAATCTTTAAGAATTACATTACATTTTTTTTCTTTGCCTTCATTGTTTGGCTTTAATTGACATATGTGACTTTGTTGGCCTCGCAGCACTTGCAGTCTGACCAGCACCGTGCGTTTGTGCTGGATCTCTCGAACTACAGCACGGTGGACCAGCTTGTCGCTGAAATGCTTCCAGGATTCGACCCAAATCCACCTCAACAATCAGAAGAAACGCTGAACAGGTGAGTTTTCATTATTACCTAGCAGAAATGAAGTGAAGTCTTTGCTTTTTAACTGGACCATAATGTGTTTCAAATTGTGGGTTTTTAATATTTTCTGTCCTTCTCTTAGACCACCAACTCCCTTGCTCATCGAAGATGCCTGTGAGCTGGAGCCTCTCACCGATGCGGAGACGGAGCATGCCGTTCAGGCTCTGCAGAGACAAAGTTCAGCATTTGATTCAACTATGGGTCCACTTTCCTGTGGCCCGGGCAGCCCATCGATACCCATCCTAAAACCAGCCACTCCACTTTCAGACATCCAGCCCTTCACGACTAACACACACCTCCAGATTTCAGACAGCCATCCTCACGCTTCAAGTCCAGCCATGCCTGTACTGGACGTTGAACCACAAGCCTATGACTCAGCCAGCCAGCGGCCTGATACTCATCATCTCTTCCCCTGCCCTGACACGCCATGTCCATCACCTGACCCCTACTCCCGGCCTCCAGTCCTCAGCCCTTATCCCTCCTACGTTATGGAGCCACACTCCCCATTCTCTGAGCCTCCTGTTCTCAGTCCTCAACGGTGCACTGCAGAGGAGACTGAGGAAGGACATGCTAAAATGGACACTGCAGAAAGTGTGTCTCAGTTTGTCCCTTATGTCCCAATTTCTATCTCCCCCCCGCCTCTGTCCTCTCTGACTTTAATAAATACTGAAGGAGTAAAGGGACTAAACCGCGGCAGTTTTTTAGGATTTAATGGCATCATGTGTTCCGCCAATGGTTTGGAGAGTGCTGCCCTGTTGTCACGTAGATCTCGCTCCCTCCCTCGGCCGTCAGCGACGGCACTGAACCCCAAAAAGCGCTGTAGATCAGCCAGCCCCGAACGCAGCCGGAGCAAAAGGAGGAGGACTAAAGCGAAATTCGGACATCAATTTGTAAAACCTGAAGGCTGTTTATTATTTGACTCTAGTCAGATGATACGATCCTGTCCTAACCCAAAGACCTCTTCAACATGCACTGTGGAAACACTTGATTTAAAACAGACTTTTACTATGTTCTGTGTTCCTTCTGTACAGAATTTCACTCGAGCACCAAATCAAATGGACTTCTTGGGTCATGGTAGCTTTTCTGTCTCCCATCAGCCATCACTCTCCTCAAAATCAAACACTTTTGATCCTCCACTGCACTTCCCCAATGATAAATCCCCCAGCGCGTTTTCCAGTCAAGACTCTCAACGCTCACTATCTCACTCTACCTCGGTGTGCATCGAGTCGGCACTCATCCCAGACTTAGCCACTCTCTCTCCATCATCGTCAGACTCCGACTGGGACTGTGACCTGCTGTCACGGCTGGGTCCGACGTCGGCGCCCCCTCTGACGCCCGCTGAGCAGAGCTGCGAGCTCGACCAGGAACTCCTCCACAGGCCGTGCACCTGGATGCACGACACCAGCTATGAGTCACGTTTGCACACTGTCCTCCAGCCGTCGACCCCGGCGGCCTCACTGTGTGGGGAAGAAACGGACCCCTCTGCGTTTTCCAGGACGGTGGTACAGATTGTTGAGGTTCAGCACTGATTGTTGTTTTCTTAATCGTTCAAATGGAAGTCAGGCACCTGGGATAGTAAGACTTTCACTTTGCAGCTGCAAACAAACCACAAGACACAATGGGCAGCACTTAAGCTCATGAAAATAATGATGTGTACACTGAATAAATATTTAACAGAGTGTAAGCTAAAATGAAGGGAAGCAGACCTTCATTTTTACGTAGGTAGACGTTACTTAGTGGATGCTGCATCTTCCCATGAATTTGAAGAGCATCCATTATCATTTTTCTTCTCGACCTGTAATCCTACATGTACGCAGAATGTATGTCTTGCTGACTGCAGTCTTTCAGCAGCCATGTCCGGGAACACATGGTGGTATTGAGAATTTAATGAGGCTTTTCTGAAGGGGGCATTACTCAATTACTGTAAGTGCTGCGTCTGGATCATATCCCACTTGTGCCGTGTGTTGATGAGGCGTCGGTAGGCGGAGGACTCGCACGCACAACCTGTGAGATGTCAAATGGCTTTTCCTGCCTTTTTATTTTTGAAGGTGGGCCAGAGGACGGGCTTCATCAAGGAGACACGACTGCTTCACAGTAGCGTGCTGCAGCCACAGGGAGATTTATTATCTTCACATGTCAGTTTTTGAAGTTTAAGGTCATCATAACAAAATAGTCAAAACCATGTTTTGTCCAAAAATCACACTTTCTGAATATTTTGGATGCTCGAAACAGATGCTGAATGAAACAAGCGGAGACAAACACCGCGTGATTTCTGCCACTAGCAGTTCTTTTATGAATGTGAAGTCAACTCTTGTACAGTGTTTTTAAATAAATGTTTTTAACCATCAACATTTGCTGCCGCAAAGTTAAAGATGTTGAAAACTTTTTGGGGGTATGCTGGAGGTTATTTTTTATTTATTAAATGCTGACTCTGCTCGTAGGCTAAAAGGAGAGCCAGATAGGGAGGGAAGGATGAGGCAAGGGCAACAGAGGGTCGATGTGTCCTGTTCCCCTCATCCGCCCAGCTTCCAGCTGACACAAACAATATTTGATATCTAATCTCCGAGCCTCGTTACGTAACCGTTAACCATCTAGATTTGTTGGAATGAAGGGATCCTTTGTATGGGTGGCCCAGACCAAAACCACAGCAGCTTTTCATCAAAAAGGGGAGAACAATCTTACCCTTTTTAATTTCTTGGTTGTTGTGCACTGCGTAGACTTTGTTTGAAAGGGGAAAGGAATGCAGGAATTGTATCGTGAGAGCGTAACTGCCAACAGGCAGCTGAGGGTTCAAGATCAAATTAGTTACAAAACAAAAAATCCCAAATGTTCTGGTCCAAAGTACATCCATCCCACACTCCCACTTCACAAGACTGTGGATTGTTGTCATGTTTGAGCATTTAAATGAGTAAATATGTAAATGTAATGGTGGTTATAAGGACAAAAATGTGTTTCCAGTTGTAATGAAGACAGGGAACTATAACACTTAGTTTTAACGTGCGAGCACTTCATATCTAGTGAATATGAAGGTTTATTCACCGCCTCTTCTGGAGCTTTCGGTCAAATAACAGCGAGTTGTTTCTTAAATGTTTTCAAGGTCCAGACTGAACATTAAAGGTCCAGTCTGAAGGATTTAGTGGCAACAAGTTGCAGATTGTGACCCCCTCCACTCAACCTCCTGAGGTCCAAACATAAGGGAGGAAAAACAAAAACATACATGTAGAGCCAGTGTTTGGTTTGTCCTTTCTGGGCTACTGTAGCAACAATTTTAGATATAAAAGGCTCAGTTTAAGGTAACAAAATATGATTCTTATTTTCAGGTGATCATATAACTATGTATACATATATGTATAACTTGTTTACATATTCATGATTTATTTTCATGAATATTGATTTGTTTTGTGCACAAGGTGGGAACTAATGTTTGTTACCTGTTGAGCAGGGACGAGTTATGTTCTGTTTAAGTGTTTTAAAGTGATTTTGTATTTCTAATTTTTTTATTGCCTCTAGGTTGTGTGCAGCCAGCGAGGTATGATTATTTATGTTTGTTTCGTCATGTATACTGAAGATCTAGTGTCCCTTATTTCCTGTAAGTGGAGCCCCCCCCTAAATCTGACACACTGGACCTTTAAATCCCCAAACAAGCACACTAATTAGAAGAAACTGGAGAGTAGTACAGAAGAGTGCACGGATCAAAGGCATCAAGAGGTTAGAGCGCCTGAAAACTTGGTTTCCAATCCACTTTAACATTAAAAAGTCATGACCAAATACGCAACAAGTTCATTCAAACATCCCTGGTTGATGTTTTTTTTAGGACTTTAACAGTCATAAACCAACCTTCCTCTTCGTCTTTTGTTTCTTTGGCCAACATCTGTCATTATATTCCAATTAAAATGTTGCTCATTGCTGAAGTATGATGGGAATGATATTGTGCAAACCAGTCCACAAGTATCTCTCTTTTATTAGATCCATATCGACTGAATAGAAACGTGTGTCCAATCAAAGAATTAACCTGGTTGATTGATCCAGGTGTTTCCTTTGGGGTCACCCTAACCCAGTTTAGGACCCTTTCAAGTGTCACCAAAGCGCGTGGGTGGGTCCGTCAAACCCCACGTGCTCCTTGTTTCTAGGTCCACAGCTCCTCGCGCAGCCTCATTGCTTCAACGAGGCCAGTAACGTCAGTCTTGAGTGTATATGCGTGTGTATGTATGTGTGTGTGTGTGTGTGACCGCGCGGCGGAGCTCCGTTTGACACCGACGCGCACCATGCTGCTGGAGCCGAGCAGAGGAGCCTCGGCGGTGGGGTGCTTTTAATCGCCAGAGGCGGGAAAAAAAAACAAAAAAAAAAAAAAAAAAAGCGGGAGGTGAGAGATGCGGGCACCTCGTTTAAAGGAACCCCGCTGTTGTGTTTGTCCTCACTGTCAACAACAGTCGTGCTGCAGCTCCGCTCACGCCTCTTTTCAGTTCATTTAACGGCGCCGCACCGAGGGAATCACCAGGACTATGTGAGCATCATGCTCGCTGTGAGATGCCTGCTGTTCGCTGCAGTGTGTGCACGGTGCGCCGTGACGGGTGAGAGGCTTTGATTGCCTAATGGTTTATTAGAGAGGACATGCTCGGTGATTAGAAATAGAAGAGTGAATCTTTTTTTTTTTTTTTTTTTTATCCGTTATTGCATCCACTTAACCTGCGCAACCTCCGGTAACAAGGACCGTGTAATTGTTGCATCGGTGTCAACAAGCGGCTGCAAGAAACAAGACATTTAACATCACACCTTATTTTGTTCCCGTTGCACTGAACCACGTCTTGTGTCTGCAGGTCTGAGGGAATGGAGGAGTGTGGAGGGAAGGCTGCCGCCCGCAGAAGAGGTCGTTCAGCCCAAGCGGCTCCTGCAGCAGATTCACTCCCAGGAGGAGCTGCTCCACAGCCGCCTGGACACCCGGGTCAACAACCACACAGCCGGAGTGCAGGTGAGTTTGCTCTGCGTGTGTTACTCCAAGCTGAGCTCACACACACGAATTATTATTTAGTCTCAGTTACTATTTAGTCGAGTAGAGTAGCTGGACTTAGTGCATGAGTAGGCACTGAGTAAACTCATCAGTTCATTCAGATAATGAAGGGATCCCATTCAAATGTCCAACCTCTAACTAAGACATCACTTTCTCTAGATTCTGCCCCATTAGTGAAACTGAAAATCTATAACAAAGAAGTAGTTTAAATAGATAAATTACAGAAAAAGTTTACACTTAATATACATAATTAGATGTATGCATTAGTCTTTTTACACCCATATATTCATGCTTGTCTGGTAATGTTTGGGTTAAAGTGTTGCTAGATAACAGTCAAATCATTTTTTGGATCCTGTTTTTTTATTGCTTTTACTGCGATCTTTGTGCAGCAAGACGTTATAGTATAGCCCCATACCAACATATATGGTGTATTGTAGGTCCCCGTTCTGTACAGCATGCCTCCCATCACCCCATCACCATTCCTCCGCGATATCGCCAAAGAATATCTATCTATTGACCCTCGTTTGTCCCGTCCTTTGAGGTTATGTGTCTGTCACTCCTACCCCACCCTGTGACACCCACCCACACACGATGCCCGGCTCGCCCGGTCCACAGCAGGGCGGAAAAATTCATGCCACCCTCATCGCCTCTAGCTGCCTCCTCCTTTCCAGTCCATTAGATAATATTTCACACCTCTACCTGTCCTCTCTCGTTACCTTCGCTATGAACACTGTCAGTCAGCGGCTTGCCAGTCAGTGGATATGACACAAGTCTGACCTTGAGCTACCCTAGTCAACGTCTCATGATCTCTTTCTTTCTGAAGCCGTGGGGGAATGTGCAGCTTTGCTTTCTGAGTGCTGCTACGCTAATGAATGTGGATTTAAAGGTGAAATCAGCAGAGTCCCTTTATTAGCTGTGAAGTACACACAAAATATTAAATGTTTTCAGTTTTTGTTGATTAAAGTGTCAGTTGTTTTGCTGGATCCAATAATAAAGTCTATACTTCTGGCTAGACTTATAAATGCTATGACAAATATGTTTATATTAGCAAACATTTAAATTAATATGTGTAATGTGAGAGGTGTTGCTGATACTGACAAACCCAAAGATAAACTTCACCTGACTCTGCAGTTCTCAGCTGAGCGTTTTAGCGTCTTTCAGCTCATTGTTTTGGTTATATGACCCACAACTTCACAGTTTAGATTCACTCCTTTACCACTCTCATCAGTCTGTTTTCAGCCGAAGAGGCTCTGATAAATCTGCAACTGTACTCTACCTGCCTAGCACCAAATGGTATGAAGAGTTGGATGGTGGAGACCAAAACCAGAGCTAAAAATAGAGTGAATATTGGATGTATATTTGTTAGGTTTTAGGTGACTCCAAAGGAATACACGTTTATCAGTATCCTTTGACCATGTTCTGTTTGCATTTGGTTTCCAAAATCTGGGGATACCATATGTACTGTTCTTCAATCTATCAAATTAACTCTTTAAAATGTCCAAAAAATCTTAGCAACAGCTAGCTTATGTTCCAGCAAAATAACCTGTAAATACTTAGTATTTATACTTTAAATAGAGTTTAGTTACTCGTCATTTTTTAAAAATTGTCACTCTATTTGTGCCTATTGACGATAAGATTCAGTGCCGTATGATGTTTTAAAATGTAATATTTGGATTATTTGATGCTTAAAAAAAACACAGTACACTGAATGAAAATTCTTCAGCCTGAGCTCTGAAGCAGTTTTTTTTTTGTTATCTCAGCTCACAGGCACCATTGTGGGCTTTTTATTGTACAGTATATGGACCCAGTGGAGGTTTAGATTGATACTAAGTGGTTTGCAGAGAGTGCATGGTAATACTAATGAGACCTGCCTTGCAGCTGGCCAGTAAGTACTGATGGGAACCACCGGGGAGCTCTGACTTATGCTGTGGAACTGGGGTTCACCTTGGAGCAAGGTTAAACAGAGCTGATGAGCCCCAACACCCAGTTTAATCCAGAAAGTCTCAGGGCTGGATGAGGCTGCCTCACCTTCAGGGTGCTGAAGTCACTGAGAGAACAAACCTTTGTTGCGTTGGTTAAATTATTTCACATTGAACATCCATCAGCCATCTTACCGCCTCCACTCTCTTTCATATATTATCTTATTTACAGTTTCTATGAACTATAAGACAAATTATTGAGTCTTTTGTTTGAGACACAATGCATCGATATGGATTAGAGATGCATGGTTTATTAATAGAAAATGAAACTTTAGATGCCTAAGCACTTAGTTTTCAACCTGTATACAGACTACTTGCCCTTCTTGCGGAGCTGTGAGACGTATCCAAGAAACATTAGCTCAAAATTATATTTATGACCTTGATTTAGAGACATGAAGATATTTTCCATACTGTAATTTGACTAAACCTAATTGGACATTTTGGAAAAGTCACAGTTTGATTTATATCTGATAGCACAAGTATGGTGTCAGTCCTCCCCCACAAGCAGAACAAAATGAGATCAGAAGCCCTGACCGCATTCAGAGGTGGTCAGACTCACACTGTGATCTGATCTCAGCCAGGTGTGAATGTGAGAAAAAGCAAACAAAAGCTTCATGTAGAAGCCAATAGCAAGTCTGTAAATGTAAATCTCAGCCTCTTTTTTTCTTCTCTCTCTCTCTCTCTTACACCTTCTCTCAACGTCTCCTCACTCAGCCGGTGCATCTGGCCCAGAGCAGCTTCCTGGTAGAGGCCTTTGGCGCATCCTTCATCCTTGACCTGGAACTCAACCAGTAAGTCATCACACGCCTGGAAAGCATTCACACATCCACGTCACAGATGCACAAAACAATGTTTAATGCTTTGCTTACAGCAGTCACTGACATTACATAAATGCAGTCCATTAGAGCAAAATGTGCATACCTTTCACTGGCTTCCTAGGCACTTAGAATAAATGCATCTCCACGTGTTTGAGTTTTACTTATGAATCTGCCATTTGCCGATGTAGATTCGCACAAGTCATAATAATGAATAATGACACATAATGGCCTTTAATAGCCACACAGTGCTACAATCTTGCTTTGTCAAACAATTACGGAAGTGTGAACGAACTGTTAGAATGATTATAGTTATTTTTTTCTTCCTCTTCTCTCCAGCAACCTCCTGTCTACAGACTACATGGAGCGCCACTATGAAGAGGATGGGCAGCTGTTGCAGAGTATGGTAAGACTATCTTACAGAATTGTTACAGATTGTTAGATGAGGTGATTGTTGCCGTGAATGTCTGTAGAGGAAGTGCAACGCTACATCTATCAGCTGGTTCTACCTAAAACCACCTCTAAACCTCACTTATGGTGCTAATTACATAGAAAGTATAAAGAATGGATGTTGTATCCATGACGAGTGTGTGTGGTCATGCCTCTGCCGCCTGCCCGCTAATCTAGCAATAGGCAAAGACGTGGATCATAGGTGGACCTGAGACAGAAACCGTTTTTTGTACCAGGCTGCAAACATGTTTGTTTCTGCTGTAAAGTTGGACATTTCAACATGTAGGATTATGGAGATTGACTTGTTCTGTAGCCGGCCTCAAGTGGCTGTTTGAGGAACTGCAGTTTTTTGGCACTTATGCCATGGAGGTTGGCCCTTGGTTATTTAGTGAGCTTCAGAGGCGCTAATAGGCGCATTTGTGTCTTTGGTTAGCTCTATCTTTATTATAAGCTAAGCTAGCCAGCTGTCGGCTATAGCCTTTTATGTTTCTTATCTAACTTTTGACAAGAAAACAATATTTACCAAAACCTCTTGACAAATTTCAGCATCCTCATTTCTATCAGAGCTCAGTAAAAGTCAGTAAACCACTTTTCCATCGCTGCCAATTTGATAGAAATTGATTTTGTGTAGCTTTTATGTCCTGTGTGTATTAGAATATGTTTCCAGTGGATCCATTCCCCCTGATTTAAATCAAACAGACTCATTTATAATAGCAGCTGTGCATGTTTATCTCACATCTCTCTTCCTTCAGGCAGAAATTTATACAAATAGCAAATGTTTTGAAGTGTTATGAAGACATGTAGCTTCAGGATGACTGTTGAGTTGCAGTAGCACATGGACAAATGATTGAAATATCATAATATGATATGATATCATATATCATAATATATGTTGTCATCTGTTATGCATTATGAATTTGAGCAAACGGCTGAGTCTATTTTGCTGACACACTCCCAGGCAGTTAATCCAGACAGCTCGACCGTAAACACCACAGGTAGACGGTCTCTCTCTGTCTGTGTCCTCTGCTTTTATTTCAGCCTCTGTCTCTCCCTCTCCGTCCCTTCCTCGCCATCTATCTGTCTCTCTTTCACTCTCTTTTTCTCTGCCAAAGACCACCTGACCAATCAGTACAGGGTTGCCATGGGTACCAGCAGTCAGAAGCAGCAGCAGCAGCAGCGAGGGTCTATTTTGTCGTGTCGTGATTCAAATCATGTACATTTCCAGAACCAAATCTTACAGCCACCTTTTACCCTGACCTTTGGTACGAGATGTGTAAATATTAGCACCGTCATTGAGTTAGAGGTTTATTTGCTCAGGTTAAAACAAAGATTTGTAAAAAAAAAAAAAAAAAAAAAAAAAAAGGAATATTGTGTGCAGGGAGAGGATAAAACCTCAGATGGATCCATCTGTCTATATAATATATAACAGCTGATAAAACTATCAGAGATATGTGTACATTATTTAAGGAAACACGTTTATACATGTGCTGTAAGATCCGATAACTTCCAAATGTCTGAAGTCTTCAGAAATAAGTTGTTAGGTACTAATAGGATGGATTTGTGCATTTGGCTATCTGTGTCCCCTTGTTTCTAGTCTTTATGCTAAGCTAAGCTAACTGGCTGCCAGCTGTGTCCTTTTTATGAGAGTGACAGACTCTCTCATCAAACCTCTGACAAGAAAATTATAATGTATTTCCCCCACATTGTTGGTTGTTCGATGTTCGGGAAGCTAAGACGTGGAGCATTTCATTGTGGGGGAGGGGTGTTTTTCATGTACAGGTTTCGAGCTTCGAGCTCTTGAAAAGAGAAATACAACATGTTTTTATTTCACTTCCAAACGTCTGAAGTCGTCTGAAATAAGATGTTCGCTTCCAAAAGATGAGCCGAGGCAGTGGATGTTTTTTCCTCTGCGAGGCGTTGGATCTCCTCTTTCCTCTCAGCCTCCTCGTCATTCCTTAGATTGAGCACTGACAAACTATTTTGTATATTTTGATTGTGTCTTTACCACCCTCTATTAGCTTTCAGCATAGCATATCAAATAATAATCACAGCACCTGAATTAGCTGCAGTCAAACACAAGCAGGGGGAGAGATGAGGAGAAAGTATTTTGTGTTAGCTGTTCTCATTAATTCCTAATGTTTTTTTCCTAAATTGTTCTGCTGTTAAATTATTCAGCTTGCCAGTTTGGCTTTATTGTATCTGAAAAACTCACCCGGGAATAAATGTGCTCCTGTGAGGATGTCTAATATTCCCAACTGATGCTTTTTCTCTGTCTTCTTTTCACTTTATATAACCTTTTGTTTCATTACCGTTCCTCCACTTCTCTGAGCTCAGCACTGCTGATTCCAGACGTTGAGTAAACTCCAGATTTTCTAATTTAGTTAGTCTATAATGTCAAATTCAT
Source organism: Protonibea diacanthus (assembly GCA_028641955.1). Lineage (NCBI taxonomy): Eukaryota > Metazoa > Chordata > Actinopteri > Sciaenidae > Protonibea > Protonibea diacanthus. The sequence goes on along the minus strand of CM053996.1, from coordinate 14,861,505 downwards.
TTCTTCCTGACTCAGTGGGAACGTAACTGTTTATTTGTTTCCATGCGTGTGTGCAGGTGTTTTTTATTTCATTCGTATAGTCATAGTCCTGCTTACCTTTCCCCGTCCTCCCGGCACTCACGATGCTTCACGATTAATCCCTAATTTCTTATATAACATGATTTATGTGCCTGTGTGAGTGGCCGTTATTTGAAGCGCATACATCATCGGCGAAAAAGCGATGCACTCATTCTCTCAAAGTCAGTGCGTGTCTGCTGTGTTAGGCAATTTGATTTCCTCCATTTAGCCTTGTAATCCTACCTTTTATTTATTTATTATCTTGCCCCGGACTAAGTGCTGCGGGCCGTCTTACTATTCGGTATGAATGATTAAAGTCCTTTTCTTCCTCAACAGATGAGCTAACACTCAATCTAAGAAAATACAGGGAATACATTTAAGTGGTTATTATTTTTAGTTTTGTTTTAATAGTTTGGAACTGAACGCCAATAATATAAAGTCATGTAAAAAATGTTTTAATTATTAAACTTCAAATTTAGACAGTATAAACTTTGTGCTTTAGTATAAACTACATTTTTATTTGTCCAGTAGTTTGTACTAATAGTCTGTGCTGCTGTGTCTCAGGAGGTAGAGCGTGAAGGTCGTCCAACTAATCAAATGATCCACAGCTCCTCTCTGCGTGTCCTTGAGCAACATACTGAACCTCAAATTGCTCCCGAAGGCTGCGCCATCGGTGTGTGAACGCGAATGAATGGTTAGCTCCCAAAAACTGATGAGCAGTTAGCATGGCATGGTAGCCAATGCCATGCCATGTATCAATGTGTGTGACTAAAAATAGGCTGTAAGTTTGATGGTTTATGATCAAATACCTGCAAAACTAATGACACTCCCATCAGCTTCAGCTGTGCTATCTGTTTTCTGATAAGTAGGAAATGTTAGCTTGAGTATTGCTGTAAACATTGCTTGAGATCTTTTACATTGTGGAGGAATTGTGATTGTGAAGCCTCATACTTTAGTTTCAACAAATTTCCCCAAAATTCCCCAGATTTCATCAAACCTAAACCAGCACTGTGTCCCCTCTGAGGTCTGAGACATCATGTTTGACAGATGGACAGACATGACTTCGTCTAAAGCTCACGTGGGCTGGACTGAGCAAAAAGACTCTAATGATTGTAGCTTTCTCTCACCGCTGTGTGTGATTGACATGAGTCCGGATCAGGATGCCAGCCATTGATTTCTCATCAACAGGAACCTGGGTGGCTATGTGTGATTTAGAGAGGATATATAGTGCACTTAAAGCACAGAAACAGCTCATTGTTATCGGATTAGTAATGGGGAATATTAGTTTTTGCGAGTTCATACTTTTTTACGGGATGCCCGAGAGATTTTTCACTTTTGAGTAGCAGCTCAGAGTAAAGATCGACCAAGCATACAGAACAGCAGCCTCGCGTTGCCTCTTTTCTTTTTGATCTATCAACCATGCCAGACAACAGCAGGCTCAGGTGGCAGACATGACTTATTGGGGTCCATTACAAACACCTGAACCTGACGCTCTCTTTCACACACATACATTTACACACGCTCCGTAGATCCAAGCAGCTACAAGCAAAGACGCGTGACTCTTAATCTCCGTCCATTTAGCTGAAGCCTGATTGATTATAAAGAAATCCTCCCCTGAGTGTTTTTTCTGTCTACCTTGGTTGGCTCACAACATTTAAACATATGCATGTGCTCCTTGAGTGACTCAGTGCGTTTACATGCACAGCGGCACAGTGGCAAGTCTCCTCTCCAGTTGTCGTAATCTGATCATTCCTGTACTCTGAGAGGCAGCGTGGAAACACTATATTCAAAACATGATCATCCAGCTGGAGCCTTTTAGGGGATTATGAATAATCAGGTCAAGATATCTGGAAGCAGGGCGTGCATCTTACACCTTACAGTAGGTCTGTCGGACTGAAAGTATCAGCTGGATCTGACTCTGTCAGTCTGATATTATATCCCGGATTAAAGGGGCGCACACTGATTTCATAGTCAACCTCACAGGTCAGTGTTTGAAAAAGTTAATGAAAGGACGTCACACTGACTTTATCTGACATCGTATATGTTTACTTACTTTTCTGTACATTGAAACCAGAGTCCATTGCTAAGTTTCTCCCTTTGACCCCATCCCTCTCGCACTGTAATTGCTTTCTCCATCACTCGAACACACCACATGCGTGCACGCATTTTTTTCCTTGCTGAAACTGACCTCAGCTATAGCCCCTTCAGGTGTAGGTTTTCCCGCTGATCCGTACAGTAGCCACTTGATATCCTTTCAGATGACCCACCAGGTCGGCCGAATGCCCAAGGCCGACGGTAAATACCTGCCCTGTGTGTGTAAGGGGCAGGAGATCAGCAAATGACGAGGGGGTTCACAGCCGCCGTCGGTTTCATTTTCTGAAATTTGACGTGAACATGTTACTTGGTGATGGAGGGTTCATTCTCAGACTGTAGTTAATCTATGATTTGTTTCGAGGGAGGAGAACACTGCTACTACCATGGACGTGTGCGGGGGCTGCCGGGTTCCTGGGCTGCTCTGTCCACCTGCCACGGCCTACGGTAAACTGAAGACGTTTTCTTGAAAGATCTAAACGTATTTGATTATTATTATTATTTATATACATCATATAATGTGCGTATAGGTGAATCATTCCTCACACGGGATGTTTTGTCTGTTTCAGGGGGATGTTTTCTGATGGGAACTTCTCGTACGGGATTGAACCTCTTAGCAGTGGCGAGGTGAGTCAGAGCGGCACACAGCAGAGTGGAACAACTAGTTGAACTATTAGTAAACACACACACACACACATCCAGCTAAAAGGTTCTGTGAAAAAATGGATCACCAGTATTTCCAGGTCAAGCAAAAGGTGGATGAAATATTTCCAGTGAAGCCGCCCACAGTCTCACTTCCCCACTGTCTCCATATCTCGCTATGACTTACCGTCAGACCAGACTGTGTTATTCTATCTCTGAGTTGCTGTATGGAAAGTATTGAGTTGATACACAATCCACCACCACTGAAACACATCTCCTGTCTCATATCTGAGACAGACGTCATCTCACAGGAAGGAGAGGGTAGACATATAAAAGGGGCCTATTATATTATATTTTTTATATTGGGGTTCCACTAGAGTAGCTTTGCTTGATTCAGTTACTTATCTTCTACAGTATGGGCCCTTTATGTAGCCCCTCAGTTCATCCTCTGTCTGAAACAAGCCATGTTAGCTCTTTTGCCCTACCTTTTTTTCTGATTGGCCAACTTTCCAGAAAGTTTGACAGTAACTTAAACCTCACCTAAATTTCGCTGCGACCAGTCACGTCACGCAGCACAGAGCAGATCGAGCTGGCCGGAAGTCAGAGACAGAAACTGCACCGAGAATCTGCTCAGTTTTCAAAATAAAACACCTTGTACAGACTTCTGATTGGAAAAACCGCCAACTATGAGGCCTATTTACACATGGTAGAAGAACATATATCAAGGAAAATATTTAATGTTATATTAAAGTGTAATGATAGACTAAAAAACTTCCAAAAACTTGAAGGGTCGTCCTGAGCACAGCGGCTGAATAACAGACTACGCAGATAGATGCTGATGACGGTAAAGACGATAAAATAATCATCAAAAACAGAAAGTTTAAGATGATTTCAAGACATCAAAAGCACTCAGATTTGATTTTTAGAATAGATTTAATATTAAAATGAAATAGATATAACAGAGTGATGGAGGCAGCAGTAGGAAAGTGTTTAGAGTGGAAGAGGCAGAGCTTTTTTTCTTTTCCATTAAGGCCCACAGTAATCGAAGCACAGCTCAATTACATAGACTGCAGAGATGGATCAATGAGCCTCCCAGCTCATCTTCAAACTCCCACACTCTCCTTCTCTCTCCTCAGCTCTCTATCTCAGATGGGTCATTTTCATAAAGTATTTATCCCCAGCTCAAGTGTACAACAGTGTCCAGTAGTGTTTTTGCCATTATGACAGCCCGGTGATTGATTAATTATGCATCAGAGCACTTTCCTTCCCGTTGATCCTTCTCTACCACGGCAGCGCTTTTCTTTCACAGAGTGTACTGAAGTTCAGGTGGAGACGAAGTCTTGGATTAGTCTAAAAGCATGTTTCTCTTTTGTTTATGGGGAAGTCTTCCTATAGAGCTGCAGTAACTTTAATGAGATAACTATAATTTGTCATTTTTCTTCATTCCACAGAAAAAAAAAATCTAAACAAAATTTTAACTATTCTCCTTCCTTGATGATTTTTAAGAGGTATTTTGTACTTTAATGGTTAAAACGAAAACCATTTTATCAGAATTAAATTAATTAATGATAATATGATGTTTATTAGTGACTTTAATTGCTGTTTTCACATTCCTCTTATAGTGAACAACCCAATCTCTCTCATCTATGAATCCTCTGTGGTTATTTGTAGTTAATGAGTTAATGCAAAGAAAATTTAAACACAATGTGACGTGATTCTCTCTCTGCTATAGTCTTACTTGAATTTAACATTTTCATATCAGGAATTATCGTTCCTGAACCCCAAACTTTCTCTCTTTTGGACCCTCAATAAAATCTTCTAAAAGTTCTCACATTTTTTTTTACTCTAAGACTAAAGTCTAATTCCTCTCTCTCCTCTCTGTCCGTCACTCTCCCTCTCTGACGTTTTGGCACCTTTCAGGAGCAGAATGACCACGTCGTGTACCGAATGCCGGACATCGACCTCTTTCCACCTCCCTGTCCAGGTAGGATCACTGTCAGTCTTGCGGAGAGACTCCTCACAGTTACTCAAAGTATTTCAGTCCCTCCTGATACAAGATCCCTGTCCCTGGTCTGCCCTCTAATTTCTAAATACTAAGTGACACAATACCTGCTGCTCAAATCGTGTCATCCCAAACTTTCCCAACATTTTGATGAAGCTTCGTGATGTGATACATATTTGGTTGGCGTTTTGCTGTTATAAAAAAAAAACAGATTTTAATGAAACGTGGCAGGTTGAAGCTCGGCTGCTTGGTATAATTAGTTCGGGGACAACATGCTCAGCCTTGTCCTTGACATTGGATGATATAAAACAATCAAATGTTCTGTAATCCTGTCTGGGGTTTTTTTTTTTTGGCTCTCTTTTCTCTCTTTCTTTCTGCAGCGTACAGTGTCTTGTCTTCCTCAAGTTGTCCAGCTGCCCTCCTCGCCCTTGCTGAACATCTCATTTGGCTGTCTCTTCTCCGTCTCTCCTCTTTGTCCCTGACATTCGTCTGCCTCTCTGGATTTGCCCCCCCCCTTCCTGTCACCCAACCCATGCCCTTGCTTCCTCCCTGCCTCCTCAGCCCTCTTTCCCATTGCTTTTGGCCATTTATGCTCTCCCCTTCCTTCCTCTTTCCTCTGCTAGCTGTGCGATATTGATTTTCTCCTGCACATCAGTGGACTAAAATACATAGTTACATCCATCCCTGGACTGATGACTAGCCACTTTTCTCTCTCACTCTCACTTACCTTGTGTGTGTGTGTGTGTGTTTCTGTGTGTGTGTGTTTCCCAGGATGCTCCGTGAACAGCACAGAGCCTGAGGGTCAGACAGATGTCCACAGTGAAGGAGACACTGAGCTGAAGGATGGAGACGATTGGTCTGAAGAGGAGCAGCACACTTTTACAGGAGGACGGAGACGCTCAAAAAGACAAGTCGGTTTTCAGACTGTCTCTGTGAATCACTTTCTTCTAACACACACCTCTGTGCACACACACACAGATGGCCCTGTCGGGATCATGTCATATAAATTGCAGCGAGCGTTGAGATAGGCAAACACAATTAATATTTTACAGTTGTCAGATGATGCTTGTCTCAGCTTTCATGCCAATGAAAATAAAATCCCAAGATAATTAATAAAAGAGAGAGAAGCGTCTGGAGGAGATTTGTGAAATCTGACAGAATTACTCAAGTGATTACTTTTGGATTTGATGGCAAGACTGCGTGAAAAACTGCTTGAAATTTGAAATACATGTGTTTTATTGGGCGGGCAGTCCGAAACGAAAGACGCTCGTAATCTGCAGCATCGATTTTCACATTTTTAGCCATGCTTGTGGCTCCACACTGCAAGACCGGACCAGTTTAGACCGAAATATTAAAAATAGATTACCCGAAATTTGGTGCAGATATTCACGATCCCCCTCAGGATGATCTGTGATAACTTGTGGTGATCCCCTGACCTATCATCTAGCACCAAATTTCCATTGCTCCGATGTGCAACACAAAACTAACCTCAGTTTTCCAAGATGCACACAGGTCTTCGAGCATCACTCAATCACTTGTATGAGTCAAATAATGATAATGGGATCAATAAATAAGTAATTTAAAGAATAATTCAGGCTTATTGCAGCTTTAGTAATGTTTTTGTTCATTGTTCCTATCAGTTATGACATTTTCTCTGCACACAGCTTTGTCTCCCAGATAAGTTTCACCGGGAGGATTTTGTTTTTCGCAATGTCACTGTGTTCCCAGATCTCATCTATTAACTCTGAATCTATTATTATTGATAGGAATGGAGACCAAAGTAGATTCCTCTCTTGTTCGTGCAATTTATTTCTTCAGATGCCGAGCAAATATTCCGCCTAATGAATGAATGTTGCTGTCAAAGTTGTTGTCGCCCTCTCAAGGACAAAGACTAGAGTTTCAGCGGCATCAGCATGTGTGTGTGTGTGTGTGTGTGTGTGTGTGCGCTCAGTGTGAGTAATGGTTTCACCTGCTGGGTTTTGTGTGCGAGCGTTGTTTGTCCTGTGTGAAGGTGATTATGACAGCGGGCTCAAACGTCTGGCTGTGTGGGTTTCTTTTGCACCCACCAGGTGCGGCGAGGCCAGCGCACCGTCCAGACTGAGACCAAGTACATCGAGCTGATGGTGGTCAATGATCATGAACTGGTAGGTGTGACGCTGACAAGGTGTTTGCTCTTACCTTATCTCCTTGACTCCTATATGAAAGGTCCAGTGTGTAAGATTTAGGTGTATTTATTGGTAGGAATGGAATAAAACATTGAATGTATGTTCTCATTAGATCTACAGTGAGAGCAGGTCCTCTTCCTTGGAGTTGTACTGCCATTTTTCTGCAGTATGGACTTACTTTCAATGTGAATTTGAGTTTTTCTTACATGCTTTGAAGGAGAGGGTGACAGCAGGTGGCACTAAATCCTGCACACTGGACCTTTTATAAGAAGAAGTGTGACTCGTTAAAATCAGGATTTAATCAGGTTGATAAGACTTTTTTTAATTAGTGCAGAAAATAGATGAAACGCAGCAACAGTTTGTTTCCCTTCTTGTTAGTTTGTGCAGCTCCGTCGGTCGGCCACTCAGACGAAGAACTTTGCCAAAGCAGTGGTGAACATGGCCGATGCGGTGAGTGGAAATATGGTTGCCACTAGCTGTTTTACTGTATATATTTATTTATTTATTTTCAGTTCGGTATACAGATCATATTTAAGGCACGATCATGACCAACTCTGACTGACATTACTCTGTCAAATAGCATCTCTATCATCTCTTGAATTCTCATCATTTCATTTTTTTTAAATATAGATGACGTCAATGGTTAATTCATATTTTGTCCCTTTTTAATTAATCTGAAAATGTATAAATAAGATAGAATACGTAGACTTTAATGATCCCACACCAGGAAAATGTAAATAAGGTAAATTATATTGGCCACAATGCAATCATTCAAACAAATGATATCAAGAAGAATCGCAATAAAGGATTGACTGGGAAAAGGAGAAACTACACATTTTACATGTTGCTTCATCAGATTCACTCTGTGCTTGATTGCCATCCTGTTTTAAATAATCAGGTGTTGATTGAGGGAGAATCCAACAGGTTCACATCCCTAAAACAAAAAGTCAACAGCAAATATAATTCTACCGTACAACATTACATATAAATATTACATTTCCACTGGATAATGAGATACAATTCATAGAAGACAGAAACTGGATATTCCATCTCCTGTACTGCCAAGGAAGAGTCGATCCAGGATGCATACATGTTTATAAGATATCATAAATAGGAAAAAATATACATCAGGAAAAAGAGGCTACTACAAAATACATCATACATAGTAATGCAGAAGAAGTCAGGAGGAGGTGAATCCTATTTATAGAACAGATATTAAATATGCCTGCCTTAATGAGGGAGGGGATGGAAAGACGGCTGTGTCAGGAGGGCTTTAGTGACTCAACTTTACCTACACGAGGTCACCTGATGACATGATGATTTTCGTCCATCCCCTCACTTGTGTTTTGTTTATAGCCTACAGGGAACCAGTAGAGGTGTGGTGGAAAAATGTGCAGGTGCGGGTCTCTAAATCGGGGGCAGGAAATATGGAATATTTATTCGCTTATGCAGATTTATATGACGTCAAAGCCGATCCGTGCATCACTGCTATGTGAGGTGCGGCTCATCCTTCCAAAACAGCCAAATGAAGTGCAGAAAATTCACCCTGCGGGCTCGCGTCCTCTGCTGTAGCATCAGCATGGGAAACCCTTCACTGAGTGGGGACAAACAGTGATGCTGGTTTCCACGGCAACCAACTGCTGCCTCCCACTCCTTGTCTAGAGTAGACGGATGTCTCCATTATCTGCAATGTTTAACTGAGTACATACTGTTTTTGACGGCGTATGAGTTTTCTTCCTTCCTTTTTCATTCAAATTAGTCTTGAAAGTCTAAAACTTCACCATGGTATAGATGAGAAAGCACGATGATTGGGTGGAGGGTTAGCGCCCCCTGCCTCGTAAAAACTTCGCTTGGTACAGAAACACAAAGAGTTCTTCAGCTCGAAGACTTTATTTGGTGAGATTCATGAAACCCTGGAAGTCTTAGGACCAAGCACCCTTCTTTGAACCAGGAACATCACCACCATGTAACAATCGGAGGAAACCACAAAACCTAAACCTCTGTGGCTGTAAATGAAGCCACAAGTGCCAAAAGCTGCAGTTCCTCAAATCACTGCCAACAGGACAGAAGATGAATTCTCTGCTTGTGTTTTCGCTTCCTCACCTGTTGCTTCATTCTTGCTCCTGATGTCTCCTTCAACGTGTCCAGATCTACAAGGAGCAGCTCAACACTCGCATCGTCCTGGTGGCCATGGAAACCTGGTCTTCTGAAAACAGGGTCTCCGTGGGCGACGACGCCCTGCTCACCCTGCGCGACTTCATGAAGTACAGGAAGGAGAGCATCAAGGAGCGCTGCGACACCGTGCACCTCTTCTCGTGGGTTCAGTCTCCTGACTGTAGTTGTTAGCATTCTCTTCCTCCTCCTCCTCTTCTTCCTCCTCCTCCTCCTCCTCCTTCTTCTTCTTCTTCTTCTTCTTCTTCTTCTTCTTCTTCTTCTTCTTCTTCTTCTTCTTCTTCTTCTTCTTCTCCTCTTCTATAAACACATTTACTTTGGCCTCCAGAAGGGGTCGCCATCATGTAATAACAGTGCGCCCAAGGGTGTGGTGGGGAGGGGGTCTCCAGCTCTCTCTCTCTCACACACACAAACCAGCGCACATCTATTATGTTGGACTTAATAATTAATTGATTTGAAACGTGCACTGTGCCTATAGAAATGTGCACAATAATCAATAACCCGGAGAATTTTCATATTTTGGAAAATGCTCTCTCTCTCTCTCTCTCTCTCTCTCTCTCTCTCTCTCTCTCTCTCTCTCTCTCTCTCTCTCTCCTCTGTTATTTACAGTTCTTGTGAAATGTCTCACTTTGCTGCCCTCGGCTCCCCGCAAGATATTTCTAACCTTTTTTTTTTTTTTAAGCTCTCAAAATAACCGAAAGAAATTAAGATCAAAATTACAAAAAAAAAAAAAAAAAAAATCAGCTTAGGACAACAAGCCATAAATTAAGGCAAATCGATATTTTCGCCGCTCCCTGTTAGGACTTCCGCTTCATAATGGAATAATGCCAGATTTATTTGTGAATCTTATGGGCTCTCAAGCCATAAACCGTGATTATTTCAGTGGAAAAACCGGTCAAATGTTGACAACCTTGGGGCCATTGTAACACAGCGCTGGAGAAGGCAACATAATGAGGAAAAAAAAGAGACGCTNCCTCCTCCTCCTTCTCCTTCTCTTCCTCCTCCTCCTCCTTCTCCTCTTCCTCCTCTGTTCCTCCTCCATCTTCCTCTCCTTCTTCATCTTCTTCCTGTCGATATAATTATAGCACTCATCCTGTCTCCGTTACAGCGGGAGGACGTTCATGAGCAGCCGCAGTGAGGCAGCCTACATCGGGGGCATCTGCTCGCTCACCAGGGGTGGAGGAATCAATGAGGTGAAACTTTCCCACAAAACTTCATGCAAATTGTGCAATTATAGAAGTAATCAATCATTCTCATGACTCTGTAATTCAGGACAGTTTTCTCTCTTTTCCTTCTAATTGTTGTCATTAACTTGATTTATATGTGCGTCTTCAGTTTGGCAGTGTGGGTCCCATGGCCATCACGCTGTGTCAGAGTCTTGGCCAGAACATCGGCATGCTGAGAAACAAAGAGCGGCCGGCTGCTGGTGAGACTGACGTACATTTCAGACATCGGTTTGTTTTCTTTACGTGTTTTCTCTCCTGCATTTCAGCAAAGTATCTTCATGCTGTCTTTTATACAGCACTCATTTGATTTTCCACTGAGGACGTGCTGATTGTTTTAATTGTGTTTATCACTGAGGAGAGAAAACACTCCACCTCTGCTGTACCAAGAGCTCCCTCAAGTGTTGAGAACACAGCTGTGCACTGCCGTGACCACAGAAATGTTGTGTGTGTGTATGTGTGTGTGTGTGTGTGTGTGTGTGTGTGTGTGTGTGTGTGTGTGTGTGTGTGTCCAGGAGACTGCAGGTGTCCAGACCCATGGCTGGGCTGCATCATGGAGGATACAGGGTATGCATTTAATAATAATTAATCAGCGACCTGTTGTACATGAAGAAAGAATGAAAACTGGAGCAACAAAGATGGATGTTGCTTTTATTTTTGTCAAATAGTCAACTGTCAGCTGTTCATTATCTATCTTATTTGTCTTGTTGTCTTAGTTGTGTATGATGTTTTTTTTTCTTCCTATCATTTAGTTACTACCTGCCCAGGAAGTTCTCTCGCTGCAGTATAGACGAGTACCTGCGCTTCCTCCAACAAGGAGGAGGCAGCTGTCTCTTCAACAAGCCCAACAAGGTGAGATTTCATCATCAGAGGCTGGCATTACATATGATCGACACAGCTTCCCATGCTTCCCTTTGATTCATCATGAACTGTAAAGCCTTGACTCACTGCTGCGAGCTTTATGCTCGGGTAGGATTTGTCTGATTTAGCAGCCTGCAGGCTCACACACTTCTTGGGTTGCCTCTCTGTGTAGATAGGATGGGAGCTTTCTCAGAAGTGTGATGGACGGTACTCGCTGTAGAAGGTGTTCAGACACTCTGCACCCTCAGACTGAAGTTTAAAAAACTCAAAGGTCTGATTTCCTTGAATGTTCTGAGATCTGGAGAAATTCACGACTTGTGCTGCACTTTTATTTTTCATTGCATGTTATAGGCACCCTCTGATGCTGCCATTTGAAATAGAGATTTCTAATCTCAGTTGGACATTTCCTGGTTAAATAAAAGTTAAATAAAATAATAAAATTTGTTTAAATTAATTTTCATTGACATAAATTTGGATTGTTTGATATTTTCTTTCTAAAGCTGCTAGACCCACCAGAGTGTGGGAATGGATATGTGGAGCCGGGAGAGGAGTGTGACTGTGGATCACTAGTGGTGAGTACATTTGCATGTATTTTTTCATATCTTGTACACGATGGGTAATTAAGGATCCAGTGACGGTTGGTTTTGCATAATTTGCAAGTTTATCACCGGGTCAGCACACTGGTTACAGTATGGAAAAGACTGTCACACTCTCACGAAGATTTCTGTTTAAAGCAGGTCTTCATCCTTCCCTGTATCAGGACTGTGGGCTTAAAAATACATTTTGTGGTCGTTTTCATAGGAAACACTGAACAAACAGCTAAACTGGAAACTTTACTGGAGACTATATTTAGGCTAGAACCCCTTTGACTTTGACTTTGAATGTTGGACGATACATAGTGACTTAGGCTTCTTCAGGATGTCATGAAAGCTTTGAGGCACACTGACACGTGATCTACACATGAACTATAACCCCTCTTTGATTCGTAGGAGTGTGCACGGAGTGGAGCAAACTGCTGTAAGAAGTGTACCCTTACCCACAATGCCATGTGCAGCAACGGTCTCTGCTGCAGGGACTGCAAGGTCAGCTGCTTTGATGCATCGTACCACTTTAACTGGGTCGTCTGTAGGTCCTTATTAAGGCCGTGATTGACTCCCCACGTGTCTTTCATCCTCTTCTCTCTTCGCCTCTCTTTGTCTTCTGTCTTCTGTGGTTGTTTCTGGACAGTACGAGCTGAGAGGGGTGACATGCCGTGATGCCGTTAATGACTGTGACATCGCTGAGACCTGCACAGGAGACTCCAGTCAGGTAAAAGAAGCCCCCAAAACATCTGACGCTTAAATAATTCAGACATCTGAAACTCGATGCGATGCTGAACGGACAGATAACGCTCTCTGTCTTGCAGTGTCCTCATAATGTCCACAAACTGGACGGCTACATGTGTGATGCTGGACAGGTAAAGTCTGATATTTCTTAGTACATCTCTTGTTACATTCAATAAAACAGTTTAGCTATTGTTTCATTATCGATCACTTCCTCCTCAGGGTCGTTGTTATGGAGGTCGCTGTAAGACAAGAGATGGCCAGTGCAGAAGTCTGTGGGGCTACAGTAGGTTTGGATTGGATATTGAGCCTTATTTCTCCATGTTGCATGGCTCTCTGATCATTAAAACTGTTTGAATTTCATAGCTGTAAGCATCACTGTAACAATTAAACGTCCAGTGTGTCAGATTTAGGAGGCTCTGTTTACAGGATATAGCAGAAATGCAATATAGTCTTCATAACTATGTTTTCATTGGTTTATAATGACCTGAAAATAAGATTCATTTTGTTTTTGTTACCTTAGAATGAGACTTTTATGTCTACAGATGCCACGGGTCCACAGAGTCAGCCATACCAAACAGCCTTTAGATAAAGATAAGGGAGGGGGTTGCAACTATGCCGCCGTATGCCACTAAATCCTTCACCCTGGTCCTTTAAAGCGACTGTAAAGAGACTGTTCTCTCTTCTCAGACTCCGCTGACAGGTTCTGCTACGAAAAGCTGAACTCTGAGGGCACCGAGAAAGGAAACTGTGGCCCGGACACCAGTGGTCAGGGATGGGTGCAGTGCAACAAGCAGTGAGTGAACAGCACGGCCTCATAGAGCGCATTTTGAACTGATGGGGGATTTTTTTGCAGACAAAATCTGACCTTTTTTTTTTTTCTCCGCGGTCGCCATCAGAGACGTCCTGTGTGGTTTGCTGCTGTGCACCAATCTGACAGCCAAGCCGAGGTTTGGTGAGCTGCAGGGGAAGCTCACCAGTCTGACCATCCACCATCAGAACAGATACATGGACTGCAGGTGAGGCAGAATTGGATTCACCACATGCGGAAAAAAGGGTGACGCACAGTAAATACGTAAACAAATACGGGGGGGAAAAAGTGAAAGCAGGATGAGAGGGAGAAAGATGCCAAACAGCCTTCAGAGAAAGTGCGAGCCTTGAAGCTAACCTGACACCTTCGATAGCGATCAAATGGTACTATCAGGCTCTAAAAGACAAATGAGGAAGCACTACTTGTATCTCACGGTGATGTAACACGAGAGAGGGGGTGAATTCACTGCTCGCTCTCTGTTAAAGGTTCCCTGTGTAGTTTTTGACCTTTAGACTTTCTACGACTGGGTCCGTGTTTGTTTATGCTTATGAACATGCAAAAATCAGCCCTGCAAATGTTTTATGAGGAAGGAAATGCACCTGGCACGCCTGTTAGCATTACATCAAGTATGCACACAGTGTATTTTAGGCCGTTTTTAATCATGCAGCCACTATAATAAAGGCTTTTTCACTGTCCCATAATAAAGTTGTGAGCATTGACTTTTTTTTTGGTACAATCAGCCCATTTAGATGTGTATAAGTTTACGTTAGAGGGATAGAAATAGGAAGAGATTCATCTGTTATAGCTGATGTGACTCTTTAATGTGTCCATCTGATCTGCAGGGGCGGCCATGCAGTGCTGGATGACGGCTTGGATCTGGGCTACGTGGAGGACGGGACGCCCTGTGGGCCAAACATGATGTGTTTGGAGCGTCGCTGCCTCCCCGTCACCACCTTCAACCTCAGCACCTGCCCGGGCTCTTCACCCTCACGCATCTGCTCCCACCACGGGGTGAGCCTGTCAGCGCTTGTCGGAGCCATTTTTTTTTCATTTAGATAATTTATTTAGTTGATCTGTTTGAACTTCCATCAGCTGGGTGAGGAGGAAGAGGTGGGGCTGAAGTTGTTTGACGCATGTGAGACAGGATCGACACAGTCTTTGACATCATGTTGTCTCATGTCGGGCTCCACCTCAACATTTTGTAACTGGTTTCTTTTGTGGACAACATTCGAAAATGTTGAATACGACCACTCATGTTTGTCCTCTCTGTGCCTCAGACTTGCAGTAACGAGGTGAAGTGCATCTGTGATCCGGACTACACTGGTAAGGACTGCAGCGTGTTTGATCCGATCCCCATCCCTACTCCACCAGAGGGACCAGAGAAATACAAAGGTAAGCACACTGAACGGTTACAGTGGCTCCACACCTCTGTAAAACCCGCTGCGACAGAAAACAAAAGTAATTCAAGTCTCATCTAATATTTTAGACACGATAAGGGATTTTCAAGCTTTACAGTCAACAGAGATGTACTCTAAGTTTTTATTTTTTTAAGTTTTGTTCCCTCACTGGTTGACTCCTTCACTCCCACAGGTCCCAGTGGTACCAATATCATAATAGGTTCGGTTGCTGGTGCAATTCTGCTGGCAGCGATAGTCCTGGGGGGAACTGGCTGGGGATTTAAGTAAGAGCTCTGGCATGCCTCCATCTGTGTGTGCCTGCTGTGTTCCTCTGTCAGCTAACACACATGCCTGCGGCTCGCTGCTCGCTGAATGCTCCTCCTGCTTGTTGTTTTGATTCATACTCACAACCAGAGACCACGTGGGTTTGTTGTTAACGCTGGCGCAGTGGCTGGTTTTACATCTGCGGGTTCTGTTAGAGGAAGGGAGCAGGAATGACGGTACTTTACAAAAACCCTCATTAGTTCACTTGGCTGTTCGGCTCTTTGATGAGATTTCCGTCTTGGCATGAGATGAGTGGCAGGAGTGCCACCACTGTGGAATATTTATTTAATTTATGTATTTGATTAGTGGGCTTTAGAAGCTAAATTTGTATCACTCGTAAAGAGATGAATGCTGAACGAGTGCTGAAACAGTTTGACAGAAATCGATTCATCTTTTGAGTGATCTGTGTATTTAAATTTGAATATTTTCTGGTTTTCTTCTATTATAGTAAACAGTCTACGGTATTTTTCACCATTTGCTGACATTTTATAGAGCAGATAAATCAATGAATCAATCAGTTTTTAGTTGTAGTCAAGTAATTTCTTAACCAAAAATGCTGTTTTCTTTGTCTTATATCATTGTAAATTTAATATATTTTTGACAAATTAAAGTATTTCTTACGGCTTCTGGATATTTTATAAACTCAGTGAGTAATTGATTAATCATAAATGTAATAAGCATATTAACTGTGTACATAATGTAAATGATCGTAGGTGGCAGCTCTATACTGAATACATGAAAACTCTGATGCCAGGAAGCCCTAAACTGAACAGTTCGTATACAGTGTCTCAGTCAAAGTGATGTCACTAGTGTCGGTTGGCTCTGCAGACAAAAATCTAGCGGCATGGAGTTAGAGTCATCTCTGCTTGAGCATGACACCAAAATCTCAGTGTCGGTGGTTGTGTTGCATTATGGGTAATGTAGGCGCCAGCTTTTGAAGGAAGAGAAATGTGTGGCACAGAAAGATTACATCTTTTTGTGAGTCAGAGTTTTGTAGGAATACAATCCTTAATCGATGGAGCACTGAGCTGGATCTGACTCCTGTTTTCTTTCTTTGCTTTGCTTTTGTTTTTCTCACACAATACAATGCTCTCTTGCCTCATGCTAGCTTTGCTGTGACATGCCTGCAGAATGCAAAGAAATCAAAACACTTGTCTCACACTGTAATCTTTTACAAGTAACTTAATCTCAGATCTGCTGTTGTGAGGTCCTTGCCTGGTCGTGTTAACTCACTGGCTAACAAAAAGATTCCGATGCCTGTTAACTGCTTTGCTTTTAGGGACCTTGGGTTCATTGCATGTTTTTTTTTTTTCTTCCACACCCCTTCTTGCTCACATGAAACAACAATTGATAGTCTTACCTCTCTTTCTACTTCACTTGTTCCCTGTGTTTTTGTTTTTTCTTTAATCTGCTGCCTCCATCTTGTTCCCGCCTCACTGCGGATCCAGAAACATCCGAAGAGGAAGGTACGATCCTGCATATCAATGCTGATCCCTGCACCAAAATACAGTCTAGACTCACCGTTCATTCTTTCAACATAATGCCATCTGTTTTATAAGAATCCTTCTGCTTCACACACACACACACACACACACACACACACACACACACACACACACACACACACACACACTCACTCACACACACACACACGTGTATCTGTCACCTCCTTCTTTGGCCTTCTTCTTCTTCTTCTTCTTCATCTCTCACACATTTTTTATCCAAAGTTTATTGTATAGGGACAATTATATAGCATGAAACAACCATGAAACACGTACCACAGCATACATATAGACTGTGCTAATTTGCAATACTTAAACCTTTAGTCGTCATTATTTTAATTTTTCATGTGCAACAGTTCATGAATAATATTATGAAACATAATAACCTATAATCTTAGTTTGCTTCGTTATTGTGCTGCATGTCCCCTCAATAACTTTGCTGCCATTTCTAAGCTGCAGTGTCGACTTTGTAATGTCAATTTCATAAGACTTTCAATAATAAAAAGGTGTTTTTTGGGTTATTTTTCTTTATTGTTTTATGTTTTTTGTCTGCATTACATCTGCAACTATTAGTCGATTAATCGATCTGTCAGATATTTTGATAACTGTTTAATCGTTGAGGTTTTTTCATTCAAAGGTGTCAAACGTTAGCTGGTTCTCTTTCTTTGTTGGGTTTTAGACAGTTAACTCAGACAAAGCAAAAGATTTGAGGATTGCTGATTTGAAAATTGTTCTAGAATGAATAATAATAATTTGTTAGAGGCCTAATCTGCATGAGACTTTTCAGGTTTTTAATTCATCTTCCAGATTCAGATTCCTCAATGTTTTTCTCTTCCCTCCTTCTTTCCCTCCTCATCTCCTCCCCTTCATTCCTCTTCTCTTTCCAGATCTTCGGGAGTTTGATTCGTATCTCTGTGCTCCCCTGTCTACCTTACACTGTGTCCAGTCTGCTCTGAGGGGAAAAAACAAACGATGTCTTCCACTTACGAGCCCCTCAGACCTTTTTTTTTTCTCTTTGCTTTCCTGATTTCATTGCTGTTCTCCTCCTGGAAATGTTTTTAACTGTAGTATGGAAGCACTGATGACACATTCCCACCAGATCTGAACGCCTGTCGGGGTACGTCTGGTTACAAATGTCCAGGTAGACATCATCAGTATCAACCTTTCAGTTTTCTTTTCCCTTGCACTGGTTGCGGCCGTTCTTCTGCCACATCGACTGTTATTATGCTTTTCACCCCTTTAAGTGATTTCATGGAAGAAGGCTGTGCTCCTCTCCGAGTCCGGACTGCTTTGAGGAGCCTTCTGTTAACATATTTAACCTCACGGAGAACACAACCACCTCTTTTCAGTGGTGTAACTGCAATAGAAGTGTATAAATATCACCAAATAGTGAATGTTTGACATTTTATCTGTCTAGATGAGGGTTATTTTTGTGTGCTAGGCATTTACATTCCACAGTAAGAGCCATACTTATGCTGCCTTTCATTATCAAACAGTAGCCCACCCTAAATCAATGCTTCTACATAATATGCATTAATGTATGAATGTATAGTTCAGGCCTGCGAGGAAGATAGTTGTGTCTTGACTTTCCCGCAGCCAAGCTGGATAGACAGTTGCACATGTACACATCGAATGTTTTATCCCGCTGTATGATATGTAATCCGTATACAACCAATATGCATACAAGTATGCTGAACATGGGTGCTGATGTACATAGTGTATCATAAGGTTGACTCATTTAGACAGCAGTGACTCACTGCCGCTCTGAATCGAAGCACAAATCTGGAGAGAGACGACTCTTCCTGACTCTCAGCTTAAAACTGCTTCATTTGAAGATTAAATCAGGATTCAGATCTTTGCAGTTTGTATATTTTTTTGGGAAGCCTGAGCTCCTCGTGTTGGCCACACGCCCCAAATGGCAGAGTGTTGTACGTTTCGCACACGCCTTGGAGAGATTTCAAGTTTCAAGCTGCAAAATTATGACCTAGATGGCAGATTTCCAGGTTCAGATTCAACACAGGAATTCCCTTTATTCCACTTAGATACAGAAATTATAATTTGGCTTCTGTTCGAGCTGAAGTAGAGAGTAGAGTAGAGAGTATCAAAAAAAATATATGCTTTGTCTGTAAATGGCTTTGGATAAATGAATTTTGACCAAGCAGATCCATATAATAAGCAATAAATATGTACATTTAAAATATAATTAATCACCGCAGTGTGTTCAAGGCGAAAAAACGTCACAAGTTAAAAATCCTGCAGCTTTTATGAGCGCCGCTCTCTCCGTTCGTCCTCTCTAGACATCTGGAGAGTCTTAAATCAGGTTTAGAAGACATCCTCCTGTGGCTGCTGATACCTACAAAGACTGCTCGAGAAGCTTCAATTCACCAATAACAACAACAGGAACTGTGCAACAGCACAAGAAGGGATGATCCAAGTTACACTGCCAGTCAACCTACAGTAGCATTAAAGGGATATGTTGACATTTTGAGTGCAGGTTCATCAATAATAAAAAAAAAAAAAAAAAAAAAGCTTAATGACATTCCTAATCGACAAATATGGAAACTGTTCTTTGAACTGTTAATTCAGGTGAGGTGAAAGCTAAATTTAAAATGTCACCATGCTCCTTTAATCACACTTGAACTTATTTATTATCCGTATAAACGCTGTATAAACTTCCGATACTCAAGGACAGACTTGGCTGAAAGGTCACACTGTGTTTACCGCCACTGTTTGTGATCACACGTTGTATTTGGACTCATCGGAATATTTTGGCACCATTCTCACGTGGAAGTCAACATCGCTTAGTCTTACAGGGAGGTAGCCAGTATTAGCTTTCTATGTAAATAATCATATTACTGTATATTAAAATACATATTAAAACATATCTGAATAACAGTGACTGTGTGGACGTGTGTCTGTTGTCTACAGCCAGCGGCGTGTGGCTCTATTATTTCAACATTTACTGGATGGATTTGCAGGAGATTCTGTGGCCACCGTGACTTTAGAGAAATATCTTGACAGTTAAATGGGCTGGCAAACATGTCGCATAACTCTTCTCCAGTACATCACGCTTTATTCACCATCTTGCTGTCATCAGGGTTGCACCTGGAGCTGATTGTGTTTCCCTCATGATGATCTGTCATGTGATCGATATGTCATTTTAAAAACTGCTCATTAAAAACTGTAAGAAAAAATATAACAAGTATAACATCACAATCAATTCTCAAGCAATTTTCATCTTAACAGACATCACTTGTAATAACTTTGACCTCTAATTTGTCCAGTACTTTTTTGTTTATAACCAAATAACCTGCAGCTTCAAAAAACATTTTTCATGTGCACACATGGCTGTACGCATCAGTTTTTGCAGCATCTATCAACGTCTGATTCATCAGCTGTGGTGGTGAAGGGTTAACTTCAAACTGGCTTCTAG
The DNA here is from genome assembly GCA_028641955.1 of Protonibea diacanthus. NCBI lineage: Eukaryota > Metazoa > Chordata > Actinopteri > Sciaenidae > Protonibea > Protonibea diacanthus. Next base: position 14,841,503 of record CM053996.1, on the reverse strand, counting down.
TTTTTCCTCCTTTTAATTTGTAAATATTTTAAATACTTTTACAGGGAGTCAGTGATGTTTGTGCAGGGCTTCTTGAGGACTGTAACAAGATCTGTGCCATACACAGGTCTGAGGAATCCAACATTTGACACAGTCAAGTACCAACTACAATAATATACTATACTATCAACTGACGATAAAGAGTTGTAAATACAGTATATTAACAACTTTAGGTCCATGCATACTGCGATATTCACTCGTCTACTGTAATGAACAGTATCTAGTGATTTATTTTACTCAATCAAGATGGTACAATTAGCTTTATAGATGGCTCTAGTTCACAGAGAAAAACTGATCACTTTCTTTTATTTCTAAAAAACAGAGTAAATAGATACAAATGAAAATGATTCAACCAAACTGTCAGGAGTGTTGAAACTGAAATGTGAAACCAGCACTTCTTTATATGATTAATGACTAATCAAAGACATAACATGTTCAGCTCTCCTCCCTTCAGCTCTCCGACTCCCCAGCGTCTCCTTTGCCCTTCGGTTGCCTCCAGTCAGCGTAGATGGACTCCTCGTAGTCTCCCATCCCTTCAAACTCAACATCGGGAGACTCAGAGGCCAAAAGTGCAGCTTCCTCTGGTCCAAGAAAATCCTCAAATAACAAAAAAAGAAACATTTTATACAGATTTCAAATAAGTATCGCAATCTTTTGCTACCTAATCTTTTTTTTTTTTGGAGGGTTTCTCTCTTACGTTTCCTTTATTTTAACATTTATGTGACTAAAAGCAATTCAGTGTGACGTAGCCTCAACGTTTCTTCTTCATAATGTTTGAGAAATCGCAGATCAAAATATCTTTAATCTCACCTCATCGTTCAACTCTAAGAACTTCTCCAGAAACATCAGCATCTGCTTTTGAGTGACAGTCTGGTTGTGGTGTTTGAGCGCTTCCTGTTTAATCAGACACGACAGGAACATCAGAGGAACAAACTAATTACAGTCACTGATTATTGATGAAACCTTCATGTATGGTAGATTTGAGACAGCTGACAGATTTGACAGTCGCTCTCTCACCATCCTGGGTGTGTAGTGGTCAGACTGAAGGCCCCACTGTTCACTGTAGGCTTTATAATACTGCAGGTTCTGCTCCATGACCCTGTCTTCATGTTCGAACAGGAAGTAGCTGTACGCACAGCGCACCGCTCTGCGGCCCTCGTTCACTGATCAGAGAGAAACACATGGGTGAGCTGAGTTGACGAAGAAGTATTCGCAGATGGGAAAGCTCAGCTGCTGACGGTAAACTTACACTTGTAATAGGCGTACTGGAGGTAGTGGTAAACAGTGGGCACAAATTTCTCCACAAAATATCCCCCGACGTTTGGCATCAGGTTTTCTTCACACTTCAGTTTACAGCGTAATATGTCAGCGTAGACGTCTGTGGAAAAACAGCAGAGATTAGTTAGTACGACTGTCACAAAATGAAAGCAGGGAGAGTGCTGGAAGAAGTACTTGGAGTGAAAGTACCAATATATTAATGTAAAAGTACTCCATTACAAGTCCTATTGAAGTAAAAGTACATTAGTAGTATCAGCAAAATGTATGTATCATTGTGTCAGCAGCATTTCCTGCTGTAGCAGGTAAAGGTGGAGCGAGTTGGAGGTGGAGGTCGCTCAGGTCAGTGGTTTCCAAGATCAGACCAGATAACTGGATACATTTGAGGGCTCCTGGGTTGATAATGTGTATTATTTTATTACATGACTTTGTATGTTGAATCTAATTTTAAAGAAGTAACTAAAGTTTGCAGCTGTTAATTGAGCTGTAGGGTCAGAAATAGTCAAGTTACCTAACTTAAAGGTGAGTATAATTTAGAGGGCTCTGTTTACAGAATATGGCTTGAATGTAACATATTTATAACTATATTTTTATTAGTGTATAACCATCTGAAAATAAGAATTGTAATGTTTTGCTACCTTAAAATGAGCCGTTTATATCTACATCTCTTCCATGGAGTCCACCATGTCGAACCACTGTGTTTCTACAGTAGCCCAGAATGGACAAACTAAACACTAGCTCTAGATAGGGCCTTTCTTCTATACACTTTAATGACCAAATCATACTTTACTTAGTTACTTTCCACCACAGAACAAACTGGTTCATGAGGTGTCACCAAAATGTTCCTGAAAACACGTGGTAGTCCAGTGTATTATTATCTGTGTGCACACTAACCTGCTATGACTGCGTAGAAGTCGCTGTCTGGTAAAAGCTGACCGATCCCTTCACAGTCTGCCTGACAGAGGTCGTACTCATGGAGGTACAGCCTCAGAGCTTTCTCCATGTGTTCAACTCCACCGCTGTAGTCGCCTGAATTGATGAGTTCCACTCCTCTCAGGAAGGAGGCCTGGAAAGGAAAGTATTGTTACTGTCAGAGGAATCTGTGTAAATGATAGCCACAGCTGGTAGGAGGAGAACAGCATGATGTTATTTCATACATTAGTCAAGTTTTGTTGTCCAGCTTTTGATGCTGACTGGAATCGTTCAGCTTCCTGTGCACACACAGCTGGAATGCTGTGATCCAGAGAGGGAGCGGGACGTTTTTTTGGCACCTAAATGTGACTATTTCATTTGTATTTTTCCACTTTTTCACTTCAGAAACTGAAATGGGAAGATGTTTGTTGCTGTTGATGTGGTACTAAACTGTGTAATTCTCTTTTGTGCTGCACATTCTACAAACAAAGTGTTTTATGAAGAACTTAGCTTGCTTATCTTCACCTCATATGGTTGTTCTTCGTGGTCGGTGAGGTAGCCGCTCAGGTCGTACTGACTCTTGTACTCCTTCATCAGTTGCTGCATCTCCTGATCCTCAGGGTTTTTCTGGAGGTAGGTGTAGGCACATGGGACAGCCCCCTGTAGGTCATTCAGCTGGGAGAAAAACACTGAATTACTTCGGCTGTTGTTATGCGACCCTCCTAACTTATCATTTTAAAGTCTGGTTTCTCCAAGACACAACTGAGAATGTGGTCTTTTTTTCTCCAATGATTTCCATTCAGTTGAGTTTTAATGCAGCTCTATCGTTATTCATCTTCAGTCTGATGAAACATAACTAAAAGTCAAACTGAAGCTCTTTGAGCATCTTTCAGTGGTGATGATGAAAACAAGGCTGTGATGTATTGGTGTGTGAGGTGCCCATGAGCTCTGAGTGTCTCACCCTGGAGTGCGCAAAGTGCAGATATCTGTAGGGGGATCTTCTCCTGAAGTCCTCCAGGATCTCTCTGCCGGGAGGAGGCAGCTGCAGCGCGGGGAAATGCGCTCTGCACTTCCTCTGACAGGACGCTCTCATCATAACGTGCCAGTAGACTCGAAGATCTGGGTTTCCCGCAAAGGAAGGTTCTTCATGTTTGCTGTTATCACAGTGCAGCACGCAGTGTCTCACGCTGTCTTTAAGCAGCCGGTGCAAACGCAAACTTAATTCCAAATATTTGATCGATTCCGGCCACCTCTCTGCTGCGTAATGATCCAAGGCCAATCCATACGCAGTGGTGAGAGGCATGAGCTCCTCTTCGGGGAAATTTCTAAAATTGTAGTTTTCATATTGTGCCGCTGTCATTAAAATAAAAGTCGAACAAAACAACGTCAGCAGCGCGTCTCCTTGTGCGCAAAAATGAACCATGATAAAAGAATATCCGACATATTAGTCTGCTTCTTCTCGTCTTCTCCTGCTGGTAACTTCTGTGTGGTGGTCTGTTGAAGCGTTTAGGGGTCTTTGGGAATTCAGGGATTGGGCCTTTCAGAGGTTACTGTCTCGGGTTACTCAGTGCAGGCGGACAGCTGGCACATTTTGCTGCGTTTCTTTATTTGGCACAAGAATATGCGTGCGTAAATGTGACTGTTGTGTGCATTGGAGTTGTGTTTGTTCTTTTGGTGTTGGTTGCTCAGTCATGCAGGATTACCTTCACCATCAGAGTAAAAACTTAAGTCCCAGAGTTAGGAATGAAAGGTCATCTGTGAGGTCACTCATGTGTGATCATCTTTTTCAGGAGTTGTTATTTGGGATTATTTGATTTGTTATCCTATGAGTCATTTATAAAGATGTTTTAATGATGATGGGCAAAAAACAAACAAACAAACAAACTCCATCCCAGACTGGTTCTGCCATTTTTGTCCACTGTGGATGTTTCATCACTTTTTGAGAGTGCCACTTAAGAATTTCACAGCAGTAATGAAAAAACTGAAACTTTGGGGACTCTAGGTCTACTTTACGGCTCCGAGGCTCCGAGAGACAGATCCAGAGAGGCGGGTCTCTCTGCAGCTGCATACTACGGCGCTCAAGTGTCAAGACAAATAGACCACTAGGCGACTTTGCTTTCAAAATAAAAGCAGAAGTCTATTTTACGGTTTTATTTATTTATTTTTTAACCGAATTTAAATAAATCTCCAGTACAGGATGTAGTCACGCATAGTTTATTTTAAAAGTAGAACAGTGTGGATTAAAAATACTTCATGTACTTTAATTTCCTCACATTGTGTCCATCATTCCAGCTACAACCCCCTCCTCTCTTTATGATGCGCTTTTATTTTTTAAAGGAAGTAGAGCTCTCTTTTTTATTGTGGTTACCTTGACAGAGGCGCTTCCCACCCTCCCAACTGCTACATTCCTCCCCTCTGGTAGAAAAGTCTGCTCACCAACCTGGAGATTGTCCACGTTTACAGCATTCAGGCGCCGCTCCGCTGTCCTGCTCCACATCTGCAGCCCTCTGCGTAACAGTGCGCACACGGCTGTAGGCCACGAATTCGTCTAATTTATTGCAATTACTCTACTTGTTTATTGTTTTGAATCCCCCCAAAATTATCTGGCGTTATTCTGCGAAGATGTTTTCCTGTTGCATCGCCGTTTTCCTTCTTCTCACTACGTGGTCTTCCGTGGAGTGTAACCCCAGTCCTGTGCTCGGAGATGTAGTCGTGGACAGATACTCCATGCCCAAAGTCTGTGCCAGAGAGTCGAAGACTGGAGATTTTGTTCGCTATCACTACAACGCCACATTTGTCGACGGGAAAACATTTGATTCGAGGTGAGATCAGCAGATTTATGTGTGAAATTCATGATGCATTGATTTAAGTTTTCTCCGTTTGGTTGCAAAGTTGGTGATTCCGCTCCAGAGGCCACAATAACGGATGCAAAGTTTGGTGAAGACATCGCAGCAGTGTCATTTTGGCAAAGTTAGAAAAGCTGAGATTTACGTGGCAAAATAAGTTTGCAATAATTGATTAATAAATATGTGCACGCGTGCCCTGAAGATGTCGTCCTTTCCCCACAGTTTACATCCTCTCAGACTAGACAAACTTCTGACATTTTTTTTTTTAAATCTTCGTCAAACTTTTGCTTCGTTCACCAGCCACGAGAAAGGAGACGCAAAGGTGGGCCTGCTCGGGGAGGGCCGACTCCTCGCTGGCATTGACAAAGGTCTGCAGGGCATGTGTGTGAATGAGCGCAGAAAAATCACAGTCCCGCCCCACCTGGCCTATGGAAGCACCGGTGCAGGTAAATGGAAATGTCCTATAGCGAATTCCTTTCTGCACTAGCGGGGGGTGGGAGTTTTGCAGCAGTCAAATTGGACAAAAATTATGTTTTGGTATTTTAATTGTTTAGATAGAGCACAGATGAGTTAATAGTTAAGGTTTCAAGTTGGCCCCAGACCCCCAGAGGCCGTGATGGGCCCGGATTGTCTATGTGGCAGTAACTTCGTGGTTATTTGTTTAACCCCAGATGTATTTGATACCAAAGGGTGTCAAAATGTGTTCATGATATTATGCTGACATGGTGAATATCCTTAAATAAAGGTGCATTTATTCAAAAATGATCACAAACTGACTGATATACATCAAATCTGGTAAAAATAATGCCCCAAATAATAATTAAAAAAAAAAAGTGGGTTCAAAAGTGGCCAACAACTAATTTTTTGGCCACCTTCTTTTCAGAGTTTGCCGCTGTCAGACTTTTCATAGCATCTCTAAGTGTTGAGGTCAATGAGTAAAATAAAACATTACTGGCAAATAAAAAAACAACAAGAAGACTAAGTGGATCCAGTCAGGCTAGCTGCTCTGTGCGACTGCACTTAAGCACAGTGGTGCTTTGAGCTAAATGCTAACATAATGAGATGTTTCACTTAAAACCAAAAAAAAAATCAACCTCATGGTGGCGCTAGAGCAAAATTTAGGAGGATCACCAGCGTATGTAAGATTTAGCTTCTGGGAACCACAAATGTCTTCAAATCCAATTTTATGCCAATCCATCCAGTAGATGTTTAGATATTTTACAGCATAAGTGAAATGTTTGACATGCTGGTGGTGCCAGAAGAAAAGTCAGGAGATCACCAATGTTCCATTGATTCATCCTCTGGGAACCATGAGAGTCCATCCAAGAGTTGTTGAGTTTGGACAAAAGTGGTGGACCAACCAACAAACAGCCCAACATCCCTGGAAAAAAAAGCTAAAACCTAGAGTTTGTGTCACTTTGTATTGATTTATCAGACGTGACAGTATACATTATGTGGTTTCTTCTAGTGTGATTCATGCAGCCTTGTCTTGTTTCAACTGGGGTCATTTAAGGAAACATGATTTAAGGTGCCAATTCACAGATGTTTTCAATTAAGATGGGCGTGGATTGTAGTTTTGATTCTTCTAAACAGATCTTACATGAAGTCCATCTAACCTTCATCTAACCGTGTTCACAGGTGATGTGGTTCCTCCAGACACCACCCTGGTGTTTGACATCCACCTGTTGGATCTGTGGAACAAAGCCGACATGGTTGTTACAAAAACCATCACCACTCCCAAAGACTGCAAGCGCTCTGTGATGCGCACCGACTTCGTGCGCTACCACTTCAATGGCACTCTGCTCGACGGCACAGTGTTCGACTCCAGGTGAATTACGACTCGGACGACTGTTTGCCTATGGTTTGACAAAGTGCTGCATAAAACAGTATCACCCACGGAGAGTGTGCATGCTCATCTAAATGACAGCTGTTTGTACTGTGTCATCCAGGTATGTTGTTGTTTGACTTTGCGCTTGTATGAGCCCTACGTAGCTACACCAGGAAGCAGACCCAAGACAGCTTAGTGGGCGAGGGCTGGCTGATTAAGGGCATGGATGAGGGCCTGCTAGGCATGTGTGTGGGAGAGATCAGAAATATCATCATCCCACCCTTCAAAGCCTACGGAGAGAAAGGATCAGGTAAGAACAAACGACAGCAGAAAATAGAGAAAATTACGGTTAAAACTCTGCCCTTGCTTTGCAGTTGAACCCTGCCTCTCCAAATACCAGGAGATTAGAGGGCAGAGGGATAAATAATCCTACAAGGAACCAACAGGCAAACATCAACAAGAAGATGTAAAATTATATACATACTTCAAGCGCCACAGAGCAATGAGCCTCCAGTTTGCTTTCTAAACATTTATGCAGAATTTAGAATAATTTCATAGCAAACTGCACTATAATTCCCCTCTCTAAGTATAAAACGATGTTGGTGGGTGTTAAGTTGACATTCTCCACCCTCCGCTCCGCTCACCAGGTAAAGAGATTCCCCCTCAGGCGACCCTGGTGTTTGATGTCCTGTTGGTGGACGTTCATAACCCGAAGGATAACGTCACCATTGAGGACCAGGTGGTGCCTGAGTCGTGCACACGCAAAACTGTGGTCGGTGATTACATCCGGTACCACTACAACGGTACCTTCCTGAACGGCATCACCTTTGACACCAGGTGAGCTCACATGCCAGTTATATTACAGCCATTTAGGGGATTAGTCCAGCTTTTGTTGTTGTTGTTTCAGGGGATAAAAAGAAAGCCTTATTCTCTAAATGTCAGCCCACTGCAGTATAATTTCCCTGAAGTATAATTACAATAAAAAACACTGTCCGTCTGTCACTGCAGCTACCAGAGGAATAGCACATACAACACCTACATCGGGATGGGGTATGTGATTGCAGGCATGGACCAGGGCCTGCTGGGAGTCTGCACTGGGGAGAGGAGGAGGGTCATCATCCCCCCACACATGGCGTATGGAGAGCAAGGAGCTGGTAAGTTACTGTAGTTTTACCTGCAGCTCACGGTACATTTTCTGCCCATGTTGATTTTGATTCATTGTTTCACATCTGAACCGGCACAGAGCTATCGCAATCACTCAATCCTTAATTTAACAAATGCCAAACATGCTTGCTGCTTTATTATGTTTTATTACACGGCTACCACAATTCTGATTGGCCAATTGCAGCCTTCTGTGGTCTGTTTCAGACCACTGCTATGAATCAACAAACTGTTGCTGTGGATGCAGTTCTGATCATCGGCTCTAGAGGACAGTAAATCAAGATTATTGATTTCTCTAGTATGTAGCTGTGTAATAAGCAGGATAATGTACATCGGGCTGGTCATTATTGCGAAATAAACCACCACAGGGTGATGTAGGCATTAAATCACGTTGAAGGGGTTTATTACACAATAACGACCGGCTCGCTGTACATTATCCTGCTTATTGCGCAGCATTAAATTTGGATTTTGGACTGTCAACAAAAAGAAACAATTGGATGTTAATTTGTGAAACTGTGATGAGGATTAGTTCCATTGCAAACTGATCAAGAGTTGCAAGTTGCCTGATACTCACACTAAATATGTTATGAAATCAGACATGACCATATACTTTTATGGTCGCTGGTTATATATAAGTGAAAGTTAAAAACACTGAAGGTAAATGAGGTGAAGAGCAGATCACACTGTGTCTGGATATGAACAGAGTTATTGTAAAGATTAAACAATCTGATCAACTTGTGCTCTCTCCAGGTGACGTCATCCCCCCTTCAGCTGTGCTGGTGTTTGACGTTCACGTTATCGACTTCCACAACCCCAACGACACGGTAGAAGTCAAGATCATCCACAAACCCGAGGAGTGTAACGAGACCACCGGGGAGAACGACCTCGTCCACTACCACTACAACTGCACCCTGGTGGATGGCACGCCGCTCTTCTCCTCGTGAGTCACCCAGACATCCCTTATTTACTTCAGATCGATATAACTAAACATAAATAACCACTTTAACTTAATCAACCTTGTCCACAGACACGACTATGATAACCTTCAGGATGCAGTGCTGGGGTCGGACAAGGTGATCGACGGGCTGGATGTGGGCTTGCGAGGCATGTGCGTGGGAGAGAAGAGGGTGATAACGGTGCCGCCTCACCTCGGCCATGGAGAGAGAGGAGGTGAGACTTCCATGAAACACTAATGCATTGTGCTTTTCTCCATCAGGAGGAAGATGCTGTCACAGAAACAGTTGTAATGTCTACTTTGATGTCAGACTTTTATGAGAAGGTTTTCATATCTGAGAGATGTGTTTTTTTCTTTTTATCCATCAGCCACCGGTGTACCAGGCAGTGCTGTGCTGATCTTTGACATTGAACTGGTGAGCTTTGAGAAGGGAGTGCCACCCGGTTACCTGTTTGTGTGGATCCAGGACAGTCCTGCAAACCTGTTTGAAGCCCTGGACATGAACAAGAACGAAGTGGTGCCGCAGGAGGAGGTACGTTACTGCTGAACGTGTGAGCACCACCTACCTTAATTCACATGGTGGATGATGGCCCCTAAATGTATTTATATTATATTTCAGTGGAGGAACATGCTCAGATAATCTATAGTGAAAAAAATATCTGTACACTATGTTAAAATACTCGATTACAAACCATTACAAAAGTCCCGTATTCATAATTTTAGTGGTAATGGTAGAAAAATAAAAGTCTCAAAATAAAAGTAGTCATTATGGAGAAAATATATTCATTATATTATATATTACATCATATTATTGATTTATTATCTATTGCTGATGCTTTCATGTATAAGTAGCATTTTACTTTTGTTAGATTACAAATATTTTACAGGATGAACACTAATAATCTAATAACTACACTAGATCCAGAAATGTAGTGGAGTAAAAAGTATAAATTATATTATAACTATTTTACTACTATAACTATAATGAAGTAGTATAACATTTTAATACATAACTTAAGTACAAATACCTCAGAATTGTACTGAAGTGCAGTAAAATTGGAGTAAAATTGGTGGAGCTGATGATTAAACCCACTAGCATCTGAAAATATCGTACTTTGGCACCACCTGGTGGTCGTATCAAGACTGATGCAGCTTTCATTGTTTTAGAAAAACTTGCGCTATCAGAATAATTCCAAAGATTATTATTGAAAGTACAGTCTTGACCAGTTAATTGCCAGACCTTCAGTGTGTTTTGGTTTGTCTGGGTGTTTTGACAGCAGTGCTTTCCTGACATCCCCGACCTCTCTCTGGAAAAGTCTCGTACAACCGAACGTCACTCTTTTATCTCTTGACACATTTTAGTTCGGGGAGTTCATCAAGCTGCAGGTGGCTGAGGGCAAAGGACGCATAAAGCCCGGGCTGACCATGGAGCAGGTCATTGCCGACATGTTCAACAACCAGGACCGAAATAAAGATGGAGTCATCACGCCCGACGAACTCAAACTGAAGGTGGACGAGGACAAAGAGCGGGAAGCGGCGAGGCACGAGGAGTTGTGATGAAGACAAACGCTTTCATTCTCTCTCAGGGATAAACCCCAACATCTTAAAAAAAAACAACAAGAAGCAACGAGAGACTTTTTCCACATACAGCATCACGGTTTAATACTTTCTGTACCACATCGGACAATATTTTGTAACGAGAAGAAAATAGTGCAAAGGATCTTTTTTTTGTAAAGTATTGTGTTGTATGTTTGTTTTTGATTGTTGTATTTCAGAAAAACAAAACAAGCACCTTTATTTGTCCCTGAAAGTCACTTGGATTAAAATGTTTGTAAGAAAAAGAACCATTTCGTTTTTTATGTATCTGTCTGACGGATAACTGCACCTGTGTTATGACCAGAAGAGAGGTCCAACAATAAGCTGTTAGTAGTGTCCTTAAAAAACTTAAAATGTAGATGAAGCTGCATTTTTTTGGTGTTGTAGATGCATAGAATATTTCTCAGTGTCACAGTTAAAGAGGAAATCTATTCACAGGTCAGGTCTCCTACTGTCAGAGGTCGAGTTGCATTGTTGGTAATATAAGAAGAATACACGGAACATTCAATTTTGATACTTCTTTTGTGCAATGCTAAAGTTTTGGAGTACTCTTTTCTTTTAGTCTTGGTTACATTATATAATATTTTTATGATCTTCTTTTCTAATGAAGGTGATCACACAAGAGAGCGTCTGCCACCAAAGTGACTTCTGCTGCACCAGAAATTCTTTCATATAATAATTTTCATGAGCAGCTTTAAAATTCAACTGAAAAAAAGAAAAACCCCAAAGTTTGAGGGGATTGCATCATTAGAAATCAATGCAGCAATAATTAAGTAAATGTGTCCTAACGGTGTGTCATTTAGGGTCTAATTAGTAACAGATTAAAATGTATTAGTCATCTTAAAAATTGGAAAATTAACTAAAAAATCTGGTTTTGGTTGAAAACTTACAACACAATGTCATCATTAGTAGCATACAGAGGTAATGTAAAAACGTTGATTAAAGGGATAGTTCACTTTTTTTTAATTATCCCATGTGACTTATGAGACGTGGATATCTATTAAGTTTCCTGAAACTTCCCACATTTCACTGGGAGAAAATCCTGAATGATAATTAAAGCCATTGTTAAACGTGAACTATACCTTATAAGTTAGTTAGCACATTACAAGTTAGTCCATATTCATCTTCTCCTCTATTGGAGTGTCACAACAAGGCCTATATTAAGTACAACTACCTCACGGTTAAGTCCCAATTTACAGCAGAAAAGACAAAACATTCACCCGAGATAGCATCAATATTCCCTTCACGGGAGCACTGCTATACTGCATCATTGTGTTTGACTTAACGTTCACAGGTTGTTACATTAACTCACTTAATACCTACTGGAAAAGCTTAAAGACTGAAAGTATCACTGTCAAGTTAGCTACTTGCAGTGTACGCAGAGGTAATATACAGTGCAGTACACACCAAACACACCAGAACAGTGTCAGTATGTAGTGGAGGAATTGGCAGATAAAGATGAATCTAGAAATACCTGTAAAACATATTATAAAGCAGCCCATCCTCGTGCTGTAAAAGTAAAATTCAGTACATACAAATAGCAAAAATTGTTCTACAAAGAGTGAAAGAAAACAGAAAAATTAGAAATATTCCGTGCCATTGTTTATGGTAACATTTTTTAAGAGGTGGTTGACTGTTCAGAGGAAGGGCTGCTGGTAAAAAAAAATGAGACTGTATAAACTCTCCCTTCACTGAGCTCTGTTAATGGCACATTGTCGTGTACGCAGTGGTAAAAAAAGTCTAGGCCTGGTTTGAGGTACGTGATGATGTGCCATTGTCTAGCATGCAACACGGTGAGTGGAGTGAAGTCCATTTGTGCGTACGTTTTCATAAAGTGTCCGGTTCCTCCTTGTGCGCCGTTACTTGCCGTTTCTCGATGAGGTAATGTGTCTGAGGACAGCGTTCGGGACGTCCATCGTCTCGTCCTTCACCAGGACGATGTCAAAGGAGTTGATGTACGACTCTTTTCTCTCTTCCACCTGAGAGACACAGACAGTTAGACCCCAACTTCTAAGACGCTGATCCCAGGGTAACACTGTACATTAGTCTGACCTGGTCGTTGAGGAAGCCAATGGTGAGGATGTTCTCGTGCTCGGACACCCCGTCAGCCATGGTCAGATCTCCTAAAGAGTCCCCCAGCAGCAGCACGTTGGGTCGACCCTGGAGCTCTGTGAGGCCAGCTGCATGCGACAGAGCTCCTTCCCTCTTGTTGAAGGTGTGGATCAGTTGGCCTTTGAAGGCTCGGAGAACCCCCTTATTAACAAAACAATGTTCAGTAAAGATTACAGCAACCCAATGATGGAAGAAGTATTTAGATCCTTAAGTAAAAGAAGCAAGCGGTTATATCTATCTATACTCACTTCAAAGTATGGACAGATCTCTTAAAAAGTACTCATACTGTAGTATGAGTGTGTTACATGTTATGAAATGCCTGTGGTCAAACTCACAGTCTGGTCAAAGTCCATGTAGTTGGAGATGACGCGGACATTTGGATGGAAGACGTGGTTCTGTTGGATCACTTCCTCCAGGACGTCTCCAACACCAGCCGAGAAGATCAACAGAGGTATCCGCTGCTCCGCCAGATGGTCAAAAAACACTTTGTAGCCGTCCCTAAAGAAACACACACAGTTCTCAAAAAGAAGAACAAATAACTATCTGAGATGTACGTCTGAATTTTTTAACATCCTAAACAGATATTGTAGGTTCTTCCATAATCTGTTGTCAATAATAGAAGAAGAAGACAACAATTTTAGTTTTTTAGTTTAGTTTTTTAATTTTAGTTTTCTTTGCAGAGCACCTCTGATTTGAGTTTTCTTTGTGCATGACAAACTTTATGACTTCAGTGTAGCTTTCTACATGGACTATTGCTTTCGGCACAATGGGTTATTACATTTGTAGGTGTTATCGACAAATTATTTTCTTGCTTTAGAACCACAAACCTGAGCATAGCGCTGGACTCCGTGACCGCCTGAGCAAGCATGTCCTTCCTGATCCTCTGCTCAATCAGCAGCTCGTGGACTTTAGTCCACCTGGAGAGAGCAGCACGAGACGAGTGTTGCATATCATTGAGACATGGGTTTGATTCACTTTGCTTTTCAGGCAGCGGAGCTTCAAAGACTTGACAGTAAAATGCTGAAAAAACATTGTCATTATTTAGATGAGTCTGTTTGTTTCTTACCATTCCACCATGAGAGGCAGCTTCTCTTCAGCACTCCTGCTTGGGTCGATCTCTATGGGATAGTAGGTGTTCAACAGCGCCCTTATCTACAGCGGACCATCAAAAAAAATAATGAACATATAATATACGTTTGTATACATATACTTACAGCCCGATCGAGCAGTTAATGGGCACTTATCACGGCAGCACATTTACCTTTTTAGTGCAATCCTCATTGATCAACAACCGGTTATCCAGGATGTCTGTAAAAAGTAAGGAAAAGTTTCAGAAAGACACAGACACTCTGCCACATCATGAAAACATGATATAATCTTTGAAAAGTGTCAGTTCTCTGCGGTGCTTACTGTGTGTGGTGGGCACTCTCTTGCCGTTGTGGGCAAACCTGGTCAGTGTCATATCGAAGTCTGAGATTACCTGAGAAAATATTACGGTTTAGAACTAGAATAATAGTACTCTATCACACAGCAAACACGTGTGTGATGCACTCAGTTATTACAACCAATTTATGAACAAAAATCACATGGATTATCAGAAAATCTGCCTCCACGTAAGTTATAAATTGTGGTAAATTCACTGTGCTTGTCTGTACCAAAGACCATCTTCTCTGGTGTTTATAAAAGTGGTATGTAATTAGCTGAAAAAAAGAGCATGAGTATCTCTTTATCTGCAGAAAAGCTCCTGATGAAATGTACCACAGCTCACTCACCTGCAGGTTGCCTGCACCGGCTCGCTGCATGGCATGGATCGTCTCCTCCACTCTGCTGCGCTCTCTCATCAGCACCGAGGACTTGGCCAGCTCTGGGATCTGAGCAGAAAGGAGTTTATTATTTAGTATATCAAGAGAGAGTCTCAGGGGGAAGAAAGAAGGCGAGTGACGGGGGGGCAAAAGCAGATTCCAGGTAGGTATTACTTTTAGTTTTTCAGGTCTTTTTCAGGCATTATATTTCTTTTAATGTGTGCATGAAAATATATTTTAAACCCAGCACACTGAACTATCCATTGTCTTTATTTGGGGCAGCTTCCTCACCTCGGTCTTGGTCAGCTGGTGCCAGATTGCCAGGACAGTCCGCACCGGCGTATTGATCCAAGGAATATGATATATCTGCATGTGAAGCCAGAAAACTCATCATCTTTTAGTCAGGTGAGCTGGGCATGCAAAAATGCAAATAATTCAGCATATAAAGAGAATAATGTTTTGATATTTGATATTCAGTTGGGTTTACACTGACCTCTTCCTTCAGGGAAATGACTATTTTCCCCATGATTGGTTGCAATTTAAATATTTCACACACTTTCTTCGACATAAGAACTTAAATGACCCACCCTCTGTCTGCATGTCGTTGTTTTAACATCTAAAATCTTGATATATTTTAACTTTAAAAGCCTGTTTGGCCACTTATACCGAGGACTGCAACGGTTACGTAACAGCCGACCGACACAACTTACCATGTTCAAACGATGACGTGTCAACCGGAGATTCAGACCAACCGTCAAAAGCACATAACGTCAAAATTCACGCTGTATTCATCTAAAAAATATATATAATTATAAAATAATGTAATAAATTACAGTCAGCTGTTTTTTTTGCACCGCTTGTTTACATCTCTGCATTTGTTGCAACCCGTAGTTTTCCTCCCCCCTCTTTTCTACGTGTTGAAATTAAAAGGTTCCGGCTCGCTTTAGTTCCTACTTCACCGAGGGGCATTTTCGCGGTGGCACCGTATCGTGTCAAATTTAAATAAATAAATAAATAAATAAATAAATAAATAAATAAATAAACAAACTATATTGGACATTGAATTAATTTTTTTAAAAAGTATTTAAAAAAAAACTCAAATCAAAAAATTGAAAAATAATTTGAAAAAATCAAAATTCAATTATACCATTCATTTTGGCAAATTTAGAATAAATCTGGTACATTTATATTACATTGATGTTAATGACTTAAGTAGCCACAGTTAAATAAATAAATAAATAAATCTCTTTGTCTTAAAAAATGACAACAAACTGGTTTGATCATTTATTATTTATTGCAAATGTACACTTGCAGCTCTGGCGCATACAAATGGAATGGCACACTGTGTAACACAGTACATGAGGCTGCATGAAATCTGCATATATAGCACTGCTAAATCAAACTTTAACTCAAATCACTGGAACAAAAACCTTGAAACTGAGCCTCTGTCTTTATCTGCAGTAATCCTGTGGTCGGGTACACTTTACGTCTTAAAACAAATTCTTGAAAATTCAAACCCTCCACACGAAACAGATAAAATGATTTTGAACCATCAATTAATACTGTATGTGCAGTATGTTATCGGAAAAATGTTAGGCTAACAAAGCCTATTAAATAATATTCATAAACTGCTTGGCTGTTTGACCACAGGCATTAGCAATTTCAACAGAAATTGGTCCACACAACACTATGTTCTGAGTCAGAAGACTGTAGTCAAAAACAAGCAACACCGTATAATGTTTAAGTTAACATTCAAGGTCCTTTAGTGCAGGAAATACAGTTAATGCAACCGTATTACGAAGGGGCAGTTGGAATTTTATGGCACGATTGGGATCATTTAGAGAAACGTGCACAATAACATATCAGCCTACTGGTTCAAAGTGTTTCACACATTTCAGAGTCTTTCCACAGTGCAGCGTCCATACGTGAACATGAGCTCTAATTCACAAATTCAGAACAAACCAAATAAGTCGACTAAAACCCACAAACCAAATTTTAAACCAGAAACAGGGCCAAAAATGACGTCCCGTCTTTAGTGTGATGGTATTTGGTCTCTCTTTCAAACTACGCAACAACATGAAATCAAATCAAATAAAGCAATTTTTGACTAGTTGAAATATTCAAGAAATAAATAAAATACATTTATAGACATCGATTGGAATGGCAAAAAGTATTGTACAAATTGTAAAAAACGTTTTAAGTGCAACACTGCGTTAAGCAGGTTTGTGTTTTGACGTGGGGGGGGGGGACATACAATCACTGAACACCCTGTTCCCCAATATGTGCTTACTTAATTCTTGCTACAAAAGTTCTGATAAATGATTGTCTGTTTTAAGTGGGACACGCACTACATACACAGCATATACGCTCAACATTCGGATATTTCAATCTCTACGGTGCAAAAAAGGTCAAACCACGGTGGAAATTGGAGGTAGAAGAGAAATAAGATACAAGTAGCGAGAGGAGGAAACAGTTAAAGCTGATACTTCTTTTCTCAGCTGGTTGTTACACTCAAGTAACACTAATATCCCCGCACTGATATTTTGTCATTTTCTACTAACTTATATCACTACAAATGTAGACATAACTTACTTTCCTATGTTTACATCTTGACACTTAAGCAAATTTCACATTAAAAGTGTCACTGAGAACTGTACAGAACATATGTTGACATCATTTGTGTCAACACAGACCACATAAAAAACTGAACGAGGTTATTTAGCGATGAAATCCACTATATTTTCACAAAATGCTACAGCAATCACAGTATCATTTAAAAGCAGAATAAGAGTAAGGCATAAGCTGAGGATGAAAGGCCAAAATGATTATGTACGACTGATAGTTTAGTCTGGCTAATTCTTATAATCTTCAATTTTTCTTTCCAGCGAAGCAGCCCCAGGTGTATCCCCATGCAGACATTTAACCTCAATAAAGGCAAAAAAAAACTAAGATAAAATTGTGGTAACAACAAGGCATTTATCAGCAGATTAAGTGCAGAGTGTCACATTCGTGTAGGTTTGGATCTCAACATTCGATTTGAGACTGCAGCTGTCTGCGCAGAGTGAGAGTGCGGCGGTGGAGCTGCTGCATCTGTTGCATGCGGTCTCTCTGGCGAGCCAGGTTCTGGGGCATGGGGTAGTGCTGGCAGCCGTAAAGATACTGGTAGGGGATGCGAACGTGGCAGGCTGCGGCTCGGCAGCGTGGCTGAGGTAAGGGCGGCAGCAGCATCCAGCGCTTCCTGTCAGCGCAGTAACGGTAGGCCTCCCTGCGGTACTGCTTGTCCATGTTGTTGCTGTTTCTCCACCCGCCGATGATGAATATGTCGTCACCCAGGTAGCAAATAGCAGTCCCCTCCATGCTGAGGACCTCTGGAGGGAGGCTTTCGAGGATGTCGTCAGAGATGTTTCTGCTTATTTTCTGCCGAGCCGCTTCAACCGTTACCTTGTAGCTCTTGGAGCAACAGGAAGCCGTGTGGTAGAAGTTGGTGGACGCAACAGCCATTTGAAAATTGCAGTAATTATCAATGAGTGGTAAGGAGTCCACTTCCTGCCACTTGAGACTCTCTGTATCGTAGCAAGCGGTCAAAGTGCTTAGTCCATCATCGTTGTCCATGTCTACAGGGGTCCTGGCCATCACGTACACGTAACGGTCCTCCACGCTCACTGATTTCACATCTCGTAGAATCTTTGGTGCTGGGTCGAGATTCTGCCACTCGTCCTGCTCAGGGTTGTACATAGTGACATCTTTAAAGCCTGGACTGAAGTTTCCATGACCACCGATGCTGTAGAGGATGTCTTTGACGCATATGAGGCCGAACGAGTGCTTGCGGGTGTTCATGTTGTTGACCTGCTCCCAGGTGTTGAGGTTGGGGTCGTAGCGCTCCACCGTCTTGGCGAAGCCTGGCTCCATGGAGCCTGCCACGTAAACATGGCTGTCGGTGACTGCGATGGCATGTCCGTCGAGGTGGTTGTGAATGTGCGGCAGGTTTACCCAACGGTCCTCAGCAACAAAGTAACCCACACACTCGCTCAAATAGTCTCCACCTTCTGAAACACCACCCACCACCATGATTACATCCATGTTTTGGCCAAAACGTGGCTGGATTGTTGACGTGAAGGAGGCATGGGACTCGACATCAGCTGACTTGAAGCTCTCAAAGCGAACAGCGTGGACCTCAAGGGCGTCAGACACCAGCTGCTGACAAACAGCATTGTTTGCCACTAAGGGCTCCTTTCTCACCACCCGTGTCAGGTAGGTAGGCGCAATCTGAGGCAACCTTAAAAGCCTGAACAGGTCCTTGAAATTCTCCTCTCGCTCCTCTGTGTTTTGGTTCACCCATTTTACGATGGCCTCAAACAACTCCTGCTCAGAATCCACAGTGATTTCTGAGTCTGACAGCCAGTCCCGCACCAGGTGAAATGGCAGCGTGAGGAATTCATCATTGTGGATAACTTTGTGGAAGTTTCTCCTAATGGTCTTGGCGGCTCCCTTGGCCAGCTGATCCAGGGTGTACATGTGGGCGAGGCTGTGCACTGCTACACAGTTAGACAAGCTCAACTTCTTCATCAGAAACTCCCCGCAGAAGTTCTTCAGCTGTGCCAACAGGAACCTGTGTGAATACGTAAGGATGATCAACAGTATGCAAAACTTCAGCAGGTGACATCAGTGATTAGACAGGATGAACCAAGCGGTAAAGGTGGATAAAACAAACGCTTGCATGCAGTATACTGAAATATTAGACACAGATTACTATCTAAAGTAATAAGATGTGTTGAAACATGTATTCCTAACACACTGCCTACTAAAAAAAAACATCAATAGTGTTTTTCCTTTGAATTTCTCTACTGACGACACATATTATCCTGATGTTTCTAACAGTACTGCGCTTCTACAACCTTGAATACAGGCCTGTAAGTGTTTTTACTTTTGTTTCCGCAGTACCTGTTAAACCCACATACAAAACATGATGTACTTTTAGAGCCACATGCTAGAGTTTTCATAATAGTTCACCTCAAACTACTCGTTAAAAATATAAAAAATTAAAAGCATGTATTTTCAAATTGTCTTGATGTTGCGTATATATAATAATGAGGATCAGTAAATAATTTATAATAAATGGGGTTACACCTGTGCTTTTGTTTTTGGGAAAAACACAAGATCGCCTACGTCCATGTATATACACAACAACAACCATAAAGGTGCAGCAGGTGCGACAACACAAGGGAGTTATCAAGTCAAGAACAATCTGCACACCGTGAATAGTCCTGAAGGCAAAATGTCAAAATGTGGGTGTGTATCATGGGCATGAAAGGCCTTTAATAATAAACAGAATATGTAACTTTGGATTACCTGTTCACAATACAAATGTGTATTTTGGAACAAAAAAGTAAATAATAAAAATAAATAATTCAAAGTAGGTTCAATCTGGAAATAGTGTGGCTTTGTAATGGTTTGTTTCTCAGCAGAAATGGACAGAAAATAATTGAATCAGTGACTATTTTGATGATTTATCAAGTCATTTGTTGAGGAAATATGCCAAAAAAATGTTGAAAACAATACATTTAAATAGGTCAAATTGGGTTTTTGGGGGGGATGTTATCACAGACATTTCTGCCATTTTATGGATTAATTCATTAAGAAACAATGAATAATTGCAGCCTTGGATCATTAAGATTATTGGCAAAGATTTGACTATCATCTATCTTTAAATGTAGGCCTTGTTTTAACAAAAACACGCAGACATCCAGCTTAAGAAAATGGCTAACCCCGCAGTGCAAAGCTCCACAGGTGTGTGAACTCAAAACAAGTCACACCTGTTGGTCTAATGAAGTCATTGTTAAGGTGTGGCTCATTCAGCGTTAGAAACACAAGCCTGTAAGACTAATGGTCAAAACTTCCGTGTGTTACTGTACATTTTATTCACATTGAATGTCTGGTTTAAATAAATAAAATTACCTGTCAGCAAGTTCCAGCACTTCATGCACATTGGCGGTGGTTACCCTGATCTCTCCCGTGTACATGAACTGCACGACGCTCTCCACCGTCTCCGGGTCTGGTCCCGATGTGGAGCTCCATTCTTTGAGCTCCACTCGGCCGGACACAGACTCTGAAAACTGCCCGCCGAGCAGCAGCGTGAAGTACTGCGACGCCGCCGATAACACCGAGCGGTGGGCGGTCAGTGTCTGGACCCTGTCCCCCCCGGAGCTGAAGACCAGCGTCGCGTCGCAGAACAGACCCGCCTTCCTCTGCTCGTTCTGCCGCCGGGAGAGCTCCGAGCAGTAGGCCGAGCAGGTGAACTCCTCGGCCTCCTCAGGTTCCCCGTCACCTGTTCGCGCAGCTGCCGGTGCGACGCCGCCGCTGCTCCGGCTACAGTCCCCCGGTCCTTCTGCTGCAGCTGCCATACCGCAGCGGGATAGACTCGGAGGCAAATGAAAGCGATGAACTATCTTTGGGAATAACTCATAAGCATATAAAACACACGCAAATAAACATTCAAACACTGACATGCATGCGCAGCGTCCACAGCCCGGATCGGAAAACAGGAGTGCTGACTTCCGTCTTACACAACATTAAACACTCAGGTTTTTTTTTTTTTCTTTTTAAAGCTGGGCTGCCAGATTCAGGCTAATATCAGCGTCCACTCAGGAGGCACATACTCATGACGCAAACACAGAAAAAGTCCGAGGTGTTAGCGATGTTTTAATGTCGGTGTGACGCATTAATACGTCTTTATTTTGACGAGGTTTAACTTTGTTTAACCGTTAACGCGCCGTTATCGCGCATGCGCGTGTTGCGATTTATCCCCATCCAGCCGCTGGAGCCGCTGAACATCTGCCTGAACATCTGCCTACCTGACATGTCAAAGCATGAATCATAGTTAGTGTCTGATCCCTGATTTATCCTAAAGAGACTGTAATATCACATTATTTAATACATTTACATTTACAGTTTAATACTACTTTAATAAGACATTTGTTATTGTGTTGCATTTGGGTGCAACATAAAAATGATGTTTTGGACAGGAAAAAGAAGGAAAATCTATCTAAAAGAAAAAAAGAAAAGTCTATCTATCTATCTATCTATCTATCTATCTATCTATCTATCTATCTATCTATCTATCTATCTATCTATCTATCTATCTATCAATGAGGAGACCGATGTCCTTTGCAGTGTGCAGGAGGGACAGAAGAAAACTCAACAAACTGGTCAAGACGTCCAGCTCTGTCCTGGACTTACACCCCTATAGACTCCATAGAGGTGGAGGAGAGGAGGATGTTTGCAAAGCTGACATCCATCATGAACAACTCCACCTTAAACAGCTCCTTTCAGCAACAGACTGCTACTACTCCCACCATGTAAAGAAGGAGCACTACCACAGGCACTTCATTCTAACAGCTGTTTAACTCTTTAACACCAGCACTGTTAGATTAATTACTTTTTCTTGTGTTAATTATATGTACCATTGTCTATATATTTAGATATAAGCATCATATAAATTAACATGAAAGGTGTATATACTGTATACAACCAGTAGTCTTTTTAAGTATACCTCAGTTAATATTTATGCTGCACACACCTGAGGTATATAAAAGTTAAAATAATACATAAATACCGATAAAAATGATACTCTAACTTAATTTGACTCCTAGCTGTAGAAGGTATTTAAATTAAATGTTTACTAATTTAGGCCAGCAGAGTCTGTGTAGGTTCTTTCTGGGTGCTCTGACTTCCTCCCACAGTCCAAGGACATACACTTAAGGGGTTAATTGCTGACTCATAGGTGAGAATGTGAGTTTCAATGGTTGTTTGTCTCTATGTGCCCTGTGATGAACTGGTGGTTTGTCCGGGGTGTATCCTGCCTCTTGCTCAAAGTCAGCTGGGATTGGATTTCCCTTTTATGGATTTGACCTGGGTGATGAACCTGAATTCACATACTGTACGGCACAGATCACACTTCTTCACCAACAACAGATGACAACATTACACACTTCAGCCAAGATGAAAAGTAAAACAAGAAGTTCTTTATTATACTATTATGACAGCATATTACAAAAAAAACAATGCTTTTTTTTCACAGTTAAATAAAAACAGCAAAACAAAGATCAAACACAGCAGGCCGTACAGTGGGCAGTTACAAAGCGTTTTGAGTTGGTGTCAAGTTTTTTAGTGAACGTTGGATCATTTACAGAGCCGACATCCGTATCGTGCAATAACATTCCCCACGGAAAGCAAACTGCTTTCATGGTCCCTCGCCAAAAGATGCTTTCAAAGACTCACAGGGCTCATTCATGAAGCGTTTTGTTTGTCCCCCTTTTCGAGCGTCTAAATGTAATGTTTTCTATCCGTTTTTCTGAACAGCAACACAAGTAGTTACTTTCGTACTCTGAGTGAAAGACTTGAACACCTCGAAGCTGCAACTAATTTTACAGTAGCATGAAGAATTTCAACCCGGTTAACAACCAGGGTTATTCGCGGAAAGGCAACGGTGACACTTAAATCATCGTGTTTAATTTCCTTTACCACATAAGATCTGGAAAAGCTCTGTACCAACTAGACCCTTTAAAAAAAAAAACAAAGACAAGAAATTGCTAAAAATAACTTTGGTTTTTCGTGTGATGACAGATCTTTGTCAGTAGGAGTGAAACTTGATGAGCAATTTAACTAAGGTGCAATACTCTCTTGTGGCCTAAAACAGGCAAATGCTGATTAAAATAATCAATACATTTTTCTTAATTGGTAATTGTAAGTAGTATAAAAAAAGAGATATGCTACTGTATTGCTGAGCTTGATCAAATTTTACATCAGCAGCTGTTACTGCAGATTAATCAGACTGGCGTGATGCAGCAGTCAGGACTGAAATGTGCTTTAAATCCTGCCATCGTACCAACTACGCAAAACAGGTTCCTTTGCTTTTTTTTTGTACCAATTGATTTTGTGCTCCTTCAACTGCTGCAGCGTGCATTGGTTTGGCTCTTTGTTCAAAACTGAATAAATTACATCTCAGGCTAAATAATTTTGCGAAAGCGACGTTTGAAAATATACTTCCCCTTTTTCTCCATAAAAACTAGATTGAAAACTTCTACCCAGATCTCTCAGTTAGACAGTACTTCCACTTTCCAGAATCATCCTGCCCTGTTCCCAAGTTTTTTGTTTCCCAAGGCAGCTAGCCGGAGTGTACATATATACGTTTAAGTGAGATGTGTAATGCTGCCTAACCCATAAGGGCAGTCACATCCGGAAGTGTGTCTCATTCTGCGATGTGGGGGGGGGTTACATGGACATATGCTCAGGGAGCACGTAGGAGATGTCGTCCCAGGGGTGGCGGTACAAACCCTGTTTCAGCCTCTTCTGGTCCAGGTAATGTCCTAATGTAAGACAGACATGAGTTAAACGTCTTGTTTTAAAAACTTTGAAAGCTAGTGTCATGGCTCTATCTGAGTGGGACTCACCAATAAAGCCCATGCTACGTCCGAGGACAAAGATCCCATTTAGTGCGCCGATCTCCACAAACTCGTCAGCCTCATCCCTGGAATGAGTTCAACATTCATGTGAGAAACAAGACTGGATATTGTGCCATCAGCGCAGAGAGGAACAATACAGACAATGGACTTTTGGCATCTAATCTATGAATAATACATACAATAATACATTTTTTAACTCTTTAATAATAAAAGCATTTATATAACACTAATGTATAAAAATCTAAAGAATGTTCTCTATTAATCTATAGTAAGAACTGTTTGCCTTTTGAAAAACAACGATGGGAGAGTTCTTACAGAAAATACACAAAGTCTGAATACTAACTAAAGATAAAACTTCATTAAAAGTACTACTATAGATATATATATATATATTTGCAGCAGTTTGATTTTCTTACCGTGTGAAGCCACCACACGTCCTGAGCAGGTCCACAAAGGCAACACCAATAAAACCGTCTACGTTGAGGATCAGGTTCGGTTTCTGAGAATAAGAAAGAGGAATATCAGCACAACAGACACACTGTCCAAGGATGTCACACTGAAATGTGTGTTTGTCAGTAAAATGTTCCAACAGTTTAATTTTATTCGCATGAGTCTTCACGCTTTGCTTCACTCAGCTGTCACGTACCTTGGAGGTGGTGATCTTCTCTACGTCTAGAGCGTAGTCGAGTAGGTGGGTCGAAGGGAAATGCTGCTTAACAAAGTCCTTCAGAATCTGCACCCGCATGTCTGGGTTGTTGATCTGAAAGCGGAGAGAAACTTTGTTTTGCGCGATGGCTCAGGGTATAATCTTAATAACTTTCTACTATAATCTAAAAGTGGCATATCGTTTATTATACGGTCACTTGAGGTAGTGTGAAAATCTACATACTGATTTGACCCTGTGGCCGATGCCCATGATCAGCTTGCCGTCCTTTTTCATCTTGTTGACAAACTCCATGGGCAGCATGCCGCTGTCGAACGCTTTGCTGAACTGCTTCGCAGCTGCATCCAGAGCTCCTCCAAAACGATCCCCCTGGAATGTATGAATAAATCATGTTTCAGTACAGAAACAACTTGCTGACGTGGACAGTAAAAGAGTCACAGAGGGTGTCGGTTGTGTGTGAGCAGTACTGACAATGGTGAGCAGGCCAGAGGTCAGGCTTGAAATAAGGTCCTTGCCAGCGCGAGCGCAGACGATAGTGTTGTGTGCACCAGAGACGGCAGGCCCGTGATCGGCAGTCACCATCAGGCACATCTCAATGAACTGGCAGGCGTAGCGCGGCAACCTACAAAGAAACACGGCTTACTCCACTAGAAAATATATTTATGATGAAGTAAAGCCACCAGCAGTCGTTGTTTAGTCATCATACCAACCTGCGTTGGAACCAAAGCAAGCCAAGCACTCCTCCTAAACCCATCTCCTCTTTAAAGACCTCAGTGATGGGCATGCCAGCGTAGATGAGCTCCTGGCCTCGCTCGTCACAGATGCTCGTCATGAATGAGGCTGGTTTACGGATCAGGCCCAACTCCTGGAGAGTATAACAAATGAAAGATGGCTTTTAAACACACAAGTAACAACACAGTGTGAAAACGTTTCATGTTGAATGTATATGTGAGTAAATAACAAGGAACTGCAGTGTAGACATAATGATATATTGGAGGTAATAAAAACAGTGGCGCCATTATATATTTTGTTTACCAGAGAACACTGACAAGTTGTTTGAACAGCTGTCCGGCTCAGGACATGCTAGGTCACAATTTTCTAATCAAAAACAACAGATCGAGTCATGGGTCTATCTTAAAACTAAAAATTGGCCAGTATATTTAGTTACTGGCATTAAAAATCTAATATCCATCAGCTGTTTTTAATCAAAATAAGCTGACAAATGTCCATATTTTATTTTAAAAAATGTAACTTATATGATTGAGGTGGTACTCTTCTAGTAGCTAAGACAGATGCCGTAGAGAAAATAAAACGTTTTGGGTTTATCAAGGAGTAACGATCAATGTTCTTACCCTGGCCCAGGAGTAATCCATAGGTACTGTTGGGGGTGGCACCTCCTGAGCAGGAATGATGGTACCATTGGCCACCAGCTCATCATAGACAGTCCTGTTTAATCATATACACACACAATCTCAGCAGAAAACCCTAAAAACAATTCAGTGACAAACTCTGTATAACCATGTGCTGAATTTCTCACTTGATGACATTTCCCAGCTCATCGAAGCTCTTTGGTACATAAGCTCCAGCGTCCCTCAGGGCCTGGTTCTTGGCTACAGCTGTTTCCGAAGCCTGGTTGGCACAAGCTCCTGCATGGCCAAACTGAACCTGAAGATGGCGGTATTACAGGTTGAGCTAAAAGTTCCCCAGGTAACACCAACAACATCAACATCTAAAGCAAGTAATTTCAGCCAACAAACCTCTGAAGTGAACATTGTGGCGCAGGTACCGATGCACCAGCACACCACGGGTTTGCTTATCCTGCCCTCCCTGATGCCTTGACAGATCCTGTACTCCTCTGTGCCTCCAATCTGGATTGTCAGAGTGAAAGATGTTAAAATACACATAAATGAACATGGAACTGCTTCAAATAAATAAAAACTCAAAACATTAAGTTAATCTGAAGACGTAAACTACTCCCACCTCTCCCAGCACCACTATCATCTGGACCCCCGGAGTGTCCTGGTAACGAAGGACGTGGTCCATGAAGGTGGAGCCCGGATATCTGGACAAAAAGGACCAAAACACAACAACATTCAGACACCAACGTATGTGTCTTCAACAGGAAAGCTGTCTCTCGCTCCTAAACAAAAATGATTTGCAAACATGTTTTTGTACCTGTCTCCTCCGATGGCCACACCTTCGTACACGCCGTCCGTGGTGCGAGAGATGATGTTGTTCAGCTCGTTGGACATGCCCCCAGAGCGCGACACATAGGCCACGCTGCCAGGACGATAGAGTTTGGAAGCCAGGATGTTGTCCAGCATGCCACCCGTGTTGCCGATCTTAAAGCAGCCAGGCTTGATGCCACCAACCTGGGAGACAGACGATAACAGGGATTCAATTATCTATACGCTCTCAGACAGAGACAACAACTGCAGTACTTTAAAGAGTCCCTTTGTTGTCTTGTTCTGTTGGTGTGATATGGCTGCATACCGTAGCGGGGCCAATGATAGTGACACCTTTCTCATCAGCCATCTTGATCATCTTCCTTGTCTGAGCTTCAGGAATGCCCTCAGCTATGATGGCGATAGTGTGGATCTGAAAACACAATTAGATAAGCCACCTCCATGACAGGCTGAAACTGAAACATGTTTACTGCACGTCTTTGCTACCTGTGGGTACTGCATGGCCTCCATTGTGCTGTCGAAAGCTGAGCGCAGTGAGGCAAAGCTGATCAGGACGTCCACCTCGGGGTGCTTCTTCATGGCGTCGGCCATGTTCTTATAGACCGGCAGCAGGATCTCCTTGTGACCCCAGTAGAACTTCTGCTTGTGATCCCCACTGGGTAACAAATCAAATGTAAGGCAGAAGAATATGAATATAATTTTATTTTAACTTCACTGTGGTGGTTAAAACTTCTCAAGAGCAGTACACACGCAGGATATCTGCAGTGAGACTTATTTAGGACGAGCTGTTGTAACACTGCACAGTGAGTCGAGTATCAAGTTTGTAATTTATCCTGGGGAACCTACGTGAAGGGGTAGACCATGGCTGCCACTGAGGGTTCATCCCGGGAGCATACGTAGTCAAAGTCCAGCATGCCTTGCACGGCTCGTGTCTGCATGCCCCAGACTATGGCCTTTGTCTGTTTTCTGAAGAGCGTGGTGGCTTTGGCTGAAGGAACGAGAAGGCAGAGAGGCAAAGAGAGAGAGAGAGAAGTCAAAGATGGAGGCTGGAATAAAAATAATCACAGGGTGAGAGGCGTGGGCAGAGGGTCAGACATGGGAAAACAGCAGGAATGTGGACGCAACAAGCAGAGTACAGAGGACTCACTCTGAGGACAAAGATACAGGAGGTAGAGAAAATAACCCATGATTAAAAAGTTTGTAGTTACAGAACACCATCACAAAGGAAGGTCATGTTTTTCTTTGTTGGTGTTACAATGTTTTGCATATTTCCCTCTTAAACTGTGAACTAATTTGTGCTACAATTTGGGTACTACACATCGGTTTCTGGCTGACAAATGCTGCCGCTTCAATCAACCTAGTATAACTACTTCTGTAAGTGTAACCACCATCCATTATTTTGTCCACCTCCAGGTCAAAAGAATTAATTTGGGGTCTCAAAATGTTAAAAATAGGATGGCACCACTAGTTGTGGTGGAGGATTTTGAATTAATTTGAAATATTGTTTAAATTTCACATGTTACCATCAACTGCAAGTTCTACACGAGGCCTGTGCACTTGCATTTTCTCTGGAACTGGCAAAATGGTTTGACCAACAAGGAACTTATTTCTGACCAAATAAATGCTTTTTCTACTTTGTTTGCAAAAGCTGTTATTAGAAACATTACCCCACTTTCCCATTACCAAGCACAAACACCACATAAGCTCGTCTAAAAAGCGTGACACAGCTCTCTACTAGTAATTTAATTAACACATTTCAAGGCAAGGTCCAGATACCAGAGCAACCCAGCAGTAGTGCAAGAAAAACGTCTCTGTCCAGTCTGAGCTGAAGCACGGTAAAAAAAAAAAAAGGATTCTGCAGCAGAGCTGATGATTGTCATGTGTTCTGTTCTGAACATCACATCAGCGTACAATGTGATTTGAAGCAGTTGCTGTTAAGTTAACCACCATCTTGCCACACATTTGTTCTCGTCCTCTCAGGTCTCTCTTCTCTCTGTCCACACTCCCTGCCTCGTGTTGTTCTCTGATCTGAACCAGATGAACCTTTGTTAGATATCAATTGTCCAGCACTGCCACTGCTGGAGGGATATAGAGTGACAAGTAAATGTTTCACAGGGTTTCTGCAGGTTTCAACATGTGAAATTTAAGAATTTGGACAATGTAATTTAATATCTGTGTGAAGATTTCCATTATGAAAACCAGTTGGGGTGATATGGCATTGGAATAGTATATAACTTGAATTGCTAATTACTGAATTAATGAAATGAATGCGACCTGCAGTTGGATGAATCAGCCTGAACTGAAAATTATAAATTCATTTAGGTTCATGCAAGTTTTTGCTAAAACTGCTAAAGGTCCTCTATTATGAGCTCTTAAGCTTCCTCAAGTGGTGTCAGTGTGCAGCAGGTCTTTGAGTGCAGACTGAAAAAAGAGATTGTGTAACCCACTGTCGCAACAATGCCACTTTTAGTTAACGGTGCACAGTATAACGTCTCCCAACAGCCTACAATCAGGTATGAAAATATTTTAGGACATTACTGCCTTCAGACTATTGTAATTTTTAATAACTTTGACTTTTGAAGACCTGCAGACGCCTTGATTTTAGGATGAAGCTGGACTTGTAGAGAATGTTGAAATGATCTGTTTCTTTTGGCTGTGGTGGTTCATGCTCCTGCGGTTAAATTCGAATAATAAAAATAGTATTAAAGAACTGTTTGCCATGGTTTATTTTCACAACACTTATCGTTGCGTATGTTGTATTTGGATGTTCAACAAATGCATGTTCAGAGACGTAAAACAGCACCCCTTAAGCCACCATAAGAAGGAGAAAAAGGACAGACTGGGAGGGAAAACGAGAAGGCAGGGGGAAGTAGACAGAGGGCGGAGAGGGCAGGAGGACAGGTTTTTCACACCCTTCCATACCTCCGCTGCAGCCTGAAGAAGCTTGCGCTTCTGTGACCCCCCACGGGATGAGAACACAAAAAAAAACGACAAAATGAGCACAAAAAAAAAGGGAGAAAAGAATGAGTGCATCTTCATCTTATTCAATGAACAGTGCATTAGGTCAACTGTGTGTCATCTCTGAAAACACTCCATAAATAGCACGCCAGAGGAAAGACCATGCAAAGCTCAGCTGCTACAGAGCATGCCTTTACTGTGCTGCTGTGAGAAGCAATCTAAAGAGTGGAGTCTAGTCAAAATCACATCCCTATACAACAACTCAATCTAAAGCGGACACATCTTTTCTCTTAGCATTAGAAAACTGATAATATGCATAAGCTGTAGATTATGTATGATTCTTTCTGTTCTTTAATTATTCTGGGGACAACTTATTCTAAAGCATTACTGAAGAATATAATGTAAGAGGTGATGCAAGTATGTCACACACAGACACGCTCCTTTCTACTGAAACGAGGAGGGTGAGGGTCAAGAAGAAGAAAAGAGGCAAACCAGTGTAGGCAGCCGAGCACAGTGTGGGCATGGCACACCTATCACTTACCTTTCCAATCGCCTGTGACCACATTCTTCAGAGGCCACAGTATAGAATGAAGACAGTCTTAGAGAAACAAGCATGAAAAAAAGATGAAGGTGAGCGGACAGCAAAACAAGAAGAGGAGGAGGAGGATGAGGACGAGGAGGAGGGAGAAATAGAAAGAAAATTAAAAAAAAAAAAGCAGAACAGCAGTGGTGGCATTTGAGTGGAGGAAGGGACAAATATAGGAAGCAGGGACAAGAGAAATGAAAAAAGCAGAAGTGTGTTTGAGTACATATGGAGTCTTGCTGATAAGAAGCCATGGAGAGGTGAGCGCTCCCGTGGTAGTTACCTGCTGGAAGACCGGCTTTAGACTTTTTGGCTGGGGTGACATCATTAGACGTCCTAGGTTCAGAGAACGAAGCGGTCCTTGTTGTAGCTGGAGTCTGGTACATGAAATAGGATGAACGTTCATGTTATTCAAAGGCTCGCAGAAGCTTCCAAGGAGAAATGATAGCATGGGACCAACAAGTTCCCTCTTACAACAAGGTATTTCCATTTTAATATACACACACCATGTACAAGCCTATAAACAGTCAATATAGACACACCTTATGTCAATTATAAAAAAGGTACTGCAATAACAATTTAGAGCAAGTTATTTGCATCAGATAAAACATTCTGCATAGCTGACATGGAGGCCCACAGATAACACATAAAGAACACGCAGACGACATGATAAGAACTCCACGTATAGCTATACAATAGAGCTACTCAAATAAGTTCCAAAGTCCTAACCTTAATTAGTTTTTAAACACTCATGACTGAATTTCATCATGAATGCTGCATATCTGAGGAATCTCTAATGTTTATGGATTACTCAGAAATAATAATAATTCTCTTTAATGGGCACAAGCAGGAATGAATTAAGTGGATACAATGTGTTTAAAAAAAGGCAGAAGACCTGCAAACCGTGCTGAGTTTCCTTCAGAGTGTGACTGAATGAACATACCATTGCACTGTTGCTAGCATTCAGGAGGAAGTTGGCGGTATGCGCGTCCATCGGGGGCTGGTTAGGGATTGGCCGGTGGCCCAGAGCCATTCCAACGATGGCCGTCATATGGGTCTCGGTACCAAACACATGGATAGGAATACCTGTGGTCTTCCCTACAGAAACAAAAACAGAGTTGACAAGTCAATTTAAGAAGAATTTAAGTTGCTCACGCTCTCATATCACCTGTGCATGCATTTCTTGACAGCAGGTATTTCCAAACTAACGAAAGAGTCATACTGGAAATCCTTCATTTTCTTCCCCATGACCTTCAACTTCTTCGCACTCACCTACTTCCCCCATCACCCTCAGCCCCTCCTGGTAGTTGGGCCCGCCACGTCGAACGAAGATGGTGACCTCGTGCTCCTTCAGAGGACCTTGGTAGTCTTTGATGGCCCTGACAATGCCCTGAGGACAGAGGCAGACAGGTCAGCTATGTTAATCACGGATGGTTGTGAAATATTTGTAAAGGTGTGTCAGTCAGTAAGAGTGGCACAGAAAAACTGTGTTGTTTTGGGCTTGTTACACCTCATGGAGAATGCTACACACATAGTAATCATGAAAAATACAAATGAACACACATTACATGAGTTACGGTGCTGAATTATCCAAAACAGACTAGACTCAACCAAAACAGAGATTGTTTACCTTTAATCACAAAGAACAAAATATTGTTGTTGGGAGTTGTTTTCATTTCTTTAATCAATATTTTATTTATTCATGACTGAATAAAACTACAGTGGTGACATTTACAGTTTATTTTCATGGTGTTTTGAACAAATATGAACATGTTTCACCTTGAATGTGGCTGCTACATTGGTGAAGTTGGCGATACTTCCTCCGATGATTAGCACTTTCCCTGAAGGAGACAGAGAGAGGGGGGATATGTTGTATAACATGTTTATGACTGAAATGCGACACCCCACAAGGCTGCCACAGTTAGGTGACAGCCACGAAGGCTATTGCTGGCAACAGACACACAGCGAACAGAGCACTTGTGACACACTAAAGGAGAGTAAGCAGGTCATATTGCAGAAGAATGATCCAACAATGATTTGCATGCTTAAGCGTGTACTGCTAACTCCCCCACTGACTTTCACCTTTGGCTTACTTTCTGACCGTTCGGAGAGAAACACGCCCTGATGAAGCGCTGGCTGTACCCACCTTGAGGATGTTTCTCCCGTGTCATGAGAGAGAGGATGGTTTTAGCGTAGTCGTAGGTCTGCTGTTCGCTGGGTGCCCCGGAGTACTCGCCATAGTTGGCCAGTTCATCCACCCCTCCAAGGTCACAGATGGT
This sequence comes from Protonibea diacanthus, assembly GCA_028641955.1. Classification (NCBI taxonomy): domain Eukaryota; kingdom Metazoa; phylum Chordata; class Actinopteri; family Sciaenidae; genus Protonibea; species Protonibea diacanthus. Next base: position 14,808,846 of record CM053996.1, on the reverse strand, counting down.
GTCGCTGGAGAAGAGGGAAGATCGGTTTCAGTTTTATCAGTCATATCTGTTTAACACAGGCTCAGTAGTACAATGAAATGTGTTGGACGAGTACAAACAGCCTGTTAGATTAAGAGTTGAAAAGTCTGTTGGCCTGGTGGTAAAAACTATTTTTAAGGCAGTCTGTGCTCCTGTAACGTCTGCCAGAAGGTAAGGAGGACAGTGGTCCTTGATGATGCTGTGTGTCTGCAGTCTGCAGTCACCAAAATACCCATTATGGCCAAGAGACTGCCCTCAGATCTTCTGTGCCGCTTCCACCACTCTTTGTAGTGATTTGCGGCTTTGGGCACGACAGTTTGTGTACCGTCTGTGGCCTTGTTTCATCTGTAGAGGGTCCAAGGTGTCCGGTAGCTAGGTAGGAGCAGATGTGGGTTCTGACTAGTTGATCAAAGCCCTTCATGATGACTAATGTCAGCATTGCACAAGGGCAGCAGTCAACTTTGGTAGAGGAGAACGATGCCTTAAAGAGGGTGGGGACCACGGAGTGACTCAGAGAGAGAGCTGAAGATCTTGGTGAACACTCCTACTCCCCTTGACTTGCCTGAGTCCTTTGTTCTGTCATGCCAGCAGAGTTACGGCACAGTTGGGTATGCTTGGCTCCAGCCATGTCTCAGTTAATGCAAAACACAGCAGCTCCTAATGTCCCGTAATGTCCTGCAAGCTTGTCAAGCTTATTTACAAGGACTTGAACATTAGCTAGCCGAATACTTGGTAGAGGGAGCTTGGTGTTTCCCTGTGGGCCTCTGCACATAGCCTTTGGGTACTGCAGAGCCCCTGGGTCCTATATTTACATATATAACTATAGTTACACAGAGGTAAATAGAAGACCCAGGGGAGTACTGTATGTTGCTCAGGGTGAAAAAAAAACAACAAAAAACTGTTCGATAATCATATAATCATGAAGTGTTTGCCGTTTGTACAGGATACGCTGTATGTACAAAGGGACAATACTAAGAAGTAAATACACAAAGGTTCGCCAAGGAAGCTCTCGTCATCTCACGGCACAACTAGAAGCAGACAGTGCATATGTACCTGTAGACTACTGAAGCCCCTCCTCCAGCCACCATGGTCCAGATCCTGCCACGAGGGTTTAGCAGGGTCAGCTTCAGACTGGCACCACTCTTTGCATCCAGATCAGCTATGTACGCCTCCTACAATGGACAAAATCATGTTGTGGTTAAACATTCTGATGAATCAGCGCACACGGCTAAGAAAGCTAGTTGTGCATCTGACTAATGCCTGAAATGTAAGAAAGTTTGAGGTATTTAGTGAACATGAAATGACTGAATGTAAGATTATGAGGTATGCGGATGCAAAAGAAAAACACCCTTCAGTATTATTACCCAAGAGATCTTAATACACATACATAAGAACCTGATTTATTGTCCTGATGTTACCTCTGGATATGCTTCTCTGCCAAAGGGGGGTGGAAACTCCACATCACCCCATTTAGCCTTGCAGATGTAATCTGCTGTGGCATCGATCTTGGCTGCCATGTCGAGGACGTACACTCCATCTTCGGTGACGACTGGTTAGAAACAAAATAAAAGTTGTGTTTTCTTCAATAAACGCTGTTACAGAAAAGTATGTTTCAGAGGTGAATTAATAATGAAGCCCTGCAAAGTGCTTAATTCATTCTCTTGAACTGATATTGTACAAATGGAGCTGTTAACGGTTAATGAAATACAAACTGTTTTCATCTTCTCAAACAGAACAGTAGCTTGTTTTCAGTCCTAAAGTAGAAATGTAAATATGCACAGTTGAGACACGTGTTAATTACAACATACCTAGAGGGTTGATCTCAAGGTAGGTGAAATAGAGGTCTTCATATAAGTTGAAGAGGCCCACAATAAAACTGGCCAGGACTCTTTAAGAAGACAAAAACAAACAAAAAGTAGATTAAAATCATCGTAGAACAAGTCATACTATAAAACAACATAAAATGAGTGTAGACCATGATTTACTTCACAGTGGATATAACTTTGCTTCCAAGGGGCGAAGTTGTGAGAACTAAGAGAGAGATCAGCATATTCCCTAAACACTGGGGATGGTATTTGAAAAACTAAAAACACACTGCTCAAGGTCACACAAACTAACACCGAAGTCTGAGAGCCTCTTTGATTCATTTGCAGAAAAATATAAGAACAAAACAGACAGCAAAAAGTGGAACGCCGACTGAATATAATAACACGAAAACACGGCTGGCTACCTCTGTATTGTACTGTAACAATAACTGCAAACACTTGAGGTGGAGCACCTCTTATCTAAAGCTCTCTGATGTGATGTTGAATCAGCAGGGTGCTTGATAGCAGCTCTGGATACAGAATATCATGGAAAGTATCAACTCTTAGTCACGTGAAAGTGTCCAGTAAACACAAAATTGCAAAACATGGCTACAATATCACATCACAGTGCCCTTCATTTCCTGCCCTCTATAGGAAGGATACAAGATGACCTAGTTGGATTTGATGATTCAGATACAGGATCCTTTTTTTCCACTACAGAGGCTCAGAGTCTCTCTGTTATTTTGTCAAACTGCTGTGGATCTTTCACGGCGAATAAATTAAAAAAAAAAAAGGATGTGTGCGTACTCTTTCTTGTCATCAGGAACGTTTGTGAGGAGCTGCTCTCTGACTTGGTCCTCGCTCAGCTTGTCATCCACCGCAACCATCAGCCTCTGGGCCTTGGCATCCACATCGCCCACCTCTACTCCTCCCTCGTGGTGGAAAAGCACGTAGTCGCCCTCACGCGTGGCGTAAATACACACATAAAACTCCTCCTCCTGGGTCGACAAAGTGGACAGGAAATACAAGGAAAGACAAACACATTTTCACAAGTTCAGTTTGCAAACAGCAGTGCGTGCATTCTCTGTTATTTACAAAAGGCTGACACGCCATTTCCTTAACAGTCCTGAGGGAACAACGAGTTCCCCAGTTTAAATGAACTAATATTGGTATAGACAAGTTTTCTCACAACACATGCAACACTACTCATTTCATAACGCTGACGAAACCAACCACGCAACGCTAAGGACGCGTTATTGTCTCGCTCACTGTTGATAATTTGCTCCCTTGATTGGTTGGTGTCGGTGTATGGAGCTTTTTGAGTCTGCATCGAAGACTGAAGGTTTCACAAGATGCACAAGAGACACATCACGCCATACGTTACCTGTGTGTGTGGAACAAACGGCTCGATGAGGAAGTTCTTCAGCACACCCTTTGCCTTTCCCACCTAGTCAAGACAAACAAAAGCAAAAGCATATTAGTTTAACCTAGATAGAAATTCTGTGAGTGAAGTCTGCACATTACATGTAGATTTAATATACTACACCCTGTTTGAGTTTCTATATGTGCAAATACCATTATTTATTGAGAGGAAAGCACATAGAATAGCATAAAATTAAAACATGGTTAGTGTGTTCTTACACAGTGAAAGTATGACCTGTTTGAAGTGCAGCACGGCCTGTGTGCATGTGAATGTATGGTGGACCAGAATAGACCACCCTCCTCTATTGCATTACATAACCTCTGACCTGGCAGATCTAAACATAAGCCCATGGCCTCTGGCACTGGACGCAGCAGCCTTCTACGCATGACGCTCCATACACTGTACCCGCAGCTTACATTCTCTACGGATGTTGTACAAAACACAGTGTGGCAGATTTACGACCTGGGTCAGATAGGTTGCATTGCTATCTTCATTTACGACATAATTAGTCAGAAATATCACACAGAGGAGGGGAAGAGGGCAGCAGTGGTAAATATATCTCGATCTATTGAAAGTTATGGGTGAGCTGGACCGCTGGAAGAGTATTTCATATTTATCTGAGCAGAGCCCGAGCAAATTAAATTATTATTTTGAATGCGGGTACAGAACGGCTTGACCTTCATTAAAAAAAACGGTCTGTTCTTTGTCTGTTGACAAAACTGCTAAATGACCAGTAATGACTGCTGACAGGAGTGAAAAAACTGAATCACAATACATTTCCAGAAAAGTAAAATTCCTCCTTATAGTATTATAAACCACTGTGGAGTGTGTTTTTGGTGTCTGTTTCGTCTGTTACTCGAGCTGGAGTTCCTGGATCGTGTTTCACTCAGTCTCAAGGTAATGCTGGGCTGCTTTTGGTCTAAACGCTCACTAAAAGACAGACAGGAGACATTACAGTCAACTCACAGAGGTCTCTCTCATGAGGCGGCCGCTGAGCCACTCTTGGACACCCTGCAGGTCCAGGTCGATGCCCACCAGCCCGAGCTTCCCGCGCCGCTTGATTAGTTGATCCGGCTTTACCACCAACCGCTACAGAGGAAGAAAGCCACATATTAAAACCAAAGCCACAGATTTGAATCAGTACTGATGTGACAAAGAAAACCGGTATCAGGCTTAAATATGATATTTGGTATCACAAAATTTCCCTAATTATGAAAAACATAACAAGCTTTCAACGTGCAGGGATTTCTTTCCTTGTTTCAGCAGCATGTTGATAGCGACAGCGGTCCTTATCCATTCATTCATTTACTGTAATTTATCTCAAGATATCAAACTGCCTCAGAAATCTGATATTTACTTGTGCTACTAAAACTAGTTACTAATACTTGTTATATTACTAAAATCACCCACGTTCACTTGTGCCAGGTTGTAAGGAAATACTTCAACATGACACGCTGAATACTTTCTATTAAATGTTTTCATAAGTACACACAACAGTCATTCAACGCATCTAAATACACAGTCACATGCCACCGTAATGTTATAATGTCCTACGAATCTATGAGTTTCAGTGGCGTGCAGTGTGTAATTAGCCTCATGATTTCAATATTGCTCTGCCGGCTGAGGCCAGCTGAAGGCTCTTGGGGCTGTATCGGGGTCTTACTTCTGTTAGCAGCCATGAATGCTCCTGTGTGAGGCGGTCCCAGTCGGTCTCGGCGGTGACACTGGCATAGCGGAAGCGGTTCTGCACGGCCGCTGCAGTGCAGATGTACTTGTACAAGAACTCTTTTCCTGTCTGCTCTGAGATGGCTTTCGCCGACATGGCAGCGCAGGATAGCACAGGACCTTTGGGAGGAGGAGGAGGAGGAGGAGGAGGCCAGCAGTTAATTTCACGGAGCTGCAGCATCATCATGTTTATACCCCGATGGATAAAACAAACTAAAAACTAAAGCGTAGATGCATTTGAGCACAGACAGACAAAAGGTGCACTGAAAAACTGAATGCCTGGTTTTTGCTAAATGGGACACACGCTGTAATTAAAGAGTCAAACAGTCACACAGTAATGGTTTACAAAGTCAGACTCACTGGCCTTAATCTAATCAGTCGCAGGTTATACTGAATTCAAGCTAAGGCTCTCTAAAGCTTTCTGAAGCTTTGCCACCGACACTTATCTGTGTTTGAGATTTCCACAGTGACAAATCCTTTTCTACAATCTGTGCATGAACCGAGATAAAGTGTGAAAGTATTCCCTATCTGCTGCATGGCCACATATGTATACAATACGCTCGGCTGACAATGGAGGCAACAAGCAAAATCTACAAGAGACTTACAGTCTAAGATCTACAGATGCACCAGAGCTTGAAACTGCTGAAACATTGAGTTTGCCCTACATTTACTGAGTCATCATAGTTCCTTTCTGCTTTTTTGTTAGTACTGTGCATAAATGCCTTCATTCATCTCAAAGAATCATTTCTCTTTTAGGGCTAACACAACTAGCCACTGGAAAAAGCACAGATTACACATTGACACTGCTGAGTTTTAAGGTTCTTGAACGTGACTGATGACAGCTCAATTACTCTTTATTCCAAAAAGCCTACGGTGAAAATAAATACTTCCTCGATTTACCTATAGATTGGTGTCATCTCACTGACACACATCTGATGATGTCAGACTGTCATCGCGTACTTTAATTAAAAGGAAAAGGTCAAGTGATCTTCTTTTAACACTCAGTGTCAAAACAGTAGGATCTCACATTGAGTCATGAAGTAACGTATACACAGTTAAGCGCAGTCCCTTTCCTTCAATCAACAAACCAGCCTTCATCCGAAAACTCACACTGAAGTGTTTCAACAGCTAGAGCTGGAACGATTAGCCAAGTTTCAACTGAATCAGATTCATGTGTGAATATAGGTGGATTGTTTCAAAGAAAAATGGCAATATTTGCTCCTTAAATGTGTTTTTATTTGTTTCAGATCACGATTATTTGAGTATCTTTCCGTTTTCGTCTGTTGATCAGACAAAAAGAAACAAAGACGTCCCCTTCTGCACGGCATCTACAGTAGTTTTGACACTATCAAAGCCACAACAAGCTAAAAATGCTACTACTCTGCTGTATATCTCCGTCTAAATACATAGTTTCTAATAAAAAAAAATGTTGTCATGCCTTGCCATTTAACACGTTTGGGAATTTCACAGCCTATGTGTATGACAGGAAAGATAAGCCGACACAACAGGTTGCACGGATGGTCGTCACATTCCTGCTTCAGACATCGTCACATGTTGTCAGACCTGCTCGGCCAACTCATCAATGTTGTCAATGCCGTTTCAGCCAACCAAAACAAAACAAACATACACCTGCATTTTTAGGTCATGTTTCCTTTGGCACAGTTTCACAGCTCTGATTTAATAAAAGGACGTACAACTCTGAAGGCCCAAACTGGTCCATAAAGTTACCTCCACTATCACCACCACAAACTAAACAGTGATAAGCGACGAGTCTTGATAACATGCATCTCGTTTCACCTGCCTCTGTGTTCCTGATAACATTTTATGACGGCTTTATTTCAGCTTCTGGAAAAGGGCCGAAGACAGAAAGTCAGTGCTGCAAGATGTCTGTTAAATCTAACCTGGAGAGGCAGGCTAGGATTTAGCTTAGCAGACTATCCTGCCCATGCTTTCAGTGGGGGGCAGATGTCCCAGTATTTAGCCTGCCATAATCCACGGGTCCAGCCCATTGTTTGAGGCCATCAAGCCGTGAAATGTGTGTCACTGTACAGGCCCCCTGAGATGAAGGAAACTGGATTTGGTGGTGGGAGGTAGCATCACATCACATCACATGGAGGGGGCCAGTAAAGGGGGCTGCTCTGCTTCAGACACAGCCTCTTGTTTCATAAGCCCTGGTGTGTGTTCTGAGTGTATAGCATCACTTTTCCACCAGTGCAAACTAGCAGGGTACATGATGTGCACCACAGCAGGGCAGCACGAGTCAATGAAGATCCTGTTCGCGCTACCACACCCACTCCCATAGGCTGTAGCCTAAACTAGCCAGACAAGCAAGTTCAATAACTTGAACTCCTGGAGGGGGGGACAGATGCAGACATGAGGGGGAACAGAGGTGCTGTTTGTGACCAATATGAGCTCTTACTTCTATTTTATAGCTAAGACAAACAGCTGTATCTTTTCTATCTCTGACAGGATGACAGTCACTTTTTTCTTTTTTCTTTTTTTTTGGCCGACAAACCTTACAGCATCTCACATCCGCTCGCCTTAAAGTCCTGACTGACATGGTGCAGCAGCAGATAGCAGTGAGCTAGCGTAAAGTGGTGCTCAGTCAAGCTAACCAACGTCTGCAACAACTACAAAAAAAACAAAAAAAAAAAACAAGAAACGAGCTAAAATGGTTACCTTGTCAATGAAAGTAGCACCTCCTCGAAGCACAGGGATCACGTCCTGGTCAAATATGACACAGCTAAGAAAGAGGCAGCTTCTCCTTCTTCTTCTTCTTCTCGTACCGGAGTGTTTCTTCGCTCCTGCTACCAGCTGCCACCTCACTCCGGTCCTGTCGCACCATAATCTGGCGACCGATTGCACGTCGATAGCGGCGCCTGATTGGTCGGGAGGCGATCACGTGGTGATGTCAGTTAACACCCACACTGCTTTATAATAAGACACCCTGTAATAATAATAAATGGATATAAAATTCAAAATAACCACCCTATTAAAATGATAAACAAATAACGGGATGAGTTCTTGTTTATAGCCTCACTTCTTATGAAAAGAAACTCTAAATTCCGGGTTGAAATGGAGAAATCTGTGTGTAGAAAAAGTAAATTTCCAGGTTAAATATGACTTTTTATCCTGGGTTATAGTTTTAAAATAAATTTGATCAATTGTAGATGTACTCAGATACTTTACTTAAGCAAAAGTAGTAATATCATAGTTTAAAAATAAATATTACAACTGGGTTGCAAAGTATGTAAATATCAGAAAAATAAGAATCAAAAGGTAAAACTACCCTCTTTCAGACCTTTATATCATTATATATTATTGGGTTGTTTAATAATATCAATAATAAAGCAGAATGTCTCTGTTTAGGCATAATATTGAGCTGATTCACTTAGTAGTATATTTTGTTAGGCCGATTAATCGAAAACAAAGTATCATGTATTTGTATGTAAAATCTAAATCTGAAACTTTGGTTTCAAATCAGTGTTGTGGTGTAAAATGCACAAGATGTTCCCCTGAACTGTGTACTAAGTAGAGTAAAATAGAAAATACTCAAACAGTCTACTAAGTCCTCACTCAAATTATTATATATAAGATATTTAAGAGAAAAAGTCCAGCATTACAGTAAAAGACGAGCCTTTATTTTCGCAATAAGAAAAGCATGTCTTGTTAATACTGTGACAAGTTTTAAAAATTAGACATACTGATCAGTGACAGAGCTATTAACAATAGAAGCTTCCAGCCTACTATGAGTTTCCCTTTAAAAACAGGTGGAACAAGTAGGGGAAGGGCTGTAACTGACTAAACGTGCATGACAAGAACAGGTGGATGACAGCTAGGTGCGATTTAAGGTGGCATGGAGCAACATCTTTTCAAAGTCTTTCACGTTTGTCAGGATGAAGAATTCGCCTTCAGTTATGTTTACTGGTCAGATATGACAAAAAAATGTCCTAAAAAAAAAGAGCAAAACAACAACAACAAAAAAAAACACATGCTATACATGACTGATGTCTTTTGGATATGGGACGTGGCTTGCTCTCGTTGCTTTTGACGTAGGTTTCAGTTTAAGGAGGTTAACTGAACATTCTTGTAAGGCACCACTTGAATTTGAATGGGAACGGTAGGACCGATGTTTGGTTGGTGCTTTCAACAGAGGAAAAGGTGGGTGTGGGTGGAGATGTGTTGATTTTGGCCTCGCGATTTGAGAGGAAAATGTGGAACGCATTTACAAATGAGGCTCTTAAACCAAAAAAGAAAAAGGGAGGACCACAATGAGCACTGGCATCCTTATGTGTACATGTTAGAATATACAGTACAATAAATATAAATAGGCCGGGGGGAAGACTGAAGGAGAAAAATTTATAGACACAAAACGATTTACATTCGAGTCAAATATACAATGCAGCATGAGGAAGAGAATAAACAAAAACCCTGCACGTTGATTCTATATTTGGCAAGTGAGCCAATAAAACCTGGACACACACCCGCAGGAGGCCAGCGTTGTCCTTACCAGGCTGTCCTGAGGTCAGTTATGACATTGAACTTCCACAGTACATTGACTCTTGCTCTATAGAGACATGCTGTCCAAGAAGGATGAACCTTAAAAACATATACCACGTTAGGTCTTCTAAAACTAATCAACCATGATGCTTACATTTCCAGCAGTTTTACAAGATTAGACTTAACATCATTTTGATTTTGGCAAAAGGGACATGCGCCGATCAGCTTGATCCAAACCTCTTAAAAAAAAAAAAAAAAAAAAAAAAGTTTTAAGCACCTCTTTATTTACAATGTTACCCCATGACTAAACCTTCTGAATTATCCCTCCCCCCAATATTTGTTAGCATCAATGTAGGGACTAAATTTAGGAGTGAATGCAATAATCAAAAACCTCTTTAAAAAAAGAAATGTGAGGAGATTTTTTGCAAGACACTCAAAAGAACGAGCATCATGGGGTGGCTGTGAGTCCAACTTTATTTTGTCCATTGCAGGGCTGCATTCTTCCACACGCTCCTTTGCTTTAGCCAAATTGGAAAAAGAAATTTCCAGGTCCAGAATCTAGAAAAGACGAAAAAAAAAAAAGGTTAGTTAATCGGATGCAGTTCATTCTACGCCAAATAAAATTAAGGATGTCTAAACTGAAAAAAAGACATACCTGGACTGGAATCAAAACTATATCCTCCACCGTGGCCGCCAAAGAAAGCCCTGAAGATGTTGTTCGCGTCAAAATCTAGAGACAAAGCAAATGCAAAGACAGCGGGATTAGCTGGTGAAGACGACCTTCAGGAAGAACATGGCGTTTTATATGGCTATGTACTGTATGTTGGTCAAACGTGTGTGTGTTTCCCCCCCCACCAGCACTTCAATACACTCAGTATATAGAACAGAGGAAGCAGTATCATCTGATAACGATCACAGGGTCGATTTCTCGTGTAGCATTATTTATTTTTGTAACAGAAAAGTACTTTTAAGTATGAACATTAAGAAATGATGTCACAAATTGAAAACTGTTTACTGGAAAGGAAAATGTTCAATATATTCCTCTCTCTTAAGAGACACCCTACACTTAGTTACTGGGAGCAGTTAGAGCTTAATAAATATTCAGTGCCTCTGCCAGAATGACAGCGTAACTGGAAGTGGTTACATTTCTATTTTTGCTAGGCAATTTCTTATTTCACCATTATAATTCTAGTTCATTCTCCACCTTTTTTTACTCATTACTCCTGTAAGATACAGACTTCCTGTAGAATAAAATAAATGCGTCATCTGAGAGATATTTATGGAGACTATGCGTCAGATGAATATTGGCTGATGATGAGCTGATCAATAGTAACAGTCTAGATATTACACTGTCTGGACAATAGACTTTTTCACAGCAGACATTTTGACTTGTAGGAAATAATAATACTAATAACATTAGCGATGGCTTTGTTGTGTCCCAGTAAGCCATGCACCGTACCAGGACCCTGAAATTTAAGCAGCTAAATGGAACTCAGCCATCATTAATCTCACTGTTTACTCTTGTGCTTTCCCCGCTGTGACAAGTTCAAAATGTCTGCAGTGAAAAAGGTTTATTCAGCGAACGATGAAGGGTAATTCTACTCTTTACAAGCAATAAGGTTGCTGATAAATGTATAAATGTAAGAAAAAGGAAAAACTAAGGGCGCATACCTCTCCCATCAGAACACCCGTCATCATCCAGGTCGTGTCCGTTGTCGTAGCGGATCTTCTTTTTCGGGTCGGAGAGCACAGTGAAGGCCTCACCCACCTCCTTGAATTTCTTTTCCTCCTCCTTCTGCACCTCTGGAGTCGCTGCGCTGTGGCGATCTGCGTGACAGTAACACGATACAGCAGAGATAAGATGAATAACCATCATATTCCATCAAAATGGGTGTCCTGTAAACTCCACAATGGCTACCTGGGTGGTGCATGAGAGCTCGTTTGCGATAGGCCTTTTTGATCTCGTCGTCTGTGGCGTTCTTGCCAACCCCAAGCACCTTGTAGTAATCTTTCCTTTTGCTCTTCTTCAGCTCCAGCTGTGCATTCTTCAGCAGGTGCTTGTGATCTACAGGGACAAAATGAAAAATCAAGCTACGTTTAGTGTGTGAAAAGCAGAGCGGTTAGTGTATACAGCTAGCAAAAACTAAAGACATCAGCTTACCTGATGTTTTTTCTGTCTGATAAACTTTTTCATAGTCCCGCACGGCCTCCTCATACTGCTCGGTGTTCATGTAACTACGGGTCACACAAAGTCACTTAAAAACTGAACAACAAAACACACAAATGAAGAAAAAAAACGTGCTCATATTGACTGTATAGCATACCACTGAGCTCTTCTTAAGTAGGCCTTGATGTAAGTGTCATCTAGTTTGATCGCACTGGTGCAGTCATCAATGGCTTCATTAAGTTTCTTCAGCTGTTGAGGAAGAAGTTAATTACAGTGAACTGACGGAAGACAAGGGCTGGAAAAGCCGGTGCAGGCACTGTGCAAGGTTGCTATTTTAGGCAAATAATCAGACAGCATTATGGATGAAATGCCTGCAACTTGTAATATGTAATTTGTCTACAGCATTAATTACTGATTTGTTGATTTGCTGCTCTTTACCTTTGCTCCAGCCGTGGCTCTGTTGCAGTAGAGTTTAGCGTTGGTCTTGATGTTGTTGGGGTCTATGGCCAGAGCCTCGGTATACAGCTGATAGGCAACTTCATAGTTGTTGTTCTTGAATGCCTGGTTGCCCTCCTCTTTTTTGGCTTTTAATGCCTTGGCATTCTGATTTAGGGAGAAAAACAGTCGTCATGTTTCTTTTGTAACATTTACTACAGAAATTTAAGACATTCACAATATTTTAGCATGGATTTACTTTGTTAGGCAGTGTTAAACATTTTTATTCCTTTAGTTTTTAACCATCATGCTTTGCACCCAAAAAATAGAAATAATGTCTCCAATCAGTGTTTCTTACTGAACTTGAGTGTATACTTTCATTGCATGCATTTTCTTCCTCATGAAACATTTGCAAAGTCGATTTTTTGAATATTTAAATCTGGCATAATTTACATCAACTTCCTGCCGTTCTCCTTCACCGTCTTTGTGAACTCATGGCTAAAGTTGCACATTACCGCCATCACACATCAATGTTTCATACACATTTGCCTTGTTTGTTTCTTTTTCCAATGAAATGAAGAACACTAAGTGATGATATTACCCTGCAGGCTAGCCGGGCTTTTTCGTGGTCGGGTGCCATGCGCAGAGCCTGGACAAAGAACTGTACAGCTTTATCGATGCAGTCCTCATAGTACAGACACAGGCCTCGAACGTACAGTGCATCTGCGTTTGTGGAATCCATTCGCAGGATATCACTGTAGAAGAAAATTTTGTAAGAAGCTAGTACTACAAACTAATGCAAGACTGTAACAAATAATCATACACTATGAACCTAATACAAGCTGTTCCTACCTCGCTACTGACTGGGCTTCTGGATAGCGACCCAGCAGAGCCAGGCACTCGGCCTTGAGGATCTTGAAACGGTGGCAGGCAGAAGCCACAGCTAAGGCCCGGTCCATACAGAACACCACCTGGATCACGGCAAAAAAACAATCTGGTGCTTATTACAAATGAAAGCATATTCACGATATATATTGTGATGCCACAGATGTTACTTATGTTTTAGTTATGAACATTAGCAGAGTCAAGGTCAAACCAGACTAACAACTAATCGCAACGGGGCAATACTGTAAAAACCAGAATGGGAAGGTGAAGTACCTTTCTGAAATCCCGTTTCTCAAATCCAAACTCCGCCATGCGTTCGAACTCCAGCAGAGTCTCTGCAGTCTTATTCTAAAATAAAACAGCAATCGCTTATTAACACTCTTTACAGTTGAGTTGCATTATTCAGTCTTTGGCTCAAAGACTATGCTTAGTATGCTTTTCAGTAAGTAAAATGTGCAAAAGTTCAGCTGATCCCCACCTCCTGCTGGGCCTCTCTGTTGCTTGGCTCCAACTCCAGAACCTTCTGAAAGCAGCGACTGGCCGCCATGGCATTTCCCAACAACAGGTGGCACTTACCCTCACGCAGATGACCCTGTGGGACAGGAGGGGGACACTTCCTACTTAGAACTGTGCAAAAACATACTTATGTATTACTCCCTATTCTGCAACTGAGGTTTTGGGGCAATGCAAAGTTTAGAACGGAGATGATGTTCTCCAGACAGATGACTGACCTTCATGAAACAGTCATCCAGCCGCACAGCCTGCTGGGAATCTTCTAGGGCCTCTCTGAAGCGACGGAGCATCATGAGGGTGGCCGCCCTGTTGCCATAATAGCTGGCAGTTTTGGGGGATGCATCTTGAGATAAAAAAGAAGAAATGCACATCAGTCATATTGCAAGCAGTCCCATGCTTGCAATAGTTAACAAAGGAGGGAGAAGAGGAGGACAATTTAACTTAATTGCCAACATACATGTATTAGTTAGTAGAGGAATGACAACAGGAGAGTATGAACAAAGACTGGTCAATGGGTGATGCACACACCCATGCAACCACTGTACTTAATTCCAGCAATAAGGATAAGTTAGTTGTAACCTCACCGATGGCCTTAGTATAATAGTTGAAAGCCTCAGAGTAATCCTTCTGGCTGTAGAACGCATTTCCTTGTTCTTTGAAGCCTTCAGCTTGACTGGAAAGATTAAAAAAAACAAAACTAGTCAGTACACAGATCACAGAAACCAGTCAATATAATACAAAGATTAACTACTCAGCAATAAACCAGCAGCAACATACTCTTAGAAATATTGTTTATTGTTGTGATATAAGTTGTATTGTGAGAGTGAAAGACTTTAAGTCATTGTCACCAAACCAGACGAGCTGGAGAACTTCTTTGCGAGTGAGGCAGAGTTTCGGTGTCTGAAAAGGACTCGACTGTGGTGCGTTACACCTGGAACTGGGACAGCAGAGCAGGGTACACATAGTCCTGATAGCTCCGGTACTAAACATAGCAGTGAAATTCACCTGCTGCAATCCTGTCAAAAGTAGTAAGAGTAAATCACTACTGATTCATTCAGTACGGAAGAAGCTACTGTTGTGCTGCTCTCTGTGAGGTGAAGCAATAAAAAAGAAAAATATGTTGCAGTTCAGGTCACAGTCAAAACGTGTTATGGTTTGTGTATATGTAAGTGTTTTCTAACAACAAGTAACAATGTTAACATTACAAAGTAATGTTGGGTACAAAAGAGGAAACTCTAACCCGCTGGCAGGAGTGGCAACGTGTGATTCAGCTTATTTGAGGTCTAGTTGTAATTCCCACACACCAAAACATGCGGTTATTAGTCAGTGCTTGATATTTAAAAAAAAAAAAGAAAGAAAGGGCTATATCGCAGCAGGACCATAACTGATGCAAAGACCAAACCAAACCATGCAAACAATAATGATATCAATATATATAACAGCCGTGATAAGCCAACCGCAGCTGATAATAGTGGCGCATAAATATAGAAGCCAGTAGCCACACAGCAGCTACAATAAGGATTAATTGTAAAAAAAAAAAAAGAAAAAGAAAAAACATGCATAAGCAACTCTGAGCATTACTTAATCATATCAAACGAAGGGCTGCAGCTCCATTATCAAGTCATTACAACTAATGGATTCAGCCTAAAATAATGAGGAAAGGCTGGATGACTCCAGCGTATTCGCCCTTCATTTGCAAAGCTGTATGTAAAAACTGAACATAATGGCACGAGAATAATAAATCAAGTCGGTTTATCTTCAGGTAATCTTGTTTTGAACAAAGTTGTGCTATTTCCAACTCATCACAACATCTCTCTATCATGTACTCAGTCGAGCAGTGCCTGTTAGCTGGAATAAAAAAAATATGGCTGAGTTTGGTAACAGGGAAACCTTATCCAATGGTTAACTTATCTTAAAACGCCATACAAGAGCGAATTAACCCGAGGAAGAGGCACCACAAAAGACATTTAGGATGTTTGGTATTACAGAAACAGGTTTCTGTGATGCATTTAGGAAACATATCTTATTTTGAGACAGGAATTTAGCTATTACAGACCTCACTTTTAAAATAAAACGACGTGTTCTCACACTGTGACGCGTATATTTCCTAAGTCCTGCTTTGACAAACTAATAGCTGCCGACTTCACATTGCTATCTCAATCTGCTCATTGTAGCGAGCTATAGGTACGACAGGAGGAGCGTCAATTAAAGATTAAAGGTTTACAGTTCTGGTTTGGATTTAAGAAAGGAGTTAAGGTGTTAATTGCTTCTGTAATCATAAAACATGATGCTTCCTATCTCTGAAATTGAATCTCTCAAATTTATCTGTAATCAGATCCCTGTATCCCGATGTTCTAATGCTGGTTCACCCATGTAAAACACGTTGCTTTCTGGTTGTGCTGTATAAACAACTGGACAGATCACATAATAAGGCATGTATGCATTCTTATATTTAATGTTTTGCATGTGGTTTGTTCTGTAAGGTCTGATCGTTGGTATTTCTTGTTGGAAATGTAATAATACACATGTATATATGTAATAAAACTATAATATCTGTTGTCCTTTTTAAAAATCAGAACCACGTGTTAACTTTTAGTGAACAACCTGTGTAACAAAGGTGACACACACAGCAGGACACCTATAAAAGTGTACTGACAATAATGACTGCCTAGAGAGATGATTCATCCATCGAGGTGAAATAAAACGAGCTATAAAAAAAATGCGCCACTTTGAAACTTTCCAATATGCTGTTTTAATAATCGACAGTTTTAGGTGAAGTTTCTTGCGTTAGATAATACATGTAACTTTATAGCTATCTGCTGTTTTCCGTACCGAGTCTAGCGTTAAAGCTGTCCGGCTGGCTTGTGTGGAAGTTTCTCGAAGGATGAAAGCACCGGCTGCTAACTCGTGTCAAGGGAAGAGACTGTGTGCTTGATTTCTATTATATTTTGAGTTTTAAAACCCGTATAAATACGCTCATTCGTGTTTTTTCCAACGAGTCTCAGAAGACAATAGTTTGGGGATGTCTGTAAGCTGAGCATGTGTCAAGACAGGCTAATTTACTTAGCCTGGTTTTCTTGACGACGAAGAAGCGAGCCTTAGCTACAATATATAAAATAAAATAAATCCACAGTTCGCGGGTCTAGCTCGAGTTATTTAAATTATGATAACACCAACGTGTGTCGTTAATCGAAACCCACTAGAATTAAACATTTTTGGGCTAAATTAGTACACAGCATCCCCCGTTTCCTTCTCCCTTGTGTAAGCTAGCCTGGTTAGCTCGTCTCCGCGGCTGGTCGGCACGAGCCTTGTCAGTTAAGGACGGTTGGCTTCGGTCGGTAGATTAACGTTTATTTTAGTATAACAGACGAAGCGCGTTCAAACCGAGCGGGCGGTTACACGTTTACCGTTCCATGTCCTCCGGATTGAGGATTTGGGGCTCCATGTCCACCGGCACGTCGATGTCAACAGCTGCCATTTTTTCTGGAAAGGACGAACACGAACCGACGTCATTTCCGGGTACTGTTAAGTTTATATATATATTTATTTATTTATTTATTTTTTGAGGTCACGAGAAACTAGGCCAACAAAAAATTAAGATTATAATCAAAAATATAATAATTATATAACTAAAAAAATCAGTATTAAAATTGCTATTTAAAATATTAACTACACTCAAAAAAAAAATTTAAGCCACACTCAAAAAAATTTTTGGCCAAAATGCAAGTGGAAATTTTATGAATGAAATGCAGTGGCCAAAATATAGTTAAATATAATATAGTTAATTTAGATTAAACCTATGTAATTCAAATGGATGGAAATTTTATGTATAATTGAACTGCATAAGTCCTGCATTTTGGCCATTTTTTTTTCATTAGCCTTTCAAAATAAATGTTACAATAAATTAGAAATAAGCAGTAATGCGCTACTGTTTAGTCTTTAAACCATGTCTATAGTACTGTTGCTCTGTCCTTAACCATTAATCTTTTAAACCATCCCATAGGATTAAATGCATTTCTCAATCAACTCATGAACTTCGAGTCATTTCTCTATGACTTCAAAGATCAGCTGACAAGTGCAGATTAACGTCTTTGTGTGTCTGTGTGGTGATCAGGCTGCTGTCAGGATCTTCCAGATAAAATTATTCACAAATATACAGTTGGACATGCTGTGACTAATATATATACTGTATATAATGTCTTTGTTAAGAGCCGAAAATACTTTTAGCTCCTCTGATGTTTTTCAGTTAAAACACATAGTTTGTGCTTCAGTGTGTCTTAAACTGTACTTAAAACCATGCTTTGTAGATTGTTTGTTAGATGACATTTCTATTTTTTCATACTACCATTATTATGACTTATGGCTTTTATTCATATTCTGTTAATATATAAATACATGAGATCGCACTGACATGCTCGTACTTCATAATCCTTTGTCCTGCTCTTGTTAGTAAAATAGCACTAGAGGGCACTAGAGTATCATAAAGTATAGCAATAGAGAGAACACTGGCACTGACTGATTTTTGTACTACTCAAACATCATACAGAATGACATTTTTGTGTTCTTGTCCACATCTATATTCATACATGAAGGTAGCCTACGTTCTCTCTGAATCTATGATATAATAATAGAGACTCACGTTTCCATTTGAAGAAAGAGACTGCCACAACCATGTAAAAAACATTACTATTTATAAGTTCATATAGAATACAGTATCGACATTTTTAGCACATAATAATTTACATTATTGCAATTGATGCACAGTTACAATAGTCATTAATTCACTGGGTGACACTTCAAAAATACATATTGCTTAGGATGATTCAGCACAATCAGGTGGGAGGGGATTTCTAAAGTGAAAGAACTTTGTTTTTTTTTTTTTAAATACAGCTCTAAAAAATAACAGGTTTAATAAAGACATCAAAGACATATTTAAAAACTTGTGGATAAATCATTTAAATTTGGGGGGAACAGCACACATCAGCCTGTATCTTCATATTGCACAAACCTGCAAATAACTTATTTATCTAATCATCACCTGAAAAGATTGTTAGAATGGCTCAAAGTCAAAGAAATACAAGGGTCAAAAACATTTATTCCATCTCATTGCATGGATTCAGTGTCGTCTGTCTTTATATAGCGAGTATTCTTGGCATCATGTCAGGATGGTGGTTGATTGTCACCTCAAGACATAGACAGACAAAATGTGTCTATATATTTATTTAAAATAAATGACAAAGAAAAAGCATCCATATCAGACAACGGCTGTAAAGACATATATTTGATGAGGTGCGATATCTTCAGCAATCCATTGTTATGGAACTTTTGTCTTCTCATAGGTAAAGGTTGGCTTTATGTATGTTGTAGTTTCATGGGAGGTTAACATAATATGGATTTTCTCTATTTAGATTTGGTTATAAAAAAATAAAGCAGAAATTAAATATTGTACTTGTTCTCCCAGAGTACAACTACAAAGCTCTCTAACTGAAAGAATTTTGGCAACAAACACATAGCAACATTTACACACTCTAGTGTATTAGTCTATCATTGTCTTATAAATAAAACTAAAAGATGCTTGTCATTATGGCTTCCAGAGGGGTCCAGACCCCGGGGAACATGCACTCAACAGTTTGTTGAGGGGAAACAGCTGAGCGATGGTCCTTCCATTTTTAAGAGGGGCAGACACTGGTCAATCAGCGCTGAAATCTCAGTTCATACCAGGGGATTATGCATACTGTTCTTATGACTTGAACCTGCCAAACTTGACATGCTGATATTCTGCCCTCTCAGTCGCTGCATAGTGTCCTGGTGTCCCTCAGGGGGTCCCGTGCTTTGTCCTCACTGAGCCAAGATAAACTGTTCTGCTAGTCCAGCTTGTGCTAGGTTAGGTCCACTCTACTGTAGATCCTCCAGGCTAGCTTGGCTCATTGCTAGTACGGAGAGAAGATAATAGGTGCGTGTGTGGCCCTCAGAGGTCCTGGTGCAGGCCTGAAGAGTGTGGGGCTAATCAGGGGACTATGGATGATGGCTGTGGGACCCGGCGGCAGTCGTAGTGCCATGGGTCCAGATGCCATGGTGCACAAGGCAGCTGGATTAAGGGGACTGGTCAGGAACCCTGCCGGCAGGGCCTTGGATAGCTGCTTCTGCAGGGCCAGTTTAGTCTGAAAACAAAGAAAACACACATATTCAGTCTAAACTAGGCTAAAAGTCTAAAGCTATGCGAGCGTCACGCTTATGTTTACCATTTTAATTTGCCATATTAGGACGCTAACATTTGCTAATTAGTATTAGCACTTAAGTACAGCTAAGGTACATGTGGATGTCATTAGTTTTGCAGGTGTCTGATCTTAAACCAAAATGAAATTCTGACCTGATGATGGGGCTAAATAAAAAGTCATTATGATTCATTGTGTGGGAATCATAAATGTCAGTACAATTTTCTATACACTGGCACACATTTTGTGCTAATGTATCCGATAATTGTGGACACATTTCAGTTTGGACCAAAGTTCTGGACCAACCAAATGACATTGCCAGAGCTGAAAGCGTAGCTAAATAAATAATTGCATTAAGGAACTAGAAGAGGGAACATTTAGAAATGTGAAAATATTATTAGTCATACAGAACGAGTACAAATTGTAGGGTTGTCACATTAGATCTACTCCATTTCTTTTATTTAGTAGAAAAGGCTAGAAAGCTATTCATTCTTGGGGTAACAAACATTAACAAGCTTCATTCTGTGGCCTCTCAAATGTCAAGTTAAAACAAGCCACTTGAGTTTTCACATAACAAATAGAGGCACTTAGCAATTATTTGGCAGCCATCAGGCTTGCAAATATGTTGATAAGTGCCAGGCAGAGCTTAACATTTGCATCGAATGAGTATGCACTGTATTGTTTCAGTTGAATATATATTTTTCTAATGACGTGCAATGTAGACAAGAGTAAAAGTAGTTAAATGTGTGTATGTGTGTGTTTGGCAAATTCTTACCGCCAAGACAGCGCTGGGCTGTAGTTTATTATAGGGGGTGAACTTCACCTTGACAGGCTTCCCAGCCAAACGCTCTTTGTGTCTCCTGCTGTTCATGTGCTTAAAGAGGACAGAAATATACAGAACAGTGATTCAGACAGGACAGCTCTGACTAACACACCAAAGAGCTGACGAATCAGGTTGTTTTCCCCTGTAGGATCCAGAGGTTAGACATTGTACATTTTCAGCTTTTACTCATAAGTAAAATGAGTCATATTGCTCATATTAGGATAAAGCCACATACCTGCTTCAGCTGTGTCTCTGAGTTGACGGACACTTGGCACATTTCACAGTGAAAGGGCTGGCTGGATACACCCACAACCGCTCTGGTCTTGTTGCCCATTCGCTGCTTGATTCGGCAGGTGGGCCTGGGCGATGACACAATCTTGACCCTGCGTTGCGACTGGCTGCTGTTCTGACCATCGAGCATTTGTTTGTGCTTAGAGCCTGGTTGAGCCAAACAGAGAGGACCAAATGTTAGAACTATAGGTAAAATCACACCAATGTGTTATAGGAAAAAGCTATTGTAACATTTTCATGTCAACAAGTATGAAATAGAAACTGAACTATGCTAAGAAATATCAGTAGTATTCTAGTACACACCACTACAGTGAGCCTCCAGCTGGGAGCTGGAATTGACCGTGACTTTGCACGTAGGACAGTGGAGATGTAGTTTTTTGTTGCTCTTGGCCTCCTTTGCCTCCTCCATCTTCACCGCCTCCTCCTCCTCCTCAGCTCCTATGGAGCTCCCCTGAGGTTCAGAGCGCGGGGCTGAACTGGTGGCCGGGCAGCACTCTTCCACAGGTGGAGCGTCTGGAGATAGCTCAGAAAGCTGAGGACCAGCGGAGATTTGTGGGGACAGCTGAGGAGAGCGGAGCGAGGAGGTGTCTGTGGACGAAGGCTGTGAGGAAAGAGTGGGTGCCAGCGAGCTTCCCGGGCTGTTTTCTGGCTGCTGCAGTACAGGTTGGGAAGAAGTGCTTGGGCCTGTGGACAGATGAATAAACATAGAAGCTTCATTTGTATGTGATATTTAGTGTGAGATATTGTCTGGATAAAGATATCTCATTATTAATGTATAGTATTTCTCAACAATGCTATACTATATTGTCATTTTAGCTGTTTACACACCAGCCTCCCTGCATTAGCACTCACAGGGGCAGTTATAGTTGCTGACAAATACATTAATAAACATGACTTAGTTGAATACTTGATTACTACCTTCTACACTCTGTTATTTCTGAATAACAGACTATTCATATGGACTAAAAATTTTGATGGACCACAGCAGAAGCAATAAAATAATTTTTTAAAATTAATAGTGTCTGTCAAATTATTATTTTTTTATTAAGAAATCATGTAAAAGCTTTGTTATTGTTCATTTTCTTGTGCGAGTTTACTTTTCTTCTCCACTCTGTCATCTCTCTTTAATTTTCATATCTTTTCTGCAGTCTCAATCATTCTTCCTCGTTCCCTCTGCCTCTTGTTCTCTCTCTTTCTGTCACCATCAATCAACCGCCATGGTAACGGCTGAATGTAACAAGCTTATCATTGTGTGGTTAGAAGGAAATTGATAGGCTCTGGAAGAAAATGAGAGGGGGGGAAGATCAATAATGAAAAGGAAAGCTAGACAGAGCACAGAAAAGAGGACTGGAATTTTTTTAGTCGGGCAGAATAAGAAGCTGAGTGACAAATGACTGAAAGGGAGTGAAGACAGCAAAGTTGTTACTCTTACAGCAGCTGTTATAATAGCTATAACATTAAGAATATGGAAATGATCTATAAGGACACTCATGGCCTCCGTATGTATGCTGTCTAGGAATAAAGCGCAGTTGACACCAACAATAGAAGGTTATACATGGTTGGTTTCATAAGCCGACGTTTCTTTGATGCCATTACAATGAATAGCTACATCAAGAACACAAGGACAGTGCAGACATCTTCAAACACATCTTTATTTTTATGGATATAACTGCAATGCATTATGCACAAAAGGGTTGAATAAAGTGCATTATGAACTGGCTGGCCTCCGGTTTATACTGCAGAACCTGAGGGAACCCGGTCCTCAGATGTTTATTCTCATCATAACTTCAAAGACTGCATTTTCACCTAAACACCCACACCTGGCCCTGAGTTACCTCGTCTGCTTGGAATGCACTTTGTTTCACCTTTTCTCCTGTCATGTGTGGTGAAATTAGCATCAGAGTGCAAAAGCAAGTTTTCAAACTTCATCTATGGAGCTGAAATCATCGGTCAGTCGATTAAGTAAATAAAAGAAAATTAATCTTGCTGTTTTTTTGCTGTCATCTTTGGACGATGAATAATATTACTTACTTTTTAATTAGATTCTTAATTTGAAAGATATTTACATACCTGTGCATTTTCTATGCTGTTCGTTGCTGCTTTCACTCCATTAGCCCCTGCTGACGACTACACAAACGTGTAGGCCTCCTACAAAAATACAGGCCGGCATCCTCTGTTCTTTTAACCTACTGCTATTTGGTCTGATTTTGATAAGAAAACATACACCCTCTGACATGTCCAATAGCCAAGTATCATCACATGTCATGACAAAAACAAGACGCCGCAAGTGGGAGTCGTATTGAGCCACTAGATTTACAACCAAAATCAAAATGAAAGAAAGTAAAAGCACTACATCCCTCTTCACACTGGCATCTTTTTAAGAGCTTTAAGGCTCCTCATCATGCAGAATGTCTTCGCTTGATGGGAGTAATTACCTATCTGACAGGGGCAATGATAGCAGGACAGGTAATAGCTGGTAATTAGCCAGTTGAGTGGCAGCAACCAAGCCTTAGTGCTTATGTCTCTCCAATTACCACTGATTACTCAGAGGATGAAGAGAGAGGTGCCTTTATAAAAAGAAACATTTATACCTGTTACGTCTTTCAAATGTGAGTCTGTGGGCACCGTTCCTCCTCCCACCATCGCCCTCTCTCGGTCTCTGTCTTTTCCTGTCGTGGACGCACTGTGTGCGTTCTTCTGCCGGTTCCTCTGGGTCTCTAAGGCCTTTAGCTTGCGAGCATGTTTGTGACCTTTGTAGTGAGCTTCTGCCTGGGTCTGACCATGACATACACACACACACGCACACAGATATGCACACGCGAGCAGAACAAACAGAGGAGAAAGTCAGCGTACAGTATATTAACAGAATCACTGACATGATTAAATTAGTGAAGGACAGCATGAAATCAGTAAACTGTAATCTTTCCATCTGCTCCATCTCTTTGGCCTCACATGCTTCCGTGGAGTTGGGGGGAAATTATACGACTGAGCATTTGACTCTGAGGAAGAGTCATATCACCATTTTGATCATCATCATCGTGGTTTGCGCACAAATGAGCATTAGTTGGACTCGTGGCATGTCGTGACCATCCTCGGAGCTCACACGCTCATCTTTCCACTGATTCGTTGTGACACGAAATGACCTCCGTGCCTTCCTCTGCGAGGGAAAACACATTTGTGGCAGTGCGACAACAGATGCATGCAGATTTTGGATTCCCAAAATGGCTCCGGATGGGCTGCAGAAAAGCCGACGTGCTGTACAGACGAAGATCAGCTTCCAGAAAGTACAAGCGCACCAACAGAGACGCTGAAGCAAAACACACTGATCTGGTGATCCACAAACACATCAGATCTATACATTTTATATGCACTGCTTTAGATAACAAACAACAAAGTTCATCATTGTGTTTTAATCATATCAACATATTATATTATGCTACATTGATATTGTGTTTATTGTTCAGATGAGCAAACTCCAAGACCTGAGAGGTGATTAAAAGGCTGAGATAAACCTCGGATTATCGTTTGTTCTGTCATATTTCCTTGAATTGCACAATTTATTCTTAGTTTCTTGTTGAAAAGTGAATAAAACACTTTTAATGTATCTTTTACAGATGAAGAAATGTATTGGGGCAAAGAGACCTTGTTCACAGCAGACATTTTGAAACGTCATTGTTGGAAAAGCATCAGGTGTTACTGATAACAGTATTAATGGCCTCGTTCCATTCAAGTGTCCCAGTAAATTATGACAGTGTGCCAGCGTCAGCATGAACAAATGCAGGGCTCCGACAGTGAAGGAGCTAAATGGAATTCAGCCATCATTCATTTTATGACGCTGCCCTCAAATGGGTTCGTGTTTACTACAGTACATTCGCAAGAAGAGTCCATGTGAACCCGTGCTAAACTTACAGCAACAAATATTTACGCCTGTGCTTTTCTTGCTGTGTCCAAATGTCTTCTGTGAAAAAGTGTCTCTCACTTACGCTTGGAAGGTGAAAGTTCAAATAGCTTCATCGTCTTAAATCAAATTATCCATGACATCAAGGGTACAGAACAAGCAGAAATAAGAAAGGATCCACATGGTGATATTTAATATTTTTCTTATCACGATCAAATCCCACGAAAAGACCAAAAACCAATGAACTTATCTCGATCTTACCAACCAAGTGAGTGTTGCCAAAGCTTAACGTATCTCATTCCTGTGCCTCCTCTGTTGTTCATAAAATACACAAAATACATAAATGAGCCACATTGTTGCAAATCCACTAAAAATCCCACATACGCCACACTCTCTGTGTTAATCCCCCACTGTCCCTAACAAATGGTCTATTTACTCCTGCTTGAGTAGCACGCCAAAAAATAGCACCATCCTGCTGTTTTAGGAAATTATTTAGCCTTTTTTTTAAAAGAAAATAATTACAAACAAAATTTGTGACAGATTTTAAAATATTTACAGCAACAATGACAAGAAACACATTTTGGTTAATCTCTATAAACAGTTATCTCCATTTAAATGCAGATACCTTTTTAAAAAAAGCGAATAAAAAGCTAAATAATTGCGAGATAGGCGACGGGTTTCATTGTATTTTGGCCAATGCGTTCCACCTCTTTTGCTCTCCTGCATGCAACCAAAGCTCACTCAAATGTTATTCGGACTAACAGAAATGTAACACATAACATCAGATGTCAAAATCATGTCAGAGTAAAGAAGTCAGACGGACTAAGGCATTGTTAGTTTTGTTCTTTTCATGGGATTTGTCAACCGTAAGAAAAATATAAAACGTAACCAGCTTAATCCTTTTGCAACAACAGTGCCTTTCTGTTTATGAAAGACACAAACGCTCTCCCTAACACAACAGATCAGTCTGAGATCGAGGCCTACATCTCGCTTCACACAAGGCTGTTAGATAATTTGTCATTGCTCAAATTATCCGTACCAGTTTCCAGGCACACAGTGTACACAGCCCCTGAGCTCAGTGTGCAGAGGTGATCTTTTAATGACTGTGTGTATAGTACGGAAGGGTACAAGTCCTCCCCATCAACACTTTGCATAAAGCTTAGGCTGCTACACAAACAGAAAGGGTCCCACCGCGGGTCAAAAATACAGGGCTGAACAAAGGGTGTACCACCCCTTTGGCTACGTTGAATGTCAGTGCACACTAACCATTCAGCGTGAATTTCAGCTGAGTCAGAGGGATGAATCTGCTTCCATCTGCATACTACCAGTGTAGTATGAGTTCACTATGTTCCACCATAGTAACTTAAGGAGAGAACAACATGTAGTGTAAGTGCTCAAGGACGGCAAAACAAAAATCCTCATCCTAGCATATCTGAAGGAGACTGTCAGGACTGCTTGGCCTCCGCTGACCTCGATTCAAGCAGCTTTATGCATTCTCACACCACTGATGCCCAAACTCTTCATACATAGAGAGCAGCAACTGTCCTCCATAAAAGGGCAACAAAATTAGAATATCACGTGTTATCCTTCGGGCTTGAATCTCTCATGCTTTTTCAGTGAGTTTAGCAGCCTTAAAGGAATCATTTGAAGATCTTCAAGTCTATTCCTCTTTTATGCACACCAGTCATGTAATATACACCGCAGATCCCCTTTTCACAGTCATCCATCTTTGTCTTCATACTGAACAAACAGCTCCAGCTTTGCATTGTTTAGACCCCCGTCTAGTGCAAATCAAGTAGTCTGCTGAAGAAGCAAAGAATGGCTATAACAATTTTAATTTATGAGAAACTAAATACCAAACTGCAGAGTTTTAGATTTTTTCATTAGAGTCGCTAGAAGCATGGCTCTAGGGATGACAATTGCTGTCTGTCTGTCCACCACATTGGTCGAAACTGAATTATCTTGACAGCTATAAATTAGGGATGAGCATTTCCATATAGAAAAATAACAGAACTGTGCAGTGGTAGATAACGTTCAGCGTTTTCAGTCACACAGTACTCGAACTAACGTTACAGGTACAATGGCGACCAGGCATAAGAGCGATGTTTGGAAGTATTACGACAAAATAAACTAACTGATCATATAGTACAAGCTATGTAACATATTTCATATCATAGAACAACTAGTTGGAAAGAGGCAATCTCTCATGACTTCATTTGACGGCAGTGTTAGCATGTGCCATCGTGATGCCGCCACGGGCAGAGACGATTAGTCAGCTCATTATGAGAATGGCGAGTGGAGATATGCTCCTGTTAAACTTTTGTGGAAGGACAAGAAGAATTGAGTTGATGGTGTTTGTTGAAGTGGACAACAAGCTACCATCGTCATGAATCTCTACATGCGCAGTGCAGAAAGGCAGGCTAATGATAACCCCACCGGCATTTTTGCGCCTTCATTTTGGATCCTGTCCTCACGCTCCATTTTGTTTTTGCTCAAGCACTCAAGTATAATAATTGAAAGCAAGTACTCAAATATGGGAATAACTTAAATACGCATAGTCATGTAGTTTTGTGCAGACATTCATGGTTCCCGGAGAATGAATCCTAATGACTCTGGTGATATGTGATCATATATCTTCAACATAGCAATGTAAACACGGTAAATGTTTTATATAACCACTCATTTCCAGCATGTCATGTCCATCAAATTTAAAGATCTTTTAATTGCGTTGGATTTTGAATGGTAAGCTGAGGTTGTGTGTCCAATATAAAGAATAAATAAATATGAATGATTATGAAGATGAAACCTTCTGTATGTACTACACAATCAGTGAGTATAAAATATGAAAAGACTTGTAATATTCAGAACTATTCCTTTAGTTAATTTTCTTTAACAAGTGCAAAGTCCAGCCGCTCAGTGCAGCCCCCTGTTGGGACCTGGTACCTGCCTGTAACCCGGCATCCAACTCCTGGGTCAACCAGCACCCTCAGCTCAGCTGCAGGTAACACAGAGGGGAGGAGGAGAGAGCCTGTTAGCTAGAAAACAGACTCCTGACAACATCACTGTATGTCCAAAAGTACAGAGTGGGAAAGAGAAAGACACAGACAGAGCAAGAGGACAGAGACAGGTGAGGAAGTAAGGGTAGTATAATGAGCTTGCGCCAGTGTCCTGCTTCTTTTAAGTTCACAATTCACACAAAGAAGAGTCATTGTCATTCCACCAGGTTCCTCCTGACAATATAAATGCAAATATGTATAAACGAACTCCATAGGATTGGGAGCCAAATGAATATGAATAGGGAGGTGTGATAAGGAGAGAAAAAAAGGAACAGAACTAGCTGACTGGTTTCCTTTTAAGAACCCCGCTTGACTGCAAAAATAATCAAAAGATGAGCTTTAGATGACAGTTCATGAGACAATAAATCAGGTTTGTCATCGACCGTTGTTGGGAAAGGCCTGCTTTAAGCAAATGTCAAGTGACTCAGAGGGTCTCACAGTGAGAAAAGTGAGATAATGTCAATTCAATTAACTTATTTTCATAAAAAACGCATCGCAGATTGATGTGATTTACCTAATGAATACATTCGGCAGAAAACAGATAAGAGCAGAGTGGTCAAAGCTGGTTCTCCACCTCCCCTGCAGACTATCCAGACACTTGTTCATCCAAAGCTCAGGGAAAGACACCAACATATTGTCCTCTGATCTCAGCGAAAATTGACTGAACAAGTGTCTGACTTACAGTGGAGTTGAAGCGCAGGTGACAGATGTTACAAGAGATGATGGGCTTCTTCTTGGGTGGAGCGACGCCAAAGGTGTGGTTGATCACTGCCTTCTGCACTGGATCCATCTATGATGTGAAACACGAACAAACATGCATGGATATGAACATGTTAGTCCTGCTTCATGGTGTCTCTAGTTGACCTGACAGTGTAACACTCAGAGAGTAGCTAATGTTCGGGCACTGGGATCTTTGTTGCATGTCATATCTCTTCTCTACACTACAGTAATACTACTTTACCTGTGCAGTTGTGTCCCTTTCAAATAAAGACAACAATACCAGATAGAAAGGCTTAAAAATTAAAGTAAAGTATTTTTGACATCCACCCCTTCAGAGAATGTATGTATCACAAAATCAAAATCACTTTTGCGCTAATATGCAGAACACTTTCAGGGACTAGAAAATGCTTGTGAAAATTAAATTATTAAAATTAAGATATTTTATTGGACAGTGGCAGCTGGAGAGATGGACAGAAAATTCAGGGGAGAGAGCGCGAGGATGACATGCAGCAAAGCAGCCAGGCTGGAATCGAACCTGTGACGCTACAATAAGGACTTTAGCTTTGATATATGTGGCACACAGTCTACCAGGTGAGCTACCGGGGCACTAAATCACCTATTTTTAATGAAGTAGTATCACAGAAACAACAAGTATCTCCTTTATAGTCAATAAAATGACTTAAAGATGAATCCTGATGATCTGAAACTGATAGGTTTGTTGTAATATTCATATTTTAGATACAATAATTGGTCATTTACAGCAGCTGTTAGGACATATTTTAATAGTTGTTGTTGTCACGCCGTGTTCTTAGTGTGTAGCACAACTTTCATCTTTCCATTGATAAGCAGGCCCTGAATGAACACAGATGTACAAAATAATTATCTACACTACTATCGCCATCTTTCAGGTTAGTGATGAACAATTTGTCAGTGTTGATTTGTGTGTTTAGGTGTTAAGAATGAATGTAAGCTCTTCATATTTAGCAAATTATAATTCTGACTTCACACCTTTTAAATAACCCATCTTCTGTTCATATTTTAATCCCCACGGTGCAGCTGTGTTAGCCGAGTCATATTTTTAGCATTAGGTGTCAGACAGGAATCTTTTTTCAACCTCCCACATGCCAGACACATTTTGCACGTTCCTCTGATTCATTAAGGGTTAAAGCTATGTGAAGTCTGCCAATCATCATTTAGAGCCAGACCAAACATGTATGCATGCGTACGCATGTCTGGGATGTCTCGATGATGTTTTTGCCTTTGTTTGGAGCCAAGTAATATTTAGTCTTGCTACAATATTTAGATTTTCCTGCTACAACATAGATACGAAGTGCACTGTCAAGCATGTCCTACGTAAATAACTTTAATAGTTCTGCATCCTAACTTTCCTTTAATAGATTTCTGTTTTTAAACAGACAAACAAAAAAGTCAGAAGTTGTTCTCATAATCAAGCTAAAAAGGGGATAATTATTTAGAGCACAGCAATGAATAACTTTTAACATATTTCCTCTCGTAATTTGGTGCCCCGTCTGATTTTCCAAGTTGCATGACAGCAGCTGCTGTTGTAGACATCACAAGTGGCAGATAAGCTGCTTCCATTTTCCTATTTGCAACATTTTAGCTTCGCAGTTGACTTGCTAAATATATGCAATTCTACTGCCAAATTGTGGATAACTTGGACATCATCCAAGTCGTGGATGATGTCTGTTTCTATAACAGATAAAGGATTTAAAGGAATTAAAAGAAGGAACCAATGATAATAAATAAATAAGAAACAGAGCTGTAGCTGCTTCAGGTTTTAGGGTGACTTGAGGTAACTGCTGATTACAATCAACTTCTTTTGTTTTTTTGAATAAACTTCTTCTTAACACACCATTTGAAGCCGTTTGAGCTTTGATTTAGAACAGGCAGTGAATTTTTCACAACCTCACACAGATTAATATTAGCCTTGTGTTGTAGTCACCTTTATAAAGACCTTTAATCAACCCCATCAACCAAATGAGTGGACTTACACGGCACGTTAGTCTGTTTTTAATGTGTCCTTAAGTAGGCTTAATTAGTTTGAAGCTATAACACGTCATGTGATGTTCAAAAATGATGCCTGACCCCAAGTGGACTTGACTCACTTGGGTCAAGTGTGACTTAATATGAATATTTATTTTGAATATTTAATGTAGGGTTGAGTGTAGGATTAAAATATTGTAATCTCAGTCACCTTAATACAAGTTTAATACAGTATCTTTGCATTTTGTAATGAAATGACAGGACGCAAGGGGAAAAAGTAATTATTTGTCAACCTTTCCTTGTGTTTGGAGAAAAGATTTTAAGCTTCTGATTAGGTTGGAATAACTTTTTGAGTGCCCAGTGTAGCCTCAAGTGTGACATCCCCATGAAAACATGTGCTGTGTGCAAATCATCACCATGCATTGCTCTTATTTAACAGACAGTACCACTGACTAGTACCTTAATTTATCTGGTGAGATACATTAACTTTGTAGTCCAGTAAATATGTGTGAAACATGTGTACCTCTGACATAATCAATGCAAAAAATATATGGCAAATCCAAACAAAACAGTTCAGCTCTTTCACTTTCTTGTATTTCTAGGCTTGTTTTCCAGATGCTGTGCATCTCTATTGTCTGTGTGTGTGTGTTCATTTAGTTATTAGCTGTTATGTGTGATTTGGTGATTGCCTGTTGAGGCCACGAACAAAATCTTGTCTAGGGCCACCAAAAGCCTATGGCTGAGTGTGTGTATATGAGAAACGTATATGGCATCATACCGTGTTGAAATTGGGGAAGAGGCTGAGTGGCGATGAGCTGTTGACCCTGAGCGGCAGGAAGTGCTCCAGCTGGGCGTGAGTCTGCGGCTGGAGGGGTCGACCTGGCAGAGGCAGGGAGCCCAGGAGTGGGTGGACCTGGCTCTGGGAGAGGGCACCTGCAGCAGGGATGAACATATTTGAGTAAACATATCACTGTCATGACTGTTTTTCTTTAAGTTCTGCTCAAACTGTCTTGCAGAGAGAGACACAAATCTCACCCGTTTTCATTGGAGGCACATCCTACACACAAGGATGAAGGCAAAGTTTAGCACACAGCATATGACATCAAGACCCCATTCCCACAGTGAATGATTCACTCAGTAAAGCTTTAATGACTTCAGTAATAGCAGGGGATAAATGATGAGAGGCTTTGAGCGGCCTTTTCCTGCTTCACAAGTCCATAGTTTATCTTGACAAATGTCTCTGGCCTTTAAACACAGCACTAGTGTGTGTAATTGTGTGGTTTTGTACTTCCTCACATCCTGCAAATGGGTTAGTCAATCTAAAGAGAAAAAGACGTCTACAGAGGTTTTAAAGCTCAAGGTGGCTGATACATTGTACTTTTTATTTTTAAATAAACATATTTGTTTGTTTTTTTTATTGCTCACGAATATCGTGTCTTCTTTACTTTACCTCTGTGGTGTTTTCAGTCATCGCATTTTGCTCTGAAATCTCCTTCCACATAACCTCTCATCCCATCAAGCTTAATTTTGGTTGACCTAAATGCTTTCAGATCGCTCATGCTTTAAAGAGCACCACGGCACTGACCTTTGTCTAGACCCAAAGTAAACATTCATGCTCTCACATTAAAATGCACAGTGTCTTACATAAGCACTGTGATTACAGAGCGTTTGTCAGGCCTGTATGCTGAAAAGTCCTGACGTTTAAAAGGTCACGTGTGACATTAGTTAAAACGAATAGAAGCTAGCAGTCGATCTGAATTTCGTTCATGTGTGAATGTTCAGTTTTTATTTATTTCTGTTATCAGATATCAACAGATGAGGACTGACTTACATTGCATTATGTATTCAGCAATAGAAACAGTGATACTGAAGCAAAAATGTGCGTTGTCCATAAAGATTCAAGTATAAAGGAATTCTGGGTTTGTTGAGTGCAACAAAACCAGATGTTCTTAATGTTTTTTCCACTTGTAATATCAAAATATAACCAGAACTATGATTTTTCTGGTTTATTTTTACTATAATTATCCAATATCTTCCATACTTGTACATACATGAATGTCAGTTCATTCAGCAAGTCATTAATCTCTGAAATTCAAGTGAAGCACCTTGCCATATCAGTACATGACATTTCTAGTCAAGGCTAATAAACTAAATCAATCAGTAATCAGTACAGTTCATGATTCTCACTACTTATCATTAAATTGAGCTCTCTAATGATTTGTGGTACATCCATTTTTCTCACTCTGGTTTGACTACTTTTAAGTCATCAAATGGTTTTCTTAAATTTTCCAGAAGTGTTTTTAATCAGTTTGAAGGACTTGGCTTAACTCTATCGATTTAAAAAATTTGACGTTATTGAAGGTCGCGGGGAGGTTTGGCCTTTGTGGGACGGAAAATGTCAAGAGGAGTTCGATGAGAGGGAGCATTGGCTGGTGGGAGGAACCTTCTGCATCGAAAAACTGAATGAAAATGACTGATGGAGCCAGAAGTATTAACATAACAGATGACAACTGGAGGATGATGAGAAATGACTCACTAACTTTGGATTTAGGAAAGATATGTGATGAACCCACATGTTTACTCGTACTGAGAAATTAATCTCCTTCTGGATAAGATAACCACTGAAATGAAGTTTTTATTGCATCACCAAAACATAGATTATCATAAAGTGTATTGTTCGTGAGCACCTGGACATTTTCTCTAAGTACTGCAGAGTGTGAATACACAAAGTCTTAAAGTTGAAATGATGTTATTTCATAGAACTGAAAAGCCCAGCAACAAAAAAGCAATTTTACCCAATTTTCTGCTTCTTTCACCTCTGGATTTCAGGTGTTATCTCAGAGGATGAGGCACATTTAGAAAGTCCTTGAGCATTAGCATGTTTTTTTTTACTAATCTGGCCCCGTATTCAAAATGGTTTTTAAAGCCTGAGCAGTGAGACATAGCAGATGAAGGGAAAGGGGGAAGACAAACAGCCTTTGCAGATTTAAAACATGCTCATAGAGGGAATACTTTATGCAGGCACATGATTTTAGGAGTCATATAAAAAGAACTGATCAAAGATGTAGAGTTGTTCCATGCAGGTGACTCTGCTTACTTAAGGCAACAACTACAGCAGCGGCGGTGGAAGTAACAAATCTTGTTTTATCATCGCCTGCAGCTACAAAGGCCTCCGGGTACTTTTCTCTGGCATTGAATATGGTAAGAGATAAAAGCCTGCCAGAATTTGTTTTAAATCCGATTCAAAGTAATCCAACAGATGTCTTATGTGGAAGTAAAATATGAAAATGTATTTTGGAATATCAAACAAGACTACAGCCATGCTAGCAGCTCTGTGAGGCTGTACTTTGGCACAGCAGTGCTTCAAGCAGAAATGTAGACTTGAGTCATCGCGACTTGAGTCGACTGGAGTCGCTGTTTTGATGACTTGCAACTTGACTAGATAGAAAATAAATGATATGAGACTTGACTTGGACTTGGAGGTTAAAGATTTGTGACTTGACTGTGTTCATTTTAAGTTTAAATATTAAAAATGTTCAATGTTGTCAGTGTTTCAAAACGTCTCTTCAGGATAACTGTCCATTCAACTGTCAGTGGTTAAATCTTAAATCTTAGATCCATAAGTTACATTTCAATGATAGCATTTTAAAAGGTGCATCATTTAAGTCCATATAAAATAGGTGTTGGTGTCCGTTGCATAATTGTGTTTTATATTGTGACAGACTGCTTTATTTTGGTGACTATTATGCTAATAATGGCAAAGCTAATGATAGCAATAGATGGAAAGTTAAGGAACCACCAAGGTTATCACAATTCATGGCACAAATGTACAAACTTTTATGCCAATCCATCCAATAGTTGAGGCATCTAATAGTTGGCGCACATTGTTGCCATTGTCTCCAGAGCCACAATAGCCTGAGGTTGTGGATCAGTCAAATTGAAGTTTTACATTGTGAAAATTGAACCGCTAAAACAGAGAAACGACTAAAAGATGTCATTCCCCTCAGCGGGTCAACAAAATGATCAACCAGACCAGGACTGCATTGCAATTTCAAACCAGAGACACACAAAATTGAACAAACTACCTGTTTGGAACAAAAAATAACAAACACAAAGAGAAGTGAATTTCTATCTGATTCAAAGCCATGGATGGATTGAAATTGGCAGAGCAGAGATGGATGCGACCAAAAGTACAGCCAGAGTCACCACAGACAAAGGACAAACAAGTCCTGGCACCCAAAAAAGGAAAGACTACAGGCGGGTTTGAAAGTCAAGTGTTCAGAGTAAAAACAGGACAGACTGTTGGAACAACATCACTGAAAACATCTAAAAATGAAGTAAAACCAACTCTTAATCAATAACACTAAGGTGTTACAACCTTATCTGCATCAAATATACATTATATCCCTGTTCTG
Organism: Protonibea diacanthus; assembly: GCA_028641955.1. NCBI lineage: Eukaryota > Metazoa > Chordata > Actinopteri > Sciaenidae > Protonibea > Protonibea diacanthus. Next base: position 14,773,953 of record CM053996.1, on the reverse strand, counting down.
TTTTACCACTGTTTATTCAGTGATTTACAGCCACTCCAGCATACCATGTACCATTTAGATTAGAATTTGAAATGAGAGAGGGGATTAAAGCTGATTATTACTGTTTATTTGATCCTGCATGTGTAATGTGCCCAAACAGATCTCCCTGGAAAACACACACATGCGCACAAAAAAACACACACAAGTAACGCCTGTTTACTGATTTGATGTTTTTGATGAATTCCAATTTCATTTAAATGCTCCACCAGGACTGTTCATGTACCGCTGATGCTAATAAAGTGTATTGAATTGTGTCACTAGCGAATGACATGATAGAAATGAGAGAAAGTGAAAGAGAGACAGAGAGAGACAACCACAGGCTTTTTTCCCCCCACTCCCTCCGTTAGGCAGACGTGCTTAATCTGCCTGTCAGTATGACTTTTGGGGACATTGATTCCCTCTCCTACACAAATCTGAAATTGATCTCATTAATCTCCTACGCATATATTCAGAAAACACAGCAGGGCGAGACGTTTAATTAACTGCGTTTTGCGCCGAACAAACTAGAAACTGCCATCATCTGCGAGAATGTGTACAACATCAGACGACGCGAGGAACACGCTTCTGTCGGGACTTTCTCTTTCAAGTTACTCATTTCGTGTGCGTGAAGAAAGTGTCATCAAGACTTCAAGATGGACTAAAGCTAAGGTTTATCCTCCAATCATGCTGGGAATGTGTTAACCAGCGGGCCTTGATTAGTTTTTATAAATAGTCACTCACCACTTTAAAGCTTTATGAACTCATGAACTCAATTACTGTACTCATAACCTAAAATAAAAAGGTTGAGTAGAGGGATTTAGTTACTCATTTAAGATATAAAATAACCTCACGTGTGTTCCTATGGAATTGTCTGTCTGTACCGCTTAAAGGGGACCATCAGTTTGTTTTGCTTCGCTGGTAATTTAGTGATAAAAGTATGATGACATTTGGTGTAGATCTGCAACCTGGTTTGAATTATCGCTACAAGTTCCTACAACTGGACATTTATTGCTTGGAGTTAACTGAAAAATATAATTTCATGTAGTTGGATGTGGGAAACAAACAGATATTAAAGTAAAAACATTTTTGTGTGTTTGTTAGAGACAGAAAACAAAGAATCTAGTGGGTTATTGCCTTGAATAGTCTTTTGTATCCATCATCCCGCCTGTCCCACCCCTGCCTTGGTCACTGCTGCAGGGCACAAAAGTGGTTTACAGTGGTACCAGTAGTAGATTTATCAGGTGTAGGCAAGAGACAAACATGTAGCTAAAAGTGAGGTAAACTAATGTTAGCTTTCTGAGTTGGTAGAAATCAGCTGATTAATTTTAAAACAAAGAAACAAAACAAAAAAAGGTCTTAAATATACATTAAATGGCTCCATGCAGGATGCTAAATGAGGCTTACTGTCCAGCAGCACTTGTACAGCAGTGCAGAGCTAGTTTAGCTTGTCTTTGAATTAGGAAACTTGGATTGTAATTTTGCTGTACACACCCACACATATAGACCATATAGATCACTTTTAATGTTTAATGAGGACTTACTGAGTTGTTTGGCAAACATAAGACTATCTCAGGTAAAGTGTAAACTTCCTGAAGTCCAATAAAAAGCAGAACAGTGACCTCTGATAGCGTCCAGGACCGGCTTCCACATAATGCACAGCTAGTCATGAACAGTCATGGCCGTTTGTTATTTGTTAATAAGTTAGTTAATGATATGACTAGACTAGAGTTAATGCTAAGTTAGGCTACGACGGGAGGTAAACTGGTTAGCTGCACATGCTAACGACTGCGGGTTAGAGTAGATAAACACACAGTTTAATCCATTTTGCTTGTGCTGTTGGCAGGTGTTTAGCAAATAGTCAATTCAGCAGTTGCGCTTGTGTCACTTTTGATTTTCTTCTTCATTCTCGCTGCTGTAAAATTAATTCCACCTTCAAAAAAAAACGAGCCAGCTCCTGCCCGCTAATCTGTATTCACTTTCTTTTTCTATGCAGGAAGATAGCTTCTTCGTGGTGGAGGCTGGGAGTGTAGGTCACAGCAGCCAACCTTCTCGTATTGAGAAAGGATAAAAGATTATGAGCTGCAGAAATTATAGCACCTTGAGAAAAAAACTGGGGGAAAAGCTTAATCTCTATTATTTCCAGGATTAGTCTCTGGGTGACTCAACATCACAGCAATCACAGAGGGAAGGAAATGGCATCTTTTCATGAAGGGTGGAAAAAAAGGGGGGGATGAGAGGCTTTCATAGCGGCAAATCAGAGCAAAAGCATCAGAGGAAAGGCTGCGTTGGCTCCTTTCATGGTGAATGCAGTTCCCGGGATTATTGGTCTGAGCCAGATTCTGTCTTCAGTTTGAACCGACATGGTGGTGTGGAGGCATGCTTTCATTTATAACACCTACTAACATCCCCCTGATGGGTTTCCTCTGTTTGGTCTTAATGCCTTTTGACATTAACAACTGAATTACGCTCCATTGCACTGAATCTGATGTGAAAAGTATAGCAAATGTTTTGCCATACTATTATTACCGTCAAAATATGTTTAATGAATTATGCATCGCTGGAGACTGATTTAAGCATGGGAGCAAATTCAGTTGGAGTGATACAGACCAGAGACATTGTGGTGCAAGCATGATCTATAACCAGACAAAATGCAGATGGAAAAATGCGGATCATTTTGCTCCTCAGGGACTCAATTTGGCCTGACCCCAGAGGTTTGGGATGGTTTGGGCTCCCTTTATTCCCCCAGGCTTGAATCTAATTAAGATTCATTTTATTTGTTATCTTTTTCCATCCAAATAAAACAAATGTATGCAACAATGTTGTATTCAGCCTGTTGTCGCGCCAACACGTCAACCTTTCATAAGCTAAGACAGTCCTGGTTTCAGCCATGTAATAATGCGCTTTTCAGAGAATTTGGTGATTTTTTTTAGTGCTTTATTTAACTTGAGGTAGGAGAGTTTTTTCAAGCCATAAAGGAACACAAAATCCTAAATTTACCTGGTGTGGTGGGTATAACTAACTGTGTTGCGTGAACAGGACACCTCGGGTCTCTGATCAAGTTATTCGCCAGCAGTAACAGCAACAGTAGTTCTTTAATTGTGGAGAAACAAATCATTCACAGGTTTGCTTTCTCTCATGTACGTGCTCTGTGTGAATTCACAAGAAAAGTCCAGAGGCAAAGAGAAAGCAAAGTCAACGCAAGTGCAGCGAGTATAGTTTGTAAAATAAAATGTCACTTCCAGTGATGACCTCCAATATTTCCCTTTCATAGGAAGACATCTAACCTTAGCGGGACACAAAATATACAAAAGAACATACTGGCAACTTAACTACAACACTTAATACATGGAAAACATGAGGGCAGAGCAAGCGACAACTGTGAAGTGAAGCATATGCAAAGTGCCAAAAACTGCAGTTCCTCAAACGTCCACTTGAGGCTGGTTACAGAACGAGTCAGTCTCCATAAGACGACACGTTAAAACGTCTTCACAGCAGGAATAAACATGTTTACAGCCTGGTACAAAAAGCAGTTTTGGAAACCTGTGGGTGAAGTCACGAATACGCCGTTCGTTCTTTATGCTGTCAGTGGGGTAGAGTAATTAACTGTGCATCCTTCAAAATAAAAGACAGGCAACATGCACACAATGTTCTCACTAGACACTGAGGCTATGATTTCTAGTAATTAGAGACTTTTTTTTTTAAAATTTCTGTTTTAAAAAAATAAACTGCTGCTACAAAATTATGTATATATGTAAAATAAATATACATGTATGCACATGTGTAATGCATGCATTGATGTTGTTGCACTGTGCATGTGTTTTCTGTAGAATTGAAATAAAATGAACTACTAATTAACTTAAGTAAACGCTGCATGTACTGAATTCTTCACCTAAATTCATCTTGTGAGCAAAAATAAAGACCCCGCAGTCAACAGATGGCTGTAATATTACTGAGAAGGCTGACTTAATACTACAAAACTATCATTCATTTTAATAAGAAGCCACAGTTATAGTGTAATCTGTTTTTCAGTGGTTCAGGCTCGCGTTTAAGTTAAAAATGAATTCATGTCGGATCAAATGCAATCTGTGTTTTGGGCGGTTTGTATATCCTCCCGCTTGGAAACCACAAATCTCTTAATGTGGCTGTATAATATCTGGTGTTGACATCAGGGCATCTACACATCGTAAATCTGAATCTGGGCTTATAGTGTCATTTTAACAACCTGTGTAAGCACAGACGAACGAGTTTCTAATTACAAGACATTACATTTAACAACTCACCCTATTCATAAAACCTATTACATAAGCACTTAAAATATTGTGTTACTACTGCTGATAATATATGTACTGCCAGTGTAATCACAGCATCAGGCCACATGTTGAATTAACTCTTCACCATGTTAGAATATGAATATTAAACTGACATCTTTATTACAAAATGAGCTACTCACTACTGCGGTGTATTCTATAGGTGCAGATCAAATCCTGCTCACTACCTTTAGCTAATCTTTATATTTGCACAATAGCAATAAGTTATAACTAATGGCTTAATAGAATCGGCAGGCTTATGCGTTGGCAAATGTGTTGCCACTTCTGACAGTGTTTTGCTGTTAAGCCTGCAAAACACATTGTCAAATAATGAAAACTGAATGGTATGTTTTCCACTCCATAATAGCATGAAGCACACAGCTTTCTGAGTCATAAAACAGAAGTGGTTAGTGCACTGCGCTTTTGCAGTAATGATGATGCCATTCATTGCTTACACAACAGGCAGAGAACTAGGCATTTATGATGAGCTCTGGAGGATGAATTAGCATCCATTAAAAGTGCCATTGACAGCTCCGCTTAGCTCCCTCCACTGGAAACAAAACGGTGGAGAGTGAAGGCCTAATTTCCATGATGGCTTAAAATGCTGCCCCCGCCTTGCACTGTGTGGTCTTTAAATAAATCATCTTTATTGTGACAAAGTACATTTAGGCCACGACTGGCGGCCAAGAGGCAAATTCTCCCGCTGGCTGTCACTGTCTATTTAAACTCACACAGCCACAGCTGGCAGAGCCAGCGGCTTCATGAGAATTTCTACCTGCGGGGAACCATCCAGCCCAGATCAGGCTCCCCGCGGTAATCTGTCCTACTTTCAACTGGAGCACTGTGGGCCCATTTTCACCCCAGGGTCCATAAACTTCTATTGAATTTGTTCAAGGTGAAATCCAGGACTAGTGTCCTCTGGTCAAAGGAAAATCACAGGACTATGCTTACTTTGCACAAGGACACGAGCTACAGCAGCTTTTAATGTCTACACAGGAGAATTAAATGACAAACAGTTAATACCAACCATGTCCAGATGAAGCGCCATTTGATTCCCTGTGATCTAACATTTCAAGACTTTCTCTTCTGAGAACAGGTAAACACAAAAGTCAGATTGAATGCACATGATGTACTCGGCTGTAACCATTTTTGAGTTTTTGCACTGTGGCTATAAAAGACAAACAGACACTGAGAGATAACGTTGATCCGCTGGGAAATGAGCATGAATGCACTATCAGCGCAGCACAGATAGAGCAGTGTTTGTTGTGTTGTGTTTTGTTTCCGTTACCGACCCTGTGCCCTTCCATAGCGTTCTGCACGTCTGTATCAAGTGCACTTAAAATAAACTGCCACCATCTGCTTGAATTGAGATAAGCCTGAGTCCAATCAGACCCGCTGAAAGGCTGTCAGCAGATGTGCAGCACATACTTATTGATATTTAAAGTCTGTTACAGCTTTATCCGCCCCATGAACTTAGTAATTAGCAGCTTTCTGTCTCGATGCTCCTCTCTGGCTGTCTGCCTGGTGGAGTGAGTCTCAAGGATCGTACATTAGCGGCTTCAGAGATGAGAATCACAGGATCTCTGCTTACTGGTGCATCTCTAAAGATGTTTATAAGGGTTACATTAATGAAGACAAGCTAGCATCAGCAAATTTATTCCACAGCTCTTCCTGGTTTAGTCTGTTTGTTAAAGGACAGTTCATCAAACCTTAAATATGATTGAGAATAACACTGAAAGGTTAGTCAGCGATTGTGCGATCACAGCTTAGCAACTGGAACTAGGCACAGCAGACCTGTCAAGCCACCTTTGGCTTTAGGCACACTGTAATGTGGCGTACACGGGAGTGTGAATATAAAACATTTAAAAGGTTTGTGAGCTGTAATTGCTAGCATGTTTGGCTAACTAGTTCACTAACTACAGTAGTAAGAAACCTAGCATTAGTTAGCACCTAGCACCTATTAGTTATTACCTAGCATTACTTCCAAGGTGAAGTGAAAAACCTGTTCATGATAGCAAATCCACTGTTTAACCGTGTGAAAGCATGTCTCGGATGCTATCTTAAAAGTGAAAACAACATAAAAAAGAGCTAAACTTGAAAATTGAATACCATACTTAAAATATTCAGACTAACTAACTAGTGATCTATGTTTTCTACATGAATCACTAAGTTGTGCAGATTTTAGCTTTAGATCTTTAGCATCAGTATTTTAACATGATATCATGTCATTAAGAGCATATTTAAGACTGTTAGAGGGTTGTTTTTACTAAGCAATGTCCTGTATCTCTGTGGCTAACATTCAGTGATCTTTGAAACATCGTTTTCTGTTGTCACTGAAGTGTGATCTAGTGAAAACTTTGATCCTACTAATATCATCATGTTGGTTAAAACATCGTAAGAAAAAGGAGAAAAGGCTGTGGGAGCTAACCTAATCATGCACACATCTTGACGGTATATCACATGAATCCTAATAGAGAGCACTCGGATTTGCAGTCAACATTTTTTGGGCAATGTCATTTCTCCTGGCAGCTGCATATTTCAGCAGGTTTGCATTTTCTACTTGATTTTCGAGGCACGTCGCCGGATTTAGAAGCACAATATTTTCATTCAAGTCAGCATTTCAGCAAATACCAAAACGTGAATGCATTTTGCTGACAGAAAGTGTAGTCTGAGTGTGTGTGTGTGTGTGTGTCTGTGTGTGTGTGTATCTGACTGTGTGTGTGCATTCATGTGTGTATCTTAAATTGAAGCATGTGCTACATTTGAGCCATTTTGTAACAATTGACCTCGATCATTTGTCGTCACTCCAAAGAGAGATTAATTCCCAACAAAACAGAAAATATCCCCAGTCAGCAGACGGTCACGTACAGTAGCCAGCAGGAAGATCAAATACTGCAAAGCCAACTTCATGCATTTCAAAAGTTAGAAATAGTCCACATTCAAGAAGGAGTTTTTCAGTACCCATTGCACTTTTCCTCAAAGTTTTGCAGACAGCGGGGTGCAGACAGAGGCAGCGCCACAGGCTAACCACTCTTGTTTGAAGGACTTGGAAGGTGTATCAGTGCCAGTGTCCTCCAGAGTTGCTTCCCCAAAGGTGGTGACACAGAAAAAAAAACTGCTTCAACAGAACAAATTGTCATTTTGTCAGAGTGCTGGATCCCGTTTGGACTAGCAGATTAGTTTTGTTGTTTAACTCTTATATCCTGTCTTCATATCACAGAGCTCTGTCCCAGGAAGGTGCTGTCAGGCAAGTGCAAATGAAAACCAAACCACAATGTTCTTCTTGTAACCTTAATGTGCTCAGTAAATCTCATGGTGTCACTGACACTAGCAACAAAGACTCATGAAAATATGTCCCTAAGATAACTTGTCAAGAAGCAAACTGCACAACAAAAAACTAATTACAAAAGTGCATATATTAGGATTATAGATTATAGGGTTGGATACCACAAAAATAAACAGCTCAGACTCAAAAAATGTAATCTCCTTATCTAGGAGTATCTCACAGCTCCCTCATGCAGATACAGTTACAATATGTGCCAACTCATACGCGGAGAAAGAAACATATACAAGACAGAAATTATGCAAATAAATCCACCGGGGTAGTCTGTGTTCGCAGTGCAGTCAGCGTACTCTCCTAGTTAGTGGAGACAGGATTGGACATGTGGCATTATATAGTCTGATGGCTGTTGACACCCCATCTTGCACATTGAGAGAATAGGGATGATGTTTACGGTTAAGTTCATCCTCCATTCAAACTCTAACTACATGCTGTGCAGGCTCTTTTTGTGCTGGCTCTCCGGCATGCCACAAGCAAAGAATAGAGCACATGAACCAACTGTTGGAGCGTGTTGAGCAGTCTGGTGCGTGCACTGAAAGCCCTTTCTGTGTGTTCAGACAGAAGACAAAGCTAATTCTGGAGGCGGCTTAATTGCATAAAAAGTCAATGGAAATGTGCAAATAGCTGCAAATTCACCTGGGTTAAGTGCAAAGATGTGTCTGTGCGAGTTGAACATGTTTCAATTTGAGTGAAAAAAATTCTCACAGGGATTTATTAATCTTCAAAAGTGTACAAATACTGGAGGAAAAAAGAAAGACTGAAGGGAAATAACAGAAACCAGAGTTTCAGGTGAGTACTGAGATCAAACGGTGGATGAGCAGAACACGTACAAAGACACGATACCACAGACACGATTGGTGCATCCATTGCTCATGTCCAAATTTGTGCAAATGACACAAGGCAAAACTTTGCTTTGCTTTCTGTCTGAAGACACTTTTAAGGGTTTGTTCACTTATCCATAATGAGCTGCTGAACTGTACAGCAGCTAATTTACATGCGTTTATGTCAGAAGACAGAAGAAACTCTTCTCTAAGTGACATTTTTCAGACGTGTCTGTTAATAAGTTTGAAAGTAATAGAAAACTTTGAATCATGTTAGTCAGCTACCTCCAATTTTGGTCGCTGAAAATTAAACCACTAACCACGAACCTGCTGTTTCATGTTGATCATGTACCTCTTGACGGGGATTCAGACATTATCCAGTCAGTTGTGTAACATCAGTAAGTGGAGCAGGTTCGCTGAACATTTCATAGAAAAGTAAAAATGCAAAAGTTATGCAAGCACAGTATACAATCATCTCTCTTCTACATTACGTCTACAGTGTCAGACTTGTAAGGTATTTTTATTTTTTTTTACCTTTACACTTCATGGCGATATGTCGAGGGTTTCTTGCTCTGTTGGAAATCCATTATAGGCGTCACGACTGACCTTTGGAGTGACGGACATATTGTCAGCAGTAAGGAAAGGTACAAAGTGGACAGGCAAGAAGGGTATGGGTGATAGGGCAAGCAGGCCCAGGTTAAGTTTAATTAATTTGTTCCCATGTATTTTCCTCATAGCAGAAAATATCTTGGCGTCTCCATGACACTGTTCTTCTGTAATGTGTTGTCAATTCTCCCAACCCTAAGTGATTTAGTGTCTGTAATGCCTTGACATAACCCTTCTGTGTCCTCACTATGTGGCCTACAGACCGCCAGTCCCCACATGGCCTCAGTCTCCTGAGATCACCCTCTCACGGTCCTGGTGACAATGGTCCGATGGGGAACTGCAGCAGATCCCCGGTTACCAGATATCTTGAGGCTGAATGAGCTCTTGGCAAATTCAGAATGTAATAGAAATCCATGGCATGTGTCTAAACCATTAAAATGACTTAATGTAGTTGGTCTTGGCATGCAGCTCCATTCCCAGGATACATTTGGAAAAAATTTGCCCTCATTTTCATGCTGGATATGAGTCACCCTAAGCTTCTACGTGTGCAACTATGATTTTGAAGTGAAAGTCACTGCATAAATCTCAATCCTTTAACAGCTTTTTATTAATTATGCCACTATCAAAATGCTGATTACAGATTCACTGATTTACAAGATAAACTCATTTATATAGGATTTTTTTTAATCATGTTAAGAGACCTATAATGTAACACTAATCATGCCAATCAAAATAAATTCTTCTCAAACTTATCAAAATAGTGCACATGTGCATAGTCTCTATTGACTATTATTTACCAGAGTAGTAAAATAGATGTGTGTATGTGTGTGTATACTTGTCATCATCACGTTGTGGAGACAGTAAGATGTTAACACACTCACACTGAGGGGACTCAGCACCTTCTAGGGACAACACTTAGGTCACCACCAAGTGTCAACCACGATGTTACCCACTGGTTTGTGGACAACTGAGTTTGCCATTTTGGACGATGCCATCTTGGTTATCCAGAGACAGAAATGATCATATTTGGATATGAGTGTTGAGCTTGTGGGTGACATACTGTGAGTTTGACTGCACTTGGTTTTGACTCAATTTTCAAGCAGGAAAAAAGGCAGCCTGCCTAGTTATGAACGTACTTAAACAATACACTAAAATATGTTTCAGGCAATACAGTAACAGCATCTTGTTGGATTGTTACTTGTTTCTTGATCAGCACTGCTTAGTTTGACAGTTTGATCTGATGTTCAAGAGCCCAGCGTGCAGGACGGACTCACTGAGAATGACTAATGAATAAGACAATCCACGGTCTAAAGCCTACCCTGCTTTATCATCAATCTAAGTTGAAACCATAAACTCATGAGGAAACTGTCTACTGAGGTAATAAATAAAGTGAGAATATGATCATTTGCCCATAAAACTCAATACAATTAAAACAGCCAATGAAGCTGCCCCCTGCTGGTTCTTAGAAAGAATACAAGTCTAACACAAATTTAAGATACTTCCACATTGGCTGCACTTCACAAATCAGGAAGCTCTGTCCATTAATTATATACCGTTGAGGGTTAATATTAAATTTTAGGGTTTTTTAATTAGTATTAGATTAAGGTTACAGTTCAGCATATAGTGCATACTTTGGAGCTTTGGAGATGGGTAATCATTCAGGGAATGTAAGCCAATGCAATGTCCTCTCAAGTGACAGAAATAAGTGTGTGTATGTGTGTGTGTCTGCAAACTCTGACAGTCATTACCAGTCAGGCTAATCAAACTCACACTGTCAACACTCTACAGTGACTGATTGGGGCTGTCAGTCTCTGTTAGGGGACCTGAGCTAAAGGAGGGCATGTTTTGCCTCTACAGCTCGAGCCTAAGATTCGGGACAACACACACAAATTTAGAAGATGCCACATTTACAGATACATACAGATTATAGGCATACTGTTTCGAGTTTCTGAAAATAAAATTTAAATAAAGGTGAAATGAGCATGATGTGCTCAAATACAAATTTGCACTCATACTCTACAAGAGGAGGAAACATGTTTTCCTACCATGAAAGGATGCTGTAAAAGAAACACAACTACACCAGGTCTCCAGTCACACATCAAATGAAAGTAAATTTGTTGTGGTTTGGTGGTGGAGCTTTACAATTCATGCAAAGATGACGTTGATTGAAGTGACTCTTGTTAACTTCTTAGCAAAAGATTTAATGTGTTTCATGTAGTAATGTCATAAAATGTTGTTTTTGTTACGGCACATATGGAATCTGTAACAATCAGGCAGTTCGTGTTATTGTCACATATTGTAACTCCTGTGTAATGGATGAATTTGGTGTTCACAAACACATCATTTTATGTCCTGAGACTCAAAGCGGGATCAAAATCATGAAAGTTTCCCTTTAATTACCTGCAGAGGAAGCTTTTAATACAGTATAAAGCAGCAGATTTACAAATTTTCCTGCTTTAACCACATTAAATGTTGTTTCTTAGTGATTTAATCGCCTCCACTGGCTGGAGAGTGTTTAATTAAACTAGTTCATTTACATTAAAAATAAAATATTGCCTCATTTCTGTGAATTTGCTCCAAGTACTTAGCTTGTTGTTATTATTGCTATTATTCCTAGAAAATGAGCAAAGTGGCAGCATTTACGACACATTTAGTGCTGCCTCATTTGAATGAACATTCATCCATTTGATGGGCAAAGCAAATGTTAAAGTTTTCATACACATACACGTCGGTTTATTCCACGAAACAAATAAGTTCCCTGAACTTGCAAACCTGGTTCCACGACGGTGACAGGTTTGTTTCAGTTACTGCTGTGGCACAAATAAATTAAAATGATCTCACTGAAACCAAGGAACTGAGTCAAAGCACACTAGCCTAATTAAATTTGTTCTCTAAGATAATCTGCACGATCAGTATTGCAATTAAAGCCATACTGTGCCATACTCATTACCCTAAAATTAGAATAATGAGTCATTAACACTGCTGGATAGTGAATTCGAGCCCCAACAGGAAAATTAATGGTCCCATCGAAACCCACTCGTGAACTTCTGTCTCCTCAAACATTTTGAAAAACTTTTCCATAGCGTAAGAAGTAAACGAGGACTTGCTTTCTCTGTCTCTCTCCATCCCCACAGAACACAGATTAATGTCTCATAGCTAATATGATGGCTCATAATATCACAGTTGATTTGCCTGACTAATGTTATGGGTTCCAAATAAATCATTTAGAGTAAAAGTAAAGTGGATAAATTCTTCTCAAGTCATGCACAGAAACGTTTAATTTTTTTCTACTGTGTTACTAATTTCCTGCTTCGCTGTAATATCTGTTTCTTTTTTACTACGATTTATTTATTATGCGCCAAGTTAACCATTAAAAATGTAGTCAATAAACTAAATAACATGGCCCTACTGGGAGAGGATTTGTAGTAGAAGCTGAGCAAATGGGAACATTTTTAAAAATAAATCATACACTGTTAGCTTTTAACTGGAACAATGTGTACAAATATCATATGTATCTTTTATGCTAATACAAATATTTACCTCTATAATATATACTTTTAGTCAGCTGTAGGATTTCCAAAAGGAAGATTTCTGTCTGCTAAAAGGAAAAACCGCAGGACACACAGCTGAAACGCAACTGCACTTAATAATAGCAAGTAATCATTGAGGTAATCTGCAGTGGGTTATTTCAAGCTGATTCCTCTGTGGTGTTTTTAACCTCTGATTCATAGTAAATAATCTGTATGCATACGTGGGGGTAGAATCCACTGCAGGGTTTTATTTTTATGACAATGCACAGTGCACAACCGCAAATAGGATTTTGGTCTTTTCATCGGCTTTAGGAGGGAATGAAGATGTTATGTGACACAGCTCAAACCAGCCTGTGTCACACTTCGTTCTAATCACATCTGATTTCTTTTTAAATTAATATGTGGACATTTTCCAGCATTTGTGAGTTGGCAGTAGAGAACAAATATGTAAGAGAAAACATGTAGGAGGGCAAACAGGAGACTGATGACTCAACTCAACTAATAGAGACAATATGCCCCAAAGCTCTGGAATAAATTATTTCGCAATGTCAGAACAAATGAATTTGTCACTGTTTTAGTTCCCAGTTTGGGCATTTCATCATTTTAACCTGTTTTGTTCTGTTATGTTGATTTTATTGTTGTTTTTTATTGCTTTACACATTATTTTGCTTTAATTGTGATGTGATGTTGTTTGTATTACCAAATTTAGAGATTTTTAACAAACATCTGCAGCCAGACTTTAACCAACCATGTGGCAACCACGCAGTTCATTTCCATTCGTGGTGCAATTGTGCCGTGAACCTCTGAACACATAATTACAAAAACCATTCACCGTGTCGCACCGTAGGTGACTGGTTTGTGATTTGCGTCACTCACATCATGTGGTATAACACACAGAAACGGGGCTCTTAATGTGTGTCATTACACGACTGAGCCTAAAACAAAAGACGCAGAGAAAGACACGATAAATGTGTTCTTTATCCGAGATTTCTACCCATCAACGCAACTCACATGCGATTCTGAGAACGGAGATGAGATTTATATACATAGGCAGTCACTGCAGGCTCAAAACAGCAGTTGACGAGGGGTGGAGGGGCGGGGACAGCTGCAGCATGGCCACCAGGCAAAACTCTACAGTTATCTCCTCTCCAACTGTTTCCCTTTGATCTCACTAATCTGCCATTTAAAGAAGAAAGCATCCAGAGCTGCCACACACACACACACACACACACACACACACACACACACACATACAGTAACACTTCTGAGTATTTCTATCCAGGCGCACACGGCACAGTGTGTATATAAGCTCTTAAACTATACCACAGAATGCATATGTATATACATAATTCAAACCTACACTTCATGTTCTCAAATAAAGACAATAAGAAATTGCTTTTTCCATCCAAAATCACAAACAAAAATATCTGGGGCAGCAACTAACAGTTTAATTACTATTTAACCTGCTGATTATTCTCTCAATTAAGTGATTAATTAACTAATTAGCCTTCCAAACACCAAAAATCAATTTAGAGTGATATAAAACAGAGAAAAGCAGATTTTTTTGACATTTAAGAAGCTGATACCTTGAATATTTTTGGAAGCTTTGCTTGAAATGTGACTGAAACATCCACATTTAATTATTGTTTACTCTTTAATTTCCATTTATTTACCCAGAGGTCAAACTACAGACTTGTGAACTGTCTGCACGTCTGTGCCGTTTAACTTGGCAAAACTAAATTGGTTATAAATTTAAAAAAATCCTAAATGCAATCAGCATTTTGCTCTCTTAGCTGAAAAACAAAACATAAATACAAATGACTAAAAATCCCAACACTGCCTTTATCTTTAACAGGCTCCAATTATATGTGCTAATCTGGGCATATTTCCCTCGGGAGCGAAGACATAATTGCCAGCAATCTGCACAGTGATATCAGCGCTGTTCTTGTGTGGCTTTAAAATGACTTGACACATCTGGGAGCGACAGTGTTGTATTGGTCTAAACTCCACACTTGGCTTCATCAAAAAGGGGTCAATTAGAAAAACAAACAGGCCGGTGACTCATTTTAGATGCAGAGGAACTGAAAGAGGGCAGATGGTAAGCAGGAGACTGAGCCTGCCCTTGAGCAATGATGTAAAGTCACTGTGGTAAAACACACATTGACAGGAGAGAACCTGCGTGCATTTGGGCAGATGGATGCACGAAAAACACACACAACTACACCCAGAAAAAATCTCAGGTACTTGTGAGGCTGTAGTTGTGATACTGGCACATACATGTACTGTAAGAGTAAACAAACAGTCTTACCAAACAGCATCTCCACGTGTTTTGTGATCCCTCCGCGTGCCGCTCTCTTCTGTGTTTGACTTAAGCTTCTCCTGCCAGTTTATCTCCCATCAGAGAAGTTGAACCAAAACCAACAAAAGTGCCTCCTCGCTGGTAACCCTCTCTCTGCCGCGTCTCTCTTTCCTCCACTTTGATTCTCTAAACTGAGGTGAAACGGCAGCTCTTTCTCCGTCAATGACACATCTTGGCTGTGATCCAAAGTGCTAAACAACGATACATATGTGCTTCAATTAAAAGGCTTCGCACTCTGCTGATCGCGCTGCCCTTTATATGAGGCGAAGGAGAGAAAGGGTGAGGCGGACTGAAAAGCGCCGGAGAAGGGAAGAGAGGTTGAGAGTGTGATGGTGAGCGTCTGGAGAGCAAGTGTGTATTCTTCTCTGCGTGAGTATGTAAGAGAGAGCGAAAGAGCGAGTGGGAAAGAGGGGGAAGAGAGAGAGAGAGAGCTGGCAGAGGACTGGCTATTAACAACATGAACATCCCACCTCCCTTCTTCTACTTCTTCTTCCCAGCACCATTTTCTATTCAGGGTTCACACCTGCACGCTCCCTTAAGGACACTCAAATGCAATTTCCTTCCTGGCATTACTTGACAACAATAGGCATCATTTATCAGTCTGTTTCTTTTCTGCTTACAGTCCTGTTTAAAATGCAGCTGTGCTACGGAGTTATCAACATCGTGGGCACGAGGGAGGAACGTTTAAAAGCTTTCAGACCACATTCAAATCGTACGCCTTATACATCATGAGCAAAACAGATACTCTTCGTGCTTCGTGAGGCAGTCTGCTGCTTGTTATGATTGATTGCAAAGTCCTATTAGATTAGAATCAATTATTCCTACACTGCTGTTTACATTTACAATAGGTTGAGTGTGTGGAGGTTTCAATCAAAATACCTGACTCACTCATGCAGCACAAAGTCATTATTTTTCTCACCACCGCTTCAGCGTGACTGATATAATCGCTGTCATAATTAAACAGCAGCAGTCAGAGTAATATTTAAATTAACTGCTTGTTGCTTGTTTTTTTCCACATGAAACCTCAGATTTGTGGTCTGAAGATTAACCTTCTGCTGCACTCGTTCCTATTCATAAAACTTCAGATTTTTCTACATTGTTATATCTGTCAGCATGTTTCTGACGTATAACACAAGGAGCTGAAGTGGCTCTAATGCAGCGTTTTTGGGTGCAGCAGGAAGTAGAGCCACATGTAGTACAGACAGAGTACAATCAAGGATGTAATCAGCTGCGAGGAAATAAATGTTGGCAAAGATTCATCCTATGCCACATACAGGGCAAATAAAACCTTCTCTCCGATTCACATCCCTACCTCACATGGAGACACTGGTAAACTTTGACTAGTGATGTTACAGCCTCAACCAGTAGTATATACACGTGTGTGGTCGATCCTTAAAATGGACTACAAACCAGCAAATTGATTTCCGTCTGCAGCACATGCTGGACTGACCACATTTCGCCTCGCGGGTGATGGTCACTCGTCTGTATTTGCGTATATATGTGACCGTAGCCTTGAGGAGAACTGGAAGCAGAACTTAGTCTATGAAAGTTGCTCAGTGGTGCATGAAGCCAAAATAGCCCCACTTCCCTGCATACTGTACATGCTCAGAGGTTTACACTGGCTGAGCTGGTGAACTTTCGGTTTGCTAATTTGGATGGGGATACAGTATATGATTTAAACGTGTGGCTCTTCTAGACTTTCAGAACGTTAACGGGCCAAATGGATCAAATTCTGGGAGTGAAACTACAGGTTACACTGTAATTGCTACTGTGAGCATCTATTGCTACTGTGCGGTTGCCAGAATTTTACCGTAATAAATACTTTTCTAATATTTCAGTGAAAGGAAATTAGTACTGTTGATTTCACGTATAAGGTTGGCATTTTAGTCCATATTGTTAAACGCCTGTGGACTTTACAGTGAAAACTGACAAATTATGATAAATGGTAAAAGACTGTAAAATATGCTATTAAATATTACAATGTTTTACTGTACAATTAACAGTCAATATAGAAATGCCCTGAAAATGGTGTATAAAGAAAGGTTTTATATATGACTGGGTTTCACTGTAAACAGATTTTTACTGTAACTAAAGGTAAAACAATGTTTAACAGTAGCACAAGCAATTTCTATCTATGATTTACTAACATTAGCCACCATAAGCTACTAGTCATGCCAGACCAAGTGAGGTAGTACCAGCAAAACAGTGAAGTGTATTGAACTGAGCGGAGGTAAGATTTATTGCTTATTTATATAGTTATTTCAAAGGTGCATATTCTTATTTTAACACCTTTAAACTCAGTGTAACATGTTGGTATGTGCATGAATCGTTAAAGAAGCATTATTTTATGGTTTAAAAGTGTTTTTTACTTTTATAAATATTCATATTCAAGTTTTTTTCTATTTGCTGCATCAAGTTCAGGTAATTCAAGTAATACAGAGTTTGAAGACAGTGAGGAAGAATAAATCCTGCAATCAAGTTTGAGAGGCTGATGCTTTTTTTCTTTCTGTGCCAGCACACAGAGGTCACACATTTATGGTCCTAACAGACATTTCTATAACAAAGAATGATCTACATTTGCCACTTATGATAGTGTGAGCAGCAGTTTGCAAGTGAAAAAGGGTGGAATAAGTATTAGGAGATAGCAACATGTAACCATGCAGATATATTGCATTTCTTATGCAAAGGCATAATTAATTTGCTAATCTATTTTTTGATACATTATCAGAATTTCCTGTAGAGGGTTAACGCTCTGTAACAAATTACAAAAATCAAAATCATGGAGCTTGGCAGAGTGATAGTGCAGCTCTCTCCCTACTCAATGCTAATTTAAACTATTTGAGATTAAGCAACCAGCAGCATGCAGCTCTAACAGAGTGTTTATTTTAATGAGCAAGTGGGAGAGATTATTGTTTACCTAATAGCTTGCTAATTTTCCTGACTAATCTTTCGACGATTACTCTATTGACAGGCCGCAGGGCAGAGTTTGGTTCTGGGCTGCCTGTCATGCTTCACCTCGATGCTAACAGGACATTTTACAGGTGCATTTTAAAGCTTTTTGTGTGTGATATTTACCTTAAACGGCTCGTTGAGTTTAGGTGTATTAGGTGTAGCAATATTGCACTTTTACACCGCTAAATTTAGTTTGACAGCAATTCTAAGTAGCTTATAGTCACTTTGCAGATTAAGATCGAATGTACATGAGCTGCAAAAAATATAACTTATATTAATTGCTCAGTTTATAAAATAGTATACATTGTTAGAGATTAAACTGCTCAGTATATACAAATTGTCACTATGGACATGTTATTACATACTTAATCTAACATACGAAAACTAAAATAATTAACCTTTAGTTTTAATTGCTGAAGAGAAGGAGTTTCAGTGCATCTGTAAACTCTTTCCTGGAGCACTTAGTTGGATATTTGCAGAGTCAACACGTGGCTTGTATGCACCACTAGGGAGGACAGGCCTTCATTGCATTGTTATTCATTCCACAGTCACTATAATCGCTTCAAATAAACACAATTATTCTCACAGTCTGTACTCTGAAGCATTGGCCTCAAATGTCATAGATAAGACACGCACACAAATACACACACGCACACTGCTCGTGCCTGCCCTGTGTGCCCCTTGCTGACTCCTTGTCTACTTGAATAAGTGTGGTGTGGAAGCACAACACTGACAAATCCTGACAGGTTTACACTTGATTTCAGGCTGCCGCATTCGAATGAAAGTGCAAAGAGACGGCCTGGAGCAGAGCGGCTACACACAGCATGCTTTCATCTAGTCATGGACCAACTAAACACCGCACACATCTGTTTATCTATATGGTGTATGACTGACTTGGTAAAGATTCAAGGGAGACAGGGAGACAGAAACAGCAGCATCTTTACGCTGTAATTAATTTCTTATGCATTATGCAACAGTATCTCAGTCCATTACATTCGTACGTATAGTTTACAGTAACTACACTTCCAAAACAGACTTAGAAAATGTAGTTACATATTGATGTGTGCTTAGTTTGTCTTTCCAAACATCCAAACAATATTAAAAATGTGTCACTTTCTCTACCAAGATTAAAAATATTCAAAAATATTCACAGTCTTCGGTCCTCGTGACTCTGCTTCACATGCAGGATAATGACTCATGTTCTAACAAAAGCAAACTGCCATAAAGAAGAACAAAAACAAACTACTTGTTCCAGCTGAGTCTAATATCCAGGTATAGAGTTATGCTTGGTCTGTACTGTAAATGACACAGCTATAGGGAAAACTGTAAAACTGTCTGCTTTAACACCGTCAGTCCCGGAGGGTTTAGGTGCCATATCTGCCAGCCACCGAATCAAAAAACATCACCCCCTTCATTCTGTCTCTGCATCTCCGTCTCCAGCTCACGCTCCTTCCTGCAGGCCGTTAGCCTGTGCAGAATGGCCGCTGACGACGGATCAAGCGATATCTTAAAAATGGCAGCCTCTGTTGTATGAAACGAGGCCAAGCAGCACAAAACTCCAGCTGATAAACGCCCCATTTCACAGCTCACACGATATATTTCAGCATGTGTGTTTGTGTCTGTGCATGCATACAGCTTTCAGTCTGTGTTACCATGTATTTACTGTATCTTTGTATATAGGAGGAAAAAGTTTCAGCCTTCAGAGAAGCACTAAGCCGAGTCTGCAGTGCTCTATTTGAGACATTTAGAGATTTTCCATTATTGAAGGGAAGTTTTGTTCCAGCGAGAAGAAAGGCTTAATTTTCTCTTTCAGTGGAAAAATTGTTATAAATGGTGCAGGAAATGTTTTAGGTCACCTCTCTGACCGACATTATTTTTCAGCTTTGATTTAGGACGTGTGTTTGAACAGTTTGACTTTGGAAAATCAAATCAAAGAAGGCTGAAAAATCCAAGCACGGCCACATTAGGTTACCACGAAACCACTACACCTAGCCAGAAGGTATATGAGTGTATACCAACCATGTATGTACCTAAAAATAGCCAGATCAGTACGTATCAGTGCACATCCTGCAGAGTAATGGTGCAGACACGCAGAATCTGTTGATGGATATCAAGTTGACGGATCATATTCATTTTCTATAGAGAGCAGGAGATCCATCTGCGCGATGCATGATGAATACACCGCCGTGAGTTGACTGACTGTTCTCCGTATCTGGATTTGTATAAACACGACTTGACTCAACAAGCACAGGGCAGCATGTTTTGTGAAACTCAGATCGAATTTATAAAACCACGCAGTGCTGATCAAATATGAATAAATATCATCTACTTTTTAAATTAACATATTGTACTGAGCCAGTCGCCATGTTAAAAACAAACCATCTTAAACCAAGCACCGTCCAACGCGGAGCCGGAGCGTTCAGTGGTCTTGCGCATCCAAATGCGTCCTTCTCTGATTTTGTGTTTGCATCATCACTGGCAGGCAATGATTTTATAATTTTTCATGATGATGATGATGACTGATTCCCTGACTAAAGCGATATGTCCTCCAGGGCAACATAAACACCTCTGTAAAATGGCACCGAGCCTGGGGAGAAGCACTGTCTCGCTTGGGCAACAAATGTCCCTTCCTCTGCTGTCGCTCCATATCGGACGCGCGCAAATATGAAGTGAATCTGAAAACTGTCTGACAACGACGTCACCGACGACAGTTAGGAGCTCGGAGGAAGAAGCGTCTTCAGGAGGAGATGCTGACACGGGCATAACGCTGCAGTGCAGGGGCATGTGTTGCTGTAAGTACAAAAATACTGGAATGTCGTGCAAGCAAAACTTGCTTACTTCTTCATCATTGTGGTATTAACAAGTTATGTGCAGTCTCACGAAGATGTATGTGATGCATGCTTGTATGGGAGGAGTTGCAGAAGTGTGGGGAGATGTAGTGGAGAAGTAGAATAAAAGAAAATCTCTCCCAAACAGATATTTCTGTGTCCTCTTAAGACTGCCCTTCAAAGCTGTCTTATTTATCCTTCATCCAGTGCAATATTCTGTCCTCTTCTCTCTAAATCATGCTGGAGATAAATAAAAGGTACTTGGACTCCAGCGATATCACTGGTAGAAAAAGAAACAATAAGAAAAGAGCTCCAGGAGCACTTTAGCTTCTCATAAGGTCCCATTATGGTGCCGCATTTGTTCGAATGAATGAACGTCAGAAGGACCACACGTCAACAGACAAAGTGAGCAACCACCAAACTATGTGAGTCGTGTGAAAAAGATAACAGCAGGACTATTCATGTTGGAGTAGAAAAAGCCAGAGAAGCAAGTGAAAAGCTTGTCACTGGAGCACAGGTACAGCCTTTCTTACAAGTTATTTCTTTTTTAAAACAACCATTTGTGCTTTCAGAGGTTGTATAACCCAACTGACTAAAGTTTAATGGCATACGGTTAATTGTGAAATAATAGGGCAATAGTCTCTTGTTGCTCCAGCTGCTGACTAGAAGTTCTCCTTCACAACACCAAAGTTTTGGACAAAAATGAACACACCCCATTCAATCTGAGGACCTGAGGACAGTCAGAGAGCTGAACAGTTACAGTGGAAACAGCTTGGTGACTGGGAAGAGCTGAAAGCAAGTCCTCCTTGACACCACGATGACCTGAGACCTGTGTCAACACACAGGGATCCTACCGGATGTCGGACCTGGCTCGAAAGCCTCTGTGGATGTAAGGAAAAAAACTGTGGAGGAGTGTTTCTTCTCAATCAGGTTACATCTGACACTGAGTATTAACAGCTAAATTAAAATGAAAAAACTCTTTGTCGTCGAGACAGCGGTGTCTTTCATGTTAATATTTCTCATGGCTTCATTTAGACACGAAGCAGAGCGGGAACTGAAAAAGACTGATGGATTTTAGAACTTATTTTGCCATCAAAGCCTTAATGGTTCTCACAGTGAACTGGGAATCGCGTCAATTTAATCATTTCACATTAATGGAGAGCAAGATTCAGCTGCCTGTTTTTTTTTTTGTTTGTTTTTTTTTAAATATCCGACCGTGCACCCTGTTCATATGCTGTATGTAAACTGCTAGATAGTCATCGATTCGTCCACACAGCTGGCATAAACATTGAACAGAGAGTGCTGGTCTGATTATTACTGTGAATTTTTTATTTTAACCTCATCAGCTCCGGTCCCACTGCCAGAGGGAAAAGGAGATTTTATCGACTGATCTGATATAAAAAGCTCAATCTCCTCCGCAACTTAAAAAGAGCTCTTTCACAGAGTTTCCTTGTTTATGAAACCGATTTTCACTGAGATAATAAATTTATTCTGTGATTTTAAGAGGGCAGAACAAGACGCATATTTCTCTCTCGGCATGTTTAACCTTGTGCTATCCTTTAAGTCTTTAGTGCGAGCTGAAGCAACACACATACCTCTTCTGTACCGCTATTATGCATGTGTGCGTGAGGTTATACATGAATCTATAGCACAAATGCACATCAAACCAAAAATCTGAAAACAATGACCCCTGATTGAAAATGACTCCACAGTGGTTCAGAAGCGAACTGTCGAGTATAGAAAGTGGAAAAGTGCTCTTGTCCGTTCCCTTTTCAAAAAGACTCCCAGTGAGAACCAACCCATTAAAATCTCTTTTCATTTGAACAATCACTTCATGAGGCTAAATAAAGGGAATGCTGGTTCAGCCATGGGAAAGGAATGAGTATTATTAGGCTGGTTTCATCACAGCACAGACTGAATTATACTAACAGTCACCTTAATTGACTTGGCTCGTCCTCTTTCTCTTCTCTCTATACTGCGAAATACGGAGCACAGGCATGAGAGACATCCTATAAAATCTGGCACTTGTGTGAATTTGTGTGTACGAATCTTCCTTCCCATTTGTTTACAAGGTTTGACCGATGATCTGCTAGGTTGACAGTTTCTGCCTGAAGGCTGCTGAATCCAGTCATGAGTCATGTCGTATGTTGATGTATCAGCTTGAGGGGTGGTTAGTGCTCTATATGAAAAACATGCTCCTATGTGACACTACAATTCATTTATCCGTGACAATTTTCTGTTAATTAGATATGAAGCGTTATTTTTGGTTAATTGATACTGATAAATAAAATACATACCAGTACATGTGTACACATTTTATACTGTAGATCTGCAGAAATGTTAAAAATTATGATTTCAAGTATCTAATCTGTTTTTTAAAAGCCCTTTTCTAGAAGCTAAAGCAACATTTTGATGTAAAACGATTAGGAAATGAATCAGTTACTTGATCAACAAAACAAACAAAACACTTATTTTGATAATTGGTTGATTATTTAGCAAAGAATATTAACACTCGCAGGTCTTGTCTGATAGTAAACGGAGTATCTTTTACTTTTGGACTGTAGATGTGTGGATTCTCTTGCACTTTCCTGGCATTTTTCATTATTTTCTCACATATAAGACCAAACGATAGGACTTAACTTGCAAAATAAATGTTATATTAATCAATAATTGAAAAAAAAAAACATTAGTTGCAGGCCTCGATATGACAAAGAAGAACAGAACACAAATTAGGCACTCTGTGCACAATTTACAGGCTATTTTCCTATCTGCGGTCTAGTCCAATTTTTGCTCCAAATAAACAATTTCATGGCTATTTTTAGTTAGTTTGGTTGTTTCAATTTGACGGTGGCGTTGTCGAATTCGCAGCAACCCAAACAAAAGGGATCAAACGCTGAAGGGTTCATTTAACCGGTTCAAACATGGCAGGTGTGAAATCACGGCTTGCCCTGTGTGGGGGAAACATGAGAGGCTCTTCACCCTGAGGGACTGACACAAGCTGCCCATGAGTCTCATCGTAACAATCAATTAATGGAGGAGATGGCTCTGACACTGTGGCCTGCAGCAGGGCAGGGCTGTTCAAACTCTGTCAGTGCTGATGCTGTTCATGTACAGGTCTAATCTCAACACACGGCACATTGTGAAAAGCATAAACAAAGAATCTTTGCAATGCCCTACATTCAAACAGGAAGAAAAACGTGTTCGAAACATTTGCAAAGGTGGTTTAAATGTGTCAACGCAGGAGTAAATTCGGTGTGTGTTGTGTTCATTGTGGTAGGGAAGAATCGTTTTAGAGAAATGTGTCAGTAAGGGAAGGATTTCAACTCAGAGAACAAATCGCTCCCTGCTGTTTTGCCAGCAAACTGGAGCAGAATAGAGGTCACATTCGAAAGACCGCGCACGCTTGTTCAGTTGATTGTGGCACTGTAAGGCATTCATTTCATTCTCTAGATCATTAATCTCTTCGGTCAGATAAATATACAAAGCACAGTCGAAACGATGGGCTACAGTTATCCGCAATCAGACATAAGCTGTGACCTAATTCCAAACAAAGGAACTAAATCTAAGCAGGTTTTCATTATGAACTGGGTTTACAAGGTGACAAAATAAAGTATATTTAAAACAATGACTAAAACGGCTGTTTATGGCCAGTATTGTCCCACAATGCCATGTCAAACCGCCATACTGAGAAGTATGTTAGTAAATACTGTAAGCACAACTGAGATACCAAGAAGACATTTTAATACTAGGTGTAAATGCAAAGAGTCATGGATTGGGTGTGAATGTATCTCCAAATCCATATCACATGTTAATATTAATGGAAATACAGCCAATGAGTCTACAGTACGATCCGGAAGCAGCTAAATGGAACTCAACCATCATTAATTATATCGTTTACACCTGTTGTTTTCCTTCTGTGACAAGTGTATGCAACAGTAAGTTGTATGCGGTGTGTTAAGTCAAGGCATCAGTGGCGGCTCAGATGTGTCGGGTCAGAGAAGAAGTTGCTGAATGTGGAACCGGGGGAAGTTCAAAGGATCCTGTTTGTCAGTGCGCCTAAACGATTACTCTACTGTCAAGCTTATCGCCGCATCTTTAGTGGCGTGAGTAATGATCAATAAATTCTGCCAAGTCTGTCAACGCTCTTCGCCGTCACAGATGAAGCCACTGCACAGCGCTGCACATAGTCTGCATGGCAATGCCATGTGCATACCGAAATACAGATCCAGAGTCTGACCTAAATCTGCTTCTCAATGACACAGTAACACTGCTGTTGTATGGATATTTTAGCATGCTAATAATTAGCAATATAAAAACTCTAGAAGGCGTCTACTGAAAATAACCGATGCATAGGTCTATCAGATCAATCCGTATTAGGCATTAAGTGTATTTTTACTGATTCACCAGCTTTCTTTTATCATCTCTTTATCCTTTTACCCTTAACACCTGCCTTTGTACCTCATTTACACCTCTTATTACGATTCAGCTATATTTAGATTTTAAGTTTTTATGAATCAAAGAATACCCAGTTTTCTTTCTTTTTTTTTTTTTTTTTTAAAAAAAGGTATTATTAAAATATAATTATTATAATATTAGAAAAGCGTTTGTTTCTGCAGCGGAAAGCTGGACAAAACTTGACCCAGATTTCTGTAATTGTTACACCAGCTAACCTCAGAGCTCCTAATCAGTGAGTCAGGAAGCAAAAGTTTGTTGCTGGATACTGGAAAGTCAAAAATATAATAGGTAGAGAGACAGAGCCCCAAAAAATGAGGACTATGCACACACACAGACACACACACACACACACAACTGCTCTGGAACAGTCTCTCACTTTTAAGTATGAATGATGATACGCAAAGTCTATTATCTGACACAGAAAAAAGTCAATAACATTCTGATGACAACAAAATGAGGCTGAAGTTAGGGAGAAATTAAACAATGAATATTGGTATTCATTTAATTTCATGCGCTGTGTTCGACTGGAACAGTTAAATATGTGCGGTAAGCCTACAGAGAGGGACAGGCTCATAAATCAGCATTAAAAAAAATGCCATCTTATTGGCCAGTTGTTCATTACAGGCTCCTTTTTTTTTTTGGAGTGCTGATTGATCAAGCTGGTCAGCGTGGCAGAGTGACACAGGTGGTGGTGAGTGAAGTTGATTAATGGGCCCTCGTCAAAACAGGTGTGCAGAAAATGCTTGGAAATGGCGAGGGGCTCTTCTGGAATAGTAAATATATACTGAATGCATCCACACTTCCTCATGGTTTGCAGATGTGAACATTTGCAACATCGTGACAGTGCGAGCTGTAATAAGTGAACACCTGAATAAACAAGGTGTGTTAGATATCAGGGGACAGCCTCCGAGTCTGCTGAAAGACTATTTTCCCTTGTTTTTTGGCCAAAAACACCAAACAGCACGACTTTTGCTGAAAGGCTGAATATTTGCAGGACTTGCAGATTCAATGCAGAAGAGAAACAAAGGTTTTCTGACAGTTTGCAGCAGATCCAAACCTTATATTTCTATTTATATAACGCCAGACCGAGTACCTGCACTGTATTAGGCAATTCTTTTGATGGCAAACTCAACAGCACGAACAAGGCTCAGAAACAAAGCAACATATGTTTCTACCACTTATAAACAGACTCTCTATGGAGTCAAAATTGATTAAAATACTGCGTACGACAAAATAACAGAACCACTGACAATACAAAAGCCCTGCAGTAAATATCAATTTGAAGAAGTTCATAATGTTTTTGTTCAGACTGCGAGAGTTGTTGATTAAACCCAGGTCATTTTGAGGTAGTTTGTGATGTTGGCAAGTAAATATAAAGTTATGAGTCTTTGAGTCAACATTGGTGATGGTCCACATGTTACTCTCTCTTTTAATAAATGTTTCTTTGTCACGATTTTTCATTTCACTGATGGATTTGTTCCAATTTATGTGGTCCTGTTCAAGGGCATGATGTCTCACAGGCATGGCTTATTGAGTCACTTAAATGTAACGGTTAGCCCTGTATGTTCCCTGTTATGACAAGTCTTTCTGTCTGTTTCGGCGATTGTCTGCTAAAGCTCACAAAGCTTAATACAATGCTGGTTTTAAAGCAAGATTATGTAACTTTTAGACCATAAAATTATAAATATTAACAGGTGAATGGTGTCTGATATTTCCACTTCTGCACTATGTAACTTTGTGCTTTGGGTATCATCACCCGTGAGAATTATGTAATGCTTTATGGCTCTAAGTCAAACACAATCAACTATTTCATTGAGTTTTGAGTCATATCTTATTGAGAAAATGTTTTCTTCCCTCCGATGTCAGCTCTTTGTTATTGACAGAGTTTCCTGATGGACAGTAAAGTGAACTGCTGCAAACTATAGCTGCAGTCAGCTAATGTTAGCTCAGTATATTAACAGGGCTGACCGGACCGTGAGCTCAGAGCACCGGGGGAGTGTTAGTGTTTGTATCACTTGCACTTTGGACCACTGGACTGAGGTCAGGAGTGGGGTGAGTGGAGCCAGTGTCATGCCAGAACCAGAGCTGGGCAAGAGGAAAATGGAACCAGACTCAGCGGCCTTCGTGGACATTATGTCAGAGGCGAAAAGAGACAGAGACAGAAGAGGACATTGACTGAGAAAGCATATTTATTATACTGGTATTATACTCTGAAACTAGGGGTGCTAAATCTCAAAAAACACCAATTTCTATACAGCGCTGCCTCAAGCACAGACTTCAACAAAATTACACTTAGGCATGAATCATTCCTCACCAACCCTTTCTAGAGTTTTCAACTGTGTCACGCAGTCTATGCCAGCTGCAAAGTGCTATGGATGAAACCACAGCAGCAGCTGAGCAATTATAAGCTTCATAAATATAGATGTGGTAGAGCTGTACCTACAGTATAACGTGGCCCTCTTTGCAGGAGAGATGATGCTACAGCAGAATAAAATCAGCACAGAAGTAAGACACAACAAAACCAAACTAGTCACATAGATAGCATCAGAAACAATCAAAGAAATCTGTTCAGAAGATATGAGAGATGTTTTGATGACTTGCAAGCTCAGTTTTACTCCTGAGGTGTGAGCCCTGAGAGATGAGACGTGATAAACTGGGTAGAACATCACAAAAATAAAAAAAATAATTCTAATAATCTGCAGTCAATCAGCAGGTGACTCCACTTTTGCATGTGTAGTTGAAGTATTGAGAATCTCTACCTGTGCTAACAGCCTTTGCCAGTCGGCGCAGCCTCCTCTGGTGCGTCTTCCCTCTGTAGTGGATCTGGGCCTGGGCGTTGGAGTTCAGCTGTATGTTGCACACCTGGCACATAGTGGCACTGCCGCTGCTCTGACGGCGCTCTCGTTTGGCCCTGTGCCCCGTCGCCACCCTCCTCTCCTCTTCATCTTCCTCCTCTTCTTCCTCCTCCTGTCCCTCCTGACTCTTAGGAGGGGGGCTGCTGTTCAGCCAGTCGGGGCTCTTTGGACGTTTCATATCTGGAGAAAACAGAGGAAAAAAAAATGAATCAGAGGTGTTGAAAATTCATGTGAAACAGAAGCAGTATAGTCCCCAATGTTAGACTTTTAAATCAGAATGTGTGGTATGTATGTCGTTAAAGCCTCCACAGGGGGGCAATAGAGCAGCATGACTCAGTTCAGAGCTGCATTTTTATCTTTTTCTTTCGTGTGATTCAAACTGCAATTTTATGTGCACCACCATTGCACTGCTTTGATATTTCATTGTACCAAACAGAGAGATTTCACAGGCAGACAAAGGACGCTCATCTACAACGCCGTCGGTATGTCCACATTTCAATACATCCAAATGCTCGTGTTAAAACTCTTTGACATCCCCATTAAAGAGCCTGAATTAAGGGGACAGTATGCTGTCAGCAGGCATGAACACATTGTCGTATAACCCGGCCCTTAGACATCCATTAGCTGAAAAGAATGGCCTATCTCTGGGACACATCACAGCATTACAACAGAGAGACGTGTACAGTCTGTAGATAAGTGGCTTGTTCCAGCTTCTCTCTATTTATTAGATAATAAAAGCAGATTCCCGGGGTACACAAAGCGACGTGTTTCTTTGTGAGAGCACACTGCCTTAATACCTGTAATGGCTGAGCGATTGTGGCAGACAGACAGCATAAATCAAGCTGCAGCTAAACGCGAGCTCTGCTGTGAACGTGGAAATGTCACCCAAAGTCTAACTGAATTCTTTGTTTTGGTGCTGTTTGTGTGATAATGGAATCAATTAAGTCCTCCCGGTGTTGGACATTTTATCCTCCGCCTTGCTGAACGTACCCCCCTCCCAGCCAAACAGGAGCCGTTATTTGTAAAATCTTTGCTGTTCTAAGAATTCAATTTGACTGGTGGAGAGATGAAAGTGAAATGGAAATGTGCTCGCTGGAATTCATCAGCCTCAGACCGGCAATATGGACTTCAAAGCTGCATGCCATCGCCGTGATTATTCGGATGATGTTTTACTACAGTCTGGCAGCGGATGGGGACATGAGGAAGTGCTGGTAAAGACGGTGATTTCAACACAAGCTGGCGTTCGTACTAACTTTGACCACAGCAAACAAATGCCCAAAACATACAGAGTAACAGAAAACAGTGAAAAATGGCCGTCAGTACAGCCCACAAATACCGTGCAGTGACACGAGGTGACATGATGTTCTCATTTTTTCTCACAATAGAATATGCATTTACATTTAACACAGGAAATTGAGATTACGTTTGAATACAACAGACCATAATTTGTAACAGCAAACATTTTTTTTGAAATGAAATGCCAGTAAACGTTGCATCCACCCAGACCACCTTCCTGTGACGTGGTGTGGTGCATAAATGTAACGCTTCATTTACTAAAAAAAAAGATGCCTCTAAAATGAATCCGGGCAGTGATGACAAAGTAATTGGAAAATAAATTTAGTAATTTATAAATATAATTTCTTGGAGACAGGATTGAAAAAAAAGAAGAAGAAGAAGCAGAAGAAAACATCTCTGCAGATGAAGACCTTGAAAGACTAGTGCAGCTGTACAAATGTTGCCATGTCCTTAAATGACTTTTTTGTCCAAGGAAATTCAATTTTCAGGTTCATCTCATTGACTGAGTAACTAATCTTTTCTGCACCACTTAAACCGGACCTGAACTGATTTTTACTCTCACTTATTACTGTTTACACATCAGTTGTTTTTGGCCCAAAGGCCGAGGCGGGAACACTTCACTGCTCTCTGGCTGTCCGGCGTACAAAATCTGTTTCAGTTATGCGAAACAGTTAAGAGCTCAGATTTTTGCTCTTGCCTATTTTGTCAGTAACTGGTCTGCCGTCTCAGAGCAGTATCGATGAGTAGACAGCAGACAGGGTCAGTCAGAGGGAGGTATGGGCTGTCTAACTCACTTTAAGGTGGTTGGAGAAGGAGTTGCAAATGATCATCTTATAATCAATTCCCTCCTAGCTTTGGCTATCTACACACTGAATGCATTTTATGCTGCTAGTTTAAAATACTGACACTGTTTGTGGTCACAGTCAAACACTGTTCAGATGCTTCTCTTGGCTAAAGTATCAAACCGTACACTGCTCCACCACACTGGAAACACCAAAGCAGCTCCACTCACTCATCTTTATGTGGTCAGCTGGAGCTGGCACCTGACAGCCCCATTACAAAACAACTTTTAACAGGTTGCCGTCCGTCCGGCCAGCAGCTGCTGGTTTTCTGCTGGCACCCTGCGCCACAGCCAGGGCTGCTCTGCCTGTCTGGCACCTGAGTGGGCAGCTGGGAACTGCCCAGTCCTCTGCTACGGAACAAATGGGTAAAGTTACTGGTGCTCAACAGAGCAAGCTGTGGTGCCTGCAGCCTGCAGCTGAAAGTGCACGGAGTTGTCAGAGTGAAAAGCATTGCTGGGCTGCATTAATTTTTTTTTGTAATAGCCACCAGTGAAGTTCTTGCTGTACCATAAACTCTGTGAATGTGAAAAATCTAGAAATCCATGCTGTCGATCAATTGTGCTCCCTTTTTTACTGAAGTGAGGGCCGATAAGGTGATGGCAGTGTGCAGGGTTATGTTATAATGATCTGCAGGCATCCGTTTGTTGTATTATGATCTTATTATTATTACGTCAAGCTTTAAGGTTGATCTTAACACGGAAAGTGAAGAACTAAACAAGACATGCTGCACACAAGATGATTTTTTTTGTTGTTTTTTTTATATATGGAAATAAGATTAATAGTAGTATAATAGTATAATAGTATAACATGGCTGACTGGGAAAAATTATATAAAAACTCATTTGATCAAGCTCGTCAGCACCAGGTTTGACAATGAATCTGAAACCAACTACATCTGCTAATAGTGTAAGTACATTAAAGACAGAAATAGTCCCATGACATTTAATTTGAGAAGGATAAAACGTGAAGTTATGTTGTGTTACTGCATCTCCACTATTACTAACACGATCAGGCAGAACTAATTAATCATGAGCACGTTGGATTTCCAGATTTTCCATGATGAGGCTGTGTAAAGAATAAAAACTACACTGTGCCGTAGCTCTTTTCCTGGTTTCCTCATTGATTAAGTTTGAGGTCTTCCTAACTGTTCTTACAGAGGACCTAACACCTAGTAGGGAGCAGGTGTATGCTTTAAATCCTTTAATTTAAACAGGCCTAGGTTCAATCTTGTGTATACTTTATTGATCATGCACTAAAACAGACATTCAATCTGAATTATATTTGTTTATTTTCATCTCTGAAATAAAAAAAAAATAAATCCAATTTGTAAAGATAAGATCCTAAACTGCAGTGCATAAATATATTTAACATTTATGAAGACTGAAGGAGGAGAAATATATGACAAAGCATAAATTACTGTACCGTGCTTACAAAGAAAGGGTGCTATAGAGCAAATAAGAGGGGACGGACACGCTATAAATATCTAAATACTAACAGCAAAATATCCACAATAATATACAGATTGCATGTCACTAAAAAGGGAATTTATTTTGCACTCTGCTACTGAAATATCACTTATCATACCATAACATCTTGCAGAAAGTCTTTCACAGTAAAGAGATACGAGTTACTTACTGGTAGCATTATCCATGCACGAGCCATTAGGTCAGTCTACGGACCGTGTGGTTGCAGATAAATCCCAGCGAGCCAGCAGCATGACCTCTGTGTTTCATGGAACTGTTTTGTTTGTTGCCCAGTTTCATGATACAGAAAGCTCCGAGAGGAGCTCAAGCATCAGAAACCCACGAGCTTTATCTGTAAACGCGGTATCTATTGTGCTGTCCTCTTAGTAGTGAAGCTATCTGGCCCCAGCAGCTCTTTAAATACCAGCACTCATCAGCCTGTCTGGCTGTTGGTCCAGGATGAGGAAAGACTACATCAACGCCAAGAATATAAAGCACAGGTCATAATGCTTCTTTATGTACTCTCTCTCTGTCTCTCTCTCTGTCTCTCTCTGAACTGATGCTGAACAATCAGCGTGACACAAGATACTCGGTGACACAAGATCCTCTCCCTACTTTTTTGTCTCTTAAAGACAGAAAGAGAGCGGTATCCGTCTATCTGTGCATCTGAAAACACTAAAAAGGCAAGAGCAACGGGCAGGAATAGTAATATTAATTGTACATTAAATGCAAGTTTTCCACATTATTACAAAACGTGCAATAAACACTGATTTCTTGGCCTGTGTGCTGACACTATAACGCTGCATGAGCACCAAAACTATTGACATTTAGCTCTACTATCGTGACTCTGTGGAGTAGAAAGTTTCCAAAATATCTGCATCTTGTTCCAACTAATAATTCATGACACCAGCCAATTAAAACACACATGCATATATAGACACACACCATATATATAAAAATTACTCACGTCCCATCTCTGTGCGACACACTAGTAACATTTATTGCCAACAGCATGCCCAACATCTTTGTTTTATGGCCTGAGACAGCTGCATGGATATGACCTGACAACCTCATAAAACACTCTATCAAGACTCACTTGTAGCTACGCTGTGATGTTCCCCACAAGGCTGCCTACATAAAGAAGGAATCATACACAGCATATTGTTTCTTTCCCAGCCCCAAACTACGTCTACTGCGCAGTTTTAGTGTCTCGACTGGTTTTGCAGCGCTCATTAAGACAGTACGTGCAAAGAGGAGCCCAACACACCTGCACAGGTGTTTTCACTTATCCTGATTTGACTACATGCATCTATAAGAATGATAAAAGGTGTCCCAGGTGAGCAGGTGCAACAAAGCTAACAAAGTGGGGAGGATGTCGATCAAACACACTTTGCACAGGCTCCAAAGAAAGTAAAATAAATGAAATATTATCTTTTAGCACCATCATCAGGTCAAAATTTACATTTTTTTCAGCTGCATTTTACTGTAGAACATACGTGTAGTAAGTAAAGTTTTTAATCTTTATGTCTGCTATGAATTATAACAGCTAAGATAGTGTGTATGACTGTCACAAGAAAAGAAGTAAACAAGACTGCTTACATCAGCTACACCACGACTTCTTCATCAGCGTTCCCATGAAGGTCTTCTTAATGCTAATCTGTCAACGTGGGATGGTGGATAGAGGCTAACGGTCCAACCAGGTGGGCATTGAGCTGACAGGCAGCTATAAAACTGGCAACCTGTTCAGCCTGTTTGCAGCAAGCTGCTCTCCCCATCTGTATGATGTGCTGCCTACCTTAATGTGCTCTGTTTTCACACCGGGGGCGAACTTGTTTATCGCTGAGCTTTGACAAATGAGGGGCCGCAGCAAGAAAAGCTTTGGCACTGTGAAGAGTTGTAATACACAATAACATTAGGCCTTTCTTTAGGAACACACAAATATGTATACATGTATATATATATAAAAAATTAACATGTGATCTACAAAGATGAATATGACTTATGTGCAATTTGGTAAAAGCATCCATTTCCATTTTTAAATCACATTAATTATATGATAAAATCACTTGTCAGCATGTGGATCATTGTCCTATATTTTCTCAAGGGGACACAGTGGAGTGTTACACTTCTCTATATATAGCTGCACTTAATTCCCTGCAACTGTATATCTATGACAGTATAAAGGCTACTTAGCCGTGTAATGTTTTTTGTTCCTTTGCTGCACACGCTCATTTGTCTCTATACAGGCAAAGCCTGTTGAATCCATAATAATCACACACACCAACAAGGTGACCTTAGAGAATATGTCAGAGAACCAAGTCCTCAGTTTAGATTGGCCTTTAAGAATGAAGACAGAACAAATCCAGCCCCCCCACCTCCTGGCTTTTTAATCCACCTGAACCTGTGAACTTTTGCAGCTCGCAGTGAGGGAACTCCCTGAAACGATCGGGTTTAATCCAGATGTGTTAAAAGGTGTGCCGAGGCCTCCAGCATTCGTACGCAAGACAGCTGTTATTGGGATGTTTCGACATATGCTCTTTAAAAAATGGCATCGTTCCAGACACTAAGGTCAAGATGAGTTCCCTCGCTGCAACACCTGTCATCGCTGTTCCATTACGTCTACAACAGACGACAGCAGATATTCATACTTGGCCTGACATGGAAAAACCGGACGGTGAAGAAATATGAGTAATAATCTTGTTGTTTCCCTCCATCAGATATATTTACTGACTGATGAGTCGACTGGAATAAATTCAAATGATGATTATTATCAAAGACAGCCCACACAAAATGCCAGCATCGACAGCTCGTTTCAGCCTCGACAGTCAATCTGAATATTGAACAACTGAACGACAGGTGAACTACAATTACAGCTGCGTTGCTAGGCAACACAGTGCATCCGGCGAAAAAATATGAATTTGAACCTTTTCCACACAAATTGCAGCTCAATTATGCTGTAATTCGTGCAGAGAAAGCAAAGAAATGGACAAAAAGCCATATTTAACGGTGGATGAGGAAACGTGGGCATTACTGACTGTGAGGACTGCAGGGAGCCGGAGGTGAGTAAACTCTGTAAGAACATGGTTGATTTCAGGCCGATGACATAAAATGTGTTGATCCTTGCACTGAAGTGGATAAACTAAATTTTAGAATAATGTTTAGACCCTTTTTTCTTCACAATCCTGACAAGAAGAACGTTGACAGGCCCAAATTCAGCTGTAAAAATGAGTCATAATGTGACTAATGTGTGTGTGTGTGTGTGAGTCCTTCGGGTACAAGGAAAAAATTACCTGTACCTAATACCAGATGTTGGGGACAATAGGGACTCGGCATCTGATGGTGGGACAGACGTTGTCAACTGTTTCTGCTGAATGTGTGTGACTCGACAACCAGCCCTGTATGCTGGAAATTAGATTTATGTGCTATGAGATTGTGTTCCCAATTAATTTTTCTAGGGAAACATAATCAGTGCCTTAGGTTAAAAAGATTTAGCTAGCAGGCATAAACTAAAAAAAAAAAAAAATAGAAAGGCAGGATCATGTATTAGTAGGATGGCAAACAGGAGAAGAAGCTGGACTCTATAGCGGTCGAGGCACAACACATGATCTGGCAGAGGATTACTATTTCTTGATGACTTGACTAGTTCATTAATCTGCAATCATTCCAGGGCACAGAACCAGAGCCACCCGCTAGAAAAAGTGGCTGGTTGATTTGCTTCACTCACCCAACCAAAACAACAAACAACAATAATCTATCGAGTGACAGGTCAAATTTGAACATTCACCTTTTATCGGGTGGACAAAACATTTGGTTTTGCACCCTGATAAATCACTTTGTGAGCAAAAATGCCAAAATGTCATGAGGATTTGCTGTTTTTCTTTGTCTGATGTGATAGAAAACGGAAGATGTTCGGGTTTCTGAGTGTTGGTCAGACAAAACAAAGAATGAGAAGATGAGAAATAGTTATAGTTAAACCTATAATTAGCATTTTTCACCATTTTCTGAATAGTCACTGAAATAATCAGCAGAACACTTGATAGTTAAAAGTGTTCACTCGCTTCCCTAACATGCTTATACACTGTATGTATATAGATGTTGCTTGATGTGGAGATGAGGATCAGGATCGAGTTATAAATCAGTAAAAGTAAAAGCTTCTCTCAGTTGTGTGAACATGTTTCTCTCTGTTGTAAATAAAGGATGACGAAGGGCCCTTTATTATGAAAGGAGCTCAAGGAGAAGTATGACTCACCTGAAGAGCTCAATGAAGTATGAATGCGCACAGCTGAGACACAGGTGACGCATATTCAAACACACAGCCCTCGACCCTCAGAGCAACACACACACTACACACACCGTCGTATATATGTACACCGTATAGACTCAACTGTGTTGGCATATATAATCCCACAGCATGAGCGGTATTTTGTGTGTCAGATCTCTATGGCAAGGTCATTTGCAAATGTTCCACTCATATAATGCAGTGATTCACGCTGTTAGGTAAGTGAGTGGGAGCTGTTAAGAGGGTGCATATTTTTAGTCTCTACATTTCCCTTGGACTGAACTGGTACTGGGAACACGGGACGACACTGTATGTGCGTACACGAACAGTGACACATGCTTTCATAGACGATGCAGGCTATTTTGTAAGTCGAATAAGGCCTGAAATAAGAAAACCAGAAGACTAATTTAACTTTTTGATTCAGGTGTCACTTGCATTTAAAGGTCCAGTGTGTAGGAATTAGTGGCACCTAGCAGTGAAGCTGCAGATTGCAGACCAAATGAACACTCTCCCACTCCTCACACTTCTTCCAAGCATATAGGAAAAACTCATACAAAAAGCAAAAGTCCACATCTAGATCAGTGTTTGATTTGTCTGTTTTGGGCTACCGTAGAAATAGCTGTTCAACATGGCAGACTCCATGGAAGAGGACCCGCTCTGGAGGGCTCATTTTGAGACAACAAAAACACAACAATTCTTATTTTCAGGAGATTATACACTAACGAATATTGTTTTCCACTCCTGCTAATAGATATTAATAAATCACTGGACCTTTAAATGTTTAAAAATGCAACATTTTAGATCCATTAAGAAAACATTTCTCACTCAGACTAGTGTCTACATTAGTTGAAGAGAAATGAAGTGTGTGGTTATCTAAAAATAATGTTTATGGCAACAATTACAGATGTAATGTAATCATTATTACAGTGAGTCATACTATTGAGAGGTTATCGTCAGTGTTTACCAATAATAACACAACAATAACAACAAGTGTGGTGCAACAGAATGTTTAAGCGCCTTTCCATATGTGATACTGACTCACACGACAAAACATAAACATATATATATATAAATATCTATGAAAACGACCGCAACACGAGATGCTGTGAAGCTGCAGTGTCACGAGTAATTCATGTAAACCATGAACACACACACACATACACACACTTCTCTGGGGTATCTTGGCCCGGTTCCCAACAAATGTCTGTACTGGTTTGGCATCCATCTTGTATACACCTCACAGCAATCACCAGATAACACACACAGACACACACACACCCCTCTCTGTAGCAGGAGATTAGATCCAATGTTAAACAAAGGGGCAGAGCAGGTTTCTGACATGCCAGCTCTTTAATTAGACCGCTGCTATCTGAGTACACACGCAGACACACACACACACACGCGGTAGCTTTCAGAAGGACTGCAGGATTTCTCAAGAACAATAAGCAAATTAACTGTGTCAAGCGTTTTGGACACGCACGCACAAACCCGCTCTTGCTACTGTTAGTGTGTGTAATCCACATCGTTTGTCTGTCTAGTGAGACAATAAGACAGATATGAGGTGCAGCCCATCAGCTGTCACCTTCTCTGATGTGTTGGGAGGCTGCGAATGACCAGACTGTCCTGCATGCCGCCTCTTTGGCTAAGTACTGTACAGCGTCTGCCAATACAGGCTACTCCACCAAGCCAACATGCTTACAGGATATTAAAATTCATTAAATGACCACACAAGACACACACAAGACAAATGAATACTGTAACGGTTAAAGTTCAAAATACAAATGCCCTTTGCACCATGATCTCAATTGAAAAGTTAAAGTTAATGTATGCCACCTAAAACTGAAGACTGTGCTCTAATTTTCTTTCCCTATTGAATGTTTATGGATTCTGTCAGGGGCGTCTAGAGGACAGAGAACCTTCGTCATTTAGAGGAGGTTTTGCACAGCGGACTGCTTTTTTATCCTGACAACTTTGTTGCAGAGGAGTCCCGTGGAGAGGTTGGGTTGTCATGACCGAACTAGAGGTTAAATGGCCACCGTCTCCCCTCACCTTTTCTCAGATTAAAGGGAGGCTGCGTCTGAAACTGATAAACCGACCATCACGCACGCTTCACGCTGCGATTAGGTAGCTGTGCCGAGGTGAGAAAGCAGCAGCGCGACTCTATGAACACCTTCCAGGAGAGTTTGTCTGAAATCGCGCGTCATCAGTCTGGTAACAAATGTTCCATGGCGTGGTACTGGTGAGCAGCCTGGTGGATAGGAACCGCTCATTTTGATGATGGCTACGTGTCAGTATTGGAGGCTGAAGAGAAACTGAAGAGAGAATCAGTGAGCGAGGTTACAGGAAAAATAAACTGCACCGACATATCTATGCAGATAGAGAGAACTAAAAGTTTGCTGCATCAAACTACACCCCAAGCAGCAGGACAAAATATCTTTTTTTGATGCCTTTCTGTCAGTTTATGTAGATGTAGATTTAGTAGGATGCAAATTATAGCTACATTACAATTACTATGACACAATATCAAAAATTACAAAGGAGAATCTTCTCAGTTGTCGACATACTGCAGTTTTCCTTGTCCGTGTCGAACAAATCTAAACATAGAGCACATTTTAACACCATAAAACTGTCTACTGGCCACCTGTGTAGAATAAATCCCCGTCCTTTCACTTAATCCTTTCAGCCAAACCTTGACACATTCACTTAGAGGTAGTTTTGCGCTGCACATAAACACAGCTGAGGTAGGCCACACAGCCAGGAATGAATGTAATCTCCTTCCTGCAGGTGGAGTCTCTTAAACTGAGGTATTGTAGCATATGGCCGTGCGGAGTCTGTCCATATGGAGCTCTACTGGACAATTTTAGTTTTACCGGGAAACTAATCTATTTAATTATGGTACTTTTACACAACATGTCATCAAACATTACACACTGTAAGCCAAGAGGCCATTAGCGAAAACCTTTACTGAAGTGCTAATTTGGTCACACGCATTCTCTCATTTTAAATACTAACATGGATGCCACATGTGCTTGACATAGTTAAATAGCAAAATTTCTTTTGTTTTTTTACAGAATATAAGAGAAAGGACATCTCATCGTGGATGGTACGCATCCAGCTCCATGATAAAACCCAGAGCAGAGGACATGGGATCAAGCCAAGGACGAAGAATGGTGCAGTAGTAGAGGAGAGGAAAGGATGTTGGGGATAGCAAAATGGGATAGAAGAGCTTGAACAACCTGATCTATTTTAATATATAACCAAGTGCAGAGAGTACAGTAGGTATAGCCTGAAACACAAGAGAGACAGACAATGATGGAAAATAAATTAGGAGTAAAAGGCAGCCTAGGACAAGTGGGAGAACTGGGACATTGCGAGGGGGACTCGGAAAGGACAGTTTTATGTTTTTTATCTGGAGGGAGCGACTGCTCTCCAACCAAGGGCAACTGCAATTGTGGGCATCTGTCATCGGCCATCTGGGAGAGTCCTAAGGCTGCAGTGGAGACCAAAGCAAATGTGACCTGTGCATGAGTGACAGTGGTGTACTGGAACACTAACGGTGCTTACACACGCAAACAGCATGAACTTAAAAAGAGGAAAGTCATTTTCAAAATTAGAATCTGATATAATACGGAACAATATATTAGTCAGCTTGTTAAAGGAACAGTTCAACATTTTGGCTTATTTGCTTTCTTGCAGAAATTTAGACGAGAAGCACAGCGTCACTCTTATGTCTGTCTGTTA
This sequence comes from Protonibea diacanthus, assembly GCA_028641955.1. NCBI lineage: Eukaryota > Metazoa > Chordata > Actinopteri > Sciaenidae > Protonibea > Protonibea diacanthus. The sequence continues at coordinate 14,734,262 of CM053996.1, read as the reverse complement.
AATATGAAACTACAGGCAACATCCGGTTAGCTTAGCTTTGTGTTGTGGAAATTTCTGCAGTAAAGTTGATTCAACAGAGTTTTACTGCATCGTTCATTCATTTGCAAATGGATTCTCCTCGCTTGCCAGCTAAGAGAACGGCGTAATAAATTTCAACTTTGTGTCTCACCGAACGTCTTTGTCTCCCTCGGAGACACTTCACCTTCAAATGACGCACAGCGGTTCAATCATAGCTTTAGAACTTGCTTTTTCTTTATCTGTGAGTCACCCTTGGTGGCATTAAGCAGGTCGGTAATGGCACTCTGAACACTTTGACGCGGAGGCTGTGTTAGAGTTTCTCATTGTCCATCACTTTGACAGACGCTGTCATAATATAATAATAATGATAGTGAGACATAAAGACTTTAATAGCATTTAGGTTTCACAAACAACTTTATCACAACGACTTTGAAGATATAAAGCTTACAAATTATAAATTTATAAGGGCACAGAGTGAAAAGAGGCTGAGAGAGGAAGTGAGGGTTAGAATTAAAACACTGAGGATACTTGGTACACTTCCTAGACACCAACTTTTCTGAATCTTAACATCCCTAAATAAAATAGTTTGATTTATCAGCAAAGACAGGATGTGATAAAAAAGAATAAATAAATAAGCTTTTGATGGTGAAACTTTAGAGATCACCTCTGCGAGCTTTTGTTGTTCTGTCCTCAAACCAGCTAACATACTGTGTCAGCATGTGCTTTAAATTGACTAAATATGGCCTTTTGCAGAGACCTTCCAGGCAGGCTGAGGGACGTCGAAATGAGGCGAGGAAGTGCTGATTATAATAAGATGGATTAATTCAGACAACTGTGCCGTTCTCCTTTTCTGACAGGGAGATGTGGGCTGTTGAGGATTGGCCTGTAGTCAGCTGTAATCCTCCTCTTCCTTCCTTCCTTCCTTCCACGCTCAAAACAAGTCTTGACCTAAATTCAATTTATTGGTTTCAGATACTTTCAACAAAGAGGGTTTATTTCAAGAATTAGCTCGGTTAAGTGATGCCAGGAATTGTGTGAAATCACACAGTATGTGGTGTATGTTGGTGAAAATCAAGCTAATATGTTTCCTCTGTAATCCATTCTGCTATAACAACGAAGAAACAAACATATTGGCTGTTTGGAGAATTCAGAAGCTGATATACGGTATATACAGTATGTTTTTGGAGGGCAGTGATGGATTGTTAACCTTCCACATCATATTTGGCTGCCTTGCTTAGCAGTGCTACCACAAACAGTTAATTCAAGTTAAACAAGTTGATCAAAATCTCTATCGTTTCTCTAATTTAGTCCATTTTCCATCCTTTTCTCTGTAGCTGCTTATCCGTATCAGGGTCGTGGGGGGCTGGCATTAAACAAAGGGCAAATTACACCATGAACAAGTTGCCGGTATGTAAGAAGAAAGCCAGATTGTGTTGAGCTTCTCAATTGATTTGTTACATCAGTAACAGTTTCCTCATGAGTTTATGGCCTCTATCACTTGTTTTAAGTCCTCTTCCATACAGCATGATGTTTGTTTTGTAAATTATGGTCCCATTGAGAGTAAAATAGATGATAAAGCTGGGTATGCTTTAGGGTGTGGTTACCTTGCAATTGACAAGCCATTCTCAGTGAGTCTATCAAGTGCAACACAGTGGGATCACAAAACTCAAATCAAACTGCCAAACTAGGGATTGCAGATCAAATATGAATCAAGATTATGTTACTGTGCTGAAGATTTCAAGCCTTAAATGTTTTCAGAAACATATTTTAGTTGTTCGGCTGTTTAACTGTAATATGAGAATGTTAAAGACAAGTAAGGCCGCCATTTGTTTCTGTTAAATGTGGTCAAAACCAAGCGCAGTCCAAATCGCAGTACAAATCTCCACGCTCTCATCCAAATATGATCCATTGCTGGCTCCAGAAAAACCAAAATGTTAATGGCTGTCATGCCAAACTCTTCGAAACAGTCGTCCACAAACCAATGCATAAAGTCACAGCAGGTTTACACTTGAAACCAATTTACACTGCAAAAATGTGAGTCACACATATTCTGCAGCTTGTTTTAGGACAGTGGTGTGTTTTTATGTACACAGTAGTCATAGAGTGATGAGTTTTTTGGGGTGTCACATCCCCTTGTTGTAGGTGGAGCTGTCATTTTTGGTCAAAATGTTGCCTCATTAAACCCAAGTAACTTTTGTGAGCTTGTTTTTCTCTTCTTTGTCTGCTGCTTTTGTCACATACATGAACTCACAGATAAACACGCACGCTATTCACCTTCTTTGCAGTCACCTGTATTGTTGGTGGAGCTTTACATCTCAATTAGGTATCTTCTGGAACAATGTCAAATCGGGATCGAGTGTCATTTATAGAGTAAAAGTCATTAGGCAAAGGTTTCAGTTTCTAACACTTCTCTTCACAGGCTGCATCTCCCACACGTATATCTACATCTTTGTTTATAAATAGGTGTTCCCCCTTTAACTTGCCAAATGTCTATTTTGAAGGTACTGTGTTGCCGGGTCCATTTTTACACTCCGAAGTTTAAACTCTGAAAATAACTTTGAGTAGAAACTTGGAAATAAAGGCAACCCGTGCAACTATTTGAGGAATTTCAGCTATTCGATTCTCCTGGCACGACACATGCCGCGTGAACACGTTTTTTAATTCGGAGAGGACTCCAAGGGCAGAGCGAGGTTGAGCTACTTCCTGCCCATTTTCTCTTTGGGATTCATGCTCCTGACAGCTCTCAGATCAGTAACTGCACGACGCTGATAACACAGGCTGAAGCAGGGACTCATGACATCTCAATCACAGAGACATGCACCTTATCTCAATCTGTCTCCCTCTTCCAGTGCTCTTTTAGCTCTTCCGAGTTACACTCACTGTTTCTTGAACTCCGGCTAAGTGTTTATGCTAACTGACTGCATGCCAGGCAGAAAATCCTTCAGTTTCAAGGGGGAACGTATGCTTTCCATGCGGAGTGATAGCAGGAGGTGAGAGGAGGGAAGCATGGAGGCAGGGATGACTAATGAGGATGACTAAGAGATGTGTTCAGGGGTGGTTTTCCATGTCATTTGTCTAGGCCATGTCTAGCTCATCAGTTGATAAATATACATTATGTGGAGTTGGTAGTGAGTGTAGCTTTTTATATAGATAAGCAGGAGGACCTGAAATCTTTCACAATAGGTGCCAAATTTATTTTTTCCCCAGAGGTGGTATAAACATATGAACAGTATATATAAAGCTATTAGATCATCATCTAATAATAAGACGATCAGTTTAACAGTCACACACTAGGGAGGTCCTGGTGTATTTTTAGTTTATTTTATCAAATGCCCTCAAACGCCCTTTCTGCACTGAACTCATCTGTTTTGTGTTCTCCTTAACGACATCTGCACTGTACAGTACAAAACATTCACAGCTTCTCTGACTGGAGGTCACATCAGCTGTCACTAATTAACTTTATTTCTGTGAGTAACTTGATAACTGGACAACTGTCTGTTGTTTGGTTCAAGTGGTTTCTCTGCAGCCGGTGTGCGGGATCATTTGTGAGGGAAGAAACTCTGTTACATCGCTGTACAGCTGTAAGGATGGACCCCGTACTGTAGCTTTAACAAATACAACATTTTCCTCTTTCAATCACGTCATATCAATTAATTAAGCTTATAAACTTTGAACAGGCACCTTCAGTATCTGGATAAAGTAGCTTGTGCTAGATAAAAAAAAGTAATCCACAGCTCCTATTTCAGTGTGTAAGATACATATTTAATCAGTATTTAAGTAAATATAAGTATAACACTCAGGATCAGCACATACCAAATATTAAATTAATGTACTATTCTAAAGGTACATCCCCAAGAACAAATAACCAAACTAATACCAACTATGTAAAATTAACACCAAAGAAAATATTCAGTACAGTGAGAGACTTTGACCGAACATACCAACAGAAAAGCACATAAACACACACACACACACACACACGGACTACATGGTTAGATCGGTAAACCAATTTAAACTAATAAAAAGTAATACAATCTAAAGCTGAGACGATTAATTGATTGACAGGAAATTAACTTTGATCATTTATCGTTTGATTAATTGTTCTATTTTTCAAACTCTGTCTGCTCAAATCTGAGTATTTCTTTCTTTGTCCTTTATGACAGATGACTGATTTTTTTCTCCATAACCTGTGCTCAGTTATTGAAGGGATACAGAGATGAATTTGTGCTGAACGACAGTAACACCGTTGTAAAAGTTAAGTCTTCACTAACTTCCAAAAAATTGAACTCAGTGTGGACGGCCCCTGTGGCAGCAGACGTCAGTAGTAACGCGGTTTGCGCAGGTTGGGTTATACGATATAAAAATGTGTGTTATGATGTTGATTCTTGCCCACTACTCCCTGCATCAGTAAACATCCAGCCCGACTTTAAATTACATTACTCCTCACTTGAATGAGAATTGCTGAGGTATCTAATTACATGGTGAAGAAATTCAATGGAGGTTTATTTCTGGAGCAAATCATCATCAGCGCTGACAGATGACTGCAGATAAGATCACTGCTCCTTCTCGCTCCCGTTCCCGTTAATCATGCATCCTCCAAGTTCTTATCTGTGCTGTCTGGATGAATCCTATTGGAAACCTGAAAGGCTAAATTGGATTGACTTTTAATTAGGTGCACTCCCTAGGTAAAATGGGTTTAATTGCCTGAATTATCTTGCCGCTTCCTGAAGGTGGTAGGGCAAGGAGAAGCACCTGGATAGCTTTTACAACAAATAACGCAGCCTGACTCTCAGATAAGTCAGTTTCAATTATATTCTTGTAATTAAACTGTTAATTAAAGGCAGTTAATGACAAGCATTACCTGAATTTATATACTCTGGATATATATACTTGACACAAGAAGTTACCCACAGCCAGCGGTTTGATTTATAGATGAGCACTGGATTTGTGACACCACCAGAACAGTTGATGGATGAATCATCTACAATCAGTCCTTATCATGCTTTAAGTATATTCCCCACAGTAATTGTGTTTACATTTTTCATTTTGTTTGCACTATGGTGCGACAATGCCCGCAGGTAATTTAATAAAACGCTGAATAGGACAACACCAGCACGCTATCTCTGTGTTTACATTATTTCATTCACTGTGATGGAGAGCTGTGATTGCAGTGAGCGGGACTGTAATAGAAATGGATTTGCTAGATGCGTGTTGCTGAGTCTTTCTTCAACTTGCGGCTATGATCAATACTTTTATAATGACAATGATGTGAAAACAATGTGACAGTGCGAGCCAAGGTGTTGCTCGTAATGATGAAATTACAGAGAATTATCACCTGAATCTGCGGCTCAACTTGACTTTACGGAGCTTCATTGTTTGTTGCATAGCCCACAACTTGTTTTAATTCACTCTCACCACTCTCATACCATTGTTGAGCTAACACTATGGAGTATTTAGCAGCTAAATACACAAATCTAGAAACACAAATCTACATAAATTATAATGTTTAGTAAATGCTAGACGTGTAAACTGCTACAAATGCTACAATTAGACTCAACATTCATCATGATTGTGAAGTAAAAAGGTAATTTTGATCATATATATATATATATATTGGCCCTGGTTCTTCCACAGTATGAATGATCAAATGACATTATAAAAACATTATTTTTCTAATTTACCTCAAACTTATGGCCCAACTTTTGCTATAACGTTTACTACTGTTTGACTGCACGGTTATCGTATAGTTCTCAAAAACAGGCTTCGACAGTAAGTGCGTCCAGCTATTAAAAGTCCTGAAACTGAGGGAGACGGTTTCTGCACAACACTGAACAAAAACATAATATTTAACTGCTATATTCCCGTAGTGTTTTTGCATTATGAGACAATATGGAGCTCTCAGCAGCTGTTATTCTGGAGAGTGATCATCTCTCCCCTGGAGTTAAGTGCTCCACGGGGAATGGAGAAACAGCAGACTTCACGTCTTGCAGAAAAATACACAAAACATTTCCTCTATTAGAAATAAAATTGTAAATGTGGCCAAAAAAAAACCCATCAGCCATCAAGCCTTGATGGAAATAGTGTCCATATACAACAGTAAGTGATCATAATGAGAATGATATTTAAGAAGAAGTGACATTCACCCAGTGAAATGATCAAACTTCAAGTCCTGAGACTTCACCATCAGCTTACTGTGATTCAGTCATGACTGGAACAGACGGTGCTAGGCAGGCAGCAGAGCCAAGCTATAATGGCTGCTTCAATTAACGGCCATTTAATTTGGCCTGCTCGACTGGCCTTTTGTGTTCGGCTTTAATAGCCATTAGAGAGAATATAAGATACCGTTTAGTGGAGGAACAAAGAGCGAAATTATTTCAGAATAAGCGACTGCGTGACAAATCAGGTGCGAAGCGAAGCCATTTGATCCGAGAAAAACCAGAGAAGGATAGGGCGCTCCTTTTCTGGAGGAAATGTTCTCATCTCTGAAAGATGAAGCTGTCTTGTGCATTGCTGTTTGAAAGCAAAGTGTGCCAACTCTCTCATAACTTCGGCATTAATTACACAAACACGCACACCTGTATAAATATTGTCCCTTCTGGACGTGAAGGCATTTGTTGTAGGCGAGAGAAATTCAGAGGGAGAACTGCAGGAAGAGATAGGACGCCAACGCTTGTGTAGCAGATCATAAATATATTATACATAGAGATTTTGCAGCGTAAATTGTAAGCCAGACACAGACAGAGAAGCTGGATACATGAAATAAACCAAGCCAGAAAACAACAAGCAGAGAATCATAGTTTAGCCCATGGACGTGGTCGACCTGCCTGATTGGCCGCTTCAGCGTGACATCGGGTTGCCTTTCTCCAAAAGTTGAATCTGGCTCGACTTCTCCATCGCAGGCCTCTGTGTTTTTTTGGTACCCCTCAGCACTACCTTGACTCAAATGAATGGAAAAACCTGCATTTCAGCTGCGGCGCCTGATCCCGTCTGAATAGAGCCTAAGGTCATATTCTGACAAATGTGGGCCGCAGTGACCTGCAGCGGAGAAGTTAAACCGGACGCAGCCCAACATCACGCTGCGGTTGCTGATCCACAGTCGGCCTGAAATGTCACTGAAACTGAGACTACCCAGGTGGATCCGTGAACTAAACTCTGTTGTGTTCTGTTTTTATTTCATGTTATTTCCTGATTGTTTAACAGCGGTTGTGTTCAACACGCCCGCAGCAGACCCCCTCAAAGCTGCACAACCCTGCGGCACAACCCTGTGGCGATTGGCCATAGTGTCTGATCCTGTATGAATGTGGCCTTCGGCAGGTGTTTTGCCCTTGAGGGGATTATGTGCCATTTTGGTGTTTATAAAGATTGCAATGCTTCTTTTCCAGTGTTCTTGAAGGTGTCTTACACCGGAAACCAAATTTTTAACTCGCTTCAGAGATGCAAAACCATGACGTTTTAAATCGTGGTTATTCGTGAAATCGGTTAATCGCTGCATGTGTAATGCCAGCTGCCGGGTGTGCTTCATATTGCATTTCAGCAGCCTGGAAAAAGTGCCTCTCTACGTACGTACCTATATCTGATGCATTTTGTCTCATCATCACCTTTTCAGTGACAAAATGAGGCATAATCATACAAATATACAGAACACTGCTTCAGTCAGGTAGATGTGCAGGCACAGATAACACACACATACAGTACGCGGACACAAAGAGAAACATTTTCCTACTGCTGCCTGCTGTGTTGAATCTGTACCTGCAATACAGCCACAGGGGAATGGAGAGGTAATGGACCGTGCGAAAATTCAACTTCCCACACAGCCCTCAAGGTGTCTGTCCACCCCTCTGCTCATGTGACGGGGGTCTCAAAGAAGGACTATCCATCAGGGCTGCTACATTGCATGCATCTGGTTCTGGCTGGCAGACATCACAGCCAACATAAACCTTATTTTTTCAGAGCACTGGTTGAAATGCGACAGGCACAAAGCCATTTTTGGGTGCGAACCCTAACAGCCAGCATTTTGGAAAAATACTCTGGCAGCAGCGTGTGACTGGCATTTGAGAGGCGACTACAGGGTTGCTTTCAAGAAAGATGGAGGCGGAGAAATCAAGGGATTCTCTGTGCTATGTGTACATACTAATGTATACTTACATGACAAGACGACAGGAGAGCTAGCAGCATGTGAGGACAAAGAACAGAGTGTCTGTTTGTGTTAAGTTTGTGGACTACTGCATCTTTGTGTGTATCTTTCCTGACAGCCGGCATTTATGTTGTTTCAGAGTCCTTCACACGAGTGCAGCGGCTCACAAAAAGGTTTTTTTGTTTTTCCCAATAGGGAAGCTGATGATTCAACCTCAGGGGACGTGATTTATGCCGTCCGTGCAGTGATATACTACAAGCTGTGAAAGCTACTTACAGTAGGTGTAACCAAACATCTAACGGTTAGACAGAGAGCCTGATTCTCTTCAGTTTTCAGTTTATTACAGCGCAGTATTGACTTGCTTGTGTTGTCATTACATGCCTTATATTGATATTTTGTGGCCATTTTTGCAGCACCTTGAAGGATTATTTTTACGCCCCCTTAGCCGCAGCTGACAGACATTTGTTTGGGTGGATCAGAAAAGAGTCGGGGAGGTGGCTTTGCCCCGTCTTCGCTTCTAAGCAGCCAAATAAAGATCACAGTTATCAGTCCAGAGGCAGGTTTAAGCCTCCATAGTGTGGAGGAGACTATCATCTGACTTGTAATGACACAGCCCGAGAGCCATTACATCTTTGATGGGAGACTTAAGCAGAAATCCATTTCAGTGTGTCTGAGGTGAGGCAGGCTCAGAAGGAAAGGTTTGGAAAGAGCAATCTGCTGCGAGTCTGTTGTGATAAGGTGCACGCTGCACATTTACTGGTGGAAGTTCCCTTTGAAGGTGACTTGTTGAGAGTCTGTTTCAAGCTATTAATAATGAGAGATGCCAGATTAGTCACGCAGACGGAAGACAGAAGTGTCTTATCTAAACATTTGTTGACTTTTTTTCTGCAGAAGAAATGTGTCGACAATACAGGCAGGGGCTGCAGCAATAAACTGCTGGGCAGAAAATGGCTCCTATGAAGACTGCTGTGTTCTCACTTTAACAGTAATGTATTGTATGTATTGTAATATCGTATGCACCCTTTATCTCATCTATATTCTAATCTAATTTTTATATATGGGGCGATATAAAAAGATGGTTTACAGAAAATTAATTACCATTTGAGTGATTGATTATTTGGTTCGAGCTTCTTAAAAGGATGATGAGGACTCTGATTTTCTGTTTTGTACATTTAAAATATTTTTTAGATATTTAGGTTCAGGTTGTCGGAAAATTACAAGGATTATTTTCACAGTTTTCTAAAGTTTCATAGAACAAATGGATTATTCATTAAAGAAATCGCGGTTGCATCAAAAGCAACGGCATAATGCAAGTCCGACATTCAATATTATTATTTTTGTTCAAATATTGTGCCGATATTTATGAGAATTATGTTTATCTAGCTGGTTTTATATGTTTTAACTTAGAAAACATACAAGAAGAAATGAAACATATGAGGTTACCATGGTGAGAGTCCTGCCTCCCATTAGTGGACCACCCTGACTGATCTAAGGCCTGGTCATCGTAGATGCAACTGAGCAGGTGTTGAAGTCTATCTGCACCTTTAAGAGGCTGAAACAAGCCCTGCTAAAAGCAATATCTGTGGACAAGCAATTTTCTGCGAAGCAGTGAAATACCTCAAACATGATGAAGTATTTGTAATGCATTGCAGTCCTTGAATGTAATCTGTCCTCTGAGAAAGCCGAGCGTCACACGGCTACAGTGAAAACACTCATAAATTATTATAAGACTGAGCATGTTTTAATATGAAGCTGGGAGAAAATGAAATACACGAAATGTCTACTATTGACAAGTTAAGTTCAATTTTTTTTTAAACTTCACTGACAATTTGTATTTAAATTATTGTAGTATTAGTTTTTTTCAGGGTGTAAACTGTAATAGATCATGGTGAGATTGATAAACATTTAAATCATTCCTAGTTATGCCAAGAACAGTCTTCAACAAGCTGTGTTCAAGACCACAACAACTACTGAGATTTCACAGTAATATCTCATTATTTTGTTTTGTTATTGTCTTTTTTGATGATTTTTTGGGGGTGATAAATGAATATTTATCTACAAAGCAAAGGTCTAATCGACACTGACAGCTGTATACACAATAAACGATGGATTTATTTTAAAATATGAACGTATAGTTAAGCAAGCAAGCAAGCAAGCTATATAAGCCACCCCAGATCAAGCAGACATCAGGCAGATTAAATCAGGTTTATTCCTCTTACAAAACCTCAAGTTGGATTGTTTAAAATATTATTTATCTCTTAACTTTCTTCTATATTTTGAGAGCAACACATAACACATTGGAACTGTATTAAAACTGTAATTGTATTCAGCGCTACTGAACTGTGACCTTCATGTAGTCCGCGCTCTGTAATTTGGCCTGCATTATTCAGGATGTAAAGAAAAGGTTATTACAGAGACCAAATAAGAGGTTGTGTTTGATACATAAATTTGAAAGCCTACTGATTCATTTTCTGAGCACATAATTCATTTTAATTTCAGTTTGATTATTAAACGGGGACTTTAGTGGCATGTTTGTGATCTCTTTTATTGAATAATTTCTGATTACAATATTTCAGGATATCACACAATCATGTTTCTCTGTGATGAAGTGCAACAGAGATAATTGGATTATCACAATTAGCCACATTGTTTTTATATATTACACCTATGTTTATATGTATTTTTGTATTTTTCTTATGTGGTTTCAGTACAGTGTTATCTTTCCAACTACTCTACAGATAAAGACAGACAGATCTGCATGTGTGCATTAGTCAGACTTGAATATTCAAGTGGAATAATCACACACATTAGGAATACTACACCCCACGGAGAATATTATTTGAGAGTACCAATGGGAGATCTCTTAAAACATGCAGAAAACACAGGTCTGGGTGGGCTAATTACTGCCCATTTTACCGCCCCAACACCTAAGAGTACCGAGTCTTTCGGAGAAATCTAGGTCACGCTGGTGACAAAATGTAATATTCCTCACACGTCAACAAAAAATGTTTTGTGTGTGATTGTTCAATCCTTGGTGGACTTTATCAGCAGGAGCCATGAGTCCATTGACAGTGAAGGTCTGGAGCTCAAGCTGCTCCTATCCCAATCTCGTTCCACATGATTATTCTCAATTTCACAGCTGATGGTTTTTACTGAGACAGACGGCAGCAGCCAAATGCCAAAGTACAGAGAATGCTCTGAGGTGGGAGAGAAAGTTAGAGAGGGATAAAAAAAAAAAAAAAAAAAAGAAAGATAGGCTGGTCACTCAACTTCATCGCCACTGTTTGGGATAGAAGTAATCTGTGAATGTGACCTATGTGCGCAGGATGGAGGGTGTGGTGGGTGCTGCTAGATTTCAGGTCTGATACTAGAAGCCTTGTTTTATGTGAACCTCACAGTGCTGGAAGAAGTATTCAGATCATTTACTCAAGTTAAAATACTCCATCACAAGTTGTATGAGGTCACAAACCAGTTTAATCTTGAACAATGTGTTGAATTTTATCTTATCAAATGTCTTTTAATGGAAAATCTAGTAACTCCAGCTGTCAAATAGATATAGTGCAGAAAAGCGCTGAAATAAAGCGGAGTAGAAGTGTGACGCAACATAAACTGAAAACACTCATGTAAAGTTCAAGTACCTCAAAACTGTACTTAAGTATAGTACTTGAGTAAATGTTACTTTCGACCACTTGGACATGAAGAACTGAAGGAAATCGCACACTAATGAGGCTTTATACATCTATAACTCCAATAAACTCCAGTGACATTTTAATAATAATCACTAGAGCACCAAATATGTTGCTGAAAACAGCCACCGACAAATACACAATTTACTCCTGTTGAGTGATGTTTCCTTAAAAACTAGCGTCCAGCTGTTTGAATTATACATTCCTGACTCATTTTTAAAGATTCACCTCTACTGCGGGCATGTTTTTGTGAGCTCGACTGGTTCTTTTTGGAAAATATATTTAACCCAGTCCAAATTGTTAACAGCCAATGCAGACTACAGACAAATTTAAATCAACAAACCAAAAAAAAAAGCAATTTGCACCATGAGGTGATTTCCTCTTGCACATTTTTACACATTTTACTAATCAAAAGACACATGAGGGCGGCAACTGACTATCACTCACAAACCAACAGGCCCGAATCCAAACATATTTAGCTTACCATCACACAAGTCAAAGAAAAGCAGCAAATCCTTTCAAATGAGAAGATGGAACACGAGAGAATGTTTGCTCTAAAAAATACAAAACAAAACATTAATTAATCACCTATTTGCAATATGTGTGTAAGCAGTGCTCATAATCACCCTTGTGAAATGAGGCACTGGTAACATTAAGCTGGTCAGACAGGTGAAGTTAGCTTATTAGCCACTAAGCACTGGGGTGGCCATAATTTGTTGTACCAGCTTAAAAGCTATAAGATAACCAGACCTCTCAGGTCATTTGGCATTGGTCTAGTTAAGCTGATTTTCTTCATGCTCCTGATCACTAAAATTATCTTTCTGAAGGCTTGAAATGTGCCGAGGCAGCTTCAAAACAAATGGATTGATGTATGATCTTTAATTCAAAGTTTATTTGATCTTGTGCATGAAACATGCAATGTAAATATTCTTTCTTTAGGAAGCTTATTCTGTGAATTTAAGTCTTCATGCTGCTTGGAGAGTGAGTCTGGCCCAGCTGTGAACACACCTAAGAGCTCAACAGAATCACACAAGGTACAAAAAACCCACTACGAACTCTACAAGCCTCACGCAGGGGGGAGTGCTGGTGAAAATTACAGCATCACTCTGGAGAGTGGGCAGTAGGAGGCGCAGGATTTGATGAATCAAGGACCTTTTGTTCACAGCGAAAATGACTGCTTGCATGTTGTTGGAAAGAACATCTCTTCGGCGATGCGGCGGTGCTTGGCAGGCGGGAGCGAGCGTCATTTGGAGCCATTTAGGTTTGAAGCTGACGCAGAGGGGGGACGGAGGAGAGAGCAAGGTCATTTAAAGAGGATGCAGAAGATGATGATGTGGCCAGTGCTGGGTGTTTAAGTGGGACTCCTCTGCTCGAATTGAGTAGCAGCTGAGTACGCCATGGCAACACTCACAGTAATGACAGTGTGAGACACACGCGTATAGGAAGAAACACACTCCGAACTATCACAAGGCAAGGCTGACACATAAGGTGTGTCAACATGGTGTGAGTATACACGTGTATAGGCAAGACGATAAGTTGATTACTTGATTATTCATGAAGCTTGAGTGTTTAAGTATTTATATTTAGTAAAATGCCAAATATTCAGTGATCCCACTCCCTGAAATGTGAACAATAGATGTTATTGTGAATATATTTTGGTATTTTTCATATTTTCTTCCATTTTATAGACAAGAAAAATCTTAAAAATAACCACAGCTTATTGAGTTCACTCTTTTTTTTTCTTGGGGGGACATAACAATACATTCACTGAACAGATGCTTTCATTTGAAACGATTTACATTTTCCTCCCCCACATATGCTGAAGAGATCGAGCAACACTTGTAGTATACATACAAAACAACTGTGCTGTCACACCGATGCAATTCGGCGTGTGGCCTTCATCACAAAAACTCATTACAAAGAACATTTAGATTTACGTTTAGTCAACAAGCTGACACTTTTATCCAAGGATACTTGCAAAAAAGGGAAAGAATCAGAGAACAGTACGACAAGGACATGTGAGTGCAGCAATAAGTACTACACGCATACAATCAAGTGAGGTTAAGGGAGTTTTTTAAAGGTAGAGAGGGATGCCCATTTAAAATAAGATGGACATGAAGCAAAAACATTTAAACCATCTAGATATGTCCAGTCCTTTACAGATCCAGTGTGTAAGATTTAGAGGACTTCACTAACAGTATGTATGAGTATGTTTTCACTAGTGTATACAGACACTGCGGGTCCTCTTCAACTAAGTCCACTATGTTGAACACTGACTCTAGATAGGCCGTTTTGGCTTCACGCTAGGAAGTAAATATTGAGGCGATGATGTTGTAATCAAAAAATACGCCGCTATAGGTCACTAAATCTGACACCCTGGTCCTTTAAGTAAAATACCTGAGTAAATGAGTAACTCAGCTACTTTACACCACTGTTTGTAAATGATCAGAATTTAATTTTCTTCAATGAATGAGTGCATTTATACCTGTTAATGGTTACTGATAATTGAATCTAGTGCCATTGTCAAAGAATCGGTTGGATCACAGATGTTATGAGCAACACATGCAGATAGCCTTTAAAGTGTAATATTTTATATTTATATTTGTAATAAAGTTAATGTCATTCTTGTCCACCTGCTGCAAGTGTAATCAAGTTGACTTTAGTTTGATTATATTTTCAGTTCACCATAGTTTCTCCTTCATGCTAGGAAGGAAAGGTTGAGACGTCAGATCAGCAACTACACCGCTAAATGTCACTAAATCATGAATAAGTTGTACGGATGGAGGATATTTGATGGATTCAAAACAGAAACACTGAAAACAGACAACAGGGTAATATTTGTCTTTTGTGGTGCTCACTGTTAGAGTTGTCTCGACTTTTTCTCACTGGCAATTTCCAACTTCTTCTACGGAATACTAGCATGTACGCACACACACACACACACACACACACACACACACACACACACACACACACAGAGGACTACACTATGTACACAGTATATATACAGTATGAAAATATGCATGGCAACACAAGCAGGCAGTCACACCTTGACTGAGACTTTTGTTGGCAGAGCCAACAGCTCCCAAGCTTTACATAATTACTCCATTCATTGACCTCCTTAACAACATTTGACCTTCATCAACAGGAAGACCACAGCTGAGAGGAAATATATTTTGAAAAGGCAGAGCCAGTACTGCAAACAACAATAAAAGCACACAAATAACTTCATGTTTCTGCCTTTGAATTTGAGCATGCAAGAGTAATTTTATACCCTGGAAGTGTAAAATATTTCAAATCAAAGACAAGAAATGTTACTGGTAATTTAATGACTTAAAAGAACAAAAATGTTTGGATCCTGTCCCTCCATACAGAGAATACAGTATAAACATACATTATTATTTAAACAAAAAACAAAGGTATATGTGAATTGAGGAAATACTGTGTTATATTTGAAAATAATACTGAAATATATGAAAAGTAAGACACTGTGGTCGTTACTGGACTAATGAAGAACATTAAAGTGATTTCTCATTAGTGTACGAACATAGTGTAATAGATTATTTGCTTTTTGTATCAGCTTTAGACCAAATAAATGCCTTTTTACCTCATGACAAAGACACATTGTAGAAACATTTAGTCGACAGACAGCAGGGCAGACTCCACGTGTCTTAAAATGACAAAGAAACAGCTCCGACATGTAGGAATTAAAAAGCGTTTTCTTACCTGTGTGAGACGGTTTCACGGCTCCTCCGTTACTGCTGTCCATTTCCCGCTGTCACAGATTACAGCGCGAGCTCAGCTGCAGGCGTTTCAGTCCCGCGAGCGAGTCAAGAGAAGATAAAACCACGCGGGTACTGTGCGCGCGCTGTGCCAAACGCCGCCTGCGCCGCTGAGATACCAAATCACTGCGCGCGAGGATGAGAGAGAGAGGGACAGGACAAATGAGATGAGTCTGTGTCAGAGCTGAAGCGACTGTTTGAAATGTAACATTTAATTTTGTTTAAACCAACATGAATAACTTTTTATTGGGTACTTTAATTTAATGCTACATAAAATTGGATTTAGTGTTTTAGTTTCCTTAACATGGCTGCTTGGTAGGCTTGACTGTAAAATAACAACAAAGACATTACCCAGTAGTGCTGTGTCTCAATCATAGACAGGACAAATATGGACGTTGTATCCGTGATGTCACCCACATGTTTCTGGAAGCTCAGAGTGTGGTGGCTCTGGTTGCCACCATCTTGGCAGTCCTTCCTCTGGCTAATCTAAAAATTGTCAAAGACATGGATCGTTGCTGTAGCCGAGGTGGGCTGAATGAAGCCTGGTTGCTCATACAAGCCACCTTTAATGGCACCAACCTAATAATGAAAGCAGTCGTGCTGTTAATTATAAATAAACTGAAGCTTTAATATAATTTGAATGGGTGAGTTAAATAGAAACTCAGCCTTAGCACAGTTGTGATGTGAAATTAGCTAGAGACCAAAACTGCTTTTTGTATCAGGCTGTAAACTGTATTTATTTCTGCTGTGAAGTTGGACATTTTAACATGGGGACTTATGGAAATTGACTCGTTGTGTAGCCAGCCTCAAGTGGCCGTTTGAGGAACTGCAGTTTTTGTCACTCAGGTCTCAATTTATATACCTCCATATTTATACTTGCTATTTTGAGTACGTGAGTGTATTCACACTGTCAGTCATGTCAAAATGTAGTGTACTGTGAGTACCCAGATGGTGCATTCATAACGGTCATAAAGTTGAGTGTGGAACGCTGGACACTTCTTGTCCTCAATGGTCGCTGTTTTGGCTATGAAGTGGAAAGGGATGGACCACCGCCATTGTAAAAATGGCAGCTGGGGAAGCTGCTGAAGCTGAAGAGGTTGCAGTGATTACTGCAGTTAAATGTTGGTGCTAATACTCTGTCTGGAAGAAGAGAAAGAAGTACAAAAATCTTCAGAAACCTGTGGATGATGTCACAGAAGCTACATCCGGACGTAACTTGTCTTTTGAACATTTTTTTTTTTAACAAAACTGTCTGAAAACATACAATATGTTAGGCATTTCTCTACTGCAAATTCCCGTTAGTATCAGACGCCAGATGACACCAAAATATCTGCAATAGTCTAACATCACCCAATCTACCGCGCTGATTTGGGCTCCACTTAATAGTATAACAACAGAGCAAATCTTTAAGTGATACTCCAGCAATTTGGTATCGATTTGACCAATAACTGGGTGATAGAAATAGAAGTAATTAAATTGAGTAATAAAACTGAAGCAACCGAGGCCAAGATATCCTGAATTTTCCCTATTTACCTATTGCGTGTATATATATATATATATATGTGTTCAGATTGGATTTAGGCTTTGTGTTATGTTTTGTAGTCTCAGAGACCAAACTGAAATAAACCACAGTGACATCAGGGTTATGTGTGTGTAAAATTAGTGGAGCACCCTTTAAAATTTGCCTGCCTTTGTTGTCCTAAAGGTTAGAGTCCTCAGTCTAAATAAAACATTTAGCTGTTCTATTATTTGCTCATTTCGTCCAGCGAAAGTACATTTTTGCACGACTTCACATAAAGTCTCTGTAAAACACCTACCGGCATCTTTACGGCATTGTAACAATGCTAATGTATAGCCGTAAACAGTTCTATTAAAGCCCTTCACCACATAACAGCCACTTTGGAGTAAGATAAAGTGGTCGTGGAGGGAGGTCAAAGGAAAATGTTGTATCGCTGTGCCATGGCAAATCCTCTCCACCTTTAGGTCATGTTTGTGTCCTGCACGGCCTATCACCAGCCATCTTTCCCTAATCCCTCCCCCTTTAGACCCCTCATTAACATTGTTGGGCTATGTTCAAAAGCAGATGCCTGAAAATGAATTCAGTAGTGCAGTGACGCGGGCGCATGCCTGCATGTGCTGCGGCCGACCTGTTGGTGTGTGCTTTTTGGTCAGCTGTCAGCTGGACGGTGATGGATGCACGGTGGAAACATACTTGGAGTTTGAGCTATGTCCTTCTCGTTGAAGTCCTTTGGCACCCTGCTTGACCCCGCCACAAGGCAGCCACCCTAAAAATAAAGGTGCACATGTGCTTGTGTGCACATGCAAGCAGAGACAAGGGTGTAAGATATCACGGCTCATCAAGGGCTCTTGATGTCTCTGCTTGTGTGGACACAAAAGATACACACGCACGCAAAGCTAGCTGGATACCCCCCACAATAGTAGACTCAACCTGCGACCGTTAAGGTTGGATGGAGGATTTATTGGATATATTTGGTCACTCCATTTCCACGAAGCTTGAGTCCAATCAACGTGTTCCCAGCATCAAAGTTTGTACCAGCGCTCGGCTCCATCATCATCTTGAGTGCTTTCATTAAAGGGACATTTTTATTCCTCTGGTCCCACAATTATCAGGATCCTCAACCCGGCACATTTCAGTTTAACCTGGTCACTATGGCAACAGTCAAAAAAAAAAAAAAAAAAAACATATTCCCTTGACTTTAAAGTGTGATTGAGACGACACTTGAGGGATACAAGCAGGATGTGGAAGAGCAGAATAGCATGGAGCCAGACTTGGAACAGCCTCAGCAGTAAAAAGTATTCGAGCAAGGCTACAATCATCAACTGCTGACTCAGTTTAGAAGACATTAAGAGATTTCTTCCATAATGAACTACTTATCGTCATCTATAAATTTAAGACAGAAAAATGTATCCTTTCTGCTCTGTGTGACACATGTCAGGGACATTTTTCTTTATTTCTAACTTTTTTGCTCTCTAAAGTGCCACTTTAGCTATTGACTTTGACTTTATTTACCTTTTTCTCTGAACTAATCATGGTTTGTTTTTCTATTTCAAGTAAAAATTAACAATAAAATATGACTGAAATTTGAAGGATGTGAAGCCAGGAGGGATCGTGAACAGAAACTATTTAGTACACAGGAAGAAAGCAAAGAAAAGAAATTGAATTTTTGTATTTTTCTGATGTAAAAATAAAACAAGTACGGAATAAATTGTGCTTATAATGAAATGGAAAATTGTGGGAAATTGTATGACTGCAAGGAGGTATGAAAAACAATCTGTGACCTCTAATGACCTGTGACAAATAGCAACATCGTACATATATGCCTGGCCTATCAAATATGTTAGCTTTTAAATGCCATAGTTTCATTTTACTTAAAGGTCCAAGATTAATTCAATTTAAGTAATTAATTAGTCTTAGTTTTTTTTAACATTTCTTCAGTTATTCTCATGTTTCTCTGACTTGGTGATATAAAATCTGTTACAAATATCATATATGTTTAATCAAGACCTTCACTCAAATTATTTCTAGAAGCTACAACTGTAGTGTGTTTATCTACATGACCTTGTCTGACATTCCCCATTTCATTCTTTTACTTTGAAAAACTCTCGTGAAGTCATCAAGGTGCTCATTTAACATGCATTACTTCACGTCCCTCTGAGCAGTACAGACCCACATCAGGCCTGAACGTTTTCAGAGCGAAGAGAGCAACGACACAGTTACTTTTAGGCAAGCCTGACGACTGAGAATGAATGACGACGAATGACTCTCCGGAAAGTGAAAATTGTAAAAGATCAGAATGCATTCTGGGTAAGATGTGCTCCTCAAATATACGTCATTGTTCTATCAGCCCCTCTGTCCTTGAAGGTCAATGTCACTTAAGTCCACTTGAGTTTTCTCAGTAATGGAAGCTCGAGATGGCGACGATTCCCTGAAGACGAAGTGCCGAGGGGACGACAGTGAGAGTTTGAAACTATTTAAATTCACTGCTGGAGTTTTTTCTTTTTCATGTTGTGTGTTTGTGAGTCACTACACAACGGCTGATAATGTTTAAAACCCAGGAGTTACAAAATCATATTAGATCTTGTTTTTTCCTGATTTGATGTGTTTTTTTTAGGCATTGTTTAGAGGAAAAATCATGACTAAATTCAAAGATTTTTGCAGTGTACGTATAACCACTTCAATGTATTTTGAAATCCTGCAAGTACACCTTCTTCCTTTGTCCTCTGGATCCTGGGAAAAGTGTGACACTGCAGAAAAATCTCCCCCTCGTCAGCCGTCTGCTATGCAGATGTTAAAATTTGTGAAAAGGAGTTCAGTTCAGCAAAATTGCGAGGCTTGATGCTTTGTAATTTTTCTCAAAAGAAAGTAATTCAGCTTCGTCTTAAAGGAATAGTTTGACATTCGCTTGAGCCAGATCCTGGTTAGCTTAGCTTAGTTTAGCATAACGACTATCAACGGGGTAAAAAGAAACAATCGCTATCCTTTCGACAATCGTTGTTATTGTGCTTTAGCTCGGCTCCTTCCTCACTAGCGTCTTATCCCGTAGCAACACGGTTAGATGTTTCATTTTAGATAAGAGACAATTATTGTACCACATCACATCGCTATCAGCTGAAATCTCAAACCGCAGAATGTGCAATCCAGATACCGTGTCCCTGTGCCCTTGGTATTTAATGACATTTCTTTCTGTCCGTGAAGATAGACAGAATCCATCAGAGCGAGCATTTGGAAGTGTTTGACTGTCTATTTGAACTGGGCCAGTGGTTTCTCAAGCAAAAACACATTTACAGCACCAAAGCTAATCTGAAAATCCTCGTTGTTATGACAACCGCAAAGGACTGAAGCTAGGTTTTGGACATTTCACCTGTTTTCATTTGTCGTACGAATAAAGCAGAAACAAATAACGTGAACGTGTAAATGGTTTGTGACTGCATTTATTTTCAGGGCACATTTCCTCTATTCTGCAAACCTCCTCCTCTGAACACAGGCAATTTCAGTCCAGCTCTCACACCATTATGATTCACAGAGGCCAAGTATGAAATTAGTTTCTTTTTTGACAGAACGCGCCTTGATTGACAGCTCAACAAATGAGAAATCATTTACTGTGAACAGAGCGGCCGCCTGCTTTTGGCAGAGACGCTGCCTGTCTCTGAGGCCTGTGTGTGTGTGTGTGTGTGTGTGTTCAAATGGCTTTAAAAGCAGATTTAATGTTAGGTCTGAGGCATCAAAACCACAATAG
This sequence comes from Protonibea diacanthus, assembly GCA_028641955.1. Lineage (NCBI taxonomy): Eukaryota > Metazoa > Chordata > Actinopteri > Sciaenidae > Protonibea > Protonibea diacanthus. The sequence continues at coordinate 14,713,384 of CM053996.1, read as the reverse complement.
CAGAGCTGTCAACCTAAAAAAAATAAAAAATCTGGTGTAAAAATCTTTACATGGTTGTAGTTTAGTTTTTACATGTTTACATGGAGGGTCAGACCAAACAGACTTTAATCTGCTCTACCTGTGAGTGGAACACAAAGAAACCTTTAAAGCAAACATATTCCTCCTCATTAGTTTCCTGTCTCTGGGTAAAACATGAATGAGTCCATTCATCAGCTCAAAATAGAAAAAAAAAAAGATCTTATACTTGACTTCTTGTTTGGATTTGTTGGATGTGTGTGTGTGTGTGTAGAAATATTCAGTGTAACACACAGAGAAACTTGTTATCCAGTGGAAATGTTTATGAAGTCAGACGTTTACTGAACAGCAGCCACCGTGGCCATAAGATAATATATAGCACAACAGTAGCACATAAAGCTACACTGTAATGTCAGTTACGGAGCAATCGCGGAGCTAACATTAGCCAATAATATAAACTACTGGTCATACCAGACCAAGAAAGTACCAGCAAAACTGTTTATGAACTGAGGAGGGGTGCTAGATCTTCTTGGACGAATGTGTTATTCCCTCTATGAAAAGTTACACAAAGCTCACCTGTTTTTATTTATATTTTCAATGTGAAATACCTGAAATTCAGCAACAACATTTTTATGCTTTGGTTGAAGTGGAAAAGTTGGTGTGTCACTAAAACTGCAATGGAAACATCGTGATGTACAAGAAGCACATGAGGCGACAAATAGCATCATATCAGTGCAGAGTGATGTATGTTTTCCTCAACAAATACATGAGACAAACAGAAGTTTCCATACGCTTTTCCATCATTTTGTCACCTCATCTTCTGCAACCATTTAACGGGCACACGACTGCAGAATTAATGTGCCTGGCTGCTTATCTCGATACACCCAATTCCTAACACAAATTCACGTTTTTGCCTTCCAATTTTCTGGAAATTTGGGTACTGACTTTGGATTGAAAACTGGCAACTATCTCATTTAAAAATACAGTGTTTGATGTCATGTCTGTCCTGCTCTTACTGAGCATGACTGTATTCTGAAATAACACTATATTATTTATTAAATAGCCAACTTACTACCACAGGTTAGGTCTCCAACTACCACTAATTCCATTCATACAGAGCCTTTGTTGTTTTAATGAAATGGCTCTCAGTATAACACAATACAGTTCAACAGCAGCACAAACCAGAGCCCCCCCAAATGACCATAAAGCCGAATCAACGCCTCTCTAAAACAATAACCGAACATAACAACCTTCACACACGGAGGATTTATTGCGTCTTTGTGCAAAACTGCATTAGTTTCAGCCCATTGCACTAAATAAACTAACAAGAGTCTGTGTATTTTCACAGAATTTTCACTATTTGCTACTGCATTCCACATTCTCAGTGCTCAGCCTAGACATTTCTAAAGCCTTGACAGGCTCAGAACACTTCCCCTGCATGGATGCCATTTGATATATTATACAGTTTCTTTAACTAATAGACTTAAAACCCCAAAGGGCTTCAGGCACCTCCATTGAAAGGTCACCGTACACATCACAATAAAGTGAACTGCTGCATTTAAGCCAGAGAAAGCCCTGCTTTGAAATGAGCCGGAGAAAAATCAGGTGTACACAAATGAAGCACACGACTGCCACGGCAACGTTATTTTTCTCAGTAAAGCCTCATTTTGCATTCAATGTACACATTGTACACTTTCACACACACACACACACACACAGATGGACATGCATGCAAATGCGAACATCGATGTGTGTTTGTATAAGCCATGACATTGTGGGTGAGTGTTTGTTTGTATATTTGAACTGTCTGACATTTTTGCTTTAAAAATGACTGAATCAATTATCTAAATCGTGGCCGATTAATTTATGTCAGTCACTAAATGTTTAATCAACTAATTGTTTAAGATGAATTGAAGTTTTTTTTTTTATTTAATACTGATGCCAAAATAATGAAATAAAATAAAATAATTGCGCCAAGAATCTTTGAATCTGGATTTAGGTGTGATGCTGCCATCTAGTGTTTGAAAATGTCTACTGATGTGGTTTCAGCTGATTATTTCAGGCGCTCACAAATGTACATTTTAGGTTTTTAATCCTCATCAACTGTCTTTGCGTTGTTGAACATGTGGCCAAAAACCTGATTCAGACATTTATTAGTAACATTTGTTAGTTTTTCATCGTTCAACAAAGTTTTATGAATATTATTGATCCAGAAATATAATTGTTACAGATGAGCACACTCAAAAAAGATTCTGCCAAACAACAATCAAACCTTGGACTATGTTAAAGCCCCTCTGTGCTCCCGGGAATTCAGAAAAGGGGAAACGTGAATTACGCAAAGAAATTTATTAACTTATTAAAAGTAGCCTGTTGGTCCATGTTAGGGTTAAGTGGCAACCATATTTTGTATAAACACACATGCTTTATGTTTGTCTTCCACCTAGAGAAAATAAAAGACAGTTTTAATCTTCTTATGACCAAATACTTTTACAATACTTTTCATTGCTGTATGCACACTGATAATTTCACATAATAAATCTGCATATTGACATTGCACCTGTAATATAATGTGATATAATGTAATGTGACTGAATATTTAGTATGTAAAAAAAACAGAACTAATTTGATGATCTCCTTTATATACGTGTTCACTGAATTTGTTTGGGCAGTTTTATATTTTTACTCAAATGAACTTGCCAAAAGTCTCACAAACTGTGAACGGCTTCACAAGAAGTGATTTTATGAACTAGTGTTTAGGTCAAAAGTTACCAACATTATTCATCATTTGGAAGACAAAGTAAATGTAAGAAAAAGTTAAAAAAATAAAATCAGGTGGTGAGATATTTAAGTATTACTAACTGAGTGCAAGATCAGAAATGATATGTAGATGATATGTAGATATGTATGTGCTGAAGTTATTGCCTTGTTATGATCTTATTTGAGCAATTATTCAGTGATAGAAACATATACATGTTGTGAGAACAAGTAAATGCACAAAATAATAATCTGCAAGTTATGACTTTGGATGGACAATATAAAATAGCAACTTTCAGGATTCTGGGGATTCACACATTTGAAATGTATTCACATCACAGTTGTGGAAATAATAAAAATCATCAAAAATCATCATTTGACGCATCTCTTTCTTTCACGCGCACACACGCACTCATATATGCGCGTGCGTCCGTAGTAGCCATGGAAATAGAACCGTGACGCGCAGTCGAGGTCGTATATAAGGCCTGCTGACCTTTCACACGTTCCCACTTTGCACGTGAACTTGACCCGGAGTCGACCTGCGGCAAAGAGTGACCTGTTGGAAAACCTGTTGGAGAGCTAAACTACTGCACAACCGAGAGAAGGAGAAGAAGAAGGAGGAGGACAAGGAGAAGAAGGATAAGGAGAAGGAGGAGAAGAAGGATAAGGAGAAGGAGGAGAAGAAGGAGGAGTAGGAGAAGGAGGAGAAGGAGGAGGAGAAGGAGGAGAAGAAGGAGAAGAAGGAGAAGGAGGAGAAGAAGGAGAAGAGGTAAGAAAAGGAGGAGAAGAAGGAGAAGGAGGAGAAGAGGTAAGAAAAGGAGGAGAAGAAGGAGAGGAGGTAGGAAAAGGAGGAGAAGAAGAAGGAGAAAAGGGAGGAGGAGAAGAAAAAGAAGCAGGAGGAGAAGAGAAAAAGGCCGAAGGAAGAGAAGACACCTAGAAGAAAGATGCCTCCTGGCGGACCGCTCGCGAGGGACCTGGACTACGAGGAAGACGTGCCTGAGCTGGACCCTCATGCATGTAAGACACTTAAAATAATAATTAATAATAATTTTAATATGTGAGCGTAACCTGAGTGATTTAAATGTGGTCGAGTTAGAAAATGTTTGAGATACAGATCAAGGTCAGGTCAGGTCATACTCGGTGTAGAGGTGTTGTTAGTTGATTTTAACGCTTTAAAACTTCGGGAAATGTGTGAAACATCTTAACAGTAGTGTAGTGATGTACTGGATGTTTTATATTTTGATATATATTTGTATTTATTTTGATTTTGAGAGAAAAATATTTTAAATCCAAGATGGCGACTGGGCCTTTTTTCATAAAATGCATCGAATCTGGCACCATGGAGCGTGAACGCGCAGGTGTAAACAGGCCTCACCTGTTAAATGTACACCTGTTGTCGCTTAAAATTCCTCACTTGATGAATCATTTTCCAGGGACAAAACTAAAATATTATTGTAAAATTATTGTGAAATGAGATTTATTTGTGAGATTAGATGATTTTTTCTCGGATTGAGTTTGAGAATTAACGATGATGATTTAAATGATTTAAATAATGCTAACTATTTGTAACCTGTCCCATCAGTTAAAAGAGGAACTGTATTTTATAGTACACCTGTAATACCTGAGTGATTGTTAACAATGGTGGAGTGATATGAAGTGAAACCTTCACATGATGTGTTACATGGTTGGTCTGTGTTGAGTCCCCTGTGTGTTCGCTCGGCCCACAGCCTGAAACTAATTTAACTAAAGTAAAAGTTTATTGTTAACATGAGGAGTAACCAGTGTTAATAGCATGTGATTTTTTTCACTTTTTCATTAAATGCAAATCCTGTTTTTTTTTAAATCATGTGTCAGAGGTTGGCATAGATATTTGTGTACACCTTTTATCTTTGTCACACGGTTTTAAAATTTGAATTTTATTCTGTAATGCCTCTGTCTGGTCACGTCTTGTTGAGTAGGCGTGTGATGTCGTCTGGTTTCTCCTCTTTAAAAAAACCTGCTTAGTCTTGTTTGCGATTCAGTCATTGTGTTTGCGCTTGTAGGAAGACTGGGCAAGACAACTTGTTGCGCTGAACCAAACTGATATTTTTGTAATGAGGTTATGTTGACGGTGCACGCTCCATGTCTGGTACCACTGTGGTGGTGGTGGTGGTGTGTGTGTGAGCCGTTCGATGTGTTTTCATCATCACCTTTGTAAATAAGCGATGTGGTCTTGCATGGAGACTGTGACCTGTGAACACGTATTACTCATGAGAGATGTCTGCGCGTGTGTTTTGTCATGTCCTCATTTCTCACACAGACAGAGTGCAATTCAAGTTGTTAAGTGTTATTTGGATGTATTACTGTTTTTAACTATTCACAACTTTAGAACTGAACTTTTCTTTTAATATTTTCCAGTGGATATCCTCGACTTCTTCGCTGTCGTCTTCATGCCATGGGTTGTAGCCGAGGACTCCAACGATCCTGAAGGAGAGGACGGTGACCTCCGCTTCATCTCTTTAGATGAAGTCGAGGGCTCTGCCTCTTCTGACGGAGAGGATGGTGACCTCGACTTCTCCTCTTCGGCTGAAGACGAGAGCTTCTCTTCTGACGGAGAGGATGGTGACCCCAGCTTCATCCCTAGGGATGAAGACGAGGGCTCCACCTCTTCTGATGAAGACGAGGACATCTCTGCTTTCGGCTCTTCGGATGAAGGTGAAGACTCCCTCTCCAGTTCTTCAGATGAAGACGATGGCTTCTCAGTCTTCTGTTCATCATCTGAAAGCGAAGGCTCCCGGGCCTTCAGCTCTTCAGATGATGACGATGACTTTTTAGCCATCAGTTCTTCAGATGAAGACGATGGCCACATCACTGTCTCCCAGGGTGCTGATGAGGGCAATGAAGGCGATGATGTTGGGACTGTGCCATCATCGCCCGAGTCCTCAAGCAGCATCGAGGAGCCCACCTCCTCCTCTTCTGGTGCTAGCGCTTCCAGAAAGAGGAGCAGGGACGACAGTGATGAGGACTGGACCTCCAGTCCAAGGCCAGGGAAACGCTGGAAGGAGTGATCTTCTTCGTCTGACTGGATGGAGGAAGACATCCAGTCAGAGGATGAGGAGCCTTCTGAAGAAGAGTCCGAAAATGAGGAGCACAGCTCAGTCGACATGGATGGCTACGAGACCGATGACAATCATGATGATGAGGAGGAGTCAGATTACACTTCTGCTTCTTATGACTGCACGTCATCTGAGGAAGAAGTTTAAGATGGCAACAACCTCATCATCATGGATTGTTTTGAGGCCAATGTAGACCATCATGTCGATGAAGACATCACTGTTATCACTGAGGATGAAGATGACAAACCTAATGAATAGGATGTCCTCAGTGATAACGAAGGTGCCGACAGGTTAACAAGATTAAGATGTAGGTAATTAATGTAATATTATGTAGCAAAATGTAATGTAATGTACTAATGTAGTAAAATGTAATGTCAGAAAATGTAATTTAATGTAGGAAAATGTAATATAATATAATGTAATGTAGTAAAATGTAACGTGATATAACGTAATGTAGGAAAATGTAATATAATGTAATGTGATATAATGTAATGTGATGTAATGTAATGTATTGTAATGTAGTAAAATGTAATATAATGTAATGTGATGTAATGTAATATAATGTAATGTGATATGATGTAATGTAATGTGATATAATGTAATTTGATATAATGTAATGTGATGTAATGTAATGTGATATAATGTAATGTGATGTTATGTGATATAATGTAATGTGATATAATGTAATGTGATGTAATGTAATGTAATGTAGGAAAATGTAATATAATGTAATGTGATATAATGTAATGTAATGTAATATAATGTAATGTGATATGATGTAATGTAATGTGATATAATGTAATGTAATATAATGTAATGTAATATAATGTAATGTGATATGATGTAATGTGATGTGATATAATGTAATGTGATATAATGTAATGTAGGAAAATGTAATGTGATATAATGTAATGTGATATAATGTAATGTAATATAATGTAATGTAGGAAAATGTAATGTGATATAATGTAATGTAATATAATGTAATGTGATATAATGTAATGTAGGAAAATGTAATGTAATATAATGTAATGTAGGAAAATGTAATGTAATATAATGTAATGTAGGAAAATGTAATGTAATATAATGTAATGTGATGTAACATTGAAAACAATAAAGTTTCCTCTCCAAGAATCGCTACCTTATCGTGGTGGAGAGGTTTGCGTGTCCCTGTGACCCTGGGAGCTGTTGTTGTTGGAGTCATCCTGGTTGGGTGTCCCACGGCAAACTGGTCTCAGGAGAGGGTCCAGACTAAGAGCGATTCACAGACAAAATTTAGATTTTTGCTTCCTCAAGATTACAGGAACCAGCCAGAAGATGTCAGACCAAAGGACGAAGAGCGTCCTGAACTTAGCTGTGCAGATGAAGCTGTTGCTACGTGCTTCCTCTGGGGCAGCATGTTTGTGAAGCGCTCAGCATCTGCAGAAATTAAGATGCTCACACTTCAGACTGTATTTGTTCTTCTTTACCACTAGGTTTGGTGTTAAATTAAATAAATGAAAAAAATGAATTTATGTAACATGGTCCACTGTTCTGTGAGATACTTCTTAAATACTGAATCCACTGGATGGCAGCACCTACACATCTAACACTTTTCTAATGACATATGTTTGGAGAAATCTAATGTACATATACACAACTCAGCTAGTTTTAAAACACCTTAATGGTACAATGGTAAACAGTAAACTCTTGGAAGTTTGAAAACTTGAACTGGTAAAAGTAAAATAAGGTAAATTTCAGTAAAATATGATAAATATGTTATTTCTGACTCCAGTTTATAATTCAAAAGAAAATTAATGAAGCAGTTGATTGAACTGTGACATGAATCATGACTCTCATGTCACAGAGTCTGCTTTTTCACAAGAAAAACAAAACAAAACTGTGTGTTATATTTGGGCCAATATAGTGTCTTGTGAATTTAAAAACCTGTGGCCATGCTGCTTCTGACACCAAACCAAGCCAGGGTGGTTTGAACTCAACAGGCAGCCGACAGACTGAAAAACACACATTGGAAACGTCCTCCACAGCCAAAGCAGAGCGCTGCAAAACAACTCAAAACAAAATCAATCTGTGCATGTTATTTATTTACTTCTTAGATTTACAAGTTCTTTTCACATTTCACTTTTTTTTTCTTAAAAAAGGCTAACAACTCTCTGGTGTTTACAGGTATCAATACACAATGAATGCAAACAACTGCATTTGTCACACAGTTCAGAAACATCTTCAGATGTGTTGCCTAATAAATCACGACCAGCTCCAGTAAGCAAAGTCTAGAGTTTAACTTATAACTGTGTCACGTCCAGGTCCCTAAAAAGAACAAAATGCTGTGATCTAAATTGCATTAAGACAAAAATCCTTTCAGATTAATCGTTCTGTCATCTGCAATTTCAGCATTAATAGTCGGGTATTTGTATCTTTCCTAAAGATGATCAATGTAGAGGGAAATGACAAGAGTAGAAAAGTAAACTGCCAATATACATGTATGTGTGTGTACTATATACATACACATACATAAGAAAGACACACACGCACGCGCACACACACTCAAACAAATCGGGAAAATGGCAAACAACCTCAGCATCACCCTTCAAAAAAAAATATTTAAGACAGAATTCAATCAACTGAGACAGAGGCTGAAGATGAACAGGGAGGTAGATAGATACACGGGGGGAAAGACAGAAGAGAAGAAGTGAGGGATCTTGGTAATTCCCTCTAGCTTATGATTCTTTTTTTTTGAAAAAATGTTCCTTAAATCAAAGAGGATCCAGATAATCTCATCTGTAATCTCAGTTTAAGTGCAGGGCTGGCGACAGGCTCTGCCTTCTCCTGCCTCTCTGGGTTTTAGCTACGTGCTGTCCTTAAAACGCTGTTCAGGGCTCGCTCTCTAAGTTCATTGTTTTGTACTGTGCTAATTGCCCCCGCCGCAGCACTGGCTGCTGCGCCCCTGTGGAGCAGCTTCTTGTAGATCCACTCCGGGCCTGGGCCGCCCACCTTGTCCAGCTCCGGCCTGAGGGTCGTTCTTCGGCAGCTTCTTCGCTATGGGGACAGGATCAAAAATTTTTAAAGTTCAGGGTTGCAACATCAGACATGGAAAACACTAATTGGTCATTTGTGTGGTTACATTTGGCAATTAGCTGATAGCGTAATGATTAAGATGTATAATATACAGTCACAGTTTGATTGACCCGTGTTATAACCATCCGCTCTCTGCACCGTTAACTATCAAATAAAGGCAAAAAAGTCAATGTCAACCGTATGAACTAAGGTTAAAGGCTGTTGGGGTACTCGCTATAATATTTTAAGTACAATTAAAATCCATTCCATCCACAAAATTTAACAGCAACTATTTAAATCAAGCCAGCTCTGGAAAGCTGTGAGAGTTTCCTTGTTTTGAAACGTGTGTGTTCTCTGCCTGAATTATCCATCCAACATTCAACTCAACGGAGTGATGCACTTACCGATAGCCATGAAAATTTCATTGACGTTCATGGCGGTCTTGGCCGAGGTCTCCATGAAGAGTAGACTGTTGTCATCAGCGTATGCTTGTGCCTCCTAAACACATCATTTAAATAACGTTAGACATTTACTGGACTGACAAGCTTAGTTTTATGATCCAATAAATTCCTGTACATAAAGTTGATTTATATTCGATACCTGAAGTTCTACAGCTCTCTTGTTTGCAATGTCGGCCTTGTTTCCAGCCAGAGCGATCACTATGTTGGGACTGGCTTGTCTCTGCAGCTCCTTCACCCAGTTCTTTGCTCGTGCAAATGTGTCCTAATTGAGGAACAGACTTTATCAAGATAGCTCTCACTTTTATGTATTGACATGACGACTATATTTAAAGTTGTCATGTGAATACAACACTTCTGTATACACTTAGAAAAAACTGACCAACATTTGAACTGAAGACGTCACCTCAAAACACCCACAAGACTGAACACCGACAGGTCTAATGCTAGACTAGATGCAATGACAATTTACATAAAACATTAAACATGTGTCCTCCTCTATACTTTGTAAATGAATGAATCCAACACACGTCTTTCTAAAACTGACATATCAACATAATTTTGCTTAAAACTTCTAAATGTAGCTCTTTTTTTGGCAATAAAACATGAAAAACACAATAAGAAATCATTTTCTGAGACTTTTCCAAGAGTTTTTGTCCCAAGAGAGGCCATATAATTTACTGCTGGGCCTGGTATTGTTACATTAACAATTTTATTCTTTTTTCAATACATAGCTCTTTGATTTTGATTTTTCTGTTGTAGTCTCTGGTGGATCGATGACTGTTAACTGTAGCATTAATTTGGCCACAACCACAACCTTTGGTCAGGTAGCATTTGTTTTATTTTACAGAAATTTCTTCTTCTCACTTATTAGGCTATTATAAAGAAGACAGGTGTTTGTTATACTTTAGTTAAACAAACTCTGAGAAAACCTACTGTGTTGGTAATGTCGTAAACCACGATGGCAGCCTGAGCGCCTCTGTAGTACATTGGAGCCAGGCTGTGGTAGCGCTCCTGACCTGCCGTGTCCCAGATCTCAAACTTCACAGTGGTGTCATCCAGACAGACGGTCTGAGTGAGGAAGGCAGCTGAGGAGAACAGGACGATGAAGATGAGTGGAATGATAATGTGTTAGGGGCCTGTTCATGTATCACTTCACACAAACTGCATGACAACTTGCTTGACCTTGGGAACACGTATAACATGGTTATATTTCTAAGGTATTGTATTGGCACTTGCACTGATACATTTCAAACAGTATTCATCCCTTAAGTACACACAGCAACACAGTCGATCTACCGAGACACTCAAATCCCAAAAGTTCAGCTCCTGAAGCATTCATAAAGAGCTCTCTTACCTCCAATGGTGCTCTCCTGGAATTCATGAAACTGGCCTTTGACAAAGCGCAGCACTAAGCTGGACTTTCCCACTGCCGACTCCCCCAGCAGCACCAGTTTGAACTGGCAGATTTTGTTTGCTACCGTGGCACCATTAGGCCTGGTTGCTCCTCCACCGCGCCCAGCCATTGACAAGGACAGTAACTGTCTGGGATGAGATGGCCTGAAAGTACAGGTTAACGAGGCGTGAAGATGGGAGCCGAGTCCGGACAAGTAGGCACTGATGGTGAGAGCGAGGCCAGAAACCAAACTCCCTGGTGGGAAGAACCGGATCAGGTGGGCAGCAGTGGAATAAACCCAGTCTACCTTAAAAAAATGAAAAAAGGTAAATTCAGTACTTTTGAGAACACCTACATAAAACAAAATAATGACGTGAGTTTTTAATGTTGCAGATCTGCTTTCAAATAAAGATCTGATTTGAAGGTATATTCATATGTATTGATTTGAATTATTCCTTTAAGATAACTAAAAGTTGTTTACATTTTCAATTAATCTGCTGAACTTACTTACTAAATAATAAATAAATTATAAATATATTCAGTTTTCTATCACATAAGACAAATACAAGTGGGCTGACACAAAATATATATTTTTTAATTATTAAAAAAAAAGGATAAATATAATTTCGTTCCAGCTTTTTACTACAAAAATTTGGTGCTTTTCTGTCTCATGTAAGAAACTGAAACCAGGTTAACTGTTAAAATTTTTTGGGGGGGTTTTGAACTGATGAGAGATGAAAGACAGTGAAAATAAGACTACTCTGCAAATCTGTGCAATACCTGCACATTGTAATTTATTCATTGATCTATCCACCGTTTACACTGTTTAGTCTGTTGTACATAGATATGTATATATTGTCATATCCACCTACCTCATGTACAGAGCACAACGGTTTGTAGAAACCATATTTATTCCACCACCTGCATCAGTCATTTACCCAGTCTACAAATATCTATACATAGATACTCATGTGCATATATATCTATAATTATGCAAATATATACTTTCAAATATGTATATAGTGATTTTTTATGTTTATGTTTTATGTTTTTTTATGTTATGTTTGTGTCCCTTGTCCTTTAACCTGTACTTATGTCTATACCTGTATGTATAAGTGAGAGCAAAGTGAAGTGGAGTCAGATTCCTCATGTGTGTGTACACACACCTGGCCAGTAAAGTGATTCTGACAGTGTCACTTTGTTGTCTGTGAAATCTGAATTTTTCACTATTTTCTGAAAGTTAATGTTGTAATGGTTATATTACATTTACCAAAGAGCGTTTATTAGTTTTTTTTTTACAGTCACCATATTAGTAACAATGGCTTAAAACACTGTAGCTAAGAGTAGATGATCAGCTCTCCCTCAGTAGTGAGGGACAAACTAAAAGTTGATTGTATAACGTGAACTGACCTGACAAACAGCTTTTATTTTACAGCCTTACCAGCTTAAAACTGACATCTTTATGTAGTTAACACCGCATTCTATTAAAAATAGACAAAAACGCAACAATAATAACCTCTAAATCTCTAACTGTGGCATCACAACACCAGCTGAAGCGGCCAATCTTAACTTTGAGCCTCTAACAGACAAAAACAGACCCAGCTGTGAGTTAGCTGCGAGGCTAAAGCTAAAGCTAGTTAGCAATGCTAACCTCGGCTAACAAGAGAAAAACGCTAAAAGGAGACAAACAGCACGTCCTTCTTCTTACCAACAACGACAGATAACACCCACTCCGCCTTGTGGACAGTGAGTTATAGCCGTGTTGCTCCTCGCTGACGAAGTTTTCTCCCAAAAAAACTCTTTCAGCTTGACTAAATTATACGCTTCCGCCTTGTGTGCAACCAAAATACTTCCTGGATTTGTCGGTCATGTGACGCAATGTCACAACCAATCAAATGGCCGGATTGTGGGTCGTCAGAGAAGCAGAGTCAGTCACCTGGAAGACACCTCAGTCAGACCCACCTGTGTGTGTGTGTGTGTGTGTGTGTGTGTGTGTGTGTGTGTGTATGTGTGTGTGTGTGTGTGTGTGTGTAGAAGCCTAAAAGAATTTATTGATGTTTAAGTGATACAGTTCATTGATTATGAAGTAATGCAGTATTGCAAAAAGTTTAATTGTATGATTCTTTAGATTTAAAATGTGTGGTTATAATTTAAAATATGTAAAATTTAATTTTTAATTGATTGGACTGTGTTAGAACTTGTTTGGACCTTTAATGATCCCACGTGAAGCGAGTTTAGGTGCGCTTATCGAGAGGTAATTGAGCCATTTGGACAAGCTGAGAGAGTGGAGCCACACTCTGTCTCTTTCTCTATCTCTCCCTTTCTGTATATTTACATGTATTATTTTATAAGTGGAAAGGATTTTGTCAATGTCACCCAAAGCCGATCCCAGCTGGCTTTGGGTGACACCCTGGTCAAGACCATACCGTAAATATCTTCTGTAAATGTCAAAAATATGACATATATAACAATCTGGAGAAAAATACAACACGGGAAAGGTCTACATTTTGAATCATTACTAAAAATGTGCATATGATCAGCCTTTTATATGAAGTTGGAACTATGTCGCCATCTATTGCTGAAACTTGACTTTTACACAGCAAAAATTATATATAAAAAATGAAAAAGAGCAAAAGTTGCAGCTAAATGATCTTTATTATGACAAATGCCAAAATGCACATGACAGTAAATTATTACATGATGCTTATTTATCAGTTGCACAGGTCAGTCTTGCAGCAAATGGCTCTTGATACTTTTAGCCTATCCATGGCACTGCACTCTGCTTCAGTCGAGCAACTTCTGAAGGTGACAGCTGTGAAAACACGGATAATCCATCAAAAAGATGGATTATCAAACAACTTCTACAAGTTATGTTAGGAAAACTTTTGGTTCAGTGCTTGTTTTCTGGACTGTGTGATGAAGCCTGAGTACCCAGAAAGAACCCAGGCCATCACAGGGAGAACATGCAAAATCCACATAGAAAGGCCCCAGCTGGGGTTCAAACCAGAGCTAAAACATAAAATTGGACTTTCCATAACGAAAGAAGACACCAGTGTCAGTGATCCATACCATATTTAGTGTTCACACAGTTGGTCGTGTGATTAGATGACAAAAATGAAAGCTGTCACAACAGCAAAATAAAATCCCACAGTGATCTAAACCACATTCAGTGCTTACATGGTCAACAACCAGACAGGAAGGAAATCAGAGCCATCGGAGATCTTTTATTTTAAATAAAGTCTTCAGAAAACATGGAACAAGCTACATTCATCAAAGGTGAGTCAATAAAGTAACTTTTATACTGTGAATTAATTAATTATAAATATTTTTTTATATTAATATTTCCTGTTACTATGTAATTTGGTTTTAGTCTGAATCTTTTCTTTTTATTGTAGTTGTAGTAATTCTTGCTATTATCATCTTCAACTTATTGTACAAATTAGTTTGTTTTTACCTCATGATTTTTAAAAGTCTGACATTTTCACCAAGCTGCATTTGCAGTTATACAAGCCACTAAGGCTCCAAATGTGACAAGTAGGTTCAAGATTTTGTCTGTTTTCTCTGTTTCTCATTGTTGGCCATTTTGACAGACTGGGTTGTAACAATAACTCAATCTCAATTACATTTAATATACAGAACTAACAGATTATGAATTTATAAGGGAATGGAGGAAAAAGGAAGAAACATAATGGCCTTTTATGTTGATGATAAAGAATGTTCAGTTAACTTCATTGCTAACACAGTCAACAACAAAACAGAAAGGAGATGAAGCCGATTAGAGATCTTTTATGTTAAATATACTCTTCAGAAATCATGAATAAAGCTACATCTGTCAAAGGTAAGTTCATAAAGTAACTCTTATGCAATGGATGTTTTTTTTCCTACTTGTTTACTCATTATCTCTATCTGTCTCTGTATGAATTTATAATGGCATAATGAAAATGGAGATGAAGATAGACACAGCCCATATGGTCAGTTTTTATGTCAATGGTGAAGAATATTCAGTTAACATTACCTTTGTAAGGAAACAATCAGGTTGAAACAAGTTTAAGTTACCCACCCAGAACCCAGAAAAGTGATTCTGAACAGAGCATGTCACTGATCTAACCACTTCTACATTAAAATGTGCAGTTGGTCTTGTGATTAGATGACGGAAGTGAAAGCAAAAAAAACAAAAAACAAACAAAAAAAAAACCACACTGATTTATACCACATCCAGCAAGACAAAAAAGGAAATGAAAGCCATGTTTCATGTAAAATAAACTCTTCAGAAATCATGAAAGGTGAGTCCATAAAGTATTTCTTTCATTTTCTTTCTGTCAGAGCTGAATGTGATGCTCGTGGGATCCACCACCTCCAAAAAATCCCTGGTTGGAAACCTCATCCTTGGAAAGGATTTGTTTGTTCTTGGAGATGTAACACCATGTTGTGAAAGAAGACAGGGAGAAGTGTGCGGGCGAAAGGTCACGTTGGCCAAAGCCCCTGGATGGCCACCAGGATATGAGCTCTGCAATACACCAGAACTTTTCAAGACAGAAGCGATTCTCAGTGTCACACCTGGACTGCATGGTTTCATCTTGGTGGTTAATGCTGAACTACCATTCAAGAACGTAAACATGAAGGCAACAAAGGAGCACATGCAATACTTCTTTGGTGACAGGGTATGGGATCACACGATAGTGGTCTTCACCCACAGTGGTCAGCTAGGCTACAAAACCATTGAGGATTACATCAAGAGGGAAGGGGCACCACTCCAGTGGCTTCTGGAAGCCTGTGGTAACAGGTACCATGCTCTTTGTGATGATGGCACAGACAACAACAAGAAAGTCGAAGAGCTGTTCGAGAAGATTGATGCCATGGTGGCTGAAAACAGTTGTTATGAAATCGACAGCAAGCAAATGCAAAATGCTGAGTCGAAGAGGAAGGAAGTGGACGAAAAAGCTGAAGAGCTGTGTATGCAGACACAACAACAAAGGCAAAACCTCAGAAGACTCCTGACAGGTCAGCTGAGTTTGTTCTATAACACAAATGTATGTTGAAAGAAATAATTATTTGGTCTTATTTTTGTAGTTTTGGCCTTAATTCTTACTCTGTGGAGTTGGGAAGTGTTCACAAATGTGCTGGGTACTACATGCCCTTGGTAGCAAAAGAGGGATGGTTGATTTTTGCCAAACTTCTCCGGAAGCTGTGTGCTGTAGATTCAGAACTTGACAGTGAGAACATGCATATATTATTTTGATGAAAATTTAATTGAAGATCAAAATTTCAAAAATAATTCCCAAATAGGAAACAAGAACTGTTGTTTGAAAGTACCAGATTTCTAATACCTGTGTTATTATGCAGAGCCAACACTTGAATTGAGAATCCTGATGGTTGGATGGGTGTTTTCCGGGAAGAGTGCCGCTGGAAACAATATTTTGAGCACAAAGGAGTTTCAGTCTGGGGAAAGAACGGTAAAAGCTTTGAAGCAGAGTGGAGAGGTGGCTGGAAGACAGGTCGTCATCGTGGACACTCCTGGATGGTGGAAATTCTTCCCAGCAAAGTTTAACCCTTCACTTTTGAAGTCTGAAATTTTAAAAGGTGTTTCTCTGTGTTCACCATCACCAAATGTCATTTTGCTGGCACTGCCGCTTGACACATCATTCACTGAAGAACAAAGAAGAGTCACAGAGGGCAACATGAAACTATTTGGACCAAGAGTGTGGAGACATGTAATTGTGCTGTTTACATTCGGGGAGGTTTTGGGGGACAAAACTATTGAGCAGTACATTGAGAGTGAAGGGAGGCCTCTTCGTTGGCTTATTGAGAAATGTGGAAACAGGTATCACGTCCTCAACAACAAGAGTGCAGCTGATGATCAGGTAACAGAGCTTCTGGAGAAGATGGAGGAGATGGTGGCAGGAAACAGCTCTTTCTACCTCAGTACATACACTGATGCAGATGATCCACAACATTGGGAAGACAGAAGTGACACATCAACTCAAAACAAAGACGAGAACACAGCCAAGGAGATCACAGAACAACTTACCATCGAATGGGATCGTAGGAACTGGGAAAAACAACGAATCCATGATGGAAGTATGAGAATACCACCAGAAAGTAAGTATCCAAAGACATTCTGACCATCATCATGATCTGCTTTAGTTTCTACGATTCAGTATGAGCCAACAGCAGTCGCCAAGAAGCAAGTCAAATTTATGTAGCCATTTAGAGTTTAGTGCCATGGGATGCTGAATATTCATTAAAAAAACAAATAAATAAACAGTTGTAGATGTTCTTTTCTTCTGTGATCCAACTCTATGCGCTATGTTAAATTCGCCTCATCTTTTGTAGAACTAACATGATTATTGATGATTTTCTAACCAGTGAGTGCTAAAGGTCAGGAGTCTGACAGGTCAGAAAGGGAGGAAGAAGAAACGGAGCACCTATATGAAGATGACCAGTTTAAAAGCTGTTTTGGACTTGATGAAGAAAGTGAAGATCATGCAGGACGAGAAACTCTGAACAGATTGAAGAGACTGCTGGAGAGAGAGTGGAGCAGACGGGAGTATGCCATGCAACAGAGCAGTCTCTACAGTCCTTCCTGGGCAGGTGAATAAATCAAACTATAGTACAGTAACTTTTGTTTTGTTCAGTTTTGTATTATTTTAACATTCTGATCCTCTTTTTCCCCACCATAGCCATGTCTGAGCCAGACAGTGACCTGCTGCAGAAATCAAGAGAAAAAGTATCAAAGTGGCTGAAAACCCAACATGTGGATATGGGACAGCCTCTAACATTGAAGGAAGAGGAGAATGGAGGATATGGGAGAGCTAGGCAGTTGTCTCCACTAGGTGGAGGAGCACTGAAGAGGAGAAAGAGAAGAAATCTGTTAAAAAGAATTAAGAAATTACCTTCTTATTGAAATTGATTTGGCCTTTCATGTGTCTGCATCAGGTTGTTCAAATAAAAATTGCTCACTCTGCTCCAAACACCTGATAATGTGAGAAGACTACAGGTGGGCTGTAATAATAGTGCTTACTGTCATATCATTAAGATTGCAAATCCAGGTGCATCCAGCAGATGTTTTGTGTATATTACGCGACAATATTTCAAATGGGGTGTGATGTAGTCAAAGACACTCCTGAATAATGTTCGAATCATACAGGGACATTAATCATCACCAGACTATATTCCATATTGTATCTTGAATCTGATTTTAAAAAGTCATAACAGGAATAGATTTTGTGTAAAGGCACTGTTTTACAGAAGATATTTATGACTTGACACAGACCAAGCTGAGTGACGTTGAATGAGGTTAAATTATTTGGAGAACTACTAAATAAACCTCATGAATACTAAATAAGGTGGTAAATTGCTGTAATCTAACTACCTTTAAAGCTTTAAAACTCTAGGACATGCACAGACTCCTCCAGTGGAGCACCTTTAGAGAGAAAACAGCAGCAGTGATGGACGATGTTACTCTCAGGTATCAGCTGTCCCTTCACTCACCTTTCACATTGAGACTTCTGTAGAGGCCGTCAGTTTGGCAAGTGTCTCTTTCTCCATAAAAGATTTTGTGAAAACGGCAGAAATGAACTTTTAATATATTTAAATATTTGTTTTTGTTTTTTAAAATCAAATCATCATATTAATTTAATAACATTATATTACAGCTTTTTGCTGACATGGTTGCTGAGACAATGCAGTGCAGATGATCAAATATAAGTTTTAAAGAATAAAAGAAGATTAAACGCTCTCTTCACTCAGTCCAGGAAATGTTTTGTTCCTATTTTATCTAGATATTTAGTATATTGTTCATCTATACTGTGAGGTTACATGTTGAGGTGGTGGAGGCATGTGATGAGTGTTGAGAGGAGGATAATTTATGCTGTTGCTGTTGATCATTTATGCCTGGATGCTTATTTAGAAAACAATGACAATGAAGATTCCTTCATAACCAATGTACTGACGAAATATTGTCTGACAAAACCAAAAGGTTAATATCATTTCTATTTTCATTGATTTATACATATTCATTTATCCCTTTATACCTATAATATATATTCAATATATGCATGTTTTAGATACTTTAGTTAAGACTGTATTCTTATCTTAGTGAATATCACAGTAGACAGTGGGTTTAATGTTAAAACATTTACAAATTGTGTTTGTGTTTCCCTTTTTCTTTTACTTTGTTCCAGTTTGATTATTACTTATTTGAAAATCCAAATCATTATTGTTATTAAAGATTTCTTGATTATTTCTTTTATTTACATTATTATGATTATCATTTAATGAATTTTTTAACATGTTCTGTATATGTGTTATTTCCTTTGTATTATAAGTTTCTTTAAGTTTTAAGTTTCCTTTTATGGTTGAGATGGGCTCCGTTCAGAGAGGCCTAAGATGGTAGAAAGTAATGACAGATGATGAGACAGCTCAAAAATGGTCGGCCTCTTTCTAAAAAAATAAAACAAACAGCAGCAGCAGTGAGAGGTCACAGTCCGTTACCCGGAGGCTGCACATGAGAGCTTGCGTTGGACCAAAGAGCAAACATCTGTGAATAACTGATGTCAGCCAGTTTAGAGATTAGATAATACAAAGTAAAAAAGATTTATGTGACCAAAAATTTAGTGTGTATGCTTGTGTTGTTTTGTATGTACTGGAGGTCCAACCTTGAAATGTTGTTTTTATGGTAATAAAGCTGGTTAAAATGTTTCAGTTGCAACGTTTTCTTTTCATACTTACTTTGCATACATAAAACTGCTGTCTACAGTTCAGCCACAGTTAGCGATATACAGTTAATAATCTGTGTGAATAAATAAATTATATAAATAAAATTGAATTGAATTGAATTATGAGTGTCCTTCCCTTATCTACCACAAGATGGTGTTATGTAATATAGAAAGACAAAACTGTGTCCCGTTCAGTTTTATTGAATCTTCACACATTAGCAATCACAACAACAAACTAGCATTGCATTCATTACTAGCATCATACTACTGTGGAAATCAAGATTCCCACAACCCTCATATATGGATTTTGGCCTGTTACCATAGTAGGACAACCGACATGTTTGTGCATGTAAATACACGTAGAGTCTCACACTGTCTCTCAACTGACAGCCGATCAGACACTGCACTTGTTTCTGGGCAGCTGCCTTCTAAAACAAAAAAAAAAATATCTAATAAATACAAAACTTAAACAAATATGCAATCATACATTTTGTGTATGCTACATTTGGAAGAAAACAACCAGGCTGAAACAATGTTAGGTTATCTGCCCAGAATCCAGAAATGTGGCTCCAGACAGATCATGACACTCCCACATTAAAAATGCAGCTGGTCTTGTGGAGTAGGTAATGAAGGAAGGACTCTTCCACAACAAAAGACACCAATGTGATCTATATCACCTTCAGCACTAATGCAGTGTTGAATATACTGTTTAGAAAATATGATAAAGTTATTATACACCAGTTAGTTCTGACCAAGTAATTTGATTGGACAAGAAACGTTCCATGTGAGTGTCAATATTATTAACAGCACTGGGACTGTTAGATAACATCTATCACCCACTTTACATGGGTCCAACAGCTGTTACATGTTTTGTAGCCAACCAAGTGACGTTAGAGGAACTGCAGTTTTTGATACTGCTTGCAACACTTTCTTGTTGTTTGACATTTTGACAGACGGGGTCATGACAGTTTTGTAACAATCAATTTTTGCCTGTCACAACTCGATAATGACATTTAATATACAGAGCTTGTAGAAAAAGATGAACATAGACACTACACGCAGTCACTTCTTTATTATGCCAACAACAAAGAAATTGATAGTTCACATGACCTTTGAAACAAGTTTCTAAGTTTATCACACATTACATAACCCAGAAAATGTGGTTTGAACAGAGCGTGCCACTGATCTAATCTCTCTGTTTCATAAAATATGCAGTTGACTTGATGACAAAGGAGGGACTGCCAAAACAAAAGTAGTGTGATTTATGTCACAGCACTAACACAGTCAGTGACAAGACAGAAAGCAGGTGAAAGCAGGTGAAGTCCACTAGAGATCTTATGTTAAATACACTCTTCAGAAATCATGAGTTTCATCCGTCAAAGGTGAGTCCATAAACAAATCCTTATATTGTGAATGAATTATTCTTTTTAATCCTTGTTTCACTTTCTTTCTGTCAGAGCTGAATGTGATGCTCGTGGGATCCACCACTTCAAAAATCCCTGGTTGGAAACATCATCGTTGGAAAGGATTTGTTTGTTCTTGGAGATAACACCATGTTGTGAAAGAAGACAGGGGAGAAGTGTGCGGACGAAACGTTACATTGGCCAATGCCCCTGGATGGCCACCAGGATATGAGCTCTGCAATACACCCGAACTTTTCAAGAAAGAAGCGATTCTCAGTGTCACCTGGACTGCATGGTTTCATCCTGGTGAGATAAATGCAGAACTACCATTCAAGAACGAAACATGAAGGCAACAAAGGAGTACACTGCACATTTCTTTGTGACAAGGTGTGGGATCACACGATAGTGGTCTTCATCCACAGTGGTCAAAGGCTAGGGCTACAAAAACCATTGAGAGGATTGGCATCAAGAGGGAAGGGCACCACCCAGTGGCTTCTGGAGGCTCAGGTAACAGGTACCATGCTCTTGTGATGGCACAGACAACAACAAGAAAGTTGAAGAGCTGTTTGAAAAGATTGATGCCATGGTGGCGGAAATAAAGAAAGCAGGAAATCAACATCATTCAGATGCAAATGCTGAGTTTGAAGAGGAAGGAAGTGGGACAAAAGTTGAAGAGCTGCGTATGCAGAATAGAACAACAAAGACAAAAACTCAGAAGACCTCTGACAGGTCAGCTGGGTTTGTTTGATTATACAAATTGGGTCTTATTTTTGTAGTTTTGGGACATCGTTCTAATGGTAATTGTTGAGATCTGAATAACCTTATGTTAAACCCAAGGAGCAACAAACACCAGCTATCAGAAGGTTAAACAGGTTAAATACAAAACTCAGGTGAGCTTAACTTGCATGGAAAAAAGGTGTATTAGGCAAGAGCAAGGCCCTGATGTCATCAGATTGGATTGTAATACTTGTCCAGTTTCTGTGGTTGAATGTGCAATGGTGATTTACTGAAAAAGATGTCTGCTAGTGACAACAACAAACACCAGCTGTCAGATGATCAGACAGGCTGTAACAAATCACCAGGTGATTCACCTGTGTAGAAAAAGCCAAGAAGGCAAAACACAAATCATTACTTGTACTGTCCAGTTTTCAGGTGTGAATGCAACTGTCTAATGGGTATTCCTGTTGTTTGAAAGTGCCAGATTTCTTAATACCTGTGTTATTATGCAGAGCCAAATACTTAACCTGAGAATCCTGATGGCTGATGGGTGTTTTTCCGGGAAGAGTGCCACTGGAAACATTATTTGAGCACTAAGGAGTTTCCAGTCTGGGGACAGAACGGTGAAAGCTTTGAAGCAGAGTGGCGAGGTGGCCGAAGACAGGCTCATCGTGGACACTCCTGGATGGTGGAAATTCTTCCCAGCAAGTCTAACCCTTCAATTTTGAAGTCTGAAATTTAAAGGGGTTTCTCTGTTCACCATCAATAAATGTCGTTTTGCTGGCACTGCCACTTGACACATCATTCACTGAAGAACAAAGAAGAGTCACAGAGGGTAACATGAAGCTACTTGGACCAACAGTGTGGAGACATGTTATTGTGCTGTTTACATTCGGGGAGGTTTTGGAGGACAAAACTATTGAGCAGCACATTGAAAGTGAAGGGAGGCCTCTTTGTTGGCTTATTGGAGAAATGTGTGGAAACAGGTATCACGCTCAACAACATGAGTGCAGCTGATGATCAGGTAACAGAGCTTCTGGAGAAGATGGAGGAGATGGTGGCAGGAAACAGCTCTTTGTACCTCAGTACATACACTGATGCAGATGATCCACAACATTGGGAAGACAGAAGTGACACATCAACTGAAAACAAAGACGAACACAGCCAAGGAGATCACAAACAACTTACCATCGTATGGGATCAAGGAACTGGGAAAAACATTGTATCCTTAAAGGAAGCATGGGAACACTACCAGATTGTAAGTATCCAAAGATATTCTGATCATCATGATCTGCTTTAGGTTCTACGATTCAGCATAAGCCAACAGCAGTCACCAAGAAGCAAGTCAAATTTATGTGCCATTTAGAGTTTAGTGCCATGGATGCTGAATATTCGTTAAAAACAAATAAATAAACAGTTGTAGATGTTCTTTTCTTCTGTGATCCAACTCTATGCGCTATGTTAAATTAGCCTCAACTTTTGTAGAGCTAACATGATTATTGATGATTTTCCAATCAGTGAGTGCTGAAGGTCAGGAGTCTGATAGGTCAGAAGGGGAGGAAGAAGAAACGGAGCACCCACATGAAGATGCATGTTTAAAAGCTGTTTTGGGACTTGAAGAAGAAAGTGGAGATGATGGTGACCAGAAATTCGAACAGATGGAAGAGATTGCAGAGCGAGTGGAGCAGACGGAGTATGCCATGCAACAGAGCCGCCTCTACAGTCCTTTCTGGGTGAATAAATCAAACTACAGTACAGCAATTTTGTTTTGTTCAGTTTTGTATTGGTTTAAACATTCTGATTGTCTTTTTCCCCCACCAAAGCCATGTCTGAGCCAGGCAGTGACCTGCTGCAGAAATCGAGAGAAAAAGTATCAGAGTGGCTGATAACCCAACATACAACATCTGGAAGGCGATCACCCTCTGGGCACAAGCTGTACATCGAAGGAAGAGGAGAATGGAGGACATGCAGAGCCAGGCAGTTGCCTATGACCTATGTGATGGAGGAGCACTCAAACAGGAGAAAGAAAGAAATCTGTTAAAAAGACAATGAGAGAGATAATGTGAGAAGAATACAGTTTGGCTGTAGAAAGACTCACTGTTATATCATTAACCTTGTAAATCCAGGTGCATCCAGCAGCAGTAGCTGTATATAAAAAAATGTTTTATGTGCGTTTTTGCTCTTTAAGTAGATGGTAACAATGTTGAGATTATTAATTTCACTTTTGTAAAAATAAATAGAAATTTGTTGTTTTAAATTGTTGTTGCAAATTTGCAACAGCAGGCATAATGGTCAATAAAAGATAATAATAACACAGCAATATAACAGCAAAAAAACAATGTTTTATTCATCCTTTTTTTTTTACTTCTATTAGTTCTTTAGGTCCGGTAACAAATATGCCAACTGGCATTAGGACGCAGACGCTATCTCGGCTGGTTGATTGAGTCAAGCGGTTTGCTGTATTTGCACAGCAGGTTAAGGGGTTATAGCATGTTGTGTGTTGTTGTTGTTGCCGTTGCTGCTGCTGTTTTATCTAGATATTTATTATCTTGTTGTTTATCCTATGGGGTTACATGTTGAGGTGGTGGATGCAGTGTTAGATGTGATGTCATTATTATCATTACTCAACCGGTCGCGGTGGATGACTGTCTACCAGTGAGCTTGCCCAACTAGTTTCTGCCTGTTAAAAGGAAGTTTTTCCTTGCCAAGTGCTTCTTGCTCATGGTGGAATTGTTGGGTCTCTGTAAATTATATTATAAAGAGTAGACCTGCTCTGTAGATAACTTCTGTTATGATGTTGCACTATATAAATAAAATTGAATTGAATTGAATGGCGAGTGTCCTTCCTCATCTACCAAGATGGTGCTATGTAATATAGAAAGGCAAAATTGTGTCCTGTTCAGTTTTATTGAATCTTCACATTAGCAATCACAACAACAAAACTAGCATTGTATCTATTACTAGCATCATACTACTGTGGAAATCAAGCATCTCTACAACCCTCATATATGAGTTGGCCTGTTACCATAGTAGGACAACCAACAGGCTTGTTCATATAAATACACGAGTCTCACACTGTCCTTCAACTGACAGCCGATCAGACACTGCACCTGTTTCTGAAGGTGCTGCCTTCTAAAAAAACAAAAATATCTAATAAATACAAAACTTAAAACAACACGCAATCATACATTTTGTGTATGTCACATTTGGAAGAAAATAACCAGGATGAAAATGTTAGGTTATCTGCCCAGAATCCAGAAATGTGGCTCCAGACAGATCATGACACTCCCACATTAAAAAATGCAGCTGGTCTTGTGAGACGACGAAGGAGGGACTTTCCACAACAAAAGACACCAATGTGATCTATATCAGTCCTCATCACTAATGCAGTCAACAACAAGAAACCCATCAGAGAACTTTCTTCATGTTGAATATAATGTTTTAGGAAAAACATGATAAAAGCACTTATACAATAGTTAATTCAGACCAAGTAATTTGTTTGGACAAAGAGCATACAGATACTGGCCATGCAGTCACTTTATTATGTCAACAAACAAAGAAATTGATAGTTCACATGACCTTGAAACAAGTTGCCAACTACACACTACACAAACCCAGAAACGTGGTTGGCACAGAGCGTACACTGATCTTATCTCTTCTACATGAAAATATGCAGTTGGACTTGTTGACAAAGGAGGGATCTGCCAAAACAAAAGCAGTGTGATTTATATCACAGCACTAACACAGTCAGTGACAACACAGAAAGCAGGTGAAAGCAGGTGAAGTCCACTTTAGAGATCTTTTATGTTAAATACACTCTTCAGAAATCATGGAAGTTTCATCCACAAAGGTGAGTCCATAAACAAACTCTTATATTGTGAATGAATTAATCTTTTTAATCTTTGTTTCACTTTCTTCCTGTCAGCTGAATGTGATGCTCGTGGGATCCACACTCTCCAAAAATTCCTTGTTGGAAACATCATCCTTTGAAAGGATTTGTTTGTTCTTGAGATGTGTAACACCATGTTGTGAAAGAAGACAGGAGAAGTAAAAGGGCTAAGGTCACATTGGCCAAAGCCCCGGATGGCTGCCAGGATATGAACCTGCACACACCCGAACTTTTCAAGACAGAAGCCGATTCTCAGTGTCACACCTGACTGCATGGTTTCATCTTGGTGGTTAATTTGAACTATCATTCAAGAACAGAAACAAGAAGGCAATAAAGGAGCACTTGCAATACTTCTTTGGTGACAAGGTATGGGATCACACGATAGTGGTCTTTACTCACCGCAGTCATCTCAGCTATACCATTGAGGATTACATCAAGAGGGAAGGGGCACCACTCCAGTGGCTTCTGGAGGCCTGTGGTAACAGGTACCATGCTCTTTGTGATGATGGCACAGACAACAAGAAAGTTGAAGAGCTGTTTGAAAAGATTGATGCCATGGTCGCTGAAAACAGTTGTTATGAAATCAACACTGCTCAGATGCAAAAATGCTGAGTCGAAGAGGAAAGAAATGGATGAGAAAAGCTGAAGATCTGGGCGTATGCAGACACAACAACAAAGGCAAAACCTCAGAAATCTCCTGACAGGTCAGCTGGGTTTGTTATATTATACAAATTGGGTCTTATTTTTGCAGTTTTGGGACATCGCTCCTATCGATAATTGCTGAGATCTGGTAACCTCGGTGTTAAAAACCCAAAGGAGCAAAACACCAGCTATCAGATGGTTAAACAGGTTAGTCCTAGGTGAGCTTAACCTGCATGGCAAAAAAAGGTGAATCAGGCAAGAGCAAGGCCCTGATGTCATCAGATTGATTATGGTTGCACTGTCCAGTTTCCAGGTGCAACCGCCTGATTGGCTGTTCCTGAGGCACTAGTGCATCAAACATAATGGGCCTGACGCTGTGTGTAGTTGGAATGTGTTGTGTAGTATACACCATTGTACCTCCTGTGGCTGCATGCTATAGATATTAAACTTGACTGAGTGAGAACACGTGATCTTCTCACAGAGAAGACCTTTGACTATATGTACTTCATTTAGAAATTTAAATGAAATTATAAAATAATGCCCAAATTTTCATAAACAAGAACTGTTGTTTGAAAGTACTGTATTCTTAATACTCCGTGTTGTTATGCAGAGCCAACACTAACTAGAGAATCCTGATGGTTGATGGGTGTTTTCTGGGAAGAGTGCCGCTGAAACAAAATTTGAGCACCAAGGAGTTTCCAGTCTGGGAAAGAACGTGAAAGCTTTGAAGCAAAGTGGAGAGGTGGCCTGAAGACAGGTCACATCGACACTCCTGGATGGTGGAAATTCTTCCCAGCAAAGTTTAACCCTTCACTTTTGAAGTCTGAAATTTTAAAAGGTGTTTCTCTGTGTTCACCATCACCAAATGTCATTTTGCTGGCACTGCCACTTGACACATCATTCACTGAAGAACAAAGAAGAGTCACAGAGGGCAACATGAAACTATTTGACCAACAGTGTGGACATGTTATTGTGCTTCACATTCGTGACGCTTTAGCCAAAACTATTGAGCAGCACATTGAAAGTGAAGGGAGGCCTCTTCGCTATTTATTGAGAAAATGTGGAAACAGGTATCACGCCTTCAACAGCAAGAGTGCAGCTGATGATCAGGTAACAGAGCTTCTGAGAAGATGGAGGAGATGGTGGCAGGAAATGGCTATTTCTGCCTCAGTGCTCACACTGACACAGATGATCCACAACCTTGGGAAGACAGGAGGACACATCAACTGAAAACAAAGACGAACACAGCCAAGGAGATCACAAACAATCTCTACCACGAATGGGATCAGGTGAACTGGGAAAAACGATGTATCCGTGATGGCATGGGAATGCCACCATATAGTAAGTATCCAAAGATATTCTGACCATCACCATGATCTGCTTAGGTTTGTAATATGCATACATGGGCTGAAATAATCTAAGAGACCCCACTTGACTCACATTTCCTCCATCAAATCACTTTGTTCTCTTAGTTGTATCATTACATGAGGAGCAAATGGGTTAAAACATGTCAGGCCGTAAACTTTTACAAACTGAGCTGTTTCAAAATTAGCACCTGTTAACTGTGATTGAAACAGAGGCCTCAGGTTGGAATGTGAGGACACAGAAGGTGATATTACTACAAACAAAAACAATTAGAAATGTTACACGCCCACATTTATGATTTATTAGCAGCAGCTCAGTTCACAGAGCTTTGGCGTAGGGAATCAGAGGGTGGCTGGGTCAAGTCCAGAATTAACCAAACATGGAGCATTCATTGTTAGCTGAGGTTCTAGTCTACTCCGCACCTCCCAGGGAACTGCTATATGGCTGCCTATCCTTGTAGAACTAACATGATTATTGATGATTTTCCAACCAGTGAGTGATGAAGGCTGTCAGGAGTCTGATAGGTCAGAAGGGGAGGAAGAAGAAAACGAGCACCTATATGAAGATGACAAGTTTAAGAGCTGTTTTGGACCTGCAGAAGAAAGGAAGATGATGCAGGACCAGAAATTCTGAACAGATGGAAGAGACTGCTGGAGAGCGAAGTGGAGCAGACGGAGTATGCAACAGAGGCATCTCTACAGTCCTGGGCAGGTGAATAAATCAAAACTATAGTACAGTAACTTTGTCTTGTTCAGTTTTGTATTGATTTACATTCTGATTGTCTTTTTTCCCCCACAGTTGTCTGAGCCAGACAGTGACCTGCTGCAGAAATCGAGAAAGCATCAAAGTGGCTGAAAACCCAACATGCAACATCTGGATATGCATCAGCCTCTAACACAAGCTGTACATCGAAGGAAGAGGAGAATGGAGGACATGAGAGAGCTAGGCAGTTGCCTATGACTCCATGTGCTGGAGGAGCACCAAAGAGGAGAAAGAAAGAAATCTTTTAAAATAATGAGAGAGATAATGAGAATAATACAGTTTGGCTGTAGAAAGACTCACTGTTATATCATTAACCATTAACCTTGTAAATCCAGGTGCATCCAGCAGGTGGTTTAGGTTTATTACAGCAGCATTTTGCAGATGAACCAGACTCTACAGCGCTGCTGTTTGTTCAAGATTTCAGTGTTTATATCCTGTCTAGACTGCAACAGATGTGGACTAATATGATATTCTGAAAAATACAATAGGACACTATGCAGCTAGGAATAAATATTTCTGGGATGTAGAGGAGTCTAATATAGTTGCTATAAATGTTAGAATGAAAGACTGATCACCTCTGGGGACATTAGCCACTGCTACCTGGAAGAAATATTTGTGTTTATGTATCGGATAGTTTGAAGATGCAGATTTGATTATTTCTGGAATTCAAGCACACTTTTTTTTTTGCCAAGACATGAAGAATTATCATCAAAATGCTTAACTGTGCATTTCACACTTATAATATTATAAGACAGGTTTCTGCTGACATGTTTACTGAGACAATGCAGTGCCGGGTGATTAAATATAAGCTTTATCCTCATGTCTGGAATTTATATAGCTGTATATAAAAAATGTTTTATGTGCGTCTCTTGCCTTTAAGTAGATGGTAAATAATGAGATTATTAAGTTCACTTTTGTACAAAAAATAAATATAGAAATTTGTTGTTTTAAATTTGTTGTTGCAAATTTGCAACAGCAGGCATATAATGGTTTACAAAAGATAACAACACAGCAATATAACAGTAAAAACAATGTTTTATTTATTCATCCTTTTTTACTTTATTAGGTTCTGTGTCCGTAACAACATGCGCTAACTGGCATTGGGAACGCAGACGCTATCTCGGCTGGTTGAGTCAAGCGGTTTGTTGCAGTTATTTGTGACAGCAGGCGTTAAGGGTTATAGCATGTTGTGTGTTGTTGTTGTTGCTGCTGCTGCTGCTGTTTTATCTAGATATTTATTATCTTGTTCGTTTATCCCATGGGGTTACATGCTGAGGTGGTGGATGCAGTGTTAGTGATGATGTCATTATCATTACTCAACCGGTCGCGGTGGATGACCGTCCACCGATGAGCTTGGTGCCTGTTAAAAGGAAGTTCTTCCTCGCCATCGTCGCCAAGTGCTTGCTCATGGTGGAATTGCTGGGTCTCAAAACTATATTATAAAGAGTAGACCTGTTCTGTATGAAAAGTGTCAATGAGATAAATTTTTTGTTATGATGTTGCACTATATAAATAAAATTGAATTGAATTATGGAGTGTCCTTCCTCATCTACCACAAGAGGTGCTATGTAATATAGAAAAGGCAAAACCGTGTCCCGTTCAGTTTTATTGAATCTTCACACATTAGCAATCACAACAACAAAACTAGCATTGTATCTATTACTAGCATTTACACTACTGTGGAAATCAAGCATTCTGCCAACCTCATATATGGAGTTTGCCTGTTACCATAGTAGACAACCAACATGCTTGTTCATATATAACACACGTAGAGTCTCACACTGTCCTCAACTGACAGCCGATCAGACACTGCACCTGTTTCTGAAGGTGCTGCCTTCAAACAAAAATATCTAATAAATACAAAACAAAAATGTGATGATCACATTTTGTGTATGTCACATTTGGAAGAAAATAACCAGGATGAAACAATGTTAGGTTATCTGCCCAGAATCCAGAAATGTGGCTCCAGACAGATCATGACACTCCTACATTAAAAAATGCAGCTATCTTGTGAGTAGATGACTTGAAGGAGGGACTTTCCAATAACAAAAGACACCAATGTGATCTATATCATCCTCATCACTAGACGCAGTCAAACAACAAGAAACCCATCAGAACTTTTCATGTTGAATATAATGTTTTAGAAAACATGATAAAAGCTACTTATACAACAGTTAATTCAGACCAAGTAATTTGTTTGGACAAAAGAGCATATAGATACTGGCCATGCAGTCACTTTATTATGTCAACAACAAAGAAATTGATAGTTCATACGATCCGAAACAAGTTAACCACACACTACACAACCCAGAAACGTGGCTGTTAATAGAGCGTACACTGATCTTATCTCTTCTACATGAAAATATGCAGTTGGACTTGTTGATGACAAAGGAGGGATCTGCCAAAACAAAAGCAGTGTGATTTATATCACAGCACTAACACAGTCAGTACAAGACAGAAAAGCAGGAGAAAGCAGGTGAAGTCCAATTAGAGATCTTTTATGTTAAATACACTTCAGAAATCATGGAAGTTTCATCCGCCAAAGGTGAGTCCATAAACAAAACTCTTATATTGTGAATGAATTAATCTTTTAATCTTTGTTTCACTTTCTTCCTGTCAGAGCTGAATGTGATGTCAGGATCCAACACTCAAAAATCCCTGTTGGAAACATCATCCTGGAAAGGATTTGTTTGTTCTGAGATAACACCATGTTATTGTGAAAGAAGACAGGAGAAGTGTGCGCTGAAGGTCACATTGGCCAAAGCCCCCGGATGGCTGCCAGGATATGAACTCTGCAATACACCCTAACTTTTTCAAGACAGAAGCTTATCTCTAGTGTCACACCTGACTGCATGGTTTCATCTTTGGTGGTTAATGCTGAACTACCATTCAAGAACAGAAACAAGAAGCAATAAAGGAGCACTTGCAATACTTCTTTGGTGACAAGGTATGGGACCACACGACAGTGGTCTTTACTCTCACCGCAGTCATCTCAGCCATACCATTGAGGATTACATCAAGAGGAAGGGGCACCACTCCAGTGGCTTCTGGAGGCCTGTGGTAACAGGTACCATGCTCTTTGTGATAATGGCACAGACAACAAGAAAGTTGAAGAGCTGTTTGAAAGATTGATGCCATGGTCGCTGAAAACAGTTGTTATGAAATCAACATCGTTCAGATGCAAAATGCTGAGTCGAAGAGGAAAGAAATGGACGAGAAAGCTGAAGAGCTGCGTATGCAGACACAACAACAAAGGCAAACCTCAGAAATCTCCTCTGACAGGTCAGCTGGCTTGTTTGATTATACAAATTGGTCTTATTTCTGCAGTTTTGGACATCGTTCCTAATGATAATTGTTGAGATCTGGTAACCTTGCAAGTTAAAACCCAAAGGCAAAAAAAAACACCAGCTATCAGATGGTTGGAAACAGGTTAGTCCTAGGTGAGCTTAACCTGCATGGCAAAAAGGTGAATCAGGCAAGAGCAAGGCCCTGATGTCATCAGATTGATTATGGTTGCACTGCCCAGTTTCCAGGTGCAACCGCCTGATTGGCTGTTCCTGGAGCGCACTAGTGGCATCAAACATAATGGGCCTGACGCTGTGTGTGAAGTTGAATGTGTTGTGTAGTATACACCATTGTACCTCCTGTGGCTGCATGCTATAGATATTAAACTTGACTGAGTGAGAACACGCATCTTCTCACAGAGAAGACCTTTTGACTATATGTACTTCATTTAGAAATTTAAATGAAATTATAAAAATAATGCCCAAATTTTCATAAACAAGAACTGTTGTTTGAAAGTACCAGATTTCTAATACCCGTGTTGTTATGCAGAGCCAACACTTAACCAGAGAATCCTGATATTGATGGGCAAGTTTGGGAAGAGTGCCGCTGGGAAACAAATTTTGAGCACTAAGGAGTTTCAGTCTGGGGAAAGAACGGTGAAAGCTTTGAAGCCAAAGTGGCGAGGTGGCTGGAAGACAGGCTCGCCATCGTGACACTCCTGGATGGTGGAAATTCTTCCCAGCAAAGTTTAACCCTTCACTTTTTGAAGTCTGAAATTTAAAAGGTGTTTTCTCTGTGTTCACCATCACCAACAGTCGTTTTGCTGGCACTACTTGACACATCATTCACTGAAGAACAAAGAAGAGTCACAGAGGGCAACATGAAGCTCTTTGGACCAAGAGTGTGGAGACATGTTATTGTGCTGTTTACACCTGTGACGCTGGGGGACAAACTATTGGAGCAGCACACGAAAGTGAAGGGAGGCCTCTTCGCTATTTATTGGAGAAATGTGAAAGAGGCACGTGTCTTCAACAACAAGAGTGCAGCTGATGATCAGGTAACAGAGCTTCTGGAGAAGATGGAGGAGATGGCAGGGAAACAGCTTTTTGTACCTCAGTACATACACTGATGCAGATGATCCACAACATTGGGAAGACAGAAGTGACACATCAACTGAAAACAAAGACAAGAACACAGCCAAGGAGATCACAGAACAACTTAACATCGAAGGGATCAAGGAACTGTGAAAACAATGACCATGATGGAAGTATGAGAAAACCACCAGAAAGTAAGTATCCAAAGACATTCTGACCATCATCATGATCTGCTTTAGGCTTGTAACATGTATACATGGACTGTCTGAAATTTCTGTTTACCACAAAGTGTACAATATTTACTCTCAAATTGCAAAATGATTCAAATCATCAGTCAAGAAACTCCCAGTTGACTCACATTTCTCCATCAACCACTCTTTTTCTCTTTTTAGTTATCATTGTATGCAGAGCAACATGGATTAAAACATGTCAGGCCGTAACCTTACAATCTGAGTTGTTCAAAGTTTGAACCAGATTGGAAACAGAGGTGGTCCCTAGGTTGGAATGTGAGAAGGTGATATTACAACAGAAATGTTACATGTCCATTTATGATTTATCAACTTCAAGTCACTTCAAGTTCAGGCAGCAGTAGCTCAGTCCATGAACGCTTGGCTTGGGAACCAGAGGGTGGCTGGTTCAAGTCCAGCATGGACCACAGTGTGAAGGGTTGATTTGTTAGCTGAGGGGTTCTCGCCTGACCTACTGGGCACTTCCAGGGCACTGCTATGTAGCTGCCTATCTCGTGTAGAGCTAACATGATTATTGATGATTTTCCAACCAGTGAGTGATGAAGGTCAGGAGTCTGATAGGTCAAAAAGGAGGAAGAAGAAAATCAGAGCACCCATGGAAGAAGATGACCAGTTTAAAAGCTGTTTTGACTTGAAGAAGAAAGTGAAGATGATGCAGGACCAGGTCCTGAAATGATGGAAGAGACTGCTGGAGGAGCGAGTGGAGACGGGAGTATGCCATGCAACAGAGGCATCTCTACAGTCCTTTCTGGGCAGGTGAATAAATCAAACAAATACACTTAGTAATCTCTTGTTTTGTCTAGTTTTGTATTGGTTTACATCCTGATTGTCTTTTTCCCCACCATAGCCATCTCTGAGCCAGACAGTGACCTGCTGCAGAAATCAAGAGAAAAGTATCAAAGTGGCTGAAAACCCACATGCAACATCTGAATATGCAACAGCCTTAACACAAGCTGTACATCAAAGGAAGAGGAGAATGAGACATGGGACAGCCAGGCAGTTTCCAGACTCATGTGCTGGAGGAGCAATCAAAGAGGAGAAAGAAAGAAATCTGTTAAAAGACAATGAGAGAGATAATGTGAGAAGAATACAGTTTGGTTGTGAAAGACTCACTGTTATACCATTAACCTTGTAAAGCAGGCATTCAGCAGGATGTTTATTACAGCAGCATTTGCAGATGAACCAGACTTCTACACAAGGACACTACCAATAGGAAACTATGTTTTCTTTTTATGCAGATTAAGTCACTAAGTGCTTCACTGGATTTTAACGCAGGACTGAGTGGGATGGTGGTAGTCTAATATAGTTGTTATAAAAATGTTCTGTGAAAGACCTGATCACTTGGGACATTATCTAACAGCAGTTTTACTGTCCATCAGAAAACTCTGTAAAGAGTTGATGCAGCAGCTGAGGACATCAGAGCAAACAGAAAGACATTTTCTCCACAAAATATGATCCATTGTCACCACCTAATGTTGTAAAGCACTGAGTAATTCTGCATTCAATAGACAGCTTTAAACAGTGAAGAATTTACTTGTTTACTTTGAAGAAATACTAAACCAACTCAGAATACAAAATTAGTTGATAAAAGTATTCTAACTAATCTAACTGTTTTAAAGTTTGCCTCTAGGAGGTGCACCGACCCCTTACAGTGCAGGGACGATACTCAGGTAGTTGTCTCATTATGTCCTCTGTACTGCACATTGAGCCTCGTACAGGACCATCAATAATGCAGTCACTTTGTCCCTGAAAGATTTTGTGACAACAGCAGAAATGAACTTTGATGTAATCACGTTACCTGGAAGAAATATTTGTGTTTCTGTATCAGATAGTTTGAAGATGCAAATTTGATTTTTAGAGAAGGCTGCTGACATGGTTGCTGAGACAATGCAGTGCAGGAGATAAAATATGAAGTGATGGTGATAAAATAAATTTTCTTAACTATTTTTGTTGTTGTTGTTGTTCTTATCAAGTATTTATTATTGTTCATTCATACTATGGGGGTTACATATTGGAGATGGTGGATGCAGTGTTAGATGTGATGAGCAGGTTGAATACTAAAGCTGTATGATCTGTCTGCTTTCCCATTTTTTCCCCCCATTTTAGCATTTATGAGAACTTTTTTAAAATCTTGTGGGAAATTGTTGCAGTACAAAATAGCAAAAGGTGTAAATATAAATCCAATATCAATAAAGTGCACCAAAATATCAATCATATCCCAATGTGCTTGTTAGTGGTGTGTATGTTGGCTACTGAAAGTCCAACCTTGAAATGTTGTTTTTATGGTAATAAAGGGGTTAAAATTTTTCAATGACAAATGTTTTTCTTTATGCTTACTTATGTATACAAACTTAAAACAAAAATGTGATGATCACATTTTGTGTATGTCACATTTGGAAGAAAATAACCAGGCTGAAACAAGATTAGGTTATCTGCCCAGAATCCAGAAATGTGGCTCCAGACAGATCATGACACATTAAAAATGCAGCTGGTCTTGTTAGTAGATGATGAAGGAGTGACTTTCCACAACAAAAGACACCAATGTGATCTCATATCATCCTCACTCACTAATGCAGTCAACAAACAAGAAAACCCATAAGAGAACTTTCATGTTGAATATAATGTTTTGAAACATGACAAAAGCTACTTATACAAATAATTCAGACCAAGTAATTTGTTTGACAAAAGAGCATATAGATACTGGCCATGCAGTCACTTTATTATGTCAACAACAAAGAAATTGATAGTTCATTAATGACCTTGAAAAACAAGTTAACCACACACTACACAACCCAGAAAACGTGCAGAATAGAGCTGCCACTGATCTTATCTCTTCTACATGATAATATGCAGCTGGACTTGTTAGTGGATGACAAAGGAGGGATCTGCCAAAACAAAGGCTGTAGTGTATTTATAATACAGCACTAACACAGTCAGTGACAAGACAGAAAGCAGGTGAAAGCAGGTGAAGTCCACTAGAGATCTTTTATGTTAAATATTTTCAGAAATCATGGAAGTATTTGTATTGTTGTGGACTTTTCCATGGCTGCCTAAGTCGGTTCAGGATGCTTGAAAGAAAAGAGTCGCAACTCTGTCTTGACTTAACACTAGGACTTTATTCAGTAATTTATATATATTCACTTATCCCTTTTTACCTATAATATATATTCAATATATGCATGTTTTAGTTTAGTTTACCTTTTTCTTTTACTTTGTTCCAGTTTGATTATTACTTATTTGAAAACTAAATCATTATTATTATTAAAGATTTCTGATTATTTCTCTTATTTACATTATTATGATTATCATTTATCAAATTTTAACATGTATGTACATGTGTTATTTCCTTTGTAATATAAGTTTTCTTTTAAGTTTTAATTTTTCTATTTAAATTTTCTTTTGCATTGAATGTACAAACTGTTATTAGAAAATAAAAGTTATAAAACTTGCTTTTGTTGGTTAGTTTACTTACTTTTCACTGTGTCACTGTCACCTCATGAATGCGGCTTTTTTCCGTCTTCCGTTAACGTCTCCATGACAACAGTACCTCGACCAATGGGATGAGCGATTTGTACAGATACTGCGTGAATATGCTGTCAGCCCATTTGTCACAGAGCAGGACAGGGACTGGGAACAAGTTTACCGTAAATGTTCATATAAAGGCCCTGTTATCTTACTTTCCATTGGCAATTCACTGACTATTTTTTTGGATTCTCACAGTAATACCGGGACAGTGTCCATTTTCAGCCTGGTCATCGGACCGGCAGTTTTACGGGACGCTTCCGTTTCAGCGGACGGTTGGCAACCCCTAACGCACACAACGTTACGACAATAACCTTACTACAACTGAATACACACACAACTAACGGAAAATATCCTGCACTGCTAGACTTTGATAGTCTATCGAAGTGTGTGTCACAAGTGACGGAAACAAGTATTATTATAGGGGAAGTATTTTATCAGGTGAAAAATAACTAGCTAGTTTAAGGAAAAAATTTAGCAACAAACGGCTGGAGTCGCGAGAGCGAGGTGACGTTTTAAGTAAAACTAAGACACACCATTTGTTACCACATTACTACCACAACTATGTGTTATAGCAGAATAATCACGTTTTACTTATCATTTACATAGCTTTCTCTGGTCTCAAACTGAGAGTGAGCCTCAGCCTGTTAAAATCAAAAGCCCGCCCAAATCTGGGGAAGACCAACCCAATCTGTTGGGTCAAAATATTTTACCCAACCTTGGGTAAAAACAACCCAATCAGCTCAAAATCCACAGCTACCCAGCATATTGGGTTATGAAAATAACCCAGCATTTTTTAGTGTGCACATAAACATTACTGATAATCTTAGGACATCGACATCTTTCCGCTTCAGGATACAGGATATAAATCCCTAATAGGGTTCTTAATAGGGAAGGTCAACGGGCTCTGTAAAAGAGATACCCTCAATGGTGTTTTTCTAAGACGGCGACTAAAAGAGAGTGTTGGCTTTTGACGTTTTTTTTTAGGAGTCTTGGCAAAGTCTGTCTTAGGCCAGTGGGTAGAATCACATAAGAGGGCCCTTCTCCGGCCTTCTTGCCTTCCCACGTCCACAGGCCTCAGTACACATATGTTGTTTCAGCGACAAAGCGAGTGAGTGAGAGTGGATTTGAAGAGGCCCATAGTGGCAACCAGATAAGGGACAGAGAAACTACCCATAATTTTCCAAGAGGGCTGCATGCCACTGATCTGTGAGTCGAAGATCAATGAAAGTGCTGTCACCCCAGGAAAGTACGCTAGTAAACTCTATTTTTCAATGTACTATAAAAATACTATACTACTATTATTTTAACAGGTAATGATGATACAAAATCATGACCTTTTCTAGATTATCACTACTACAACATGATTACTGAACCAACACAGTGGATATAGTCTATAGTTAAGTGCACATTATGATTGTTCTTCTCATCGAACACAAAGGTGGGGCCAGAGATAAAGAAAGATCTGCAGTCCACATTTATTCTAGTAATAAACTGAAAGAAGTAATTACGAGATATGATGTCTATTTTTTTTTTTATCCAGTGAATGCATACACTGTACTAAATAGCACAATAGTTAAAACAATTAAATGTGACATATGAACAATAAACCAAAACTATCTCATCTTTGCCACAAGGTGGTGCAATGTGACAGAGAAAATGCAACAGAAGCTGTGTGTGATCTGCCGTCACCAACAATAAAGTGAAAATCGCATGTGTGTTAAATGCACAACCTGCAGTCTGAATACATATTATATACATATATAACATCTTATTTAATATAAATAGCCTACACAGAGAGCAAGATTTAACTACCCACAAAATAAAAACTGCAAACAAGGGGTGAGGTGACAGGAGGATCGCTCGATGTTGCTGAAGTGGAGCAACGCTGGTGCCCATCAAAATTGGCAGGGGATTCAGATATCTCAACAGCACATCTGGAGAGAGCG
Organism: Protonibea diacanthus; assembly: GCA_028641955.1. NCBI lineage: Eukaryota > Metazoa > Chordata > Actinopteri > Sciaenidae > Protonibea > Protonibea diacanthus. The sequence continues at coordinate 14,675,019 of CM053996.1, read as the reverse complement.
TGAAAGTGTTTGAAACCATTGGGTGCTACAGTCTAATCATAAAAAAAAACATGATACCAATGTGAAGGTGGTCTTGTGATAAGTTGATGGAAGAGCACCCCTCCAACCTTCATCTATACCACATTCAGCACTACACTACAGTCAACATCAAGACAGAAATGAGGTGAAGTCCATTAGAGATCTTTATATACAGTAAAATACACTCTTAAGAATGATGGAAGTTTCATCCACAAAAGGTGAGTCCATAAAGTAACTCTTATATTGTGGATGAAATATTCTTTTTTAATCTTGTTTTACTTTCTGTCAGAGCTGAATGTGATGTCAGTGGGATCCAACATCAAAAATCCCTGGTTGGAAACATCATGGAAAGGTGTTTGTTCTTGGAGATGTAACACTACTGCCAGAAAGAAGACAGGGAGAAGTGTGCGATCTAAAGATCACATTGGCCAACGCCCTGATGGCTGCCAGGATATGAGCTCTGCAATACATCTGAACTTTTCAAGACAGAAGCGATTCTCAGCGTCACGCCTGGACTGCATGGTTTCATCCTGGTGGTTAATGCTGAACTACCATTCAAAAACATAAACAAGAAGGCAACAAAGGAGCACTTGCAATACTTCTTGGTGAAAAGGTATGGATCACACGATAGTGGTTCACCCACAGTGAAGGCTTGGCTACAAAACCATTGAGGATTATATCAAGAGGGAAGGGGCACCACTCCAGTGGCTTCTGGAGGCCTGTAACAGGCCATGCTCTTTGTGATGATGGCACAGACAACAACAAGAAAGTCAAGAGCGGTTTGCAAAGATTGATGCCATGGTGGTGAAACAGTTGTTAAGTGAAATCACCATCATTCAGATGCAAAATGCTGAGTCGAAGAGGAAAGAAGTGGACAAAAGGAAGAGCTGCGTATGCAGACACAACAACAGCGCAAAACTCAGAAGACTCTCTGACAGGTCAGCTGGGCTTGTTTTATTATACAAATTGGGTCTTAGTTTTTTGTAGTTTGGACATCTGCTCCTAATGATAATTGCTGAGATCTGGTGACTCAAAAGTTAAAAACCCAAAGGAGCAACAAACACCAGCTATCAGACAAAGTTAAACAGGTAATATACAAACTCCAGGTGAGCTTTATTTGCATGGAAAATGTGAATTCGGCAAGAGCAAGGCCCTGATGTCATCAGATTGATTGTGGTTGTACTGTCCATTTTCCAGGTTGAATGCAATGGTGTGATTTACTGAAAATATAAAGTTCGGGGGTTAGTGGCAACAACAAACACCAGTTGTCAGATGATCAGACAGATTGTAAACAAATCACCAGTGAGATTCACCTGTGTAGAAAAAGCAAATGAAGGCAAAACACAAATCATTACTGTACTGTCCAGTTTTCAGGTGTGAATGTGCAACTGTCTGGATTGTTCCGTTGTTTGAAAGTACCAGATTTCTAATACCTGTGTTATTATGCAGGGCCAACACTGACCTGATAATCCTGATGGTTGGATGGGTGTTTTCCGGAAGAGTGCTGCTGGAAACAAAATTCTGAGCACTAAGGAGTTTCAGCTTGGGGAAAGAACAGTGAAAGCTTGGGAGCAAAGTGGCGAGGTGGCCGAAGACAGGTCGCCATCGTGACACTCCTGGATGGTGGAAATTCTTCCCAGCAAAGCTTAACCCTTCAATTTTTGAAGTGGCATGAAATTTTAAAAGGGGTTTTCCTGTGTTCACCATCACCAAATGTCGTTTTGCTGGCACTGTCACTTGACACATCATTCACTGAAGAACAAAGAAGAGTCACAGAGCAAATACAGCTTTCACTTGGTCCAAGAGTATGGAGACATGTAATTGTGCTGGTGACGATTGGGGACAAACTATTGAGCAGCACATTGAAAGTGAAGGAGTCTCTTTGCTGGCTTATTATAGTGTGGAAACAGGTATCACAGTCTTCAACAACAAGAGTGCAGCTGGATGATCAGGTAACAGAGCTTGGAGAAGATGGAGGAGATGGTGGCAGGAAGCAGTTTTGTACCTCAGTGCTCAATTGATGCAGATGATCCAACACTGGGAAGATAGAAGTGACACATCAACTGAAAACAAAGACGAACACAGCCAAGAAGACAGAACAACTTAACATCGAATGGGATCGAAGGAACTGGGAAAAACAACAAATCCATGATGGAAGTATGAGAAAACCACCAGATAGTAAGTATCCAAAGACATTCTGACCATCATCATCACCAAGTTGTTTCAAAATTTGAAAGTTAACTGTGATTGAAACAGAGGCCATCAGGTTGGAATGAGAAGGTGATATTACTACAACAGAAACAAATAGAAATGTTACACGTCCACATTTACGATTTTTTGGGGGTGGCAGTAGCTGAGTTCACAGAGCTTTGGCTTTGGGTCCAGAGGGTGGCCGGTTGAAGTCCAGGATTGAGCAAAATACGGAGGGTTGATTGTTATCTGGAGGGGTTCTAGTTCACCTCCTGGGCACCCTCCCAGGGAACTGCTATGTGGCTGCCTATCCTTTGTAGAACTAACATGATTATTGATTATTTCCAACCAGTGAGTGATGAAGGTCAGGGGTCTGACAGGTCAGAAGGGGAGGAAGAAGAAACGGAGCACTCACATGAAGACGACCAGTTTAAAAGCTGGTTTGGATCTGCAGAAGAAAGTAAAGATGATGCAGGACCAGAAACTCTGAACAGATGGAAGAGACTGCTGGAGAGAGAGTGGAGCAGACGGGAGTATGCCATGCAACAGAGGCATCTTTATAGTCCTTTCTGGGCAGGTGAATAAATCAGACAACTAACATAACTTTTGTTTTGTTCAGTTTTGTATTATTTTAACATTCCGATCCTCTTTTTTTCCACCATAGCCGTCTCTGAGCCAGACAGTGACCTGCTGCTGAAATCGAGAGAAAAAGTATCAAAGTGGCTGAAAACCCAACATGCAACATCTGGATATGGGACAGCCTTTAACACAAGCTGTACATCGAAGGAAGAGGAGAATGGAGGACATGGGAGAGCTAGGCGGTTGCCAAAATGTGATGGAGGAGCACCAAAGAGGAGAAAGAAAGAAATCTGTTAAAAAAGAATGAAGAAATTACCTTATTAAAATAAATTCAGCCCATCATACTGTATGTCTGCATCAGGCTGTTCAAATACAAACTGCTCACTCTGCTCCAAACACCTGATAATGAGAGAAGACCGGTAGGCTGTAGGTGAATTCAGCTGAATCCAGAAGATGTTTTGTTCTTATTACTGCAGTCGATAAACTTGACCTCTGCTGCTGTTTGCTGAAAACATCAGCACTGAGGTCAATGTCTGCCTAAATTCTGTACAGTCTGTCTACATTCCTCCTAAATCTATAATATAACAAAAATTTACCTGAAAGTTTTTCTGCATCTCGCTTCACTAAATTGAAAACCTGGAAGTAATACCTGTTCCATTTTCCAGAAATATACCTGCAGAAACCTGGGATGTTTAGCATCCAAAAAATGATATATACTTATAAATAAGATTAATGGTAAGGATCATAGATTGCTTAATTTTGTATATGCTGAAAAAGGGTACTTTCTCTATGCAAATGTCATAACAGACAACATCACATCTCACCAATTTTAGCTTCCCTACTGTGTGTTTTAGGATTGATTTTAAGATTTTTACTGATCACTTTAAAAGCCTGCAGGGGTCTGACTCCTAAATATATTGCTGGCATGCTAAACCCCTATGAGCCAACTCGCAGCCTCAGATCCTCGGGCGGGTCTCTTCTGGTTGTTCCAGGGTCAAGGTTAAAAACTAGAGGTGATCACGCCTTTTTGATCAGAGACCCTTGACTCTGGAGCGACCTGCCTGAGGAGATAAGGCTCGCTGAATCAGTGAATTCTCTTAGATCACTTCTTAAAACTCAATTTTACAGACTTGCCTTTTTGTGATGTCGTCTATTTTTTTTAAAATCTTTTCATCTATTAATTTTCTGTTTTTTTAATTGTCATTTTATCATTTATTTTATTATCTTTGAATCTGTAATTAATTATTATCATTATTATTATTATTATTATTATTATTACTAGTAGTAGTAGTAGTAGTAGTAGTAGTATAAATAAATATTGAGTCCAACCCTGAAATGTTGTCATTATGGTAATAAAGCTGGATCAAAACTTCAGTTGCAGCGTTTTCTTTCCTTACTTAGATATTTCATTGCTACAGTACAGCTACAATCACAAAAAGCTCTGCAGGTATATAATCATTACAGTAAGTGGCTGGTAGGCTGTCATAGTTCAAATCTTGAAGTGTCTTCACATCGAGGGTGGGAGGAGTGTGTGGCAGGAATTTGCCCACTTAAGGTCTTTAAGAAAGCTCCAGAATTCTGTAAAGCTAAAGATTATTTGGACAGTCAACAGTTTCCACACTTTTAATATCATTTTTATCAATTAATTGCTGCTCTGACTATTTTCCGTTTATTTCAAGCAGGTGCAATGATGATGCAAAGCCATGCCTTCTTACAGGTCGTTATTGTCACATCCTGATGAATGAACCAACACATACAGATGCAGACAGGTTCATCAGAGGACACGTATGAGTGTCCTTCCCTCATGTACCACAAGGCGGTGCCATCTAATAAAGAAGGACTTCAGTAGAACCAGAGCAGGAGGTTTGCAGAGAGCTTGTACACCACAGTGACAGCTCAAGGCTTCACCTGGAAGAAGAAAAACAATCACGTTCAGTTAGTTTTTCACTAACAATATGCTCAAAACAGACACATTTTAAACACAGCAGTAACTTACAATGTCTTGTGCACCCCAAACTTTATTTGAATAAAGCAAGAGAAATCAAATGCCTGATTTTGTTGGGAGTATTGTTGTAATACATGTATTAAAAACACCTACTTGAGTTTTTAATTTGGATTTGTTAAGCAATTAATGCAAATCCAGTGTATTATTATTAGTAGTAGTTTTGATATGGGTTGTCAAGGCCAGACATGTATGCTGGGAAAACGTAATATGACCTCACTGGGTATTTTTTAGTCATATTTGTAAAAGAAAAACAACAGACTCATTTTTAATGATCGCAGTAAAGCAGTTGTTCCATTGCTTGACAGATTGTAACTTTTATTGGCTTCATTGATTTAATCTCTCCTTAATTTAATTATAATAACACCAACAGATCACACAAAAGGGAAAAGAAAGGTCTTCAGATGTGGGAAAAGCTTAGACTGACGTTTCATTATCGACTTTAGAAAGTGTAAGAAGAAAAAGAATAAGGAGAAGTAAAAAGTGAAAAACAAACATTTGAAACATTGCTCTTTACCAGAATAGACTTTACATGACAGCAGAATTATTATTATTTTATTAGCGGACGTGTTGATACTGTTGTAAAAGTCTAATTAGAGATGGGGGCTGCAAATTAGCTTCAGTTAGACCCATTTATACACCTGTTACATTACTTGTTAAAATTAAATGAATTGCTCATTATCCCCTAATTTTCATGTCTTGTGTTTTTATCTTGTGCTGCACTAAGAACTCTTGTTGTAAAGTCGCTGTTTTGTGTCACATTTGTGCAAGCAAGGTAACTGAAGAGGAAGAAGGAGCAATACACGGGGCTGAACGATTGACACATAGTACAACGACAAACTGACGCTGAAACCACGAAACACAGGAACTAAATACACAAATGCAGGCAGGATAAGGAGAGGTGAAACTAAACTGGAGCAGACAATCAAAAGTGATGGGAAATCCAACAAAGGCACAAAGTTACAGACACGAGGAGAGGACAGAATAACAAAATAGAACAGGTAACACCAAACAATAAACCTGGACAGTATGAGATGTTTCAACTGTGTTATGGAATTTTCTGTCCTTAGGTTACACGAGGTCACGTGTGGGCCTTGAGGTCCTCGGCAGTAGCAGTTGTTTGGCTTTGATTGGGAACAGTAGATGCCAGTCTTTCTCAACACTGTGGGGGCCAGGGTTGAAGAAATCTGGTGCTGCCTGCTTAGACATAATAGATGGCTTGCCATTGACATTACAATCTGCGCAAACAGACATCTGTGTCTCCAGACTAGAATATGCTGACAATGACACCGTCCTTGGTAAAAGCATTCTCTTTAAAGGTGGGGTAGGAGATGTTGGGAAACCGCTTCCAGCAAGCTATATTTTGAAAATACACACCCATGTCTTTTCTTCAGACCCCCCCTCGAAACCACGCCTTCAAAGTAATGGAAGGGTCTCTATTCATTCACAAATGGGTGAACGTGCAGAGGGGGAGGGAGAGGCGGACTGAAGTTTGATGGACGTCTCAGCATCCAATCGTAATGAGCAGCCCGCTCAACGCCATTGGACGGTGTTTTCCCATGATTTCGCCCTCTAGACTGGACTAAAACATTTAATTTTTTGACAAACCTTCTATTTTACTGGCTGCAATGGGGTCGTGAAGAAGTTTTCAAGCAATATGGTAAAAAAATACTCCAGAAAACATCTCCTACCGCACCTTTAACTAATTCTGGGCATATAGTATTTGTGGTGTTATCTTGGGGGTTTAAAGTCTATCCACCAGCATGAGTTGGGCAGAATGTGAGACCGACTCAGACACTTCTGATGCACCATGAGAGTGTCTCTAATTCTCCTTGGCCAAGCGTCAATAAATATTACAGCATAAGAAGCTCACATTTGTGCCAGATTCGATCAGCTGAGCTTTGCAGTGAAGCCATTTTAACACAAAATCAGAGATCAGAGAAAAAAAACGAAAATATGGAAAAATTTGAAACATTTCTGCACTTTATTGTGAAAATACCACACCAGACACTACATGACATCAGAATATTATGATGATGACATGCATTTAATTGTTGCACAGATCTCTCCTGCAGCATCTGGCAGATGATACACCTGGACGATTCATCAGCATGCACTCACGTGATCTCATGCAACCCTTGAAGTATCTGGGAGCTGGGAAAACATGGGAAAGTTTATTATTTTATCTTGTGGTGGCTGCTCACTTTACTGTAACCAGCACCTTGCCAGTGAAGACTTACTGGATCCAGCATAAATGATGACGCTGGCACAGACTTGGTCTGAACCAAAGCAGGTCTCCACGCGGCTTGGACATCTCCGCAGGCCTCCACAGTTACACCTCAGCGCTTCACCTGGAAAAGAAAAGACATTCTGTTCATAATCCTCATCAAACGAACTCTTTAATTTCATTTTAATTAAGGGAAAACAGAGTTTAGGCCTGCAGGTTAACTCACTCTGGCTGACAGCCACTAATACAAGAAGAGCAAGAATCACAGTCTTCATGTTTTCACAATGTCTCTGCACACAAGTCTCTGTATTAAGAAAGGTGGAGAAGTTTGATCAGACACCACACTGTTACAATAAAATATCAGAAAACTTCTAGAATGTACATATTTAAAAAACTTAAAGATAACCCACCTGAATGAACCTGATGAACTGTCCTTGAGGAGCACTGATACTCCGACACTCTGGCATCCTTTTTATGCAGCTTTGTTGCCCAACATAACATATTACAACATATTACATAAGTGTTGCATATTTGGTTTATTAACTTCTAACCGTCTTCTAACTGTTCTAACCGTTTTCTTCACAGAGTGACTCATCGAGCTGGGAAAACACACACGTACACCACTGACTTACAGAAAATTCACCTGTGAACTGTACAGTAGGTCGATCATTAACATGACAAACAAAACGCATTAAGACGACTAATGAGATTGTTTTCAATGTTGGAAACTTTTTGTAATAAGTAAGTGAATCACCAGGTGAATGATGTGCTACTATGATACAATATTTAAACGTTTGTTTTGTAAAGTAAACAGTCTTTAACCTGTTTCTTGCTTTCATCTGATGTCTGTCTGTCGCCAGTGGACATGAAACGATGACGGACATGAATCATGTATGTTGTTTTTGTCGTTTTGTTCTTATGTGTGTCTGTGTGTGTGCTGAAAACCTGAATGAAGAAAGCAAACATTTGCAATGAAAATGTGCATTAAAATAAAGATTTAAAGTGCTGGAATTCATGAATAAAGCTGTTAAACTAGCTGCTGCTTCTCGTCTGAGCTGACTCATCTACAAACACACGACGGATTCTGTATGTTCTCTTACATAATCAGATCCAGATTCAGGACAGATCAACCCAAATAAAAAAAAAGGGATAAACCGAAAGTGTTGACCAAAAACTCACTGAATCCGCAGACACTAATGAAAGAAACAACAGCTGCAAATCCTCTTTTTGTTTTTTGAGTGTATTTGGGTTGTATTAATAGTTTAATTAAATAAATTCACTTGGGGTAAACTACAGTTTCCAATTTTTAATCATGCATTTATCTTTTTTTTTTTTTTTTGCTCAGTTCTTTACATTGTCTATTTCTGTGTGGCCGCTGATTACTTTCCCTTAAACCGTCCGAGCATCAGTCTTCCCTCTAAATCTTAAATACCATCAAAGTTAGATCAAACATGGAGCTCCTGTCGCTCTTTAAAACAGCCGATATGAATCTATATTTGTTAAATTTTGTTTTGATTTGAATAGACCTTTTTCATAGCAGTCACTTTGACATGAAACAGTAGGGTCAACACAGGTTTACTCATTAGTACCACCTGTGTTTATCCTATTACATGTCAAAATGGCTGCTGTGAAAAAAGATCTACACTGATTATTGAGGTTTCTTGCTGGTCCTGCAGCTTCTTCATTAGAGGCTTTGACTCACAAATAAGAATATTGGAGGGGGGAATGAATATTTTTTAATAGTCTAAAACACATCAGTACACATATTTGAACTGAGGTTTTTTGAAGTTTTGTCCAGAAGTATAATTAAACTCTACACATGCTCTAATCAAACCGACCTGCCACCTCGTTTTTATCATTGCAGCCACAACAGATCTCTCAGTAATGAGAAAATATCTGTTTAAAAATAAAAAGTTGTCACAATACCAGCCTGTTTCATGTCACTTAATTTTAGAGATTTACTGTTAAGGCATAAGCTAAACCAAACCACTACATGACTATACAATGAAATTATACTTTAATTTCCATTTATTTATCCCCAAGTGCTAATACTGCGCACCAGCCACTCCAAGTGTGAATAAGTGGACACTTTTGGGCTTTGGGTTTGAGAATCATAGAGAACCTGTCAAACACAACTTGATGAATACCTCAAAAATAATTCATTTTAACTACACAGTGGTTCATCGAATATCTCACTTATTCTGTTCCAGAAAAATGACAAACATCAGTTCACGACGCGTGTGACACCACAGGAAAGGACACGGTCAATCGTTTCTGCATACTTTATTTTGTCAGCCAAGGAGAAATCATTCAAAAAAACAAAGTTCCTGAATACTCTGAATATTGTATGAGTATCATGAGTTCATGTTTTTTTTTTTTTTCCCAGGAGGCATTCATATTTCTGTAAATTAATGACAGTACTAAATAAATATTTCATGTGACCCACTTTTCAACTAAATGTGTATATTTATTTATGTTTATTTTATCAGCAGCTATCTCGTGTAGATCCTTGAGAAAGAACTGTTCAAGCTTTTATAAGGTTTTTTTGTGAAGAGAGCAATTAAACCTATTTCACAGCGCTATCTTTAATGCCTTGGTGAAGAAAAAATAGGGAATTTATTCACATCTCCTGAAGGATCTTTAAAACCGGATATGTTTAATTAAATTAAACATTTAAAAAAATGCCGAACCGAGAAAAACATTCAATTTAAAACAATAAACAATCTATGCCGTGTGATGCACATACTCTACTCCCTATATGCAAGGTGAAGCATGTGTCGTTTTTGTTCCTCTGTATATTAAAACATCCATCCAATCGGACCTGTCTGCCTTACAAATACAGTATCTGTGTGCACAATCAACAGGTTGTCATGTAGAATGCTTACACATTGATTTGGAAACCTTTTCCTTAGGAAAAAGAATAAACAACTTTACCATGCAAGGAGGTAACAGGTTTTATCAACTGCAAATTGCTCTGAGGATGTTGGAAAAAATATACAGTATATACTGGAACCCACTGCTGTGGAATGTTTCTTTTTTTTTTTTTTTTTAAAAGACACACTTCTGTAAAGCCAAGATAATGCACAAATGACATGCTTTTGCATAGAAATGGTGTCAGTTGCATGGAGTTTGACAAATATGAGAGCCCAGGAATTAAGAGGGAGAAATACAGCACACATTGACAATCTCCAGCAGAGTCTCTTTAAACACTGTCAACAGTTGCATGTTAATAACTTTTTCGTCCGGTTGCAGTAAAACAGAGAGTCTGCCCCTGACACGTGTACAGTTTAATCTGTGAGGTCCAAACACCACGACTGCTCTGTGCTCTGAGTCTGGACGCCAATGCTGGACCTTCGCGATGACGCGCTTTCACTGTCCCTGCTCTCCATGGAGCCCCCGTTCCCCAGCAGGCACTCCAGACTGGTGTGTTCTATGGCAGATGGGTCACCCAGGGGAAGGTGGGGCTCAAGAACATCCGATCGCGGTGATCCTGAATCCAGGGAAGATCCAAGAGGTTGGCCTGGCAATGTGGGTAGGGAGGCGGACACTGAGTGGATTGAAGGGCGTGAGTCCTCCATTTGGAAGATGGAAGCGTCCTGGATCAGATTATGAGATGGTGGGGCAGACATCAGAGCACAAATGTCCTCATGTGTGGCTTGTGATAAGCTGAGATGGGAGTCAGAGGGCAGGCTGAGATGGCGGTAAGAAGTGGGCGACGAGTCCAGCAGGCTGTGTGTGGACGCACCTGTAGGGGCACTGGACTGCAGGCACAAAGTGGGCTGGGACTGGCTGATGGTGTTTGGGCTAGCACTGAGAGGTCTGTTGTCAGAGTCTTCATGCTCAGCATGATGTGCGAGGCCTGCACTTCCATCCTGGAAGTCTGGGCTGATGCTGAGAAGAGATGGGCTGCTCCACAGATGTGTGGTCACGCTCTCAGAGCCGTGACTCAGGCCTAACCTGGGTGCAGAGTCTACAGGGAGGGGCGGACAGGAGTTAGCAGGTGGACTACAGGATTGAGGCCGGTGGTGGCGTTCTGTTTGGGGTTCGGCGGCTGCACTGTAGCTCCAGTTTTGGTGGCTGTAGCCTTCATGGCTCGCAGGATCGTTGTGCAGGTGGTAGGTTGAAGCTAGGTTGAAGGACATGCCAGTGCTGGGGGCTGTAGGAGGGTTGGACGCCATTTGGACGCCATACGGGTACGAGGAGATGGAGGGTTTGTAGTGCTGCACAGATACGTGGGCCTGGAGGAGATGCATCATGTGGTGCAGGCCTTTGGTGAGCTCAGATACTTCCTGGTTTAATGTGCCCAACTGGGTAGAGAGAGAACACAGTTTAGTTGTGACATTGAAAGACTTGGAGGATATTCTATCCTACCCTTCAAAGTCTATTAATACGCTGAGCAAGTGAGGTAAATTACACAAGGACAGCTTCAAAGTACAGTCCTGCCCAATTAAGTCAAATCATCTTCTATCTTTAAGGTTTAATCTCAGACTCATGTCCAGATGTAATTTTCTGATGACCTCCCAAAAAGGAGAACCAAACAATTTATAAACCCCTCTATGACTCTTACGCAGGCTTCTTACGCAGCAGTGAAACCCAGAGGGACACACACTGAGGTAACTGACGCAAATAGGCAAGAAAGTAGACAGAAAACTGGGAGCGAGGGAGCGAAACGAGAGACAAAGGGGGGCAGAGAAGAGCCACAAGTAGAGCTAGCTTGTCGTATAATTTTTTTTTTTCTCTTCTTTGCTTCTTTCAGATTGTTGAGTCAGCACTTCCAATATCCTCTGCATTGCAGAGTGTGCCCTGCTGATTAATTAATATCGACTTCAGACAGCACCTACCTGGGCCCATCTGGATCCTCACGCGGCACCTGCTTTTGCTCTATTTACATTCAAATTGAGAGTGCAGGGGTAGACTGGGATACAAGGCAGAAACTGAATGTGCTTGTATGTTTCAGCCTGCATGTGTAAAACCAAGGCTGATTATTGGATGAGATGCCAGAGATGCTCAGAGAGAAGAGCCTATGAGCTTCTGCTTATTTTGTTGGTCTGCACTGAAGATTTCTAAAGACTGAAACAGGACGTCAAATTAATGCTGAAAGAGCGCACAGGTTGTATTTTCTTACTATGAATTAATTAACACTTCCACGTACTTTTACTTTAATTTGGGTTGTAGGGCTGTGACTTACCTTGTGGTTGAGCTGACTGATGCTGTGTCTGACCTCCTCTGTCTCCTGCAGCAGAGTGGCATTAGCCTGTGTGGAGTCTGGAGAAACGAGGAGGAGAAAACACAAAGGAAGGAAAGGATTTATCATTTTTAGTGTGACAGAATCATGATGTGTTGCTCCAGAAGATACCAAATTACATATATACATAGTATGTATGTCACAAAATATTGTGTAAGCAGTTTCTATAATATTATGGTTTACACAAGCAAGAAAGTGACTGTATGATGTTGCTCTAGTATGTTAGGATCTGCGAAAGGGTTCCGCAAAATGCATGCAATCCTCTAGGAGGCGCTGTAGGATGGTCACAACCAAACAAAACCCCGGAACACTTTCAATATTTAGATTGCTACTGGGTGCTGTTATGCATCTCTGGTGCCAAAGCACTCGTTAAGTAAAGTAAAGTAAAGTAGTAGGTAAGTAAATTAGTCGGACCTCGACTGAACTGAATATTCATCCTGGAATGAACTTCAGTGAAAGCTCGGGTCAGATGATCTGTGCCCTGCTTTGACCTGTTGTTGTCCTCCAACATGTTCTCTGACTCTTGGGACACCTGGCTGTCATTTCATTCCTCTGCGCTCTCATATTTCCCCAGAAGGAGGCAGGTCTGCATTACTGTATCCACGGTTTGAACTCTTGAGTGTACCTCCAGCCATCTGGCACCCAGGTGACCCTCCCAGCTGGTGGCGGTTTGGCTTACCTTGGGTACTGCCTCCTGTACTGGCTTTAGGCCCGCTGTGCTCCACGTTGAAATGGAACGTGTGCCCATTGTCTTCGATGCCGTCTACAACCCTGATGGGAGGGGGCGGGGAGAGGAGGGAAGCTGGAGTTAATGTAACAGTAGAGCTTTTTCAATTATCGTCGGAGCCAGCAGACGACCCAGGAATGTGCCATGAGAGCTGCTGCTGGCAGAGGCCCATGTGGGTTTGAACATGAGGAGAAGAGCCCAGTCTGGAGGGGCGGATACCTGAGCTCTCTGAACCAGCACTTACCCATATCTAGAACTTACTGGATGACTTAGGGATACATTATGAATACAGATAGTTGGGGCAGGAGGATAAGGTGCTCTGGTAATGAAATGCAGTGACATCTGTTGAAATATGCAATTCTAATACGCTCAATTTACATTAAGTAGACGATGCAAGTTTTGGTAGCATGACTTTAGGTGTCTATTACTGCAATACCTCACTTTGATCATCTCAGACGTTCTAAGGTTATTATAACCAGGGTGAATATACTGACATAACATAGTCGATAAAATTAGAAGTCTGTCAGGTTGAAACAGCGTCTAAGAAAGACATGAAGCAGAGTGTGTGTGTGGGGTGTGTTTGAGAAGAAAGAAAGACAGAAAGAAAGTAGACATTTTGTATTTTAAAGCTTAAATTTGATGGTAGCTGTCACAATACCTGGGACTAAGATCTGGAGGTCCAAAGCAGGTGACAGTAGGAATAAGCAGCTTTGAAGGCTTTTGCTCAGCCCCTGACTCTCCCTGGGCTGAAGTTGAGGCCGGGGTGGCAGTAGGGGCGCTGTGCTCTTTTTTCGATTGCGGCTGAGGGGATGAGTTTTGCCCGTGGAGGCTACGGCTGAGGTTTGGTGAACGGCAGCGTCGCAGGGCGTTGAACTGCCGCAGCTCGTCCCCCAGGAGGTTCCCCAGGGAGGTGCGGCGAACAGGGCTGCTGAAGCTGGGCAGCTGGAGGTTGCGACGGGAGCGGCTCGCTGGAGAGAGGTGGAAGGAGTCGTCTGGGTCGTCCCCTTTTGTTTCCACGATGGAGGGGAGCCTGGGTTCCTGCAAGACAGTAAATACAATGTGCAGCATAAATAACTCTACTATTAAACTATGAAATTAGTACACTTATCCTTAAACTGCCGTTGTTTGTGTTTGTCAAAATTTAAACCCTGAGGATATGAATGGAATAAACTAGAATAAAAATGACATGAATAATGGAATATTCTACAATATCGGAAATTCAATTTAAAAACAAATTTAGAATGCCACTCACAATACCTTTCCCCATTAAAACATGTCAATCTGGCACATAATAACCCTTTTTATTTTAAAAGCTGCTGATGAAGGGCAATAATTGTGTCACTTAGATTTTAATGACTTACAGCTGATGATATTTTAATCACATTACTTTAATCCTGTTACAAATCTATTACGCTTCAACCACGGCTGTCGGGGTGCTTGTGAGTAAATCAGTTGGTTTTACATTAAACTGAACTTTTAATAACAGACAAAACAAGCACTGTAAACAGTATTTTAATAATAGCAAAACAAGGCGGGGCATACAGCATACAGTACATAGTGAGAGAAGTGGCTCATAAGGTTTCCCATCAGGAGAGCTACTGACCCAGTTAGTGAGCTAACTCCAGGGACTGAACTGCGCTCTCTGTTCCAAATGAGTTTCAACCTGTAGGGGAAGTCCTTCGCACAAACCCTCCTACCGCACTCATGTGCAATACAGTATGTCCCAGAAAAACACGGGATTTTACCTTGAAAAATCAGACACATGCCCGCTAAAAACCAGGAATTGATATGCATGACACAAATACATTTGTGTTGTGGTGCTGCCAACTCTACTATAACTCAAAAAGAGGCTTTGTGAATCTATTATAATTTACAAGTATGTTAAGGAAACCGTGTGTTGTGCTCTGCGAGAGGAACACGACTGAATTTAAACAGGACTCACGTGTGAAAGCCTGGGTGACCTTGAGAACCTGCTGAAGCCCTGCATGAACACAAAGGGAGCAACGGGGATTACAAAAGACACAACCGCAGGCAAAATGTATTTATTCATTCAACTTTGTATCCTCTTTGAAAAACCTTGAAAAAATTCAATAAACCCTGGCAATGACATCTTTGGAAATTAAAGGTGCCCCGTGGAGTCTCCTTGTAAACAAACAATGTAAACATATTTACATTCAGAGTTAATAACTAAAACACATCGGATGTGTCCTTGAGCTCTGACAAATGTGCCAAGTACATTTTATATTTCATTCCTCATAAAGCCATTTTTAAGCATTTAAATCCAGTGTTGTTTACTATCTTGCAGTTTTCTTCGACTTTGTCCATAACTTATGCACCATAACTTAATCGAATGGTGTGATACCATTGTTAGGACGGTGTATTGCATCACCTGCATGTATGTGCACACCCCCATTGCACTAGTAGAGGTCAAAAACTCCACAGGGAACTTTAATTAATTTGAGAACCTTTAATTAATTTGCATTTTAAAATTCTTATTTGTTATCACGCTTCCATTTACTTGACCTTGGCCAATGAATCACATAACCAATTATTTTTCTCTACATTGA
This sequence comes from Protonibea diacanthus, assembly GCA_028641955.1. Taxonomy (NCBI): domain Eukaryota; kingdom Metazoa; phylum Chordata; class Actinopteri; family Sciaenidae; genus Protonibea; species Protonibea diacanthus. Next base: position 14,659,464 of record CM053996.1, on the reverse strand, counting down.
TTGCAGAGGGATTCCAGTGAAGGTTTGTCTTTCTGCCAGCGTGTGAAGAAATTGTTAACAATTCACCATAATCACCAGCTGGATGGCAAATAAAACTGTGCTAGTGTGAAGTCTTTCCTCAAGTGTGAAAAATGTGCTCCTGATGACATGGCTTAATGTGACAACACAAGCCACAGTCTGTCGCTCCACCAGGCTCGTGCCAGCAATACTCTTTGTCGACGGGAGCCAATCCACTGAGACCACGCATTAAATTTAATCCTTCATTGAAGCACAATACTAAATTTAAAAATCATGCCCACTAAAAAGCAATCAAAGCAAGAATATAACCATGGCTGTGAAACTTTGATTCTCTTCATATGGTGGTGCCATGTGAGAGGCAGCGGGGACAAATCTGAGAGTCTATTCAAGGCAGTGACAAGGAAAGGAAAACTAACCCTGGAGCAACATGGAATGATTAACTAGCCAGCGAGGAATATTGGTTCCAAATGATGTTAATTGAACAACAATATCAATTAATGGGGCACTGATGCCTCGAGTGTCCCACATAGCAAAGTGGGTTTGCAGGGACTCGAGTGTTTGCACAAGCACGCTTTTTAATCAGAACACATTTCTCCCAAGGTCAGTGCTGTCACTTTGGTGAACTTGTCTTTCAAATCCAGAATACGTTTAATGGGATCTGACTGAGAAACAGTAACCTGACGAACAAGATGACAGATCAGCAAACTGTGCACTATGTTTACAAGATATGACTTGTGGATAGAAAATGAAGCATTAATGAAGCAAAGTCTTTGTTTGTTAGCAAGTTTGTATTTAGAAACTGGTGCTGGTGGGTAATTTGGGACAAAAACCACCTGGGACAGTTGATGTGACATTTTTTTTGTCATCTCCTCTCTGTACTCCGTCAGCCCACTCCTGGTTGGTATTGTTATCCCATCCAACATGTCAAAAACACTGAGCTCATCTTGTCTCTCGCTTTTTTGTTTTTGTGCACTCCCACCACTGGTTACCAGTGCCTGCCTTTATCAACTTTGTTAAACTGTTGTTGTCATCTGAGGCTCCAGAGGGGGTTACATCCCTATAACTCCTGACGGACCAGCTTGTTCTTCACACTCCATGACTACTGACTACTTAACTTTCCCTGTGGCGGCATGGTCATTATAGTCCAAAAAATTTTGACTCAGTGCTGGCTCCCTGGTGGTATAATGACCTTCCCACTCTGTCCAGGACAGTATTCTCACTTTTTATCTCTCAAAAGAAATAAGTCATGCTCCGAGGTCTTTGACTAAGTGCATAAAACCTCTTTCGACTTGAAGTTGTGAACACAACAATAACAAAATCTTTACTTTTTAGGTTGAACAAGATTAATCTAAAACTGAGAATATACCAAAAATAGCAAGAAGAAGTAGAAGAAGGCATGATGTTACAGCTACAAATCTTGGAAATTGCATCAAAAAAGATGAACATAACACACAACACAGAGTCAATTTGCACCATGTACATGAGAATATCCTTTCATGTTTAGTTTTAGAGAAGTGTAGCCAGTGTAGCACTTTAAACCTTTAAACCATGTCTTTGGCCTTGATCATGCTCCATTGCTCTCAAATTGTATCTATCCATGATCTGAGAATAAATCATTGATCCCTGCCCTCATTTCAACACGCTGACCTTTAACAAACAATCCAAAGTCCCTGATTTCTAAGTAGTGGAAAAAGGTGATTGTTTACTACTGTTTCATAATGCATAGTGAGTTGGGTCACGATTATATTCCCATTAATATTATTAATAAGTGATGGCAAAGATGCACATAGCAAAGCGGGGAGTGAGTGCAGACTGCCTGTGGTTGTTTCAACCTGTGAGTTCTTTTGAGTTATTTCTCTGCAAACGGCTACCTGCTGAGGCCACACCGGAGAGCTAAACAATCAGCAGAGACTCATTATAAAACTCTGTGAAGGCGAGGGGGAGATACAGATTCAGGTTAAAATTCTCTGTAGCTTCATCACTATGAGTGACCCCTGTCATATTGTCTTCATTGTTTTTACATTGTAATTTGATTTGATAGTGTTTTTGTATTATAAGAAGGTTGGTGAGGCTTGTTCCAGATCTGCTACACTTCAAGCTAAAAAGTCAACTTGACAGCGGGGTAAATGTTTTTTCTAACACTGCAATAAAAATAAAATACTTCTTGTCTCTGTTTGTGACTGCTGGCTGAGTAAAAAGTTGTAAAAACCTTTATGTTCTTTACCAAACCGTATTAAAAAGAATTTAATTGACACCACAGCAATAAAAGTTTAAACTGAATTATGGAGTTGACAATAAATCCTGATTTTCCATCTGGCAGTCTGGGGTTTTCTCTTTTAGACAAGATAAAGTAGTCCCATTTGGATACCTTACACTGTAACACGCATTCTTACAATCTGTTACTTTGACAGTATTTCACTACAATTGACTGATTGCTGTACAGTCAGCACACAATTTTCTCTTGAGTGTAAATCCTACATCAACTCCCACTTCAAACCACCCACTGTGAGGACGTGGATGAGACCGGTATGATTGTGTGTGTGTGTGTGTTTGTGCGCGTGTCAGGAGTCTGTGGGACCTGGCAGCTCAGCCAGGTAGCTGAGTACTCCTTCATCCTGTCAGGTGTGCACCAGTGCCCTGGCTTTGTGCTTGAGCATAAACTCTGAGCAGATGGTGCGAGAGAAGTAGAGAGCTAGAACTCGTGATCAGCCACACCTCATGATGCAGGTATGTGGCATCCATATCCACCAAATCCTTTGTTCACAGAGAACTTATAATAATAACAATTATACATACATATGATATATACATTGATTCTGTAAGGTGCTAAATTTGATTTATGATGCCTCTTTATGGAATGAAACTCCTCAAACATAATTATTATGTTTCCAAAGGCCTCAATAATACACTTGAAGCCATTTTCTCCAAGCCTGACTGACGAAAAAGACATCTAGTAATTAACACAGCGAGCACAGATGTCCTTTCTTTCATGTTCCAAACCAAACTAAAAAAAAACAAACCCAAAATGAATAAAGTAATGAGCAAAAAATGAAGGGAAAGACCTCTGGGAGGGTTGTCAGTTTTGTCAGTCACACAAAGACATTAATTTGTTTTGATTGTACGGTCCAACAAAATGTCACGCTAAACAGCCGCTGAACTTTGTTGCTCTGTTTTTGTAATTAATAAAAATCATTACGTTTTTGAGCTCTGAAGGTGTCTTCTTTAGACAGACTATAACAATGCCTGAAAACATGGCTACATGTGTAACATTAATACGTACATTTTATCCACAGAAGGAGGATTATCTTGCCTTATGTAATGCTTTCTTAAATAACTGTTATGGGGTAACAGGCAGGACTGAGAGCAGGCCGGAGTGTCTGGGTGTAATGTCATCCTGCTGTGCTTTGGGGTGGCAACAGGGAAGCGATACGGGCTGCCTGACAGTGGCACCCACGCATGGTAATTGGTGTGACAATCAAGCCACCAAGAGCCCTTTGCTCGCTGTGGTAGAACAAGTGTCAAGGAGAGTGACAAAAGCACCTTAGGGGGCACAAATGTGTTGTCGGCTGTGTTGTATGCTCTATTCTACAGTCAGACAAATGGAGGGGGAAGCGGTGAGGTTGTAGTGTCTGCTGAGATGTGATGTAAAATGAAACAAACTAAACAAAAAATGAAATACAACACTGGCCACTGGTCAGATGTCTCGGTCCATTTTAGTGATGAAGCATCAACAGATAAATGTGGAATAAGGAAAGATTTAAGCTATCTTGTATTTAAATAGTAAACATGAGGTTTTCGTGGTAGCTCTTTTTTTTTTTTAAATATATACGAATATATATGTATATGAAAGTTTAAATAGAAGGCTACGACAGCTTTAATTGTGAAAAAATGAATCCTAATCCTAATTGCAGTTTTCTACGTGTGAATGTGAACTTCCTACCTCCTCCTGGCTGCCTTCACGCAGGTTGTAGGTGAGGTTGTTGTGGATGTCGCTGGCAAACACACTGGCGTACTCAGGGTAGAGCTCCAGCACCTCTCTCAGGCCACGCACACTGATATACTGGAGGTCACAGTAGGTCAGCGCTTTCACGTCAGCATTGGTCTTGATCACCTGGTCTGTTCCAGGCAGGTCAGATCCAATCAGGTCCCCTTTTCCTAAAAGCAAAACAATTAAAATCCTCTTTCTAGCTAGATTACTTTCACTAGATTAGCATCTTACATATGATGGTAAAAAAAGACCACAGTACAAACCCAATATTGCCAGCACCATGCCATCTTTCAGCACCTCCAGAGACCCGGAGCAGACAAAGTAGTTGGCATGCAGCGCATCGCCTTGACGGATGAGATACTCTCCAGGGACGCAGAAGGAGGTTTTTATATGGAGAGAGAGTGAGCGCAGACAGCCACGACTGGCCCCCTTAAAGACCGGCAGCTGGAGGATGTCCTTATTCAGATGCATGGCGATGTCAGCCCGCAGCTCGTCAGGGAAGTCGTGCAGGAGCTAGGGATGTGTGACAGATGTAATGAGGTGTGACACTGATTGGTAATTAGGGAATGGACTGTGTTGCCACCAGTTACCCTCTTTTGAATTTCAAAAGGATGTCAATTGCTGCTGTTTAGGCAGCAATGTGTAAAAGATCATTAACAACTACAGTGGAAAAAGGATTGTGAATGGACTGTAGAACAGATTCCAGTGCTCAAATGTTATCTGAACATTGCCCTGAAGTTTCTTGAGGGAATACAGCATTATATACAAAAGTATTACAGTGCATGACAACAACGACAGGGACTCCTACCTCGTTGGCATCTATGCCATTGTTGACAGACCATGTGGTCTGGAAGTACTCCAACATGCGCTGTTTGAGCTGCTGGGGCAGTCGGTGGACGCGGATAAAGTCCTTCAGGTCCTTCATGCGTGTGTGGTAGAGAGAACGCCGTGAGTACATACGCTGGATGATGGCCGTCACGTTACCAAACACCAGGGCGTGCATCAGCGCTGTGTGAGAGACGGAAAAAAAGCAGCATGAAAGACAGTCAATGGTAATATGGAGGCTGAATATTTAATAAAAATAGTACAAGCTGGGGTGTCGATTAGCTCAGTTGGTAGAGCATCCGCCCCATGTATGAAGGCTCAGCAGCGGCAGCCCAGGGTTCGAATCCGACCTGCGGCCCTTTGCTGCGTCGTTCCCCATCTCTCTCTCCCCACATTCCTGTTACTCTTCAGCTGTCTCTATCAAAAATAAAGCTTGAAAAGGCCACAAAATATCTTTAAAAAAATAATAATACAAGCTGAAAGGCTGTAAAATTACAACAAAAGAAAAAAAAAACTTTAAGGTGACTTCTGCTTCTCACTCCTTTTGAACACTCTTCATGATTGTACATAACAATCCAATATTGATCATCGTCTACACTGTTACTGTTTATTTACTTATTGATTTACAACAGTAATTTAGAGCTTTGTTTACATCACTGTTCTGGCAGAGACTAAATAAAAAAATAAACACACATTAATTATGTTCTGGGTTGTTGCACCAATAATTGCCACCTCAGCTAAAATAATCTGTTTATTGCTTCGGAACGATGACATCAAGCTGCGTCTTAAAAGGCCAGCCAAATAATCCAACCCACTTCCTGCTGAATTTCTTGCACTGCTGTGCCGAGCAGCGGCACTGTTAGTGCCAGGACGCCAGAGGGAGAATGTACCCCGGTGTCAGACATACCGCCGACAAGCATGGTGCAGATGGAGAAGATCTTCTCGGCATCGGTGTTGGCACAGACATTGCCGAAGCCCACACTGGTCAGGCTGCTGAGGGTGAAGTAAAGGGCAGCGATGTAGGAGCTGCGCACCGTCGGGCCGCCCACTGTGCTGTTGATGTAGGGCGTTTCCAGACGTTTGCCCAGCTCATGCAGCCACCCTTAATAGAGAAGCAAGAGCGTGATTCATGTTATCTTTATGAGTCTTCTGTGAGCTCAGACCTGGATCGTAAAAGTGTATATCAGGGGATCTGTGTGTGTATGTGTGTGCATGTGTGTGTGCATTTTTTATCAGGAGGAGATTTTCGGCAGTGTCAGGAGGCTGGCATGTCGGTGCGGGACAGGGCAGAATTAGCTTGGTTCCCCAGGGATAAATAAGGCCAAGTGTTAATTAGCATGTATGACCTAACCTCCCTATAGACAGAATATACACATCCAAAAGTATGCACAATCACACACACACAAACACACAGACTGAACCAGATGTTTAATTTAGCTGTATGCCACAACATGTGCATCACTGCTTATTGTTTAAAAATCATATATGGCTGGTTGCAGGAGCAGGATTAAACTTGATTTATTTATAAAGATAAAGAAGCCTGTCAGCTTTTGATTATCGGTCTCCATGTGGAGCCATTTTCAAACAGTGACACAAACATTAGTGAGCTGCTTCCCACCAGTCATTTTTATACCAGCGTTTGATCTGATTTGAGACAGTCCTCATTAGTGCGGCAGTGTCTGGTGTTCGCCACCATCTCACCACTGAGCAGAGCTAGACATCCCAATAGTTGAACCATGGCTATTTATAGCCTGTAGAGTGAGGACATAATAAATGTCTCACTCACTGTATTGGCAAAAGTTTTATCTATACAAGGAAACAACTGACTTACGTTTCACCTATGGTAACTGAATCAAGTCTGGATAGTCAGCACTGTGCTTAAGATATGAAATGAGCAGTTTAATAAAATATTAGATCTGTCAGAAGACAATGAATAAATGATGGCACATGGCAAAAATCAGTTGGAACTTTTACTTCATTTATCCTTCACAGAGATACGAAATATTATTTTCTCGCTCCCAAACCTGACCTTCAGACTTCAGCTATGTCTCAATCACACTCACCAGTGTCCCAGTTGTCATTGGTCTCTATCTCCTTGCGTCCAATCATGTACCAAATGCAGGCCATCCAGTGTGCCAGCAGGGCAAACACAGACATCAGTAAGGTCAGCACCATGGCGCTGTACTGGGAGTAGCGATCCAGCTTCTGAAGCAGACGAAGGAGGCGCAACAGGCGTACAGTCTTGAGGAGGTGGACCAAGGAGGTCTAAAGAAGAGAGGCAAGTACGGGGAGGCATAATGAGACAGAAGGTAAATCACTCTGCTTTGTTGTATCTGGAAACACACTTTGACTGTACATATACTGCATATACACATTTGAATATCACAGCTTGGACAAGCAGCAACTTTTGTTGTTCAAACAAATGTGCTTACTTTGTGTAAAATTCAATATTTAGGGAGGACAGGCAGGCAGGCATTGACCACAGATATACATTTCAGGGGAACTTCATCAATTTTCTCCTCATGTGCTTATGTTATTGCCCAGCTGTACTCACCACTGTGATGTTGAAGGCATACAGCAGGTCAAAGGGCAGGGCAGCCACCAGGTCCACGAAGAACCAGGTGGTGGCGTAGTGAATGCAGATGGAGCGCGACTCATACACCACCTGCCCTGACTGGCTCACATAGGTAGTGCGGAAGTTCAGGATAATGTCTGCAAATACAAAGGTTGAAAGTCATTTTTTCCTCAGTGACTGAAAGATAATCTAGTCATATTCATATTCATTAAACTGGCTGATGAAATCAAACAGACTGTTCACAATGAGGAAAAATGAAGTGTCACAAGCTCAGCTCCAATCCCAGCGGTTTACTTTTTTTGTGATTTATAGACCACAGCTGGAATATGTCATTGTTTTCAGGCATCCATATGGATCAGTGAGTTTTCTAGACGGATCATCTAACCCCAGTGTCAGAATGTGACAAGCACATAACAGGCAGACCTCTGGGTGTGTGTGTCTGATGAAGCAAAACCTCATCTGTCATCCAAGCTGTCGATATTTGCAGAGATGATGGCTCATCACTCAGTTCAAATTTCAGTTATGAGAAGTTAAAAGAGGGTGAGTTGATGATGATAATGATGGTGGAAAAATTAAATAAGAAAGCACATACAACAATGTGAAGACCAGTGTTAGCAGTGAAATATTCATCAAAATTAAAATCTCCTTTATATTTTATCTCCTAAATGTTTTTGGCTAGCATGCCTTAATTTGAGTGCTATATGAGGTTCAATCCATCACTTAGGTGCTTTTCTTTAGAGGTTAACCAGGTAGTATCAACTGAGAGAGGTCCCAGGAGCGAACAAGGACATCCTGAAGGGACTACAAAATCCAGGTTGCCTGGAACAAGGGGAACTTTCAGGGGAAAAGGATGCCTGGGTTGCCCTTGTTGCTCTGTTGCCATAGGTAGCAAGAGTGCCAAGAAAATGGTCAGGTGCTGGCTGAAAATCTGATGTCAGCACACCACAGTACTTACATAACCCTCAGTAGTAGCAGTAGTAGTAGTAGTAGTAGTGGATAGAATATTCTTGATGATGGTCCTACCTAGAGATTTGTTGTGGTATTATGTAAAAAGCAGGAATCCCCAGTAACTTCTCACAACTCAGCACTCACCTAAAATAAAGAGCATTTCCACTACGATGTCGCTGACGATGGTGGAGCGCGCAGCTGTGACCGTGTCATCGTACGGCGTGAAGCTGACGTTGTAGGGCACGGTGACAGCAACATAGAAGGTGGCCAGCAGAATGAGCCAGTCCCAGAGGGCTTTGGACACACTGTAGTGGAGCAGAATGAAGCGCGACTTCTGAACTGCTGCCACCTTGTACTCTGGTATCGAAGGCTTGTCAATCATGCTCTGTAAGAGAACAAGTAGTGTAGAAGCACAAAAATATGTATCACTCATTAATAGCCTCTTGAATTTCAAGTGCACACAAACACACACGCTCTAAGCTGCACATTTGAGAAGCTGCATAAATGAACAACTTGATAACCAGATGGTCACGAGGTGGAGTGCTGTGAAAATGAATGATAATCAGACGGACATTGCAGTGCCAAGATTCAGCAGAAACAGACAATATAAATGTCAACACCCTCTCTTGTGCTCTGACCGATGATGATTCACCACGGTAGGCAACTCAAGTGAAAAAAATATGGTCGTGATAGTGGTTATCTATTTCTGACAGCCTCCTATAGACAATAATACACTTTTAAATGGCTGTGCATTAACAATACAAAATGACGGGGATGAGACTGTGGTCAGCGAGGGGGAAACTTAATACCAACAATGACGCCTCATAATTTCATACATGACTTGGCCTTGGCTTGACTTCATCCCTTAAAATGCCATTAGTGATTTAAGTTTTAGGTGGTGGGGTACAATGGCAGCTGCATTATAAGAAAATGAGGAGAAATAGAACCACCAGCTGCTTTTATTTTTTTGAAAGGCACTTATTCATTCTACCCATTTAATTTTTTTATTGAGAAAATCCAATTGAAGTACGAATTGCTCTTGCAGATGAGGTGGGGAGTCCATTTGCCACATAATGAGAGTGCAGCTCCCCAAATGGGGCAGTGCACTTGGCACATAATAGCCTTAACCATGTTTAGGAGACAGGAGGAGAAGCTATTACATTTGACAGTGGCGAGAGGGAAAGAGAAAGAGAGAGATAAATGAGCAATAATCCATCCAGGAACAATGTGGCCACTTCACAAACAGGCGTGGAGAACCAACAAGGAGGTTGGTTAATGAAGTCTCAACCTGAGATTTCCTCGTAAGGCCTCTGGTGCTGCGTGGTTGACTTGGAGGGAATGGACAGACTATTGCAGCAAGACATTGGGAGGTAAAAGACGACCTTGTGGTTGATTTTAAGAAAATGGTTTCCGGTGTCTATCGATGTATGTAATGTTCCGCTTGTCACACGACAATTTCTGGTCAAAAGATACGTGATTCATCATCCATCCATCCGTCAGTGGGTTTTCATGACTTTTCCCAAGACCTTGCTGACTGTCATCAACAGCTGTGGCCGCTATAATGATAGTTCAAGCTATGTCAGCAAAAGCTGGGCCGCTTTTTTTTTTTTCTTTTAATTTGTCTTACATCACAGAGGTCAGGATGCCCACCCGACCTTTGGCACTCGAGGCGGTCAGCCGAGCACATCCCAGTGATTAGAAAAGAAAAGCCAGGCGCTGCGGGGACACATGGGAGTGCATGTCACACAGCTACAGCTGGTCTTCGCACCTCATTAAGTCACGCTGTAGCCAAGAGCTTACTGTACTGAACTACATGTCCCAGCATCCTTTGGGCGTTGGTGCCGATAAAAGCCTGTCCTTGATGGGGAAGAGGATACATGCGGCTTACAATGTGACAACATAATCTAGACTATAACAGGGGAACCTCAGCTTTTAATTTATACCCTAAAATATTTAAATTTTTAAGTGATTATTCTTACTCAAAAATGCAGTAGTGTACAATACAATCTTCAATTTTGACAATCCAGTTGTCTCCTGCTCTAAATTGCGTGACAATAAGAGGTTAAGGTAAACTTCACTCTCTGAAAGTGTGTTTGTGAGTGTGTGGAGGGCAAAAATAATATGAAAAAAACAAACAAACACAAACTATGTGCTCTGTATTTCACAGTCAGTCAAAGACTGTGAATCTGAATCTTAACTTTAAAAAAAAAACGCCCCCATAGCCCTTTGACAAGTGCATTAAAGTGAAAAAAGGCAAGAGTGGCTCTACCCTGGGAAATGCTTGAAATCAAGTCTGAGCTGCTTGTCACCGTGCCTTGGATTGGCTACAGTAAGCTGGTACACTCATGGGTTGACAGCATCTAAACTGCCAGAACAGAGAAAACAACAACTCAGTCAAATGTTTGTGAGGAGCCTTCAGAGAAAAAAACATTCAAGCTGAATATGTTTTTTTTTTACAGAGGCGATGTTTTGTGAGGTAGACCATTTAAAAAGTATGCAACCGCTGCAGTCTGAAAATAATTGCACACAAAGTGCTGTGGAAATCAGATTTGCTTCTTTAAACGATGTCTCTCTGCTTATGTTTTTATGGCTGTGCTCCTATTTTCAGATCGATGCATGTCCAGCAAAATAACCAGCACCCCTCCTACCCTTTCCTTCAATGCCTGGCAGACCGATGGGCAACAAACAGAGATCTAGTCTAGATCTGACTGCAGGGTGGAGGCACAGAGTCACATTGTTAGCTAACTGCTACTGACAGACAGAAAGAAAGAAAGAGACAAAGTGAAAGAAAGATAGAGGAGGAGGCAGACAGAGGCGGAAAACAGAATGGGAAAAATATAGTCAGCGTGGGAGGATGGCTGTGGTTGAAGACTGTGAAGGTTCTCAGTCACCCAGGTCATCTTTCCTCAAGAAGGGTTAGATTTGGGGGCAACTGGACTTGGATGTAGATCCGTGAAGACGTTTCATCTCTCATCCAAGAGGCTTCTTCAGTTCTCACTGACTGAGTATCTATCCTAGGCAGTATCATTGACCGGGACATTGTTAGAAGAAGTATTCTGATCGATTACTTAATACCACAACACCACAGTGTAAAAATGACCCTATTACAAGTGAATTGTCAGTGCAATATCATGGGTATATATTTGTAGATAGATATACAGTAAATTATATGAACAATTATTATTATTGTGTAAACAGAATCGTAATGAATTGTTACATCATTTAGTCTTTATGCATCCAATGCATCATTAGGATTTTATATAAAATGTCATATAGCCATATAGTCTGAATTACAGTGTCAGTTTGTATAAGTATGTACAAGGATGAGCATGAAGTCCTCGAGTTGAGTACTTTAAAACTGTAGCTATGAAAAAATGATGTATTCGAGGTTGGAGGGTTTCAATATTTGAGCTGCAGCGAGGGGGGAAAAAAGTGTGAGAGATCATTTAAAAGTGAAGAAAATGAGGGGGTACAGAGTGACAGATAGACAATATAGGGGGAGAGACATCCAGAGGGATGAAGCTAAAAGGAGATGAGGTTAGGCTGACAGATGGAGAGAAAACGGGTAACAGCAGCAGAGAAAAAGGAGGCTGGTTAAAGCTAAAAAGGGAAAAGGGAAACTGAGGGCAGTGAGAAGGATGGGTATGAGAGAAAGAGAGAGAAGTTTCTCTTTCTCTTTAAATAATAAATATCACATAGATGGATGTTAACGACTGGGCTAATTTTCCAGCAGTTGCAATCACACTTAAATCACATTGGCTCCAAGTCAGTTAGCTAATCACTACTAACGAATTATCTGTTTCACACACATGAGGATAACTCAGAAAAGACAGTAGTAATATATATCGTCTTGCTTACCCTTAACCACTCTCCAAAACGATAAGAAATTTCCTCCATTTTAGTCTTTTTTTTTTTTAAAATTTCGTAGTGAGTTACAGCTACTACATCGTTTTTAGCCGAGAGTTAGTTAGCGTTAGCTATTAAGTACAAGTGCTGTTGCTATGGTTACCTACCGTTTAATTTAACGTCTGTACAAACGGTTTATGAATGTTGGCTAATTTTCTACCAATTATCTATTTCATACACATGAGGATAACTCAGAAAAAGACAGTGGCGATATATCGTCTTGCTTACCCGTAACCAAACTCCAAAACGGTAAGAAGTTTCTTCCATTTTTGGTCTTTATTTCGTAGTGAGTTACCGTTACTACATCATTTTTAACCGAGAGTTAAAGCTAGCGTTGGCTATTAAGTACAAGTGCTGTTGCTATGGTTACCTACCGTTTAATATAACGTCTGCGCAAACGGTTTGTGAACGTATATCGGTGGAAATATGGAAAATATAACCTGTTATTTTGTTTATTTTGTTCCTCTTTTATTTTCACATTTTCTTTCCACACGTGGTGTGTACATTTTTATCTTAATTGTTTAAAGGTCTGACATTGAATTCAATACAGAGATATAGTACGGGGCAGTAAAATAACAGTATGTTTTGGGGCCTTTTAAGCCTTTATTTTCTTTTTTAATATCATTTTTCAGTGAGCAGCAGTAACTTCACTTGATATTATGATATTTTGTTTTATGAAGAGGCAATTTCAGGAAATTAAATGCACCATCTGAGGAATACATGAAGAAACTGTGCAGGGAAATTGTGTCATAAAAACTGACTTAGCATGAGACAGCTTTTGTAGCTCGGTTCCTATTAATACTCACTATTATGTATAATACATGGGCTGTCATATAAATATAAAACTGAGTCACAAAGCTGATTCACAGAGATATGGGGAAAAGCATGTGCACACAAACAGTAAAGTGTGCCAAATTCATGTCATTATTGATTTGATCATTGCTTTTGAACACTTCATGATAAAGTCACCGATAGAAGAAACACAAGACACGGTCCAATGAACTGTTAAAGATCCAGAAAAACAAAACAACGCATAAATATCTGATTTGCTTTTTTCGTAACCGGTAAATATTTTTGTTTTGGCATTCAAAAACATGCTGGTTGCCTACATTTTTAATATTTAATTTAATTTAACAACTTCCTCAACACAGGCTTGTTTTGAATGCACGCTGCTGCTGAAAATACTGTATTCTATCAGTCCCTAAGGTTACAAATAAATTAGGCACAAGTGCTGCTGTTTCTTCTGCGTGGTATTTACAGAAAAGTAGCTCAAAAGTTGAAAAAGTTAGTTTGAACTAAATGCACGCTTTGTTTACTGATGTATTACTTTAAATTTCCTCAAATTGTGAGCTATAGATTATTCATCTGCGACCTTGTCTCCCCTTGTGAGGGTGCACTTGGCACAGTCTACCTTGGAAAATAAAATCATAATCTCAGTGGGAATTAAGAAACGCTTAAAATGGTAACTCTCCTGGTGGTAGAGGTATAACAGAGATGCAGCGGAGGTTATTGAAAGTGTCATTTCTGTATAAGTGTGTGCATGTGTGAAAAGGAGAGGGAATAAGAGACAGAAAGCAGGCTGTGAACACATTAACTCTCATTGTTGAGGTTCATTTTCCAAGATTTTTTTTTTTATATCTCTCTATGTGAGAGAGAAACTGTGTCCGTGTGAAAACGCAGTCTCACACTGAGAGTGCTGGAATAAAAATTTGAATGATAAATATTGCTCATCTGATTCTGAGCGTGTTGATGTTGATGATGCCATATGTTAGTCTTCACTCTCCACAGAGGGCAAGCCATCATTTGCATGTCTGTTGTGTATGTGTGAATGTTTTTGTGGACAGGAAGACAGGTGTGTGTGTGCGTACGGTGTCATTGCACAGTGCCATCTGTAAGTAGGTGGGTTTGGAAGCATGGCAGCAGGAGGTTTGGTAAATAGGGGGGGAGGTGTAGCACATTGATTCCCATGAAAGCACCTGCAGGTCGGATCTGAAAGCAACAGCAGAGCTTTTGTTTCTGGAGATGTTAACAGGATGTGGGTCAGGTGCATGCAGGTTCATGTGAGGGTATCTGACACTGCATTTTTAAATAAACCTTGTAGCTGCAAGTTTATTTGAACAATTAAGAATTATCTATAGAGTAACTTATTTTTTGGGTTAAATTTTAAATAATTCCACAAAATATTACAAGACAGTTAAGAAAGAAAAGACAAATTGCAAATATCTTATTTGAGAATAAGGCAACGATTGATTAATCATGTCAGCAGTGTTACATCTACAGTATAAATGTCATATCCTTTAAGCCCCTAATAACAGTAAATATGTTTTTTTTTTCATATAAATGTGCTAAAATTACATTTTTTTCTTCATTCACTGTGTTATTCTGACTTTTATCCCTTTTTTCTTTGTGTTATGGAAAAAAAGATACTAGTCATTATACTGGTCAGTCGAAACATCGTGTTTGAATAGTAAGTGTCCAAGAGGCCGTTTTCATGTCAGATTCTCGTGTTTTTGCACGTTTTAGCAATGTGTGGATGAGGGAAGCTCAAAATGTGGTGTCAGGTAAGAGGGCATACCATTAAAACGGTCGAGGCACTTTGAAAAAGAGTGCTACTCTGATCAAAATTTTATTGGACTTCTCAATTGAACAAGTGCCTTTCAGAGCTTCAGGCACCTAAAAGGTAAATGAATCTCTCTGAAAACACACAGCGTTTTTTCAAACGCTAATATTAGCCTTGTGAATCACACACACGTCTCACAGGCTTTCAACATGTTTTTCTTTTTCTTTTTTTTTTTTTACATTTTAATTTACCCCTGAAAAGTTCTGAATTGCTTTCAGCCTCTCGGGATAAAACGGCACATTGTGAAGGACAGGTTTGAGTACAGACCCAGTTGGTAACTGAGCCTCTGCAGGGAGGGAGGGAGGAAAGGAGGGAGGGAGGCAGCGGGATTATCACAAAATGGTGCTCCGCTAGAAAAACTGCTCCCGTTTGAATCTGAGAGCAAAACATGAGCTCATTCTCATGAGTAACACTGTTTGGAGTGTAACTTTATTATTCAAAGCCTACAAAAGCCTTTGTTCTGTAGCAATAAGACAAGTGGCAATGAAACAGACCATAGCTGGGGTCTATTTCAGCACAACAAATACCCTCTTAAGGCACTTGAAACACAAACACACTTAAAAGACAGTAATTCATGAGCAAAATGACTCATATTTATGAAAGGGGTTGAAAAACATCTGAAATCGACATGCAAACTTGATCCTCATCCATACATTATCCAACCGGTTGCACATTATAGACACAGCAGTCTCATTTGGACCTAAAGGTAAATTAAGGCAACATGCTGGTGACATTATGACCTATATCCTGGAGCTCCTACAGGTGAGGCGTTAACATATCCAGACAGTCCCAAAAAAAAAGTGTTGATGATTCATCTAGCTGCCCCTTTGACCAATCACACCTCGCCGTCTGTGGCCACCACCTTGCGCCTCTCAGCAGCCACAGTGACCTTGCTATTTGCCCATTTAAAGTCACCAAACAACAGCTTTCATGCAAAAACAAAACAAAACAAAAAAATGCAACAGAAGCAAGAATAAAACCATCCAGGGGACTTAAAATAGCAAACCCATTTGAAATTTCCACTGAGATAAGCCGCACTCATGAAATCTGGGTCAAGACTTCCCTCGTATTGTCTACCTAAAAACTCATATTTTAGATATCAGCATTAATAATTCAAGATAAAAACCTTGGGCATCGCATGTCTGAGTCCTGACTGTTGATGTTCTTGACAGGTATATAAAAATACCATCACAGCCACATCAGTAAGTATGTGAGAGCTGTACTCACGCCACCCAGGTTGACCTCTCTCTTGCCTCCTCTTGAGAACTGGCTGGTCAGATGGTACAACATGGTGCGTCCACGCTTCCTGGCCTCGCTGAAGTGAGAACCGCTCTTCCTCCTGCGCCTCTTGTCGTCCGAACCTGTCAGTCAGATCAGCACGTGTCAGTTAGATCAAGAAATTTGACAGACCTGAGGAGGAAATAGTGTCATTGTATGCAGTGTCTGAACTCTGTCAGGTTTATATGTGGAATATTTTTTTCCTGTTGTAGTTACACAAGTCTATTTCCCCTGGCATGGTGCTTGGTATTCGCAACAGACTGTGTCCAGGTTCCACCTGAAGACACACTGCTGCCCAAATCAAACTCCCCATTGCAAAAACATTGTCTGAGCATGGTGAACGAATGCCAGCCCAAACAAAACTGCCGGGTGGAAAGTGACAGTGATGAACAAGAGTGCACGGAGAAAATGAAAGCCAGGGGCCAGAGGATGGTCCGCTCGTAAATCATGCTCAAAGTAAGCAAATAACTGGAGGTTTTTTTTTTGTAAACAGGGCTTGTAACCTACCCTCCTTCTTGCTGTTGTGGTGGCCCCGTCCATAGGTATCAGTGATGTCCTTGAACGAGAAGAGGAAGAGGACCATTTCGCCCTTCTCGTTCTTTATGGGCACGATGTCTAAAAAACACCAGAAGGCCGCACCTGGAACAAAATCAGAAAACGTTGGTTTAGTGCGGGGGTTTATTTTACCTCATTTGCTGAATGTATGCAAATCCTCAACCGATACATCCAGGCCTGTGATTCCTCATGTCATGTCAGCTCTCACCATGTCTGAGCCATGGATAATTGTCAAGAGTGGCATAGCCTTTCTAAAAATACACCACAAACTGGATATGGATCATGTTCGGGAGGATTGAAGAGAAAGAGCAAGAGAGAGAGAGGGTTGCTTATAACAAGTCAGGCAGGGAAGGAGCACCATAGATCCAAGACCTCGCCATAACCCAGTACGCTCATTAGCAACTCTGCAGAAACTGTGCTCTGCCACCAAACAGATGTTTCACATCTCCTGCAGTGTCCCCAGTGTGGTTGTGTGTATATGTGTGTGTGTGTGTGTGTTAGGCATAGACAAGGATAGAGGGGAAGAAAACAGTGTCGGTGGTGTTTTAGCACAAGGCTGTGGGTGTAAATACAAATAGAGAGAAGCTATTTGTGCGTGTTTTGTGTTTGCGAGCAACAGGAACACACTCAAGAGGGCTGTGTGTGTGTGTGTCTGCTGAATTTCTTTTAATGTCTGATTTTATCATGAAAATCCTGTACCAGTCTACCGAATATCTGCCAGCTGGATTCTAGCTTTAAAATCCAACTGCTTCTCTTTCATTTTAACAGTCTTTGGTCTCGCTCTTGTGTCTGAAACTGCATTATATTATTTTTGGGTTTGTTTGCAGCTTCGTGTCTTTCCCCTCATTAGATGTAATGGCACTGCTTTACTGTTTCTTACTTACTGAACTGTAGAAAAGCATTTTTTAGCTACAGTACAGAGTTGGTAATCCATCAGCATAATTAGTGCTTCACACACTTCGAGGCTGCAGGTTTGGGTGTCTCTTGAAGGAACTTAATCCTTGTGTGTGCCAATCAGAGTGGCTTAAACAGTGTTGTGTGTTGTCTTTTTGTCGTTTTGAGCTCAAGACTTTGTCAGAAGGATTAGCCGAGATGAGTTAAATTTAGGATTTAAACTACTATAATGAACTCACACACAAACGGTATGTACAGTAGTTTGTCCTGGATTTTCTACGTTCATAAAGTATGAACTATGTATTTGTTTGCTCCTTCTGGCACCAGTACACAGTGTTAAAATTCTGCATCACTTCTGGAGATTCATAATTCGACCAAAATGTTCAGTTCTCGTCTAAAAATAAACGTGCTCTTCGTGATGTCGAGAACAAACAAAAAATCTGACATTTTAATTTTCACTCTGAACTCAATTTTCACTGATGGGATGATCACAGCCTGATTAAAGCAAAAAAAGGATCAAGGAAAAAATCTTTTTTACATTTTCATCATTTCCCCAGTTCTTAGAAGAGTTGATCAGCTGAACAAAAGAATGTTAATTGCCATATAACCTTTAAATGAAGCAAAATGCGTCTACAAGTTATGTGGAAACCTGTTTACTATGCCCTCACCGTTCTTCTTGTAGAAGTGGACCTCGGCCTGGTACTCCTCTCTGCCCTCCAGAGCCTTCACCATCTGCTGGGCCACATGCTCACTGGTGTCAGCACCGTACAAGAAGCGGCAGCTGCAGTTCTTCTGCATCACCTCGGTTCTCGTGAAGCCCGTCAGTTCACAGAAGCCATCTGAGCAGTAGACGATGGGGTAACCTCGGTGGCCCTGGGCGTTACCCAACAGGAAGTTACTGTCTGTGAGGGGGGGAACATGACAAAATGTTAGAAGAAGTGGAGCATCATGGAGGCTGAAAAAACATGTACGAGTTAATGTTAATGTAAGGCCAATTTGAGACATTTTTGGGATGTTTTTTTTTTTTTAAACTTAAATCTGCCTGAACATCACTGAATAACAAGGAACAGCCAGGGGTTTGAAGTTTGGTGCAAATGTGTTCTTTGCACCAGAATCAAAGTCTGTTTAGCTCTTTGAACTTATATCAAAGCTTTGCATGTTTAGTTCAACACCAGTTTACAAGTTCAAAGTAAACATGAATCAGACTTTGGTGTAGACTGTATTTCGGGGAAGATTAATTTCTCCCGGGTCCAATCGTCTGGTGGCGGTCAAGACTACTGATGTGGGCCATTGAAGGAATGTGCAGACAGCAAGATATTAAAAAAAAAAGCTGACTGGAGGTAAAAAAAAGAGCACAAAGGTTAGGGACTCCATTTGGTTGTTGTGAACTGATAAAGAATTGCATAATAGAGAAGGGCATGAAAATGGAAAGGAACCAGAGGAATATGAACATAAACATGAACTGAAATGAACAAAAAGAGGCGAAAGATTTAAGAATGACTGAATTTAAGCCATATTACCTCCATAAGCTGAAGAAAAATCATTAAATCTACTATATTTTTTCTCATTTATGAATCTGTGTCTGGGCCAAATTAGGTGTATTTTCTCAATTAAATCGAATACAGCTTTAGTAGTCACATGTCAAGAACATATTGGATGGATATAAGACTGAAAAGATTATTATTATATTATTATTTCATGTAGAATGTAGATGACCTCAACCAAACCCAACTTTCACTCCAATTTACTATTTACTATTCACTCCATGAATGAATGAATTAATGTCAAGCTAGATGACATCATTTGTCTATACAGCTTATGAAAATGGCCTCATATCAAATCTTTATTCAGACCCCATGATGATGACTGAACCTCATTTTAAAATCCAATAAAACACCGGAATATTATCAACGTTCCCTCCTCCTTATATCGCTTCACCAGTTCATCGCATCTCAAAGTACAGATATCGCGTGCCACGCTTGTAAAGCTGCAAATAGAAAACTGCAGTGTGTGCTTCCCTGACCTGATGAAGATCCGTTAGATCCACACGTCTAAATGTCAAATTAAAGTAGTGGTGGAATATTAAATCTGGTTTGCAGGTTTTTTACGTCTTAGTTTGTAGCCGTGCTTTCAGCACCACGGACAGTTCTCCAGCAGGCCTGCACCGTGTGCTGCCTTCTTCCTGTATTTTGTCTGCAGGACATAAACACGCAGCACCCGCCCTCTGTTCTCCTACATACCTACATATACAGTATATTAATCTTGGTGATAGTTTGACGTCACACCTTCCCTCAGTTGCCAGCATGTGACCTTGATAAGCTAAAGCTGGTTCTTGCTGCAGTGTGGCTTCTTTGTTAGACAATCAGTTTGGCTATCTGTCTGCCAGAGCTACCGGTGGAAGGAGCTTTGAAACACAATACAGCCTCTTCTGTTCTTCTCTTTGACATTTCAAAACAGAATACATAGCAGCGTAGTCAGTAGTGCTAAAACAAGATAAAAAATAATTGAGGGATTTCCTCTGGCTTCCACTTTTTGACAGATGGTACATAAACTATACAGACAGTTACCAGATACTGAAGCTGAACCAGCTCCTCAACAAAAAGATATGATCTTTATCTTGAACTTTGGAGTGAATTATGTTTGTCTTGTGATGGATCCTATAAAACAGATACAGCCCTGTCTAATGGGCTCAAATACCCTCTCATCGTGCCTCTTTGGCTTCATAGTTGTGGAAAAGCAGAAAAGAAGTGGCATCTGTATAATATATGTAGGTGTATATAGTGTGTATAACTTTATTTTTTCTATTTCTAGTATATCTATTTTATTTTTTAGTTATAGGTACTTTTCTTCTCTACATTATCTATTGTAAGCTGTGCTTCCACCCGGTGTGTAATCAATAAAGTCCATCTTATCTTAATCCTAAAATGTCAATTTTGACTTCTGCTATTTTCCTTTTTTTATTAGGTTTAGTCAAGTTTGCATTCATACTAGTAGAAATACTGTTGGAAATGGCTCAGAAAGCCTCTGTTTACTGGTTTACTACCACCGTCTGGTAGCTGTACCTGGTTGGGAATCACTGTATAAAAAGCAGATGAAAGCGCACCCACACTTACATATCTAGTGATTAGGTTCTTCTTTCCAAAAGTCAGTATTGAGGCATCAAAATCACTCCACAATAACTGACATCTTTCGCTTGACTGAAACATCAAACGCCAGATTTTCTGAATGCCAAGCAGAGAAGGAGCGCACATTCATACATTCGCACCTTCATACAAAGACCGGTTTGAATTCCCCCGATTCCACAGAGACCGAGCCAAAGAAGAAGGAGTATTAAGCAGCTGCTACAGCGCTTTCCACAATCTCGCACTTTAATTGGCCAGACTAAGCAGAAACCGGTCCATAGGGGATGTCTTCTCTGAGTGGTGACAACCTTTCTTGGGTGTGCAGTGAGCAGCAACTAAAACTGTCACTGTGGAATTACAGAAAGAGACAGGCATTAGTCGGATCCATCAACAGGCAGAGGAGGTTTTACGTCTGTGCTATGCATTGCTGCTGTTGCTGTTTTCCAGAATTTACCATGGAGAAACTGAGATATTTCTATTCTAAAGTCTGCTGCAGATGTTTGTGTTCATGGGTTTCATGAAGAGAAACTATTGTTTCTTCTCATTTATAAGTTCTTTGTTGCATATGAATACCTCTGAATATGAATAACTCTCGAACTCCTTTCACAAAAAAAAACAAACCTAGAAACAATGGATGAACACGATGATAGTCTGTCTAGTTTTTAAAAAAGCAAAACAAACAACCATGCCCTCTTTTTCATGTTCTATAAATTTCTAACTCCCAAACTCAGTGAGCCAGCAAGCGTTGGACAGCATTCATCTTTGGTTTATGTAATGTTACCTAAGAATAGGTACATCTCTACTCAGCATTCCTAAATCGGTCCTTCAAATGGGTCAAGGGCAGGTGTAGTCATAAATCACTTTGTAAGGATGTATTAAAACCAACAAGGCACAATGGATAAGACAAAAAAAACAACCAAAAAAACTTTTATGCTGTGTTTGGAGGTATGCAAACTGTGCTAGTTCACACTGTGGATTAGATTAGTCATTGACGTACATGATTCAGAGTATTCAGGTTGGGATGTTTCACACTTTTCTTTTACAGTTTTTAGCTCAAGTAAAATGCATTATAAGCAGTAGTTTGGGAAATAAACTTTTTCACCTTCTGGCCAAGAGTAGGTCAGCAACACTCTCATGTTGCATGGTAAAACGAAGCAGCTACCAGCCGGTCAGCTTAGCATAAAGACTGGAAAGAGCTAGCTCTCTGGGAAGGTAGCCACCTAGCGTCTCTAAAGCTCACTAATTAACGTGTTACATCTCGTTTGTTTAGCTGTATAAAAACAGAAAAGTAAAAATGATCAGTTGTAATCGTAATGGCTATTGTGTGCCAATAACTAGCTTAAACTGGCAGTAAATAGACTGGCACATAGTATCTTCTAGATAAGAGTAGGTCAACAACACTTCGTAATACAAAACAGTTACCAGCCGCTTAGCTTAGCATAGCATAAGGACTGGAAACAGGTAGAAAAGAGCTATGACTCTGGGAAGGTAGCCACCTAGCACCTCTAAAGCTCACTAATTAACATGTTATGTCTTGTCTGTTTATCGGTATAAAAACAGAAAAGCAAATATGACCAGTTGTGCAGTTGTTGGTGCCTAAACTCCAGGAAGTCACTGCCTCCAGACAGGAAACAGTCAGGCACATAGCACCCCGTAAAACAAGTAATTACAGTATTTAAATTTTAGTTTTTGCACACATTAAATAAACAAGATATATCATTTTAATCTGAGAGTTTAAGAGGTGTTGCCATATTTTGTTACCCTTAAACAGAGCCAGGCTAGCTATTTGTGCCTGTTTCCAGTTTTTGTGCTAGGCTAAACTAACCATAGTTGGCTCCATCTTCTCATGTAACTCTCAAAAAGAAAGCAAATAAACGTATTTCCAAAAATGTAGAACTATTTAGATATTAATGCATTTTATATCCTGGAAACAAGTCTTCAGGCTCGTATTTAGCTTCATTAACCTCAGCTTCTACGATTGCATAATTATTTCTTCTTTGGGGACTTGGTAAACAAGCAACCCAGCCACATGAACTCCACAGTTTCTGTGTGTGTGTGTGTGTAAGAGAGAGAGATTGTGACAATGCCTGAATTCTTAGGCCGTAATCCTCTCAGGGATATTGCTTTGAGTGGCCGCTCCGCTCTGCCAGCTTCCTTAATTACACATCTGTGCTGACTCGCTACAACTGTAATCTGACATGATGACGCTACATGCTACAGCTAACGACAAGCAGCATGTCCATGTCTCAGAGGTTCCTCAAGGTATAAAAGACAGATGAAGCCCACAAGGCTTGGCCACTGCCTCACCAGCTTATTACCACGCAGCAGTGTGTACAGTAATTACTTATTGGGGCAGATGGGTGAGAGTGCAAGGACTTGTAGGCGAATAGGTCAATGCTGTGGTAAAGAGGCGTGTGGAAAGTCAGTGGAAATTGCTTGTATATTTTGATGTTGGTTATTAATAAAAACATCTAGACTTTAGAATAACATTAAATTAGATTAGATACAACTTTATTGTCATTGCACAAAGTACAGAAATGCAGTTTAGCATCTAAGCAGAAGTGCAGAGTAATGTGCAGATGTATAGAACCGTTTGAACTTGTTTAACAGACGTATCTGTGTTATTGTTAACTGAAAAAAACAAAATAACTTTATGAATTCATGTCATGCCTTTATTCTGCAAAGTGCTTTACAAAGCCTCACCCCCACTAACACCTACAGTCACACAAAGATGGAGGCAGAGCTGTGATGTGAAGTCCAGATCTGCACAGAGATTTCAGTGTCTTTACTCAAAAACGTCTACCCGGGGATCAATTTGGTGATTATTGTCTGAATGATCTTAGTGTCAGTTAAAAGGCTTTGATGATGGCAAATCAATGCTATTATCAAAGGTGTCAAATTAAATACCACAAGCTTCGACAGGAGCAGCAAAGGACGAAGCCACACAATAGCTCCAGCTATCCCCCCCGGCTTCTGTCTGCAGCGTTGTGGCCTCTGTAGCTGCCTATTAAGATCCGCTCACAATGAGCTCCGTTAGGTTCAGTCTGACAGTCCTTCCTGTCTCCGCTTTGGTTCTTTGGTCGACTTCTAACGGAGATGTGTTTAGAGGGAAAATAAACCCGGTTCTTATCTCTGCCTGTAGCTGCCCCATGGTTACGCTGCCCCGGAGGGTGAGCGCTGCTGTCAGTGTGAAAACGCTGCCGGGGAGGTTGTGTAAAGGAGCGGGAGGAGGTGAGGATGGGTGGGCAGGACAGGCTTGTATGCCATAACACACAGAGACACGCACACACAAGGGAGCGTTCATGTTTTAGCTTATGTGACAACAAACATCCAAATGCCCTGGATGGAAATGCAACTCCAGAGGTGTCAGTCTGTGAGGTAAAGCTCACCTTTGACCTCAAAAATGTCCTTTCAGGGATCAATAGACAAACATACAGACACATATCATATAAATCAACGTATATGAAACACATGACAACCACAAAGCCTTAAGCCCAGCGGGTCAAACACACATACACACACATACAAATCCTTGGGGAACAGTTACGCTGACATTGCCATGAGCTAAGTGCTGCGCTGTGCAGTGCCAAAGGTTACTGACTTAACCTGTTCTGACATTTTGCTTATAGCGTGGAAGGGGTGGGGTGGGGGCGGGTCCACATGCAACAGACCAGCAATTTCTTCAATCCAAGAAGTGTTAAATTAAAGTCTACTTAAAATTGCTTTCAGTTCTGTAAAAGGTTATTCTTAAGGTCATCTCATTCCAATCGATATCTGTGGGCATGAACAAGTCTGACTCTGAGCCACAAACAAACTGCAGAAATTACACTGAAACCTCCTGACGGCATGAAAATGTGGAATATAAAACCGCACAATAGATAATGACTGGAGGAGCTTTTAAAATGAAACTGCCCTTATTTTTTTTGCCCTTGTAGAGGTTACAAGTAGTTATTCTTTACACAAAGGCATGTCGTGGAGTTGTTTTGCATACACGAAGCAGTCTGAGCAATTATACGGAAATGCTACAAAATTAATGTAATAGGATGACGGTGTTTATATCAATACTACTGTACAAAGTAAATATTGACAACAGCAGTCTAGACAGGTACTATGCTGGAGTGAGACATAAGAGAGAAGAATATTTTGGACAGTATTTGAGTGCGCAGCTGCTCAGTCAGCAGCGCTGCTTCTCTGGTTTTGCTGATCTAAACACATTTTTTAAACTAATCTGGCAATTGTAGGGAAAATATGTGACATGTGATGTGTGACAGGTGTGTTGTGATTTTCGATGTGTGAAGTTAAATTATGTCAAAATACTTGAAAGACTGTAGTGTAATTAACTTTACTTAAAGCTTATATTGAGTATTAAACGTTAGAGAAAATTGTTTTATCATCTTCTCAAAATAAATGATGACTCACGTTTAAAGAACATAAACGTAAATAATAATGAATAATATAATAAACAATAATCCTGAATGATTTGCTGTGATAAACTGAACTGACTACATCGGAGTGACACATTGAATATAAATGTCTGACTGTGTGGCTGCTCAGTCAGCAGTGCTGCTTTCTCTGGTTTTTACTGATCTACATGACGTGCATAAAGTTTTACCTCTTCAAGGCTACAGATTGTTTGTAAGTATGCAAGTATGCATACATTTTGCTATCACGTGTGAGGAAATCTGTTCTGAAAACAAACAATTTTCCATGAATAAGGTAAATCATGCCAGCATAATTAATATACACACTGGTCCCCCTAAAGTCTGGATAATTTAGTTTTCAGACACATTCCTCTTTTTATTTGTCTTTATGCACATCAGGTTAACTGTGGTTTAGTTCTCACTGTGATATGTTTGGAAGAGATCGATCAATAAAGTTTTGAGAGGATACGCTTCATCTATCAAGAATAAATCACATTGTCATTTCATGAGAAGAGGTGAAAATATCAGCAAATAGGGCAAACAGTGTAGTTTGAATATGGTTTAATTAATTCTTCCTACTCTTGCATTTATTTGTTAAAACAGGCAAAATCATGCACAGCCAGAAACAATGTTTAAGGATTACACTGAAGATGAACGCACACCAAGAGCTGCAAACGACAGACTCCTGATTTTCATGATTTTGCAGTGTGTCATACTGTTTCTACCTGAATGGTCATCATTCAAATTCATGTGTTAACACCTGGAGGAATTTTAAAAGATTAATCAAATGGACAAAGACAAATTGAAATTGAATAATAATGTAAAAACTTCAATGAAAACTTCACTGTCAAACTCTGCACGTCCATCCTTCTGCACAGCGAACATCAGAACATCCAAACAACGCGTGAACGACCAAAACACATTTTTGAGTGGAAGCAGGACGTTAATGAGCGCTGTAACTCAAACAGCTTGAGGTGATACTGAAAATGGATCGCAGCTGCGCGACCCACAATGCCACTTGTTTTAAAAAAAATGCCTCTCCCGAAACAAGATACCAGCTGCATTCTAAAAGTCCTTGATTGGAAAGCAAGTTCAAGTGTTTTCTCTTTAGCCGACCATCTTTCCCTGAAAGACCAAACTGTTCAAGCATCATCCATGTCAAGTGGCGGGACCCTGTCGCCCCGGCAACAGGAAGGAAGCTATTTTGAGCTGTGGGCACTCTGCCACTCCTCTAGGAGCCACAGCCTTATGTTGGCTTTGAGAATGGCTTGGAAGTGGCAAAAACTGGCATGTAGTTTCTAAGACGTGTATCCTGCTGCTACTGACACGCTTTTATCTCGGCCTCCTGTTGCTCTAAACGACCGTTATTTGTTTATTTATTCGCGAGGATGCGGGAGAGGGAATAAACACGCTCCTGTTTATTAAAAAGTGGACGCCATGAATGTTGAAAATGTGAAACATTTTGTTGCAGTGTAGCTGTAAAGTGGTGGATGTGGGCTCAGCTGTCCATGCTGTTCATGCTGAGTATTGAAAAGCCAGATCATGTGAAAGAGGAAGGTTCCTGTGACGCTATTATCTTCAGTAATGAAGAAATAAATGTAACGGGAGAGAAAATGGCTGATCGGGAAGGTTTTTCTTTAAGGGCATTTAAGGGCATTGAGAAATCAATACGATTACTTATTCTAAAACTGAATAGCTTCTGCAGTTTGTCAGAAAAACAATACTGAGTCTGAAAGAGAAGTTTGTTCTTGCTCCTTTCCAGTGGGAGGTCAGAGAGCAGCTGTCAGGAGTCAGCAGAGAGAGTCCATGTTTAGTTCAAGGACTCTTCAGCAGGGCAGAAGCAGCATGGGGCCATGACCTCTGCTCCTCCGGCTCCCCTCTTCACACCTCACATTTGTATTTTAAAGTCGATGTTAAGATATCCAATGAGCAACATGTCGCTGCGCTTTAAGCCCCTGAGAAATCCCCTAACACCTCATTAGAATGCCTGACTCACAAGTCAAACCTATAATTGCACGCCCTACACATCAATTACACAGTAATGTCACCCATTTCACTGTGTTTATTTCCCTAAGTCGAACTGAGGCCCAGCTCGGAGAATAACTTCGAGCCGGGCGTTCATTCAGGATGCAAGAGCGAGGAGGGAGGACAGGTTGAATCGGCAAGCAAGAACAAAACACAGACGTCCCCACGGTATTTGTTTACAACGAGCCACGGCCTCCCCCGAGGTGGCACAAGGTACAAAACAAGAAATACAAGCCAAGCAGGAACGGCAGTGCTGCCTGATGGCTGCAGCGGCTAGTTTAAAGCTAACTGTGTGAAGCAAATGTTTGAAAAGACAACATTATTTCTGAAGGACAATTTTCAATTCAGTTTTTCAAGGTTCAGCAAACTTTCCCCTACATCCCACTGCAACCGTCGGATGACTCTCGGTTCAGATACAGAGCACCACAGTCACCTGAGAATAAACTGATATTCATGTTCAAGCAGGTGATGAAAAGAAAGAAAGCCATCTGGCAGTTGCAAAGAAAGCACCAAGCATGCTGCAACCAGGAAGTCTTTCTTGCTTCCTGTGATGACAACCATCCTTCCTAAGGACTCTTAGTATTTATTGCCTTCATTATATTGGATTCAGCGGGGAGCTGACAGGAAATGAGGAGAGATGTCATGCAACAATAATAAGTTGTATGAACATGTACATACGGGTGCCATCGAAGCGTGTTGCGATGGTGTCCAGAAAGGTGTTCTGAGGGGCCAGGAGGCCCTTCATCACCGGCATCTTGACCCAGATGTGGGGCGGCCAACAGCTGGCTGGAGGTCACACCATCCCAGAGGCACAGCAGGTGGCTTCCAGGGGCTCTCAGCGGGTGCAGGAGGGCACTTTGACGGTGACAGTCCAGTGCCGGTCACAGGGACACACATTTACAGCCAACCTTCTCCAAGCGACGCCTCTCCCAAAGACAATAGTGCAGCCTGGGAAGACTAAAATAGCCCACTCCAACAAGAGCAGAGGTTCAGGTGTAGGTAACCTAGATAAGTCAGAATTAAGGGGTAGCAATCGCAAGCAGCTGCTCAGTCAGCAAGGAGGGATCAAGTCCAGGTGACACTGAGATCCAAAGAGCTTCAGGTCAGTCAGCCCAGCTGTTGCTTGTCCGCACCTTTCATCCAGAGAGCTCATTCCAGCAGCAACGTGGAGGAAGTTATCCTTTAAGTCCACCGCGCTTCCCATCTATAGGAGGACCAACAATCTCCAAGATAAAGATGACAGAGCATGTGTCTGCACCTCTTGCATCCCTCGGCTCAGTGCTGTGTCGGGATGCTGTGGCGGAGTAGTTGCATCTTCTTGAGCTTTCTCTCTTCCTCGCTACTCTCTCTCTCTCTCTCTCTCTCTCTCTTTCTCGCTCCTGCTCTCATCCACTCCTGTGATATCCCAGCCAATGAGATGCTGGAATCCTCTGTGGGGACCTGTTTTCATCTGTGGTGGGGGTATAGAGAGAAAGAGAAAGAGAGAGAGAGAGCGAGAGAGGGAGAGGGAGTGAGAGCGGAGGTGGAAGGAAGGAGGGAGGGAGAAAGGGAGGGAGGGAGGGAGGGAGGGAGGATGCTTTTGGAGCAGCTGACAGCACCATTACACCCCATAGTGCTACTATCAGCACATGGCTTTTGTGTGCATGTCTGCAAATCAAGGAAAGATGGATTACCTGCACGTCGGTCAATGCAAGCTATTGTATTCAATTGGACTGTGTGCTATTGTGCTGCTTTTATCATAGGAGTCTAATATAAGGGGAATTCTGGGAATGTGGGGGGGAAATATTCAATTTTATTTCATACAATAATGACCAGATATGAATGAGCTGAAGGTACTGTGGTCCTAAAATACCATTCCTAGAGTATTGTTGTTGTTTCAGACTTGTTTCTTCTGGATGGAGCTGGTCACTGCTGCCCTCCCAGCCCCTACAGTATCCTCATCAGAGAATTAAGGCTGTGGGATAAAAGCGGCTAAGAGCGGATTAAATAGATAAGCCTGGAGATGTCTTTCATGAGGACTTGATGCTAAACACACCAAAGTAACGTCACGTCTTAGCTCACTTTGACCCGAGCAAATGACACAGCTTAGCCGAGGAGGGGAATACCTCCGGACGGTGAAGGTGTTTGATGGGAGCACTTGTTTATCTTGAATCATTTTCAATGAATTGCAGCTTCAGTAATCTCATTAGATTTTACAGTAATCAGGGGGAAGATGATCCAGCTATTAATCTAATTAATGCAACTGTCATTAAATATTCATAATTTTAAACGACGCTGGGAAACCTGATATTTAATGGATGATTTTTGAGGAGGTGCCTGAATCAGTGAGTGTGTCGATTGACAGGAGGTTGACGCAGGTTTAGATGTATTAACATAATTTGTCCATTTTAAAACGCGCCTGCAGCTTTTTGCAGGAGATTTTAGCAAAATGGGGAGTCGATTCAGTTCATTTTAAAGTGCGCAATTTCCAGCAGGAGGAGGAGGAGGAGGAGGAGGAGGAGAGGTCTGAGTTTTGCTGAATTGCTAGTTAAAATTGTTTCTTTTTTTTTGCCAATGTGATTTATGTGGTGCTTGAGGATGGAACCAGCGACGGCGCTCGAGTTGTATAGATTTACCCAGAAGCGAGAAGAGATCCTACAACAATTTATTATTTTGAAGTTTCCTCATTCCTTTCAGCAACCTCAGGTTCATACTCAACTGAGCAATTAGATCAAGAATTAGGTCAAGAATTGCTTTTAGTGACATTTCAGCAACATATAAAGTAACCATATATAAAAATCATGGATTTGAAACTAGTCTGTTTATGCCTGTCAAAAAAATAAATAAATAAAAATAATACATCTGCAATATATTTCCCATACAACGCTGAAAATGTAAATTTATCCAAAGTGTGAGTCCAGTAAATAAAAATGGCTGAGAAAAGAAATAGAAATATACTTGTGGGGGCGTTGATAATCTTGGAAAAGTCGAGCCGATTCAGCAGCTGCGTGGGCGTTTCCTCAAGCCAGAAATGAATTTTGTAATCTTTAGGGGCAAAAAAAAGAAAAAAAAAAAAGCAAGTTCGGCTTTGATATTGATCGAGCACCAACTGCAGATCTCCGAAATGGAAAGTAGCAGGTCAAGGAAGTGATGAATGATAATGACCCCTTTTTGTTTTGTTTTGTTTTGGTTTTTTTTTTACTGCATGCATGAAGTCATCTGTTTTGAAAAGCAGCAAAAACAACATGTGGTGCATGTTCTGGTAAATTATGCCCCTGAGTGGGGGGAGAAGACATTTTCCGAGTTCATCATTGTTATGCTGTCAGTCAGAAAATGCCAGAGAGATGATGGAGGTAATTAAAAATGCACAATTAACCCATCCAGCAGGCAGCACAGGTGCGCCGCATTCGGAGAAAAGGCAAAAGCAACCAGTGAAAGTAAAAGACTGGCTCTCAGACTGTAAGAAAGTATTGTTCCCCCCTCACGGATCCTATTCAAGCCCTGGCAGCCCTTCACTGCTATCTATTTTTAATGGCTTCTCATTGTGCTTTCTTCTTGTAGTCCATCCATCTCTGCTTGTCACTAATAAAGAGGCTTATCCATTAAACATGCTCACTATCTACTCTGCAGTATAATACGACAGAGTGACGCACAGGCGGCCAGGTGAAATATTATCCTAACTACATTTCCCACAGTTCTCAACTCACAGGGGACCCCAGGTGTTTATTCTGAAGGTGAAACTAGAGGGATTTAAAATGGTAAATTCAAATTTGGTTCATTTATTTGATGATATTCATTTAAAAAAATTGCCATTTTAAATGTTCAATGAAATCCCACAACCCTAATCCTGACTTAAACTGTAAGATAGATAAGCTCTATAGCTGGCATCATTCACTCAACATGCGACATCCCGTCTCTCAATTAAATACGCCCTCCTTTCTTCAGCAAACCCATTGAGAAATCAGGCCTGTCATTCTCAAATCTCCGCTGTTTACATTGAATTAACTCGTGTCTGAGCAGATGTGCTTAGAAGCTCTGTGTGTTTATGTGTGCGTTTGGGTAAATCCTCAAGGCACGTGAGGAGGATAGAGGAGACACAGCAAGATACAAAGACGCACACCATCTCACCAGACACCAACTGAAGAAAGACGGCAATCTGTGCTGGATAAACAACCGGTGACTGTGTGGACTTAAAAAAAAAGAATCTGAAATCATGTTTTATTTACCTACCATGCTGTCATTATATCATGATCTGGAGTCACACTAAAAATAAGACAAATAAGACTTTCAGAAAAATCATTCATCTCCGTCCCTTCACTAGTTTGTCCTGCTGTCCTGGCTTTGAATAAATGAATTCATATAAAAACAGAGCGTATGCACAAATGAATAAAATTCTTGGTGAGTGAACCTCTTCAAAATATCATCTAGTCAGGAAAAATATGCTGATTTGCTGCAATTTAGGCGGCTCTATTTACAAAATATGGCAGATATTTTATATTATATGCATAACCATAGAGCAGAACCATCATTAGTGCATAATCGCCTGAAAATTGTTAGATTTTTGTTACCTGAGAATGAAGCTTTTATATTTTAAGAAAAAAGAAATTCCTCTTCCTCAGCCATGTTTCTACACAAGCCCAGTTTCTCACTCACACTGGGAAACAGAGGGTGAGGCAACGGGGTTGCATTCAGCAACTACACCACTATATTCCTAAATCCTACACACTGGCCCTTTAAATATGACAATTTAGCTTAGCTTAGCATAAAGACTGGAAACACGGGGACTATTTCTTGGCCGGGGGTTGTTAGATTCAGGAGTTACACTCGTTGCCTGGCAACCCAATAAAACCACAACCACAACGTTTTTACACTTCAGCTTTTGTCCTGATTGAACAAATGAGATGTAACATGCTAATTAGTGAGTTTTAGAGCTGCTGCGAGGCAGATTTTGTTCACCAGCTAAACTTTAAGTCTCCAGCTACATATTTAGCAGACAAATATTAGGGCGGGATTAATCTTGATCTAATCTGGCTAATCAGAAAGCACAGCAAATCCTGGCTGTATTAATAAGCCTCATAAAACTCTTTATTGGACGATATGAAAAGATGACTAACAGCTTCAGGTAACCCCTGTTAAAGCGTCCAGATAGGAAAACATAACCCAGGCCAGTTTGTGAGGTAGTTATTGTTCATTTGACTCCTGTTTTGGTCTGATCACCCCATGAAGCCAAAATAAAAGTGAGAGCGGTGTCAAATCTCACGCTGAAATGGGACGTTACTAAAAATATTAGCCCACTTTGTGAACAGAGAGACCTGCGGGAGGGAAGCGTGCCATGCAACAACACAGGAGAGTAACAGGCCTTCAGATTTTTGGCTTGTTTAGTATTCAGCTGTTTTTGTATTCAGCTTCCACAATGTGACAAATAACTGACCAGAGGTTCAACTCTAGTAGAAATAAAATATTTCAAGAAATTAAATAACGATGTTGGGTTTGATGGGTTTGCTGGGTGATGGTGGGTTTGTCAATATAAAAGTCTCCTTTGATCGGTCAGCTTTTGCATTTACACTTCAGAAAACTGTGACTTACAGTCAAAGTTATGACCAGGAATTCACTTTTTTAGTTGAAACTATAAAAACAAGCAGTAAATTGTTGTTCAGCAGTAGACTACATGCACATCAGCTACTGTACAAGCTTTACATGTAAAACTACCCCCACCTAGTGGTGACAATAAAGTCCTGGTAGTGGAAATGCATCTGACTGAAGATTAAAAAGACGTTGATGAGTAAATGCGAGCCAGCTCTCAGTCTGCTGCCTGCTTTCATAATGAATCTCACCATTTATCTTCTCATCGGGTCACTGAGCTCAAAGTGAGCAAAGACTGGGAGCTCGCTGCGGGAGGTTCTGTAGGAAATCTGAACGTGGCGATTTAAGTGGGCGAGCTCGCTGAGATTAATTAACAAGTCTGGAGACAAATATCTCAGAAGCGACAGGAAGAAATGATGTAGTATGATTAACTACAGGTAGAAACTGCATACCAAACTCTACCAACTACAAGAGGATACTGAAAGGGCAGCAGAGACAAATCTGCTTTTGAGTCCAGAGATTTAAAAGTCTAATTTAAGTTTTAGTCACTTATAGAAGAACCCACACCATAAATGGACAGTTTAAAAAATAAGGAGGTTTAGGATGCTTTTCTCTGTTGCATTCCAGCTCCCCTTCATGAGGCATACAACATGGGATTTATTTTTAGACAGAACTCTTGCCAAATGTTGCTTTAATCTTCACGGTGACTGCACTTATGGGACAATGGGAATGTGGTGTTGCTGCAACATTCAATAACACCAGATGGTCGCACCGATTGAGGGGATCATTTCGATAAAAATGCGGATCAATGCAAATAATTTAAAAGTGGTGAGCGGTGAGGAGGATTTTTTCAGGTGTTATTTTTTATTTTTCTTCAACTTCCATAAAGAAAAAACATCTTTTCCTCTCAAATATCACCTTGTTGGTGTAAAGGCAACAAATCTATGAAACGTTTCATTGCAACAAAACAATGGTAACAGTTTAATAAAATTGCAAATACTGTTGAGAATATAAATCAGTCAAACAAACAATTTAACTGTCAGACAGGAATGATGTTTCTTCTGTTCAACAGTTCCCAAAGACACAATTTATCAACTCACTCATGGGTAGTTGATAAAAAAAAAAAACTGGTGTCATTCATTCAGTCAGCGCTCACCACGGTCACAAGCTTTGTCTCGTTGTCCGTAACGAGAAGTTTCAGGAGACGGTTTTCCCCAAGAGGAAGTCAACGTATTCTTTCCTGCGCAGCACTCGGTGCATTTTGAAGGTGTTGGGCGAGGTGTTCGAGAAGGCCATCATGTGCTTGCGAAGTTCCTTGAATGCGCCGGCTGCCACCAGCTGCACCCTCATCGGTCCGATGCTGCCTTTGATACGGAAGGACTTGTAGACGGCCGAGCCCTGCTGGAGACAGATGTCCAACTGGAAAGGAAGGAGAGGAGGTGAGACACAGATGAAGAGAATGGACAAATATGGTAATAATTATTAAAAAAAAAGAAACACGCTGTGTGCTGCATGCTTCATTCTTCTCACCTTGTATCGTTGTTCCTCTGAGAGGTTCCTCACACCTTTCAGCTCTACGAAGACCTGGTAATGAGGATCTGAGCCGCCTATTGAATCTCCTACAACAGCACAAAGAAGCGAGTCTCGTTAGAGCACAAGCTGAACCTGACTAACCACTCAGAGGTGTGAGTGAGGGGGTACGAGCATGAGCCTTACCCATGATGCCGCTCTCAGCACAACAATAGTCTATTAGCTGAGCTCCTGGCCACTGAGAAACTGCTTTCTTCAGAGCATCGAGGAACAACGCCTCAGACACCTTCTCCCCTCGGACGCTCAACATCTGACCCCGTCTGACAGAGGATGAAGAGAAACAATCTGCCATGTTGTATGTTATACAAACTCGATCTATATATCACATATACGCGCAGGAACACTGTGTCAAAATGTACCTGTATTGAAACTCGACAACGGGACACTGGTTGTGGAATCCGACTACTTTCACAATGTCTCCAATGCGGTATCTGTAACACAGCAAAAACTACACTCATTACGGAGTCTGAGCACGGGTCTCCATTTTGCATAACATTAGAAATGCTGCTTATTCATACTGATAGAGTGCAGTGAAGTGAAACCACACCACAGCGCCAGTGACACAGAGCAATTATTCAACACTTTTTGTAGCCTATGATTCGACAAAGGGGGGTGAACTGATGTGCTAACAACATCAATCTGTCTAACACTCGCCTAAAGTTCATGTGTTTACCCCCCTAAGAACATAACATACATAAAAATGAGACTTTCGTTCATCATTAAATTATCATCAGACCTGAAGAGTCCTGAAGCGTTTGTGATAACAAGCTCGTAGTTCTGCCCCTCCTTCACGTCCTCCATCAGCAGAGTGTGCGGCGTCTCCTCCTCCAGGCTGCTCTCCGGCAGGAACTCGCAGAACATCGAACGAGGACACAGCACGTAACGTCTGTTTGCCTCCTGAGGCCAAAGGTTCACACCTATTAGACCTGGAGGGGACCCGCGCATACAACAAGAGCCAATATTATGCTCTTCTTCTTGGAAAAGCAGTAACACCTTAAAAACTTTTATTGGTTGTTGTTCTGGGATCGGATTCGTGCAGGTTTCTACCTTCAGTAGCAGCGTAGAACGGTGAATAGAAAGGCACTCCCTGGCAGTATTTCTCCCTCAGCATTTCCCCATAGATCTGATTGGAGCCTGAGTCCACCGCCAGCACCAGGTGGAGGTGAGGCCACAGCCGCTTGGCGAGTCCACTGAAGCCGTCCTGGAAGTGCGCCCGGAGCTGAGCGGCCCTTACTGGGTCCGGCTTCATCAGAGCCTCCAGCCTGGACCTGACTTTGGGCTCCAGAACCAGAGCGCTGCTGACCTTCCCTCGTTCGATGTCCTCCACAAGCTCCTGCCAGCGATCCTGTGGGGACGGCGAGGAGATGGGATGGAAATTACTTTTCTAATCTTTTGGTTCACCAAATAAATTACCGGAGCTTTTCTGTTGCTCAGTGGGAGCTGACATCTGAGTCAAGATTTCATCTCACTTTACTAGAAAATGTCCTGGTGGGACTCAAACCAGGCATGCATGAAGGATGCAGCACTAATGGACTTTTCCAGCAAATCAACTACAGAGTGCCGCTGTTGGATGAAATATAACAAGATTTTTGTTACAGATTTATTTTCTGGTATTTAAAATTAATACTGAACGGCTCCTTTTTATTTTAAAAAACATTTTCTAGACTGTCCTGCTTGGTATGCATCCATACACTTAAAGAAGAAAATAGCATGATGGAAAACAAACCATGACATGAGCTTTGCTGTACCTGTAAAGCACTGAAAGCATAGAAGACTGTGGAAGCAAAGTTGGACTCCAGCGTTCCTACACTGGGATCTTTGAGAGCAAACAGGAGATGCAGGTAGAGCGTGTCCTTCTCACTGGAAACCTGAAAGAGACGACAGACGGAAACACAATCTAAAACTAAACTGAGTGAAATTCAAAGACGTCATTCATAAACCAATAAATACCGAGCAGTAACAAGACAGGGCTGATCATCTCGTACCTCAAAGGCGGGCGCCGGTGTGGTGTAGAGGTTGAGCATGTGGCGGGAGGAGGCTGGTGTGGAGGAGTTTGGTCCGATGGGAATACCGGCCTCAGACTGGCGAAATGTAGGTGAGTAGAAGAACTTGGTGGTTCGCTGGAGGCTGTCTGTTGCAGGAAATGCTTGTCGCATGGCATCTAGACACACAGTGACTCCCTGGCGGAAACACAGAAACAAATATTGTTATTAACATAGCTTTATATGCAACAACTACTCAGAATGGACTACATTACCATCATCACCCTTCACCTGCAGGAAGAACTCAGTGTTCGTGTCCTTGGTGCTCAGCAGCATGGCGCTGGGTCCTGACGTCCCGGAGGTCATGGCCAGGATCAGAGGTTTCTCAGCGATGATCACCTTCTCCTCTCCTGCCGCGATGCGTTGGATGAACTCGCGGTAGTGCTCGTATGTGGTGATGGGGTGGCGTGCCCGGAAGTCGTCGCTGTCTGAATATACCAGAGATTTGTTTTATTCTTTTTTTTTTTAAAATCTTATTTCTAACTTACACATGGTGAGTGATTTAAAGATGGGAAGTTAAATGTTTAACCTAAAACATATGTGAAAATAGAGGGATATCATATTCATCCACCTGAAATCTTCAGTAGTGAAAAGTAACTAAGTACATTTTTGAGGTACTTACGGTACTTGAGTATTATAATATATAGCATCCATTTCATACTACTTTATACAGTACTTCTACTCTGCTACATTTCAAAGGAAAGTATTGTACTTTACTACACTTAACTTCAGTTACTCATAAGTTTACAGATTCCAGTTAATTATAAATTTAAATAAATTATGATGTATTATTATCATAGTTTAAGATAAGACAAGCTACAGAGCACTATAAAGGAATTAAAATTACCTCGACCTTAACAGAAGCATCACTTAAGTGATGAACTCAATACAACAAACAATATAATACACTTTATTCTGAAATGGGACGTTCTGCATATTTTTTACATTTAAATTTGGTACTTGAAGTATAATTATTTGAAGGCATGATGCTTATTGGTAAGAGTAGTTACACGCTATGGTACTAAGACTTTTACTAAAGTAAAAGAACTGAGAGGAATTTGAAGTTTTGCTGCATCTCTGTGTCTTATATAGCAGTAAACGGAATACATTTGAGGTTTTAGACATTTGGTCAAACAAAACAAGCAATTTGAAGACACAGACGAGGGCTTCAAGAAAATGTGATGAGACATTTATCACCATTTCAAAAGACGACTTGCTGAATAAACTAAATAAACCTCCTCCACACACTGAATAAATCAGTGTATGGTTTAAATTATTAAGAGGAAATGTTATGAAACAAAGGGGAAATTAAAAATAAAGCATGTGTGATTGTGTCTGACGCCTTGCCAAAGACTTCTTCAGTGGTCGGGGCTGTTATATCACAGTAAATCCTGGTTGTGGTCCTGCTGCCATGCTTGCTGCTCTATATATAGTATTTGTGTGTGTATGTACATAAAGTTACATCACAGGAAGTCAGAGGGTGTGTCACTGGTTTCATAACTCCTGTGCACGCACACACTCTTACATTTTTCCTCACCTTTAATTGAGCTGAAGTCGTACTGTCTTCCATAACATGTGTTTGCGTTTTTACTCAGGCGCTTCAGCAGAGTCTCCTCCTGGGCCTGCCTCACATTCAGAGTGTCCGCTTCAAGCTTCCTCCTCTGCCGCCTGCCCAGCCAGCCCACCCCCTTCACGGCCAGATACTGGCTGAACAGGCCGCTTATTGTCCGGTTTTCACCTTTCATCTTGGAGCTAATGTCCCTCCAGAGGAGCGTCATCCCGACCAGGGAGCACACACCGAGGGCGGCGGGCAACGGGGGCGGCATCGCTGCGTGGAGAAGAGCCGGTGTTACACAAGAAATATGCGCGGCAGGTGAGCCAGGTGGGGGCGCTGTTAGCCAACATTACACCGTTACCTGTTTCGGAGACCTAACTATATACGGTTAGTTCATCAGGCTGCCATAACAGAGCCACTTTTTTTTTTTAACACAGTCTGCATCATGCTTAAGTTACTCACCCTGGTTTGGTCCCATAATGGCCACAACAACCGATAAAACCACAAAACACAGCGGCACAGCAACACGAAACCACGACACAGACATCACGAAGAAGCGACGTGAGCTGAACTATCTGCGTTTATAACTGTTCACATGGATAACAACGTTTAGGTCACATTTATATAAGACAACACAAGGGCCTGAAAGTTTTGCTTTCAGCTGCGAGCTGCGGTGTTGCTGCTGCTGCTGCTTCCGTGTTTGGGTCGCAGCCCGCCGCGCTGATTGGCTGAGTGCAGGATGACGGAAGTCTGTCTGAACTACAGACATGCACACACCCACAACAAAAACACACAAAACAACTTTTTATGTGAGAAAGTTTGATTAAACTCAGATGTTTATCATTTTTGGAAACTTCCAGATCTATAAAATCAAATGGGAACATAAAATACCAAACTTTATTTACTTTATTCATGATTTTCAGCTGTACACCATCACCTTGCCACTGCATCTTATACCTGTTTATTTTGTGTTCTTATTTTTTTCTACCTCAGTATTTTATTCTATTGTATTTTTATTGTATTCAAATATACCAGACTGCTGCTATGACGACCTAATTTCCTTTTAGGGATGAATAAAGTATCTATCTATCTATCTATCTATCTATCTATCTATCTATCTATCTATCTATCTATCTATCTATCTATCTATCTATCTATCTGTCTATATTTACTCTTTGTATTCTTATACATGTACATACATGTACATGTTATACTGTATGTTGCTGTACAAAAACAAATGAAGATTGTTTGTTTTTTTCATGCTAAAACAAACAAACAAAAATCTGTTTTAGAATTTACAGTAATGTTCATATGCATAATAATGCACCTAGTGTGTAGGTGTTGAAAAATGTTGGTATGTTTGTTGATGCAGTTCAATAAACACAGAAAATATTCTGATTTGCCTTTGTTCTTTAGAGCATATTATTTTGTTTCACACACAGATATTGAGAATAAGAACAATAAACAACTATAAATCTTTACCATATGTCCTTCCTTTGAACTTTTCAAACAACACATGAACATAACCCAAACAAAGGAAGCAGAAAACTATTAAATCCTTCGTCATACACACTGTCATAAAATCTTTGGGATTTTCCTCCTTGATGGCTGTCAGACTCTGCTTTCTTTCTTTGGAAAAACTCATTAAAGGCCTCGCACACCCTCACAGGTGTTTGCACAGGTTGAAGTTGGGTGGAGTTAAGCTTGGATTTATGAGGTCACTAGTTACAATGTACCAAGTTACCAGTAATTTCCTCATAATATACAGTATGTTAAAGATTGCACTGAAAACAGAGATTATTAGCACATAGTTCTATGTTAGACACATCATTTATTAGGTGTATGATGACTAATTTGAAAAGCAACATGAGCATCAGAGCAGTGACATTAGGGGTCTGGTCCTGAGCTGCAGAACAGCCTCTGGCTGTACATTAGTCCACAGAAACCCCTTCATCATCTCTGCTCCTCAGAACCTGCACACAGATCAGAGAAAACTATGAAACCTTTGATGTGCTGTGAATGTTCAATTAGAGGGATCTTGCGGTTTGCTCACCTGTTTCATTTCCACGGTGACAGCTGATAATGAAAAGAGCACAGGAGATTATGAAACGATAAACACGCGATCGAGCTTATTTTAGATGCGTCTCTTTGGGACTAACCTGCCCAGTGAGAAGACGCCAAAGGTCCGCCGACGGACGCAGCATGCAGCAGCTCAGCCAGCCACAACACCTCAGCCGGGTTGTCAACAAAAAACTCCTGCGGTTCGTCCACACACAGCTCAAACTCTGCCACAGTGAACAGAAACAGAGCTGAATGTACCTCTCTACAACCCCAAATACCACAAGCAGAAATATAGTAGTTAATTAAACTAATCTTATCTTGATTTGCCCTGTTAACGTGAAGATTTCCTGTTTCAAAGCAGCTCTAATTATTCTATATTTACAAGTGTAAAATGTTTTTCCCCTCAGCTGACCTGTGACCTCTTCATCCTCCTCCTCTTTGGGCCAGGCTGTGGTCATTTCGAGTGCATCGCTGCAGTCCGACATGGAGGATGTGAGGCTCTGGAGTCTGTGTGTCAGGCGTGTTGTGTCACAGATGTAGGCCTCTTTGTAGAACTGACAGGCTGCAGAGAGACCAATAAAAGGGAAAAAGATGCCTTTGGATTGTGATTATCTGAGAGATTGGTACCCACCAAAGTCCAGTTGTTGGGAGTCTGAGATGAAATAGTGATGAGAAAGCAACGATTTTGTTTGATACAGCACCCATTTGTGACTCCTTGAGGACATTTAGGATATAAACTACTTAAGAAATGATCAACTCATGGTGTTCTAGCAACGGAGACGTATTAAGGTGAGATTACCCTCCATGTCTTCCAGCTGTTGGATGCAGCTGACTGCATCTCTGGTGTTAATGTGGAGCCGGTGACTGTCACTGAGGTGCCTCAGGATGTGTTTGGAGTGGAAAGCTGAAGGAGTGTAATACACCAGCTTAGAGAGGCACAGAGAGCCCACTGCGGAGATTTCAAACCTGCAGCCCTGAAGGGCAAAACAGAGGAAAAAAGTGATGGAGGAAATATTCAAATGTAACGACACAGGGTCGAAATACTTTACTTACTTCAGTAAAACCCCTACAATGACAATGTTACTAAAGTAAATGCACAAAAATAAACAGAAAAATAATGTACCCCGTGACTTAACTTTTATATCATTAGACTATTATGAATAATGCATTCATATAAGAGCAGGATGTTACTGTTGGACGGTGGAGCTTTTCAACTGTGCTATAAAGAACTACATCTATCAGTGTGGCTCAGGAGGTAGAGCGGGTCATCCACTATTTAGATAATCAGTGGCTCGATCCCCAGCTCCTCCAGTCTGCACGTCAGGGTGTCCTTGGACAAGATACTGACCCTGAAGGCTGCACTATCGGTGTATGAGTCATGATGATGAGCTGATGATGATGATGACACCTTGCTAGGCTGTCAATGCCATATTTAGTGTAAAAGCTCCTTGAGTGGTCAGAAGACTAGAAAGGCGCTATAAAAGTACAGTTCATTTGCATGTATTGCATCTTTTTTTTAAATTCTGGATTAATCTGCTGAATATTTTTTCTGTTGATTGATTGAATTTGTGCGCAAAACTCTTAATTTGTGTATCAGGTGTGTGTGTCTGTGTGGTCTTTGGGACAAACCTGGAAAGTGAAGCAGTCGATATCGGTCCAGGAAAAATCGTACAATAAACACGGCTTCCCTTCCACCTCCTTGACAAAAACAATAATTAAGTGAGAGTGAAAGACTTCAAGAATTTTTGTGTATACAGAAAAAATAAATTGTGTCCCTGTGGAGGTCACACCTGATAAATATGGACTCCTTTCAGTTCCACACCAAGAAGAATCAAACTTCTCAGCTCTTTTTTCTCCTGCGCATAAAATCAGAAACGATGAAACATGTAACAGACGTTACGGAGAGCAAACAGCCTCCTGATTTGCTGATTGTACTTCATTACAGTTGCAGTCATAGTGGAGGCTTTCTTCGGTTCATTTAAACAGTCTGAGTGTGACTGACCCGCCTCATCCTGTAGAAGGTGACCGCTCCATCCTGCAGGCCGCTGGCCTCTTTAATAAACTGCAGGACGGCTTGGCTACGTGGCACGCCTCTCAGCTCCATGTGTAACACCGGGCAGTGCTGGAGCAGAAAGTCTCGTCCTCGTCGCTTTATCAGCTGTGGACACGAGCATGTTAAAGCTCACATATAAAGTTATTATTTCCAAGATTAGGCATAGTGTTTTATTTTTTTACCCAGGAGGGGAAGTAATCTTCAGGAAGAAAGTAACGTCTGTGTTTTCTCTCCTGTCTTTCCTCCTCTTCATCATTCAAACCCAGATCTCCGACCTCAGCTTGAAGCGCACAAGCTGCCAGCTGGAAGAACAAAGCTTCCTGATGGCGGCTCTGTGAATGCAGCACCTTCTGCCTCAGCTCAGCGTAGTAGAGCTGCTGTATTTTACTGCTCCTGAAGCAACCAAATATGACACTGACAAGTCACTGAGGTTGTCTCTGTATTATGGGAGATCTGTTGATCGTTAGTATTCACATATATTTTCACTGAAAGGGCAGAACGTTCACGGTTTGTATGTGCAGGCAGATGAATAGACCAACTTACAATATCAGCCTCCCACTCTCTACATAATACTGCACTCTCAGGAATAAGATGAATGGGATCTGCAAATGTAGAGTTACAACAGATTCAGATAGAAATATTGCTCATTTTGCCTTTATTGTGTAGACAGTCCAGAAATCATGTAACAAAGAGCTGATGTGCATTCATTTTAATACTGAGATTACTGTTTGTACAGAAGACAGGCATAGTGCCACATGCAGTACTGTAAGCCTAAATACATAAAGAAGAAAAAAAAAAACAGCTCACCTTTAGGGATCCTCTCCTCCATCTTTTGCCAAAGTACTTGCTCAGCTTTTGCTCCAAATCAAGAAAGAGGTATTCATTATCTGAGGATGACAAATTAACTTCACATAGAGCAAACAAGGTCGTTCATTACCAGCAGCCTCCCTGAATCTCAGCAACCCACAATAAATGAACTGAAAACATTTTCTCTACGACTCCCACACAGACGCCAACTGACCTCTGAGAACAGCCAGACCGAAGACCTGGAGCTCACTGACGCAGAGCTGCTTCAGCACACTGTTCAACACCTCGCGGCCTCTGGCTCTCACCTAAAAAACTCACAAATCACACACACACACAGCAAGAATAAGTACATAAGAGAACATGGTGCATTCAAGGTCCATCTTATGAGCTTTGGGTTCACACTGATACAGTATTTTGGCTTTGTGATATCAGAATTTTGTCCATTACTCAGTATTAAACAGTTGTTTGGTCCATATTTCATAAAATCTTATTTATTTCATCATGTTTTAATTCCATTGCTTAGTTTATGCAAACACTATTTTGTCAGAATTTGGCTGCAGGTTTAAAAAGTTCAAAAATTTAATCCAGTTTAATTAATTTGGGATTAAATGAGTTCCCGTTATGGTAAAATTCATTTTCAGGAGATTTTCAACTCAGCCGAGAGTAAGTTTGAAGAAGTACACAGAAGTAATGTTTCCAAATTATATTAAAATGATCACTTTTAAGTGCAGCGCCTCTGCAATACTCAGTGACAGCTATAGAAAATGTTCAGTATCAGTCGTGATGTTGACATGCCACAAAAGAAAGCACTGTTAATAAAATCTGGGGTCTGTTAATTTCTCTAAATTCCAAGTGATGCAAAGACTAAATAAAAAAGACATTGAAAGGACACTGAGGACACTCACCCCGACAGTACAGTCCAGGTGCTGCTTGTTTGGTAGAAGGACGCACACTTGTCGCCTCTGCGTCGTCCTCATGGTCACAAAAGCTTCAGTTCGTCTCAGGCCATCTCCATATATCCTCCTCCTGGACTCCCACGGGACGACCAAAACAAGTCAGCCTTCCTACGAACAACCTGACACGTGATGACTTCTGACTCTTGTTGATGTAAAACACTTAAAAAATTTGAAATACCTTAAATCGCATAGACTATATGCTTCAAAATGACTAAAACTGATTTTTTTTGTCTATGATTAATCAAGTTGTTGTTTCAGCTCTAGTCTGGGTGTAAATTATCACTCATTATCTTAATCCAGAGATGTGTTTTTAAGCATCTGTTTGGACCCTGATTTATTCATTCATACAATATTCAACATTCTTGCTGCAGAAATCTATTA
The DNA here is from genome assembly GCA_028641955.1 of Protonibea diacanthus. NCBI lineage: Eukaryota > Metazoa > Chordata > Actinopteri > Sciaenidae > Protonibea > Protonibea diacanthus. Next base: position 14,615,282 of record CM053996.1, on the reverse strand, counting down.
CCATGCTGAGAAAAAAAACAAAATATTCAAAAGGAGCTAGCTGAGGATGTTGGTGGACACGCTGGATAGTGATTTTATGGCAGAAAATGGTGGAAAAAAGATGAATATCTGTTGAAATATTTTAAAGATATTGAGAGTAACCGCTTGGAACCTACTTGTACATGAGGTAAACTAAGCTTGGTCCGTTTATTTATATCAGTATGCGCATGTGTGTATTTATTCTTTTTCTATTATTCAGTTCTTGACTTTCTTTTCTTCTGAGTTATCCGATGCACTTTGACACATCTTTTAATAACTGGAAAACATTTGTTGCTTTTGGTTTTTATAAAAAAAGATACTGCCCAATTAAACAAATAAAAAGACAGACACAAGAACATTGTTAATCTATTATTAATTTATTAAAAAAAAAATCCAATAATGCCAATTGTGCTTTGCTCTGAGAAAGCAAGAAAAAAAAAAGTGACACTTTTCTTTTTTCTTTTTTTTAGTAGCTGGTGATTCTTCTTATAGTAACCACAAGTTGTCTGCTCTTGTGTTTGTTTGTTTTTTTTTAAGTTATAATCTACAGTGTTCTTTTGGATTCCCACACTTAATAACCAGTGTTAACATGCACAAAAACAGAAGAAAAAAACACAACCAAAGAACACTACAGTGCATTAAAAAGGCACCTGTCCTCCAGATACAGGCTTCATTTTTTTTTAATTCTACAAAGTTACATAGTTGTAGGGGGATGTTGTTAATGCAGCTTCAGTAGCAATGAGTCTCAACAATCCCCACACCAGCATCGTATCTGTACCGACTCCATCGAGTGTCAGACAGAATCACATTGACCTTTTTTGAGGGGGGACAGATGAGATACATTCAAGAGGTAACAACTTTTATCTCCTGCACGAACAGCTATCTTTCTCTGCAACAAAAGTCACACACGAAACTGTAAAATACAATTCTCAGGTTAAGTAGAGTTCACATTGAAGTGTCGATGATTAAAGGCGACCAGAGGAAACATGCAGTACAGTACGTGAAAGTGGTTTTTATCTTGGCGGTGGGGTCCCTCGGTGCGGGGGGGGCTCAGAAATGCTTGCAGACTATTTCATTATAGCGTGGGCACTCTGATCACACCACATTTAAATAACATACTTTTCTGTTCTTCGACATGCCACTAACCGATCCTTAACAGGTAACCTTTTCCTTTTCAGGAATATTTTGTACACAGATTTGAAAAACTCCATGAAAATATGCAGGTTTATAATATTAAATAAAGAGAAAAAAAAGCAGTGTTATAGACTAGTCTTTCAATATAAATATTAATTTTAACGCGTGTCAGACACCGGATTCCCATTTACTTTATCTCCCCGATAGATCAAGAACGTTGATTTCAAACATTCACGCCGTCTTCACATTATTAATCTTTGATTTGGGTTCACATCCCGTCTGATAACCCCAACAATTCATCAAACTTACTCTGCCCTTTTCAACAACCTCCCTCCCTCCCTCTTCTTCTTCTTGTTTCCAGTTGATGTGTGCTCATACATCAGTATGAATGTTCAATGCAAAACAAAATCAGATGTACACACGTATATAGACAAGACCTAAATGTTGAGTTATTTTACAGTAAAAATGAAAAACTGGTAACTGTTCTGCAGCTAAGTGCACAGGTTCTGTGCGGCGAGGTTTCACTAGCAGGTTTTAATTTCTCACATGTAGTTTTGGTTTCTGATTTTCGTGACCAAGTTTATCCGTAACCTGTCTGACACAATTTATTTTTTTTTTGACACATGCGTTTTGAAACTTTCATTTTGAAAGTTTAAAGTCTGTTTTTCTGACATTTCTAGACCGTAACGTAAGACAGCGGTGCTGAAAATGTGAAGTGAAGCGTTGCTATGACCAAGAAAAAGAAAGAACAGGTAAACCTGACTGTTTTCATTTTCAGAAATATCACTGCTCATCACAGCAGTTTGCATTTTAAAGTAAACAAGAGTAAAACAGCGACACTATCTCATTCTCACAAACAGCTAAGTCTTACTGACTCGACCTGTTGTTCAGGTGGATTACATAGCAGATATGTACCGTTTGTTTTTACCACACTACGCAGTACCTCTGTCTTGCGAATGCCCAACTACTGGAGCAAACTAGCTCTGCTCGCTATAACGGCTTTTATACAGTGTGTTTATAATACAGGGAAATCCCCGAAATTAGCCTAAATCTCTGCATTCCCTGAAAGGCATGACCAAAGAGTTTCTGAGCTTGTTGCGCTTGAACTTAAGTGGATGTGATGGCTGGTATCAAGTGCTGTACTACGTCACATTCATGGAAAAAGGTGATCAGAGTCACTTTTCATCAAAACCCGTGATGAAAAGGGAATGCACTTAGATTTTAGTGGTTTGAATGCACTTGACTGTGGATGCTTGTGAGTTTAGGCTTCAACTGCGCTGCACTTTCAACAACAGGTACATTTTGTGTTAGTAGATACTGCTGCACGGCCGACTGCTTGTTTTTTGATATCTTAAACCAGCAACTGAGCAGTATAACTGACCAAAGCCGTCTACGAGGAGGGTTAGATTTTGACATTTACTTCTGTAAATGAAAATTTGGATATGTACGCCTTGTACAAATGAGAGACACTGCTCTTGTGGTCTATGTACAATAATTTGTTTTCATGTTTCCTATTGTATGATAGTGCACTTGAGAAATTACAGCAGTTACAAACGAGCAGAAAGAGTCAACATAAAAATGCCTTTGTTGTCCGCAATGTTGACGATTATCTTCTATGCATATTTCGCTTGTTCACTTGTATAGACGAAAGGCAGCTTGCTTTGTTTGGATTGCTGTAAAAGAGGTTCTTATTCACTAACCTGCTTGAGTATATTTTCTGATCTGAGTTTAAAATCTTGATCATATTAAAACCTCATGACTTCACTGGCAAAGTTCCCAAAGAGAGGATGATTCCTAGACGTACCTCTTTAAAAGGACGATACAGGTTTGTTTTATCTGCTGCACAGTTCTATGTCGGAGGTGAGGGGGGAGGGGGGTTCATAGACTGGAACAAAAAGGGAAGACTGGCTTCAAGTCTCTTCCGGCTAACAGCTAACAGTTAGCGGCTGTTACATGAAGGCACTTCCTGGTAAAGCTTTCCACAGAGTAGCACCTGGGATTGTTTAGAAGTAACCAGTAGAAGCCCTTATATTGGAAGGAGCCTGGGGTCTGAGCAGGGCTGAAAGGTGTCTCGGTCACAGAAGGGTGAAACCTAGGATGTAATGCAGAAGTTTGTTCCGATTGGCCTGAGGTAGAAAGGTGCTGCTCAGCTCCAGAGTTGTCACCCGGTTCTCTCGTCTCTCCTTCAGGACCTTCAGAAAACACCAACACACAGTTCTTAAATCCAGCTGGAGGAACATGAACACCACTCAGACCCAACTTTAACACCTTTCTGTATTTTAATGCATATAATAAACACGCAATTTAAAGTCAAACACACTCTTACCCCAAGCTCCTTGAATGTCCTCACTGTGTTCTTAACCAAATAATGAGTTGCACTTTCACCTGGAAAAAAGGAGACGACAAAAGACTCAGAAATACTAAATAATTACTGAAATGTTTACTAGTCATCTTCAATTAATCTTCTACTTTGGATAGATATTTACTTTTCTATGTATTATCAAAGGCTGACACATGATACGTGGCCTTTGTTTGCTTATTCCAGGTTGAAACTAAGCCTGGATTCATTTAAAAAAAAGTGTACACAACATGTGGGGAAATATTGCCGTATTACCGTATGCAGCCACTCCTCTCTCTGTGCGGGTGAGCAAGTATCTGAAGAGCCTCTGGGTGTAGTCGGACTCAGCCATTGGCTGACTCAGACTGTGGACGAAGATCGCGGCCCCGCTGTACGCCTCCAGCACGGGGCTGACAAGTCGTTGTAGGAAGACAAAGAACTCCTGGTGCTCAGCGGAAACGCTCACCTGAAAAAAGAAAACGAGAGAAAGTCAGCGAGTTCAAGAAACGCAATAGTTTGAAACAGTCCTATTAGATAAGCATTATTAAAAACTCGACCTTTAAGTAGCGATCTCTCTGCTCCTCTCCAAAGTCACTATCTTCGTCCTCCTCGTCACTTCTCCAGGATAAGGGCTCGGGGAACTTTTTGGGCCAAGGTTCCTCTGTGGGGCTGGGGCTCAGTTCTTCCTGATCCTCCTATAACACACACACGCACAGAAACACCGCACATTACACCATCTGAGCCATGGAAAATAATACACACACAGTAAACAATTATAGTTAACGGCACAGTTAACTTCAAGCATCAGTCAGAGTTTTATTTTTATCCACCAGCAGTGAGGTTCGTATCTGTAAACTGACCTCTGCTACGTAGAGAACTCCATACTGGATCAGCCGGGTCACTGCATCATGGAAAACCTGGTAAATAGTCTGACAAGGCTGCGGGACAGAGAGGAGGAGAGAGGCATGAGTGTGGAGTTGTGTTTTGTGTTATTGGCTAATATCAAAGCCAAATAGAGACATGAAGATGTCTTGCAACTTAGAGAGGTACTTCTAAACTTCCTTTATTTGCTGGACTCATTTTGCACAGTCCAAAGTGCAGAAAGGTGGTGACATTGTGCAGGACTTACTGGTGCCACAGCCACCTCATTAATAAGGAAGTGGGAGAGACCGGCTGCCTTGCGGATGAGTCTCTCCTGACTGAGAGGGAGGCTACAGGGATCACCGGGCTGCTGATCAGATTCTGATTCTGCGAGCAGCTCTCGCTGCAGCGACAGGATGCTGCAGGCTGGAGACAAATCATAAAGAAGTTTATTAGAGGAAATCTAACATCTGAGCAAAGATCGTGATAACAGGACACAAGAACAATGTCAAGGCTCAACGCACCGATGATTGCATCAGGAATAAAGACATGGAAAAGGCCATTGCTGTAGAAGTTGAGCTCAAAAAGCGCAGGTACAGTTTGGCTCGGTGCGATAGTGAACTCTCCATTGCGGTTTGCGCTGCTGGTCACATTGACACAGTTTCCCAGAAGGTGGAGGGCGCGCATGACCACGTCCTCCGAGTTCCCCGAAAAGCCCAGATCAAAGTCCCGTGACAGGATCTCCTCCTTCATGTTGAAAAAGTCCTCCACCAGCTTGGACAGCACCACCCCCTGGATCAAAGTGGACAAAGATCACAAGTTGAAACTGTTGGATCGTGTTCAGAAATGAGTGACTGAGTTTGTGGTACGCAGCATCATTTTTTGATCATTTTCTGCTGCCACTTCCTGCCTGCAGAGGGCAGAAGCCCACCGCTAATGTACAGAAGTGGTGAGAGTGGATGCAGGAAGAGCGAGATGTCTAACAGAGAGAGACATTTAAATCACCTTGGTGTAAGGGGGGGAGCGTGATCGGTAAAAAAAGACAGAGGCAAAAAAGGAGGAGAAATCTGAGAAACAGAGGGGGGAGTGAAAAAAGAAAAAAAAGGAGTGCAGGACACCGTGACAGGAGAGGAGGTTACAGAGAGGACATGAAAGACGGGCAGGCTTACCTGTCTGTGTCTGTACAGCAGCAGACAGGCTACAATGTGGGTAGACATGATCGCTGAGGACTTATTAGCCGCTGTGAGGGAAGACACAAAGAGGATGTAATGAGCACTGACAATATCAAAGCAGAGACTTTGGTAATGGACCAGTATGTCTTAAAGAAGGCTGACAGTAATGCTACACAGCTGGAGGACACTTTATAGACTACATATATATATATATATATATATATATATATATAAACATTTTATGAAATGTGCAACGTACCAGGTTTGTCTAGGGTAATTAGATATGACATTTTTTGTTAAAAAGATTCAAAAGAGTTGATTATAATGTGCGTGTTTGTATGTGTGTGTGTGTGTGTACAGACGTATCGTATGACAAGGGTTACTCATGTATCTTGAGCAACAGTTCAGGGGTGTAAAACACTTGAGAGCACTGGTACTGCATTCCTCCCCTCTTCTGCTTCACTATCCTCCCCTTCACCCTATTGGCTGAAAACAACATGCCATCCGGCTGGAGGCTTTTTGATTGGCTGACAGTGAAAAGCAAATGGGTCTAGCGTAGGAGAATGCAGCTGAATGAGCTGGGGAGAACCGGTTTCTGTAGCGCTACTCCTGGGGGCGAAAAGCCCGGAGTGATGTGAAGGTGACGGGCTAATGCTGTGCTGTTGGGGCTTTCAAGTAGCAGAGGCGGTTTGATGGATGAGTTATGTCGTGAGTGCTGCCTTAGCCTCACCAAGCAGGTGCACCTTTAACACGGGATGAAAAGGAGATGCATGTGCAGAAGAGGACTGCCTAAGAACGCAACAAATGTGCTCCATTGTTTTAAACAAATAAGATGTGATGGGGCTAAACAGAAGCTGAATTTAGCTTCCTGGTTGGAAGGCGAGTGGTATTGTGATGATTTTTTTATGACCTCTGCCACATAGCAGTCCTACTTGATGTCTTTCTATACAAAAGGGGCTGATAATGATCCCTAAGTATTACACCAAACAAGTTTACGGGGTGTAGTTAATCCTCTGGCTGTGGTGTTGACAGTTTCTTACTGAAGAGGACGTGCTTGGCCAGGTTGTTAATAAGTTGTCGTCTCAAGATCTCATCGGGCAGCTCTCGGTTCAACTGCTCCTCTTCCTCCTGCCCCTCAAACAGCTGAGCGTCAGGTCTGGAAGAATAATAACTCAACATGTTAACATACAGTTTGACAGCTGACTTCGTCTGCCAGCTTGATATGGTAGTGTAATTTAAAAAGGTCAGTGGCAAGACAAGCAAGACATATGTCACTGAAGGGGTGAGGCACCCCACAAAATAAGGTTTAATATTTTATTTTGACGATTGTTTCAACATGACTGTGAACAGATGGACACCAAAAAGTCCCGAGTCTGCCCTGTGTACTATTGTCTGCACAGTGACTGCCATTTTAAATAAACATTCATCTGAGCTGAAGTAAAGTTAATATTTTACCAGATGTGTAGGGCAGCAAATAATAATTTTGTTCCATTAGTGATTAATGTGATGATTATTTTCTAGATTAAATCAATTAAAAGTTTGGTCAATAAAAATGTCAGAAAAAAATCCCTCCCAGTCGATCCTAGTTTCATGGAAAATAATAACACACACAGTCGTCTAAGTCCAACGTGATGTCTTTAAATGTTTTGTTGTGTCAGTCCAAAATCCAAAGATAAAAAAAGATAAAAGCAAGAAATATCCGAGAGGCTGAAAACAGCAGATTTTGCATTTTAGTGATTAACTGACTAAATAGTTGCTGATTTTCTGTTGATGATTAGTCAAGTTATTAATTTACCTTTAAAGTCTCATCCATCTCTTAAATATATTTGAGACAGGTTACTATCCAGCATGTGACTACGGGTCACTTTTTATGAAATCGTAGTGCTTGTTTCTCGGTCGACTCTTCTGGCGTGAGTTCTGATCTTGTGACTTGAGACCAGCTGGGATGAAACGCTGCTGTCCTTGTGTGTGCAGCTTTATTATGAAGGGACAGCACTGAACTGAAGTGACCCCTGTCAGTGCGAACTCAAGCGCTGCGCTCGGATGTCAGATAACAGACCCTGCTGTGAAGCAGCAGGAGGGCGAAGTCAAGTTTGTGACACGAGGGTTCATGATATTACAGGTGGGACTGTGGGACTGCTGGTGTGTGCATCTGCACCGGTCGGAGAAGTTGTATGTGTACTTACTGTGCCGAAATAATGGTGGGCATCAAGTTGTGTTCGAGGGACACTGGTGGTGGAATATGCCGGCTTCTTTGGCTGTCCAGGTACTCCTACATTTGACACACAAAGGTTTGTTAAAATTACAAACTCAGATAGACAACCTAAGTGATAACTGAGTGCTGCATACACACTTTACACCTCATATAAGCCACATTTATTATTTTTTCTGTAAATATTCTCTCACTTTTGATGTTGTGAAACCAAAAGAAAGCATAATCACACTGTAAGGAAGCTTTTAAACACTTTTTTAGGACTTTAAAATCACAAGTTATACCTAAAATATGTTATTGTAATAGCTTCTATATACCAAACTGCTGTAGTTGTATTTGTATAAAAGCAGATGTCACCTTTAGGGAGAAGGGCTGATTGAAGTCAACTCGGACGCATCCGTAGTTCTTCCTCAGCATCCTGAACACGCCACATGCTATTCCCCACAAACTCTCATTCTTCTTAGGTTTGCCCTGGTGGGATTAGATTTAATAATCATCATGACAACACATACTGTATGACTACATAGTTAATCTTTTAGCCCTTCACTTCCCTCCAGCTACACTTGAAAACTTTATTGTATCTGCTTTTCTTAATAGTTTTGAATCACATCATCTAAGCGCTTACCAGCTGCTCACTATTGTAGTTGCCCTCAATAATACGATCATAAGAGATGCCAACTGGCACCACCAGTACGTCGGCAATGGCCCCAGTGCACAGTGCGTCTACCACAATGGACAGCATGCCTGCACGCGCTGTAGACGGCTTACCGCTGCGGGAGCGGGTACCCTCAAGGTAGACCTCCAAAAACTGCTGCTGACGCAACAACTCCTCTGTGTACTGCGGAAAATTGATAAAATACAGAGAGAAAAAGTTGGACTGAGAATGGTGTGATGAAGACGAAAGAACAAAGGTGGCAAAAATGGGACAAATGTGCGTACATTTTATGTAAAGGATTTGATGAAAATGCGATGTGCTGCAAAGTCTTTGGCATTCTAAAAAACAACACTGACGCCATCACAAGGTGGAAGTAAAGTGAACACTGTGCAGCTGCTGTATATGCACTTAAAAATGGGGGGTCATCAACAGTTTGACCCTCAAACACACCGCAAAGAACAGGGCACGTGCCAAGGCTGCCATGTTGTGTAACGGTATCCGCCTGAACAGCTGCCTCTCGCTATGTATACACTTTTGTCAAGAGGAGCTTTGTCCTGAAATGGACTCTAGCCTATGACATTTGGAATAAGCTGCGAGGACCACAGATATCCAGGTTCGGCTTTCACAGGAGCGACTGAATTTAGAGCAGCGCATGGCTTCTTCTGTTTTTTTTTGCTGCCACTTCTGCCTGTGAGAGAGTTTAGCTAATCACATCTCTATGAGCGACACAGGCATGTCTGATTAAAATCTTTAAGTATCTTTAAGTATCACATAGTCCACTTTTCACAATTACACTAGCACACGTGTCTGCTTCTTTCGATGGGATTTACGGTCAAATATTGTAAGTCCAAAGGGACAAAATGTAGGTCATCCTTTCCAACTGTTGCTCAGCTGATAACTGCTATCTTAGAGGCACAATACACACTTATCTTAGAGGTACAATACACACTTATCTTAGAGGTACAATACATAGGCGTTGTTGGTTTCATTGCTACTAACTCTGATCCTTACTCTGAACTCTCTTCCACAAACTCCAAACATACAAATTAATAACAATTCTTAAGCCTGACAGCCTGGAACTATTAAGTTAATCCACTAAGTAGCCATAGTTATTTAGTAGAACGCACATTTAGAGATGACAAAGCATTCATATTAACATTATTAGTCATTCACATTAGTTCTACTTCAGGTTTCTCTCATTAGCAGAAGCCACATTCTCCACATACTATAGACAAAAGGTTCAGATTCTGATTTATGATTCAGTCTATTCAAAAAGCTTTCCGGCTTTCTTCAGAGGACAAAATGCACAAACTAGGGTGGCGATGCATTTCAACCAGTATCACCGGAAAGACTTAATTTACATTATCTTACACTGCTTAAAAAAAAGCTTGCCTACTATTACACATGCAAACCAATAAAATCACTAAAATAATGATCCTACAATTTTTACAGCAAATGTTTTAGAGAAGTTTTTTTTAACGACAGGTAAAGATAGCAGCAGTGTTAACATTATTTCAAACTTCCCTAATGTGTCAAATTACATCATAAATCCGTGCAGAGACTGATTGCTCAGTACAGAAAGAAAGAGCTCGACTGAGATTATGTAACAAAAGCTTTTAGCTCTCTGTCACTCAGGAATGAAAAGAGCGCAGAGAGCAAAAAAGCATGAAGACAACCAACGGTTACATAGTAAAACATGCTAACAAACAAGTGTCACATGTCTTTCATTTAGAAGATGAATGGACTCTTTGGACTTACTGCTTGTAACAGTGATCTATACAGAATATCTTTCTTCCCATCGCCCGTCTCCTCCATTTTCCGTCGTATGAAGAATCCTCCAAGTTTACGGATAAGGGTGCTGGAAACAAAGAAAGTCCGATCAAGTGTCAACCAAACCAAACTTTCTACATCAGAGTCCTTTTCATTTTCAACTGGCAGCAATTTGGATTATAGTGTTACTGTGATAAAAGAGGAAACTTAAACTGTAGTGGTAAGAATTGTGATTATTGGGAGCATTCATTGTGATTTAAACAACAAAGTGTTGCTAACAGCTGAACAGAGGTGCTTCCCAACATCCAACAGCATCCAGTTTGTGCCTTAACTAACAGATTTCAACTCATTTTAGTGTTGAATCTGTCAGTTGTATTCATGTTTATGTCTATAACATTCTTTATTTGTTTCAGGTTAATACTTCAGAGGCCTAAATCATAAGCACCTACGTTTTAAAGATCAGTTTTAGATCCTCTAAGGAAGCACATAATGGTTCATAACGAGTTGTCAGGCTTCCTGCCTGATCATTTTTATTCCCCCAGTGTAAAAATCAGTCTCACTCTTTAGTCAATCAGTCATTCCTATTATGCCTGCTGGTAACGAAGTCTGTCCACCTCTCTCTGTCTCTGGCCTCTTTACTTCAGCTCTAATTCCTATCTGATCTCTTTTCAAAGAATTCTATTTCTTGTGATATCAAACCGACCTTTGAGTTCTGACTGAATATATCTGAAGAGATCAGATATTACGCTTCATTGCCAGATCAAACTTGACATCAGTCTTCGTGGGCCTTTTACCTGAGGATAGGGATGCTTAGGTTGTTTCCCGCTGCAATGTGCGGGGCTTTAATGTTGTGACAGAACAGGATCAAGGTGATGAGCAGGTAGTCAATGTGGGATTTGTGAACAGGGAGGAAGACCATGGGAACATTTTGCTGTGAAGAGAAGACACAGACTATTAAAATAAAACCAGTCGGTGGTTTAAAAATGACAAATGACACAGAAGAAAAAGTGACTGAGTGTATGAAACACAAAACGCCCTGTTAGCTCGTTACTGTGTCGGTTTGCAAAACAGATTTGTGTAGTGTGTGCGTGTAGTTTCTGCTGACCTCTGTAGCGGCTTTCTTAACCATTTCCAGCTGGCCTTTGTGGATCTGGATGCTCCAAAAGAAACCATTAAACAGCCTCAGCAGGACCCACCCGGTCAGCCTGAACAAAAGGACAAATGAAGACATGGAACGGAAAGCAGGTGTGGGACAGTAAAATAAATGTGACTGCAGCTGAAAAACAACTGAGGGGAGGTTTTTGGTGTACAGTTTGTACCTGATAAACGCTGGGGAAATGTTGGCCACCATCTCCTGGAGGAAGGCTCTGGCTTTCTGCTTCACTTTACTGACAGCTTTCTGCTCCTGACCAGGCTGGCTGGCTCCACCGTCCAAATCTGTGGCCACCTTCACAATAGAACTCTCCACCCTGCCACGGACAAACAGCACAAACATAAGGCTGCATGTTCCAACCTACAAACCTCAAAATTTCACTTCATCTTTTCTGCTTTTGTACACTTTATCCCCAACTGTCACTAGCCGAGTGTTTCCACTCCATGTATAGTACATGGCTGACTACATACTATCATGATGCTCGGCTGCACTTTGATGACACTTTCCAGCAAATGTCTCACGTTACGTTGACTCGTACCGGCTGTTGTTGAGCACGTTGTCCACTACGTTCCTGGTGAACATGTCCTTGTTGACGTCTCTTTCCATGACAAACAGCACATAGCTCAGCCTGCGCGCCAGCCAGCCCCGCTGTCTGCATGAGCACACACAGACACACAAGAAACATGTCAAGAAGACGGGGCTTGACAGTAACAGTTGCCAGGTTGCCGTTAGCAACCACTTTGAGAAACTGGGATAACAAAAGCAAAACTAAAATCCCAACATCTGATCAAATTCTCCCTCAGACAATAAAAGGTTAGTTTAACCGGTCACTTAAAGGACTCACTGTGTTTGTTGGTTACACACATTTCCTGGTAATTTAACACATTTTCGGGAACCAGAGATCAGCTGTGGCGCGCATATTCATTACACACAGCTTTCTCAACGGCAATGTCAGTGTTAAGGTCAGTTTGTTTCCACCTTGCTGAGTTTATAATTAACATAATACTGATTAAGTTAGACAAAACTAACAATACTAACTTGTCCATATTGACTTCAGCCCATCTCAGCTCCACTCTCTGTCTACATGACAATGCAGAGTAAAAACTAGATATAAAATATCAGTATTTAACATGCACGCTGGAGCATGATGGCAACATTAGGTTACTTTTGTCCGAAGAACTGCCTATCCTTTAAAAAAAGCAAATGTCTAAATGTATATATTGTTTCAGCTTGAGGTATTAAGGTGTCTTACTGCTAAGGTCAGTCACTGGATGCATGTGTTCAGTGTCTACTGACAACACTTTAAATTATTCATCTGTCTACTTTTCCACTACCTCTTGACATTTATTATACACAGGCTGTTAGAAAGACAGGCGGCTGTCTGCTGTGCTTTAGTTGTGCTATACGGGACAAGTTAGAGCCTTTGCTCTTGGTGCAAAAGCAACATGTGAAAGCCAACCATCTCAACATTACTGACAGTTTCTAAAGTTCAGTATGTTCCTCTTCACGGACCAATGGACTGCTCAAAGAACAACACTGTTGAAGGAAGTGATACTATAAGGATGTAGATTTTGCTTTGTTTACCTGGTGTGGGTTTCATTAATGTAGATGACGTTGCGCAGTCCCAGAGATGGAATACTGGTGTTGAACAGTCTCTCCTGGAACAGAAACAAGTGTTGTTGTTGTTGTTGTTGTTGTTGTTGGAATAAACACATACAGGTACATTGAATTTTAGGGTTAGGGGTCAGATAAGAAGAGCTAAACAAGCTGGAGTCATCAATGTCTTATCTTGAGATTCTGTGTTAGACAGACTGGCCTGAAAGTTACACAAAGTCAGTCTGGTCTTGTTTTGCCTTTTTGTCTTTGACCTTTTGACTATTGATGCAGCTGTTCAGAAGAAATGTTTTTTTTCTGCCATTTCATCAACATCTCACGTGTTACTGCACGAAACTCACTCCCTAAACAATAACTTCAAGCAATGTGTCATGCATTTGAAATATGCTGAAAATGCTTCTAACCCAGGCTGGTACATGTTCCACGCCCTAGGCAACTTGCATATTCAGTGTTTTCAGCATCTTTCAGAGACATACCAAATAAGATTTAAGATTCTTGTGCTTTCAAACAGCCACAATAGGTTGTTTCTGGCAGATGCCCTACACTGCATATTGTATACATTAGTACAAATAATACCTCGGACCTGACTAGCGTTTAACAAATGAACTCGTGTAAGAGTTAATTAGCTGTGGTGTAACTTTACCCAGCTCTGTGGTGTACACGAGTGACAGCAGCGACCCACAAAGGGCCTCTTTCTGTTCAGCAGGCCCTCCTTCCACGTGCTGGCAACGCAGCGCAGGACCGAGGGGCTGGTGCTGCGGTCCTTGAAACACATCCACACACAAAGTTACATTACAAGGTAAAGAAATAACGTAACACACACAAAATCATGTATCGGCTCAATAAACCATATGCATGCTATATATAACAGACTGTATAATGGCATTACGAAGATAAACTGTTGATCTGGTCTGTGGCTTACCGAGTCATCATTGGGATGCTTCCAGCGGTTACACCACTGCTCGCCATTATTGACCTGCAGCAACAAGCCATCAGACACCTCCATGTTCGATGCCGTCCTTTCCTCTCCCCTCTCCAGATCACGCAGCACTAGCTGGCAAGCTGTCAAAACACAAGGATATCATATCATGAAGCAAGTTTCCATTTTGTAAGCAAGAGTACTGCCTTTTTATTAAGAATTACAATATGTTAGTTCACTTTGTGTGTGGCACCACAAGCCAGACATACTTCAAGTAGACCACGAATATTTTAACAAGAAACTACTGACACACTAAAAGGTACATTATTGTAACTGGTTGGTAACCCTAACGCCTACCTGATTATTTCAATTTTAATTTGAGATCTAATTTTTTTTTAATAAACGCCACCTCTCATGGGTCAACAAGAATGTTCCCTTAGCGTGCAAATAACAAGGAGCTCACATTTCACTAGAATACAAAGTAGTGGAAATTTTGCTTTTAATGTAAAAGGAAAGCACCGTGTTTCAGACTAATTGGTGAAAGAAACTTTTAATGGAAAAAATAAAGTGTGCAACAACGGGACGGTTTCAGATTTCTGTTATATAAAGACATCCTTATCGGTGCTTATTGGTTCACATGATGCAACATCGGCCTCTGCTTGGCATTTTGAGGGCATGAGAACTGAGCATGAACAAGACAATACCAGCTTCACCCCAGCAGGAAACCAAAGAAACAAACATTTCCTCCCAGATGATGCATCACCCTGATGGTACGAGTTGGGTTCACCCAACACCTGTTTGGTCCAGTTAGGCAACCTTTTCAGAGTACTGTCAGGGTTACATTGTTCCATTCGTCCCCAGACACTTTGACTACAATTAACGGGTGGGTCTACTGCGTTTTGAATAACTCGTGCACCACACGCCCAATCTGAGCAAGAACCGCCTTTAGGAAACAAACAGGTGACAATCTGCAAATCAGTTGGCTGGATTTAAGTTGGTTTTACTGATTTGCCCTCATTCACGCATGCTTTGGTAGCATCCAATCATTATAATCACTCATCATGTCACTTCTGCAAGTGAGCAATTTAAAAATACTGACATGGCACAGTACAGTTTCAGTTTCAGAAAACTCGCTTTAAATAGAGTACAGAAGTTGAACTTGAATGAACTTTGTCAATGAATAGTTCCTCGTTAGTTCATCAGAGGCTGCAGTTACATTACACTCACAGGTGTCCTTTATAGTCAAATTGATCAGTTTATCACAAGTCAGGTGGCTTTCCTGTGAGCACACAGGACAGGAGCTAAAGGACTCGAGCAGGTAATCAACAAAACATCATATGAGGGAAACCTTGACTACTACCCAGAGGACGTGTGAGGTGACTCACTATGGTATTCAAAATATGTTACAGGTTAATTCAAAATAAAAATGTGCCTTGCGTCTTAAATAGCTTAAAGTTTATACCAGTATTTACACTGATCTGTTTGAAGCTTTATTTTAGTAATTGTCAGCAGTTACCTGAATAATTTTGGGCAAATTGTTAAACATTTAACAGAGAACTGATTTGTCTAATTGGCCGCCGTCTAAAATTACATTGAATATTATCTGTAGATATAAAAGTTTTTCTTGTACTTTGCTTTTTGTTTTGTCTAACTGTATATTCTGTGATGATGTTCTGCAGATTAAAACACTGTAAAATACTGTTTCAGGCCATTACGTGACCAATATCGCACAATACGGTCCCACACCACACCGGTGAGTCTTGTTAACATTTTATTACAATGGAGGTGTGCAGCGTCTGGGCCCCACATACACAAAGACAATAGAAAACTTTGACGTTGCCGCAGTCTGCCTGTTGTTTCCCCAGGTGAATGAGGTGGTCCCTCCGGTGGGGTTTGGTTTGTATGTTACCACATTGTAAACATTTCAGCGCTGGTTGAAAGACACTTCTCTGGAGCTCTGTTTAGTAATGGTGGACAGGGGCAACACATGTAAACTGCAGTATTTACCAATGATCTGCTTTTCTGGCACAAAGTGCAAAACACTGCGACCAGTGCCTCTCATTAGTTTGGATATAGGTCAGTGAGTGACTTTATGAATGAATGCTTTCACACCAAACATTGGACAGTATGTGTGTCAGTTAAGAGACAATGCAGATGCATCTTTCTGTGAGTAATAAGTCTGAGGGGAGACGGCAAACATGCAGACCTCTTGGCCAGAAATATCCCTGCCTCACTAATGTCCAGCAGAGGATGAATGCCCATTGAGCCACTGTCCTGTTGTAGTGTTGTGGTGTTAGTAGGTGATACGCACACTGATGAGGGGAAAGCGGGTTTCCAAAAGGGTCAACGACCGGGAGTACTCCACTTGATGGGGTGACTTTGTTGGAAGCAAAACAAAGAAGTTGAAGAATGAGGAGCTGAGGGGATTAGGTAACAGGTGGAGGTAGCCATAATGAAACATTAAAGTTTCCATGCAAGTAAATACACTGACGAAAGCAGAGTAATAAGGCTACATTGACACTTTTTTTTAGCCTTTAAACGGACAAAAAATACTGAGTGTGTCAGCATGATACGGACACAGATGATAGAGGTTACTGCTTTGCTATTTTTTTAAGCAATGCACTGGGAAAGACGTGGCAGATATTTATCCACAAACGTCAGCCCATGCAGGCTTACATCTCAGATTATTATGGGTAGCTTTGATTATCATATACTGGTATTAATTTAGCACTTAAGTATCAGTGAAAGATAACATCCGACCACACCGTGATCTGCAAATTAACAAATCACACCGGACAAGCACCAGTTTCAACTTCCAGAGCTGGCTTTATCTTTAAAGCGTGGAAAACCCTCCCTGTTCATACATACTGTCCACGAGTAGGTTAATCCGTCTCACATGCTCCAAGCTGTCTGCAGTAAGCAGGTCAAACAGGAGAAGTATCTGTGTGACAGATGGGGTGTGCAGATAACTAGCAGTGCAGACAACAATGGCACAAACCAGGCTGGCATCCTGATGTCTGGCTTGGCCACAAAGTAACGCCTTTCTTGTGTGCCTCTGTGTGTGTGTGTGTGTGTGTGTGCGTTTGGTAAAAGCTGCAATCTCCTCATCATAGCTGCATGAATGGATCTGGTTGCTCCATTTGGAGGTTCAGGTGTTAAGTTATTAAACAATGGCTTGTGCAGCTTTTGTCTCATCTCTCATCTGTCACATTGCATGGCATGCTGCCGAGCCTCATGGGGCTCATAAGGTACTCGCGATACTAGGAAGATATATAGGAATACTACATATATATATATATATATATATATATATATATATATATATATATATATATACACACACACACATACAAGCTATATGGTGCATTTAACGTGACGTTAGGTTACTGTATATGAGCAAGCATTTAGCGTTAAACCCATTAGCTAATGTCACAAGCCAAGGTTAGATGTTAAATCTCACACTGTCAAGGGTCCTCTTGAACTCAATGTCAACGTAAAGTTAACCGGCTAACGTGAGGTTATGCCGCTAAAATCCGCCCCGTCGTGACTTACCTTTAACCGTTCACAGATGTGTCGACGATGTCGTGTAAGCTAACGTTACGCTACGGTTATTGTTTCCATGACAATACACGCGCGCGGCATTATTAACAGTTAACGTCGGCGATGTAGCTAGCAGCGACTAGCCCCGGCTAGCCAGGATCGCGAGAACAAAAAGAAAGGAAAAAAAAAGACTTACCTTGAATGTTGTGTTACGCTGACTCATATCTCAAAAAGAAAAATAAACGTCGACAAGACTCAACTGTAGCCGGCTGCTCGGTTCTTTAGTTCCCCTTGTGTGTCCTCTTTACACGAGCTCCGCTCTCCACATACAGGGACCGGACAGCACACAGCTCTGTCAGACACAACTGTGTGTGTGTGTGTGTGTGTGTGTGTGTGACAGGAGGCAGCAGGAGGGAGCGCGAGTGCTGTGGTACAGCGGCCGACCGTGCTGTTCCGCCGGCGGCCTCGAGATGGCAGCACCGCACCAATCTGACCCTATACTCATTCACAACATCAGCTGCTGTGTTAAACTGTAACAAAAGTAGTAGTTCTACACAGTAATTTACACACCATATTAACATAAATCAGGCATGTCCAAAATATATTATTATATTACTTATAATATATTATTTATGGCCTGTTAGCATTGTCTGTTACTGTATGGCTGGAAGATTTTGCTTTTTTGGTTGACATAATAAAGTATTTGAATGCACTAAATATTAACCTCTAAGGACATAACTACTGTTGTACCTGTGTGTGCCTGTAGATGTGACACAAAATATTTCTTTCTGAATGATTTTGTTAAAGACAAGAAGACAAGAGCAAGAGTGACACGTTTTAAACTTAAATGTTAACAGACTTTGAATTACTCATAATAAAGTCATGCTTAAAATGAACATGAGGTAAAGATTCACATCAATACAAAAAACAATAAAAGTTACATGTAAATGCACTGTTCTGTAACTGTTTTCATTGTCACAATTATCTTTTTTTTTAATGACAATGTAACCAAATCTAAGCCAATCAGGTGTGAACAAATCTAAAAACCTGTTTTTCCTTTCTTTCACATCTGTTTAAAACACATCAGTCCTAGCAGGCCATAAATAATATAAAAACATGAAGCTTCGGGCCGCATGAAATCTGACCGCGGACCGTGGTTGGCCCCTGGTCCGTACTTTGGACATCCCGGTTTATATAGATTGAGACAAGGATGCAGCGCGCCCTCTAGTGGTCATCCTTCTACATTGCATTTTTACGGAGCGTACCACCTAAAATAGGGGGGTTGAGCACAATACACTCAGTACAATATCTGAGACACTGTAAACTATAGTTTTTCCATAAAGCTTCATCATTTTTAAACAACATTTAATTACATGCTCCCACCATTGAATTAGTAGCTGCACTCACGATTTTCTAATATTGTCATAGTTGACTCACCCGTGACGATAGCTATAATGGTAGCGACTCAAACTGTCTATTTCTCTCGACTCTATCAAGCTAACGGCAGCCATGAGGTAAGCCAGGCGTTTGACATCTAAAACGTGTTTTTATTCCAGTGTAGTAGATTATATGCGTCTGAATTGGCCATTTAAGATCAGAGTGAATACTCGGACTCTGTTTGTGTTGGAGTATCGGAGTAAAGTGGCGTATTTGTGCCATGGTGTGCGTAACGTTAGGGCCTGTGTTGGTAAGCTAATGAAGCTAAGTTAACCAGGACATGTCACAACACGTTACTGATACTACAAGCGGTGAATCGGCTACAACGACAACACCATCTTTTAACATGTGTGTCATTGTTAGTCCAACAAGCTGACCAATATTATGTTAAACTAAATAATTTAGTTATATTAATGAAAATAAGTTTGAACGTGACGTCGCGTCATGTTGTCGTATAGTGTGTGTGTGTGTGTGTGTGTGTGTGTGTGTGTGTGTGTGTGTGTGTGTATATAGCTCTTATGCACCAATATTTCCTTGTCAGGCATTTTAATTTTCCATTTTATGCCTGGTAATTAAAGGTAAACCTGATGGTGTCTCCAAATACTGCACACCTGTGAATCAGTCTATCTCTTACCAAACCTGTTTAACTAAACTGTTGCACCTTTTATACAACCAACCACAAACTCTGATTAAACCCGTGAACATGTAATTTCTTTCATGTGGCCAAAATTACTGGATTGCACTATAGAGGAAAATGTTTAATTAAACACCAGGTGTGCTTGCACTGGTGCTGTCACGTTGGTATCAGGTGATGGCAAAGACATAACAGTTAATTAACAATAACAATGGTTCATGGGAGACGTATGTCTTCAATTGTGGATTATGAGAGTAGCTGTTCAATTATTTTACTTTTTTAGTTGTAGTATAGGTTTAGTGAAGTGCCAGTTAAATCAATCGGACTTCATTCAAACAAAATAAAACTGCTTCACACATTAACCCTCCACCCCATTATAAATAGAAGCACAACACAAATTGAGGAGATAACTTGCCAATAACTTTGGCTTGCAGTAATAGTGATGTATTTAGGTCAAATATGCTCATACTTAAATTGTTATTAAACTGGGGGTTATAACTAGGGGTAAGTCAGAGAGTTGAAAATGTCAAAACACCCCACCCTTTTACATCCTTCTAAACTAATGTTCTTGTTGTTTACCCAGCATGCTCAGGCTCCAGAAGCGCTTGGCGTCCAGCGTCTTGCGCTGTGGCAAGAAGAAGGTGTGGCTGGACCCAAATGAGACTAATGAGATTGCCAACGCAAACTCTCGTGAGTTTTTTTTTTTTTTACTCTGCATTGTAAAAAAAAAGTCTGGCCTTCTATAGACTTGTATATTTATGGCACTGCATTTCGTACCACAGGCCAGCAGATCCGTAAACTGGTGAAGGATGGACTGATCATCAGAAAACCTGTGACGGTTCATTCCCGTGCTCGCTGCCGCAAGAATACACTGGCACGCCGCAAGGGACGTCACATGGGTTATGGTGGGTGACTGAGTTGAAAGTTAACTTTTTTCCAAGCTTCTTTAAAACGGATTACTTTAATTTTCTTTGACACAGATGGCATTGTTTATTTTTAGAAAAATGTATAAACCTGGCAACTGTACAGCAAGTCTGCAGATTCTGAGGGATTATTAATTGAATCTGCAAATGGTGATTGTTTGGTAGCTTTGACACAAACACGAGTTGACACACTGCCATTTGATTTCATTTTTTTTATAGTTTATTTACCATTTTCCTCCTTTCCAGGTAAGAGAAAGGGTACAGCCAACGCTCGTATGCCAGAGAAGTTGTCATGGATGCGCCGCATGAGAATTCTCCGTCGTCTTCTTCGTCGCTACAGGGAGTCCAAGAAAATTGACAGGCACATGTAAGTGTGATTGTCAGCACTCACTGCTGGTGAACAAGCCAGTGTAGTTTTAATTTTAGGAAAAGGAATCTTGCTTTGAGATGCACTGAGGTATTTAATTTTTTCCTACAGGTACCACAGTCTCTATCTGAGGGCCAAGGGTAATGTCTTCAAAAACAAACGCATCCTGATGGAGCACATCCACAAACTGAAGGCAGATAAGGCTCGCAAGAAGCTTCTGGCGTAAGTTATTTTTTCATCCCACAGCTTAATTAATATCAGATTAATTCACTGCGTTTCTGTCAAATTAACTCTCTTCTGTATCCATTTCCTTTACCCACACAGTGACCAGGCTGAAGCTCGCCGCTCAAAGACAAAGGAGGCCCGCAAGCGCAGAGAAGAGCGTCTCCTGGCCAAGAAAGAAGAGATCATCAAGAACTTGTCAAAGGAGGAGGAAACTGCAAAAAAGTGAATCTAAACTAAAAAATGTTTCTTGTTTAATAAATTTGGATAAAAGCGATTGATTGCTTGATTATTTTGTCTGTCGCTGTAGTCTACACTTTACAGGAGTCCTGTAATGTAATGCAGTGTCTTCACTCCAAAGCGGTAACTTCTTCTATTTCAGAGGAAGTTTTTCTGGTTAATCTTGTTCATATGGCTAAGAAAAGGCCATTCATACTGAATTTGGTTTGTCTTCTGAACAGTCCAACAGATGGCAGCACAGCACCAGTATCAGATTTAACCATAACATCAGACATCTCCATTCATTGCAATTATCCACATGTGTTAATGTATATGGTTGCCTATTGTCCAGCCTCAGAAAACATCAGCTGGTGTTTATCTAACGATATTAAACTTGGCTGTGTGTGTATGCATGCTACTTGGATTTAATAGCCACAGTTTTGCCACTCTGCGGTGAAGTGCAGCTTTCTTAAAGCCCCTTCAGTAACATCCATATATATAATTTCTCTCTTGCTGAGGCAAGGAGTTTTGAAATTTATGGAACACATTTTATTTATCCTCTACCTGCTCTCACTTATTTATAGTACAGTTGATTGAACATAAAGTACTGCAGCATCTGCCCATCACTGTGTCAGCCTGGCTTCTACAATTGTGTGTCAAACAGGAAATGTCCAAATGCTTCCTATAATTGTCTCGATACCCCATTTCTGGGTGTGTGAGTGATGCATTTCGTTCATGACACATCAATTTATCCACTTAACTGTGTGAACAATCATTTGATATCAGGCCCTGTGAATTCAGCTTGAGTCGATTGCAGTTGACACCGAGGTAAAACTTCAGAGTGCCAGCGTGTGAGCTTTTTATCTGTCGCTGAGTGTTCCACATTGACATACAGGCGAACCCAAACAATTATGATTAACTGCCCACATTTATTAATAATTGATTCAGCTATTAATAAATGATCTTCATGAATTATTTTCACTGCTACACTTTTCCTGAAGGCAACTAACAATGTCTATATCACACTTTGATGCAAGCGTTGGCTGTGCTCCAGCTTACAAACACCGTCAGCCACATGAAACCTGTGGCTACTGACGCTTCAGTCATCCAGTCGTTTTCACTTCTTGCTCCGTCCTTGAAGGATTCCTTCTGTTTTACTCCCCGGAGAAGGTGCGACTGAAGTGTTGACAGGCTGCTGTGTGAGTCTGTCAGCGGATATCAGAGAGAATTAGGGGGGTTTCTCCTCAGGTCAACTCAAAGCAGATTATATTCAGGAATTTAGATCATTTTAGTTTAATAACTTAAATGGCGTACATGTACTAATCAGGAATGTAGAACTTTTTAGATGTTTTTTGACCAAAAAAAGAAAGTGTTGAATCACCTTATTTTTCTCCCTCAACTTGCCCGGGAGAGTTAACTTCCTGTTCACTGGCAGATGTTTTCTCTGTTTGAAATCTGGGTTGTAGTAGCTTCTGTTTGTGGATCATGTACCATCATGCATAAACAATAGCACACCCGAGCTTTAGAGGCTGGCAGTGAAGAACCCCCCTATTTAAAAATCTGGGTTTCAAAGGCCTTGAGGAGCTGGAATCCATCCGCGGTATAATGCATGTGCTTACCTTGACATCCTGATTTAATTTAGATACACAGTAACTTAACATACTTTTGCTAAAATGTTATTCAAATATATGTCATTACTGCAAAGTACTCTATATATGAAGATAAAACCATCCATATCAAATCAATGTGAGGTCTACAGAGATGTTATAGGGTTTGCTGAAGGAGAAAACAGGCTTCGTGCAGTGAGGCCATTTTGTAGCTCGGTTAATGTATTTCTTCATTACCAGGAGGCGCCCCTATTTCCTGAAGCGTGAGCCTTAATGGGATTAGATAAGGGGAGGAATATGAGATGAAACGGAGCAGCGGTCTTTATTACAGCTGGCCTTCAACCCTTCAAAACAAATGGAGCACACTCAAGAGTTCAGGGGATCTTTAATAACAATTGACACGATGAGATGAAAGTAATTAAAGGGAGATTATTTTTAGATATAAAAACAGTTATCCAGCATCTAAAAGAATTAGCCTGCACTTTCCAGTCTGAGGACCCCACCGTGCATTGTGTTGAGCTATCTTTGGTTATTACCTTTGACTCTAATATGTACGAAACAGGTATCGTGAGACCTTTTTGGATTCACAGGATGGACTGATAAACATGAAGAGGAATGTAATCCAGCTGATAACACGGTCACCTGCTTATAAAGTGATATTATTAACCTCATGCAGCTCAGTCAGCCTTTCTTTTCTAAAACACACTCATGTATTTTCATCTTTAATACCAGATCAGAAAGCATTGGAAGGATTCAGGAGGTTTAATTCTCTCTCTCATGTTTGTCTCTTTTAAGGGATTGGAAGAAGGATTAAAAGCACTGAGCGATACAGATCATCTGTCGGACAGACAGTGCTATCAGATCTTCAGATGGGCCCCTTAGCCTCGTCTCCTTTAAACCAGGTCATGTGCTTTTACGCTGCTTCATACTCATATATAGTAGTCAGCTGAAAACAGCTTCTCATCTCCAGAACTTTTCACACTGTCTCATTGCTTTAATGTTCTTTCATACTATCTACACTGGAAATAAGACTGTTTAATTGCTGTGATCAGTGGTCAAATATTCTGTCTTACAAGCTTACTCTGATGTGAATCAGATCCCAGCAGATCAATCATAACTTATCATTTATTTATTCCCATCAATTTTATGCCATAGATTCATATTTAGTGTATTTATGACCTCCACCCTCAGCACTCCACTAACTTCTGACATAATTTGAACACTTAAGGTGCTGTAGTTGCTCTGATCTAATGTATCTTTTGGCAATAAAAAGCTTTTAACCTCTAATTAACTGAGCAGTTCTCACATATTGTAGTATCAGTCTTCTGTCTGCCTTCTACAGACTTGAGGACGCCTCTAAAAACATATGTTTGTTTATCATATTGCCCTTCCACAGCACGAGTGTATTGCTTTTCATGCTGTGTCAGGTCTAGGTGTAGGATGACATGTGGTTACTGGTCGCTCGGGTGTCCGGTTAGAGGTCAGGATGCATCGCACAGTGCAGAGTGGACTGTAATCTGATAAAAGACTTGATGTATATAGGAGACAAGATATCACAGTAAGAATTATGGAGACTATGTGACGCTTTGGAATATTATTTTTGCTGTTTTGACGAAACAAATGGCTGGTGATCATTTTTACCCAGTCGATTTTTATTTTATTTCTATCTTATTATAGCCGTGTAGCAGTCACTGGCTAAAATGGCAGATTATTCAAAGCAAACAATGACATTATAGTAAACAAAGATGTTTTATTACACACAAGATGCATTACTGCAGATTAGATTTGCACTGGTTTTCTGTTTTCACTTCCCAGTTTTCCGGGATCTGGGAACTGTCTGATAATTTGGCAAATGTCAAAATCCACCCACCACATGGGATTGAATAACACAATACAATGTCTCTTGGGCTACAGATGTTCTCATTTAATTTTCATTATAAATCTAAGTCACTTGGATTAATATACAGAGTCACTCTTCAAAGCACTAGATTTCAGGGTATATTTTTTTGTATGGAACCTGGTGGTCCTATTTGGTAACTGCCTTTGCTAAGGAGTGTCATTTAACATTCAAATTTCACTCCAAAAAGACCATTAAAGTGGGTACAAACACATCTGTCAGTTGTGCTTTGGACAGCACTGCCAGAGCTAAGAGCAGACAGGCGAAATGGATCGATACAGCTATAGGCAGTGCAAGATGCAGCAAAGTAAACTAAATGGTTCATTTAATAATAATAATAAATGAGTCAGCTATGCTCATTCATCAATAACTGATTAAAATGCTAAATAAATCTAAATGTTTTCTGCAGCATGATCAGAGGATGATTCATTTTGTCACTTTTTTTTTTTTTTGCAAGAAGTGTGAAGGTTAATTATATTCAGTGCTGTCGTGGTGTTTCAGACGCAGTTTTAAAAATATGAAAACAAGAAAGATGAAAAAAGAAACAAACATCTGAGAAGAGACAGACAGAGAGTTGAAGAAAAGCCCAGCTGAAGTTCAGGGAGAAGACATCGTACATCATCAACCACGGCCGCTTTAAATGTGAAAACCATCAACATCCGCGCTGCAGTATTCTCTCCACAAAGACTCTCAACTACCTATAATAAAAGTGAAAATCATGGCGGACAGTTTGCCTTAAGTTTGTGAGTTCTTGAGCTCGAAGGCCAGATGGATTCCCTCATTAAAAGAATAAAAAAAATAAAGCAAGCAAAACAACCTGATTCAGAGAGAACCATCTGGATGACATTAGTAATTTGTTGTGTCTAATCGATGGAAGGAACCAATTTCAATCGTTACAGAACATGCTGAGTCATGAAAGTGAACTACCACATTTTAATTACACTTGTGGGTAGAGCAGCAGCAGGGTCGTGAGTAAAAGAGGAATAATTGTCGATAAATTGACTGAGATGAAATTTCAAGAACTTGTTTACAGGATGTTTGGAATCATCAATATCAGAACTAAGGCAATAGAAACATTTTCCCCAGTATTTCACGCCGTCTTCATCTTTCTGCTCACTCTTGTTATTCTATTTTTCTTTCTCCTTCCTCCGCCTCGACGCTATTTCTCAAAAGCTTGCACTTTCCTTTGTAAACACGCACCAGGCAAAGCAGAGACTACCATCTCTCTCCCCGTCTTGCTGATTCTTCAGTATGCTGACTATTCCATCGTTTACATCTTTCTATTTGTCATAGCAGAGTTGTTGACTTGGGCGGTGAGAGGAAAAAGTTGCCTCAGCTGATAGCGTGCAAAGCATCTCTAACAAAACAGAGCAGCCCCAATTATCCTCTAATCCGTGCGCCTTGAAGGCACAAACCCCAAAGTCTGTGACACACTTCGAATTGAATAGATTAGTTTTGCCTATCATCTTCACACCAGGACAGGACATTTTGGAGGGTCCTTTGTGGGAATATGACTAAATTGAGGACTTGACTGAACTGAGCCTATCATAAGGAAAACAATAGACAGCTGGGATGTGAAGTGTGTCTGCATATATATTTATATATAGACAGAGAAAAGAGCCGAGGCGGAGAGAAGCTGAAAAATTAATATCTTCAGATCCACAAATGCACTGTAGTATGAGCCGGGGGTGAGAGAGGGAAGAAAAACCCGTCCTGTGGATTTCAAAATCCTTTTCTTAGCGTCTTAATGGATTTTGAAGTTTGCTTTCAAGATTTTAGAGCATGATGGATTTGGAAACCATTTATAGGGCCGGGAAGGTTGAGGTTGGAGTGAGTGAGGCATTAAGAGGACCTGTGGCAATGCACTGTCCAATCATTTATGGATGAGAGAAAGCACGCAACTGTCTGGCTGAGGCAAGAATACTGCAGGAAGAACTTAGGCTGTGTCTCAGTTTGGACACTTTTGTTAGTATACTTCTAAGCATGTAGTATAGTATGTACTTCCTGGATTAGTGAGTTAATTTCGACAGGGTCTCCATTC
Source organism: Protonibea diacanthus (assembly GCA_028641955.1). Classification (NCBI taxonomy): domain Eukaryota; kingdom Metazoa; phylum Chordata; class Actinopteri; family Sciaenidae; genus Protonibea; species Protonibea diacanthus. The sequence goes on along the minus strand of CM053996.1, from coordinate 14,588,549 downwards.
GAGTACGCCTGTTGGGAACTAAAAGATGTTAGTTAAGGGCTGAAATAACTGTACTGCATAATTTCAAGCTTCAACTGTGTGATTTACAGAGTTTCCTCATGGACAGCATTTTCACCTTTATGGGACAGTATGGTGGAGGAGACAGGAAGGAAATATGAGGAGACATCTTGAGATTGCCCACATTTTAGGTCTCATGGTTATTTTTTTTATTTACAATACTTTACCAAACTAGCATTACAACTACTGTTTCTATATAGTATACTCTCTTAATTCTTAATTTGTAGGGCAGCACAGCCCACATAAAAACTCCTCACAAAGGTGATTATGTTGGCTGTATGCTTCAACATAATATCCTCAGTGGGTGGTACAGCATCGTGTGCCAGATGGAGTAAATGTGTAACAACAAAGCAGCAAGTAACTAGGAAACCAGGACACTTACGTGACAAAAAGAGTGTGTTTACCCAATAATAAGAGAGCTAGAAAGTCTTTTAACTTAGCAAAGAGATAAATCACAGGCGGTCCTGCAGTATTTGACAAGCATGGACACTAAAGCAAATTAACCCCTTTAACCCTTCCTGATCAAAGCAATGGATAAAAGCAAGCTGAGAAACTTCTACACATTAAAAACACTCTCCTCTCCAGCTAAGAGCCACGTCCTCACGACCTTGTACCTTAATTGCGCTGCTTGACGTTCCTTGATTTTTTCTTGCAGCAGCAGCAGAGTCAAGAGGCCAGCAATAACATCAAAGTTACATAATGTCAGAAGGTTAAAGATGAAGAGGAAAAACATATAAGTGGTCATTACCGATGAAAGGGTGTGTTAGGTGAAGTGCTGCAGAGTTTAATCCTGTTGCGGTGTGGAGTGAAAGCACAGAGAGAGAGAGCAGGTGTGGAGGTGTGGAGGATATGCAGGACTGGAACTTAGTGTTGTGTTTTCATGAGGCGTCATGGGCTTAATTCAGAGAAACATCTGTGATAACCAATGGACCAGCCATCTGGTGTACAGTCACCTCAGTTTATTAGGATAATCTACGGCGATAGATAGGTTACAACCAATATGAGTGATACTCTGACTCTAAAATATGTATTAGACAATAAAAACTTTTGTTAGGTTCAATTTAGGGAACACTTTTATTCTCATATTTTGCATCATGTGCTGATTGAAGATGTAATTTTAGATTTCATGAGTCATAGATCAGTCTAAGGTGCTGGAAAGGGTCAGTTCAAGGTTATCGACCCATTGATTGGATGTTCTGATTAGTGGCATAAATGCTGCAGCTTCTGTTTTTGTACTTACCTGAGTCAAAGAGGTGCTTGTTGGTTTGATTGCCTGTGAGCAATCGAAATAACAGCAAACCAAAATAACATTAATCCAAGCAATGGTGGGAAAACAACTTCAAGTAGCAGTTCCAGCAATCACATGATTTAAAGGGTCATTTGGTAAATTATCTCTTGCAACAAAAATTGGATTTTTCAGTCTGGATATGGGCCCAGATATCTTCTGGTTTCTCTAATAATTACAGTAATGCTGAATATAGTGCCGGAGCCGGCCCATCCTGTTGGCTAAAGAGCTAATTTGGCAGCAACACGCACACAAATTCCCAATGTCACATGACATCGTGTTATAAATCCGTCAAAATGCCCATTCTGAAAGTGTCAAATATCTATTTCTAATTTAGCCACAAATATACAGTCGCGTTATTTCACCCTGTTATTATTCAAGCTGTACTTCCGACTGAAAGAATAAAGAATTTCCTTTTAGATGGTTTAATCCTGCAGAGCTCCATTCTCTTTTGATTCAGCGTATTGTACAACGACACTGTTTTTCATAAGAGTTTCATCTGTAAGACAATGCTCTTTATGATAAAAGGATGATTTTGGAAGCTATTCAGATAATGATAGTTTGAGGCTTATCCATCCATCCTCATAAATAAAACTCTCCTGATCTTGTTATCTTTATTGTGTCTGAGAATAAACAGTATATCACCCAGGGCCTGCCCTAAAATACTGATTCTATGGAAGCATGTGCGACTTCTCAAATTTATCATTCCCAGTGTAGCATGCTTCAAAGACAGCTTTCATCTGTCAAGCTCCCGGAGGTTTGTTTTCTCTGCCCTGTTCAAAACCTCTAAGATCAACTCAGAGGATGCGCTCTGACTTTTCGCTATTCAGCCTCGAAGCCCTCGCTGTGTCATCTTTTAGCTCTGGACCGTGCCGCGTGCTGCTCATTCCTCAGTCACTGAGAGTGTGTTTGTGCACGAGCATCCTGAGAAAGCGGAGGTAACCTCAGCGACAGGAGATGAGACCATGCATTAAACATGCCATCTCCGTGTACCTTCTTTATTTTTAATGGTCCTGTTGGCCAGGGGTCTGGAAGAATGTAAACATGACTGGAACCTGCGGACGATGACAATATGAGACAGGAAGGAGGAAAAGACACCTCAATTTCTTTTTTTTTTTTCAGAGAATTCAGGTCATCTTCAAAGGCTATAGCTGGAGGTCTTGATACGCTCTGTGTTTTAGGTCAGAAAAATTGCCTGATAAAATAAATATTAATACCTTCCTCTAGGCTGGCAATTGAGTTGCAACTCTGAGTTGGTTGAATTAATTTTAAAAATTAATAAACTCATTTCATAGACATAATTGCATATTCACAGTTGACGATGACCTCAGACTAAAGCTGAGGTAAACTATATTTGAAGCTGCTATAATAAGCATTTTATGTTTAGTGGTGATTAAAATGACTCTGTGAAAGGTGCTGCAGCGTTGTAGTGACTAACTAAAAGAGAATTATCAGCTCTATACAGAGCATTTCAGCTGTGTCTTTCAGCTCATTGTTTTGGTTTAACAGGCTGCAGCTTTACTGTTTTGGTTCAGTTTCACCGCTGTCATCAGCGTGTAGTTATCAGCCACAGCTGGCAGCTATTCTCAGCACCAAAAAGCTCAAAAAACCTGCTCAGCACAACATGCCAGAAAGGTAAAAATACAGTAGGTGCACAGAGTTAACCTAGTCTCTAAAAACAGACATCTGCATATGAATGCAGAATCTGTAGGCGCAGGACCAAGATTTTGGCTCTGGGAGCTTTCTGGTAGTGTTGACTAATTGTGTTTTAGTGGGCTTTGGTTGCATCAGTCCGTGTGGATCTCATCTCAAAAACCACTGGCTATTGTCTGACGACGATTTAGCTTTTTATTCGCTAAGTCATCCGCCTTCATATGCAGATATAGAGAAACATCCTTCTTATCATTCTCATGTATTTTTCGAGGTTGAAGCTAACCTGACTGTGCCAGATGGTTGGTAACAGAGAGCCATTTGGGAAGTCATCGTTAGGGCAAAATACAGGCCAGGTGACTGGATGAACCACCTGTCTGTCTATCATCTACATGAACGTCACCCATTCTGATCAATGAACTATATGACATAGTCAAACTCTTATTATATTGAAGTCAGTCGGAAGAAGAGCAAAAACCTCTTTTCCATCAAGAGACGTTTTTAGTTTTACTATTCTTTGCTTTTCTTTCAGTAAAGGAACACTCCCCAGATCTGATATAACTGATGCTAGCAGCATCTACGCCGTCATTAGCAGCAGTCGTCACAACGTCATCACACATCATTAGCATTAAACCACACCTGTAGCTCATGCCATTGTTGCCTGCAGTTCCTCAAAGGACACTGGTTGGATACAAATGCCTAGCTTGAAGCTTGATTTCGTGACCTGAATGGGGAACATTTCCCTCGGAACTTGTTGGAGACCAAAAACAGAGCTATAAATGAAAGTGTATATAACATCACAATTACAAAATGAATGTTACTCTGTCAGATGTGTCAATTTTAAAGATGATAGTATGTCATGTTGCATTTACAGCTTGTTTTTGCTGCCCCCAAGTGGCCAAAAAGTTAATGCATGCAGTTTTAAGAACTAAAAAAGAGTAAAAAATAGGTTTATTTGATTCTATTTTGAGTTTTATAGGCCCAGAAATGCAGCAGATGGAGTGATGCCTGCTAACTTTGCTTCACACATGGCATACTCTGCCTGCATCATATATCTAATGCACACTTTGCAGAAGTTAATTTTAAGATGTCAGAGCTTTACCCACTCTTACTTTGATATACCACTGCCGCACTAATAATTCACAAACATTGCTGCTCATATAGCATTTCACGAACCCAATCTCCAACCCAAGACTCCACCTGTAAGCCCCATATCACCCTTAAGGGGACATTTATTATCGTCACTCCCCAGCCTCTGCTGTACTGAGCTTGGTGTGTGTGTGTTTGTGGAGCATAGCCGCCAGATAACAACTCTGTATGTATTCACATAATAAATCTGTTCGACGTGAGCCCACTGACAGATGGAAGGAAGCATCCACCAAGTATATTACAGTGTGTATTTTACAGACTGAAGCAAGATGTTCATATTTCAAACCTTGTACTGATTTGTGTGTAGTATCCTCTCACGTACACTGAATAAAACAGACGGTAAGAGGAAGTGAGGGACAGGAGATTATTTTTATTTGCGGGTATTTGATGCAGGGGTCTCAAAGGTGTTTTTTCTTTTTGTCTGCCAAGCACCAGAACGCTTTATTTTCCCACCAACAGTGCTTTCCTCTCCTCCTGAGTGCCTTTATAATCAAGGGTGCTATTTTGAGCACGGATTTTCTTCCAGAATTTGCATCTTTTCCTATATTCCTGTTGCCTGTTAACGCCCTTGTTCATGCGATCGTCACCCGTACTGTGAGTCTGTCCAGCAGCTGCTGCTCAGTTTTGAAAGATGCAAAGAAGTGAGTGCGAACATTATAGGACAGGAGATGACTGTGTAACAAATCACACATTTAATGAACCGTTTCACTTCATTTTCTGGAGCAAGCACGATAAGCTCAGGAGTCTCTCTTTGATATTCGGTTAGGATTTGTCCCCCCCCCCCCCCGAACTAAACACTTCAGTGTCTCGTCGTGATGTTGATGGATGTAGCGTGAAAGAAGAGTGAAAATGATTTGCCAAGGGAGAGACAGTTACTCAGCCTTACATTCTCCGCTCGTCACTGCTGCTTGAGCCACGGAAAGAGAAGTTCAGAGAAGGATTTCAACTTCATCTGCTCAATGCCATGAAAGAGAGAGAGATCAGTGGTACAGTAAACGGAGAGCACTATCCCATCTTGAGTACCAAAGTCAGCAATTTTACAAAACGTACGAGTAGCTTGATGTACTGCCAGTTGCACACATTTCTGTCTCTCTCTCTCTCTCTCTCTCTCTACAGAGACGAAAATCACATTTGATCCAATTTGATAACAGAACTGGGTCATGATTTGAGAAATGTTCCTCACACCACAGCAGGGACACACACACACAGACACACAGCACTCTCCTTGCCAGTTTAGTGTATGGCCTGCCAGCAGCTCCTCCACTGCCAATTAATTTTATTGGGAGTTATAATCATATTATTTATGGTCATTAAGAACAAGAAGTCCTCTCAGGCTCTGCACTGTCAACTCAAATGAAGGATCTCGGCGTAATTTTGTGGCCATGAAGGGACACATTTTCTGTTTGGATGCAATGGTTGATGAATTTAGGTGTGAAATTACACATTTGAATGGGGTTAAAGTGCAGACTTTCAGCTTTAAATTAGTGCGTTTTAGGCCATAGCCAGCAAAAGTGGGTGGATGATCCGTCCATTTGATGTTTTTTCTTTAGTATTTTTAGTCTCGCTGTAACACGGCAGCTCTATCTGCGAAATCTCAACAACCGTTAGATGGACCGCCATGAAATTTGGCCCACACATCCATTTCCATCTTGTAACTTTGGCAATCTCCTGATTTTTCATGTAGCGCCACCGTCAGGTTAAAATTGTGTCCCATACTTTTGGTTTATACCCAAATTCCTGCAAAACTGATGACATTCCCTTGAGCCTCGTGTGTTAGCACGCTAAACTAAGACTGTAAACAAGATAGACATTATCCCTCTTAGCATGTAGATCAAAGTATTAGCTTTGATAAGTAAAAACTGTCCTTCACCATGAGGTCAAGTCTTCAGCAAACTGATTAAACAGTGAAATATGTCACCCAATCCTCCTGTCATTTATCACATCAACTCATGAAGTTGGATGGCAGCATAACTAATGAATGTCAGGGTCACTGTATGATTGACTGGAGAACACCAGCGGTGTAATAGTGCCTGGAGAAGTGCGTGTACTCTAAATTTATGCCTCAATTTTTCTTCTAAAGCAGCCTGTCCAACAAAGGATAAATGCCCTGTGGTATAAACAGTGACATCGAACACTACTCTTGAGCTAGGAGTATTTGCACATTGTCACTTAACCTCTGCTGCTTGACTTCAGGGAGTACAGATGATTAAAAAAATTTACATTAGCTGCAAAACAGGTGCAGTATGCAGTTCAGTATTCCTCATTCATACTCCATCCGCGTGTGAAAACTGGACAACTATGTCATGACTTTGCCATCCTAGGAAAAAAAACAAAAAACTTGCAGGTCTCTACTGAAGTGTAGCGATGCGCACAAGAGAGGATTTAAAAGTGGCTATACTTGACTGAAAAATAAGTAGGTATACTCCATATTCTTGCACATAGTCTGAACTCCACCGCTGGACAGAACAGTTTGTCCATATGAAGGATGAACAGTCATCTGTGAACCTCCAGTCTCTCATTATGTGCCCATGTCACGGTGATCTTTGTAATATGTTATACAGTGGTGGAGAGTCACTAGATAGATGTACTCAAGTACTGTACTTCTGTTTTATACAATATGAAACACCCAATATGATCAATTCTGCCCTTGATAAAGTTCCAAACCAGATCTTTATTTCACCCCGCTCTGACTAAAGCACAACTGACAAAGTACAAATTGTTTCTCAAATAAAACAACACACGATTCGACAGTTCATCTGACTTTATTGAGAGGTCGTGAGGATCAAAGGGCAGCTAGCCATGCAAAGAACTAGCCCGGTAGTGTGCACTGAGGTGAGGAAAGGGGGTTTCACCTGGGTAATACTGATCCTGAGCCAATCATGGTTCTAGTCAGTGAAAATAATGTCTAGGATTAGTGTGGTGCAGACCGATCCAAGATGGACACTTTGCAAGAGCTGCAATACTCCCATAAGCCGGAGTCCAAATTCAAATCTTTGCAGAAGCACGGGTATACACTGACACGTGTGGCTACGTGGGAAACAAGCTGAGTACAAAAGAACGTGAGTGACTAGAACTGTTGTGCATAGTATTTGAAAAAGATTTGTGCTGAGAGGGCTAGATGTTAATTGAGCAAAGGGATGCATACGTCGGTAAGTGGGACAATAAACAATAATCTCCTTTAAATTTGTACCTGTGAAGTTAATGCCCTCAGTTGGCTCCTGGATAGCTGCAAACCTCTTGGTCAGAGTGCTATTCAGAGCCAATATATACAGTATCTTTATAAGGCTATTAACAAATACTGTCATATTTTTATTTACACTTATTGCTGCAACAAAGGCAGTTTGTCACTGCCTTATGGTTTATAATGACAGAGCAATAAATCAGACGGTGTGTGGTGAGTTTGCCTTGTGTCCTTTTAAAGAACAGCAACAATACCAGTCTCTAAAGTAATCATGTGTGCTGGGAGAAACATTACTCATTCATCAAAAAATTCATCACAATTTTGACAGCTGAAGTTTGGAACATGACCCTCGGAGAGACTTTGACAGCCGTCATCTTTTTTTTTTTTTTCTTTTGGACAAACAACACTGAGTTTGTTTTTTTTTTTTTTTTTTTCATCCATCATCCTGATTTACAGTATTTCTTTGCTCTGGCCCGTCCATGCAAGAAAAAGCAAGTATATCAGAAAGTCAAGACACCGCCCTCGCGTTGTGGTACACGACCAGATATGACAGTGAATATTACAGGACGTTACATACAGATAAACGACGCTGAGAGTAATAATGACAGGAAGCTGACTCTAGTGTAGACTTACATGGAACAGAGAAAAATCTATGTGTGTTGGTGTGTGTAAAGAGAGTGTGATTGAAGGGCACACTGAGGGCAAAAAAAAGCTCCCAGAGGCGCACGCAAAGCATTTGTCACATCAGAGCTGTGAAGAGCACGAATGTATCGTAATCTAATCACTGGAGAGCAGTCTGAAATACACAAGTGTGTGTGTGTTTGTGTGTATTTGTGTGTTATGACTTTCATTTGACCAAGATGTAGCAGAGGGGGCTTTTGTTTTTAAATGTTTTTTTTTTTTTGTTTTTTTTACATAGACACAATGTAATACCTGAATCATTTTGTGATACATATGCACATCATGAATTCATATTACAACAGCAGACACCGTGAGCCGCAGTCTGCACAAACAAAAACGGGCTCGTCACAGTTACGTGAATCTACTAAACCGGATCTGTTTGAGGGTTTGAAACGGCCGACCGAAAAGTGTTCGCACAAGCCACTACGATAAAGAGCTACAATCATTCACGATCTCTTACGTCTCGTTTTTCTCTAGCACAAACGATTAAATGAAGACCTCCAAAGTCCCTTAGGCTTGGGCACGCCTTGACATCATAGTAAGATAGTCCCTCTTTCATTTTTCGCAGGTGGGTGGCCAATGGGAATGGCTAGTGAGGTAGCCAGACTGCCTGCACGCTGTCCTCTTCAACATGATGCTACATTTCTGTTGGGAGTGTGTATGAAACCACACCAAGTCAAAGTTGTGCTACAAGAAAAGTAGCTCTAAAAGAACTCTGAAGGAGAAGCCTCTCCCCCATCCCCTCCTCTTTAAAGTCTCCTGCAGTAAAAAAAAAAAAAAAAAAAAAAAAAAAATGGTGGAACGTCGTCCACACAAGCTGCTAAAATCGCTGCCACTTTTTGGAGGGGGTGGGCGATGAGTGGTTGATGGTCAGTGAGGTGTTCGGTAAACACTCCTGAGTATTCCTCCATCGTAGTGGGCTTCTTCATCAAACTGAGGGTCACAAGGAGAAGTGTGCTGCCATCATATTTCTAGCAGATACATCATGGGGACCAAGCCTCGCTTCTTCCCGCTGCTCAGTCGGAGGAAACCGTCAACCTCCTCGTTTTTCCCCACACAGATCTGCAGAGGGAGGGAAGGTGACGGAGGGAGGGAGGGAGGGAGGAAGGAGAGGTGTTTGGGTTAGGAGGAGGAGCGAGTGACATTCGGTAATGCGAGAGAGTCTGTGGACTGAGGCAAAAAGTGAGCTGCATTGGAAGCCATAACATGCTGTCCTCTGTAATCTCAGCAGTTTTCTGCATGAATTTACATACAATTATTCAGCATGTTTACGTCAGAGGGAGTAAATAAATTAATAAATAACAATAACGGTGTGTGTTTTATATGCGCGTCAACCTGGGCCTCTTTCACAGTCATCTGGCCTTTGTCTCGGTTGCCGTGGAAACCAGCGGTGACCTTCCACACCCGCTCACCAGGGCGGACCCGCTGCACAAAGTTGGCCGGGAACAGTCCCACCTTGTCTCTGCTTTTCCCCTGGTAAACACACGCAAACATGGACACACACACACACACACACGTACACAAACAGTTAGTCATTCACAGATATAAATAGATATTTTCTGTCCTGTTCTGAGGCGGCTAGATTGGAAAAATTCGTTCTTAATTGCTTGTAGTATAAAAATATTTGATGCTGACTTTACATTTCAATCATCTGCCTGCTTATGTTCAACACAAACAACAACAAATCCAGCACACTACAGTCTTTAGCTGAGTATATTTAGATTCTTTTTGTTTACAGTTAAACCACCCAAATATGCATGAGATTTATATCACAGTAACGCATTAAAAATTTGAACAAACGGTCACAATTAGCGGAAAATCTGAAATAAAAATAGTGTTTTTGTTCTTTAATTAGCAACATCAGCACTCGACCAAAAAGCATCTGTATTTGCGGCGCTCTGATCCCTCCACTGTTCTCTTCAGAGAGTCTGGCACACAGGCGTACAAAGCCCATGGGTGTCCACCAAAGCCATTTTGCTCATGTCCAAATGTTGACATTGTAGCAATGGCATGTTTACACTCAAATGGCAGGACGGGGGGCGGGGGCCTGTAATGAAATGCGGATTGTGTGGGTGGAAATTGCTCTCAATGCTATAATACTAAAGTGTTTTGTAAAATTGTACCATTTTACATCTGTTTACATGTATTTTGATGTAAATGTTGTGCCAAATTCAAACCACACACATTACAGAGGACAAATTGTGTTGCCAAAAAACCAAGTATTCTGGTAGGGGTTGATTAGAGCTCGTCTTTTCAGGTTTCAGCAAAGAAAAAGTAACTCTAAGTATGTTTTAAACGAACTTGCAGCTCTGTGACTTAAATGCGTGGCTCTTCACACCAGTAATAAATTATAGAAATACGGTTGCTCTGCTGCTATTTTATTAACGTGGATATTCTGGTACTTTTCCCTGGTGTTTCGTTTATGTAAAGATCTGTCTGTCCTTCAGCAGGTGAAGGTTAAGATCTTCAGCTGCCTCATTAAACATCGACTGCAATCTGTCTTCCTTTTTTTTTTTTTTTTCTCTTCCCCTCTTCATGCTAACTAGCTCTGCTAACACCCACACCTGCTGTCCTTCAAGCTCATCCACCGGCTCTTTTATCTTCCTGTCTCTGAACAGCTCTGCTTTGAATGGAAGAACTTCAACTGATTCTGCGACTGTCGTACTGAAGTCCTTATTGTCTGTGTTATCTATTCAAAGCCAACCCGAGGAGGTGTGCAGTGATAATATTTTTCTTCACTTCAACACTGGCTTAGTAAAAAGATAGAGGGAAATGTGATAACTCTGATTTTATTCTTAGCCCACCTTCCACCAGTCCTCGTTGGAGTCATCTGTGACTTGAACTCTGTCTCCAGGCCTGGAGGAAAAACAAACAAAATGCACGATGAGAAGACTTTTGATAAGTTCTTCAAGGATTTATCACCATTCCCAATTTACACAATCTAAAAAAAGGTGCTGTGCAGTAGTTTGACATTTCAAACTAAAATTTGCTTATTCACTTTCTTGCTGAGGTAGATGTTTCTATGCTAAACAGGAAGCTGGAGCCAGAATCTGGTCGGCTTCACATAAAGACTTGAAGAGGTGAGGAAAACTGCTAGCATGGCTCTGTATCTTTGTTTGTGTTGGAGCCAGGCTAGCCACCTGCTTCCAGTCTTTATGCTAAGCTAAGCTAACCAGCTGCCGCTGCTGCTAGCTTTCTGTCAAGTATACAGACATGAAAGTGGCACATTAAGCATATTTCTTCGAAAATATTCCTTCAAACAGATACAAATGTAACAACTGATGCCACAGTTAGCACCCTTTGAGTAACATTTTACATCTTACATACGAGTTAGAAGGCTACATTTGTCAGTGTGGCTGATGATTAAAGACCTGTTTTAGGTATCACTTTATTTAAAAGGGGTGTGAGTGGCATGACAGTGTCATGAATAGGGTTGCAAAAGTATGAGACTTTCACAGTATGATAAGTCTAAGATTTAGTTGGTATAATACAATTATTAATATTATTATTATCAACGTTGAACTGTTTTGCTTGAACAAATGCTTTATTATTATTATTATTATTATTATTACTACTACTACTACATTATATACAGCCTATATTTTCTTAATAACTCAATACCATAGATGAGCAAATGGACACAATCTTCGTACCACAGTATACAATGGCAGCGGCATAATGCTGCAACCCTAGTCGTAAATATGAAGGAATCTTTATGAATGTTTACATTAAGTGTCATTCAGTTAATTAACCCTAAGTCCATTAAAAATGACATAACTGACACTCAGTGACAACAGTCATAAACATTCATAAAGATTCCTTCATGTTCGTGACGGGTGTCGTCAGTCGTGTGCACACCTCTTCAAATAAAGCGTCGCCCTGTCTGCTAACTTCTGTTGCCATCGTGTTGTAAATGTCACCATGAAGTGAGTTATTTTTCTAAAGGGACTGCTCTGTCCATGTGAAGAAACGCCTCATGTGCTGTCCTCTTGCACAGACGCATTCACAGATTAGTGGTGGGTGTCATACCACACTCAGCAGTTTTCTGCACCTACTAACATACAAGGATTTTTTCTTTTTTTTTTGCTTTTTTTTGCTTTCTTATGTCATACACTCGACGCAGCTGTTTGTCCTTCCCGGCCTCCCAGCACGCTCACCCCTCTCCCAATCTGAACCTCAGAGCCCCCCTCTGATCGTCCCGCTGAGGAGGCAGATGGTGTGCGAATGTAAGTCAATTTTGGCCAGGTACACACTTCCTCCTCTTTGACCGGATTACTCGCATATACCCACACACACACACACACACACACACACACACAGTACGGTATTCAAAGAAATTGGACTGACTGCAGTTCCAAGTCGTTCTTCTCCTGAGGCAGAAACTTGTAGAGAGCCACGTAGGTGTGGATGGAGTGAACCTCTACTCTCTTCGGAGTCTAACAAAAACACAAGAGTGTGAAAAGATAGACAAAGAGACAGAGAGGAAGGTTGTTAGTTTTCTGAAAACGACGGGGAGTTTGAAGGGGGAGTACACTTTCACCCAGAAAAATAAGGGATGAGAGAATCCTGACTACACACCTTCAGACTGACCCTGTCTTCTGAATCAGCCTTCTCGCTTTCAGGAGGCGTGAGCACTGGAGAGGCGGACACATAAACACAGAGAGAGAGGGAGAGAGAAAAGAAAAAGAAAGAGAGGGAGAGAGAGAGAGAGAGAGACAATATGTGTGAAAAGGGAGAGCGAAAGAGTTTGGGTGAAAGAGAGACACACAGAGAGGTCCTGTCACTTTGCGGCAAACAGAAGGAAGGCAGGAGCCAAGGTCATTTACTGTAAAGTGGCAGCAGAACAAGCAGATGATCCCTTCTCCTGGGACTAAAGACAGAGAGGTTACAGTACACACTGTGGAGGCACACACACACACACCGCGCCTTGAGGGTACTGTATCTCTACTGTAATGGCATTTTTTAACATTCAGACATAAAGCATACAATGATCTTTTGTCACAAAAGCTTGGCATTCAAACATTAAAGAAACCTTTCAAAAAGGAAACATTCCCGGTCATTTGAACAGTTTATTAACGATGAAACACCCATTTACGGGACATTTGCATTGTTTTAGCTGGTGTTGGCAAAATCTACATCACAGGATTGAAAGCTTTAGAGATACAAAAACATTTTAAAGGAAAACCCCTTTGACTGGGGGCAGTGACTTCCTGGAGTGTCTGCTTGTTGCCTGGCAACCTCAAAGTGATGACATGACTACCTATAAAAAGACCCTACTAAGCTAAGCTACGCTACGCTAAGCGACTTCTTGTGGTGTCTTCATATTTAATGTACAGACATGAGGGTGGAAACTCATCTAACTCTTGGCAAGAAAGCCAAAAAGCACTTTTCACCCAGAAAAAGTGAAAGAAGCAAATTCTCGACATGATCAAAAAGATTTCAGAAGGCAGAGATACAAACGTCTCCGCCAACAGCTGCCTTGCTAGACAAGAATGAATGCAATACAGCCACAGCTTGCAGCTTTCTGGATCTGTCACTGGCAGTGTGTAAAATCCAACACCCTCCTTTAACAGCTTTTTTGTAATTTGGACAACTGGGCATGGCGCACCATGGCACTGTTCTTTCTCCACTGACTTATTTGTGACTAGACAAGAACTGAATAACCTACTTTGACTCGCTAAAAGTCTGAGAAAATGTGGGAAATTACTACTAAAATAGAAACAGATGAGGCGGGTTAGAGAAAAGCTGGTAAACAAGTGTAATTTTCAACTGTTGACGACATAATAACCCCTCGGATGTACTGACCACAACATAACAAGGATATCTAACATATTATAATGGAGAGATTTGATTTCCCTTCAAATGAATAGTTTGATATTTTGAGTAATATGCTTATTTGCTCTTTTGCCTAGAGAGGATTCGCTCTTTTATCTGTTTATAGATGGTTAGCTCAGCACAAATGCTGGAAATGGGGAAACAGCTAACCTGGCTCTGTACAAAGGTATTAAAGTCCACCTGCCACATCTTAGGTTATGTGCCTAAACATGTTGTTTTTATACAAATGATACAAATGAGATATGATGCATTCATTATAGTGAGCTTTAGATGTGTGGGCAGCTGCTGCCTTTACACAGTATTTAGCGCGGACATGAGAGCAGTATCAATCTTCTTATTTACCTCTCAGAAGGAGTATTTTCCAAAATGTGGAACTATTCCTTTAAGGTTTTTCAGTATTTATCTGTCCAAAAGCCAATAATCAATATTTGACTTACTTCCTGGGATGTGCTCCTCTTCAGCTATTGGCTGGTTTTCTAGCTTGTCTTGCAGTTTTTCCACCTAAAAAAAGGATTGCAGGGAGCAAAGTCAGCTATATTCTTTGATTCTATGATTAATGTCAACATGAATGTATAACATGAATGGCTTGGGGGTTGTCTGTGTGTGTGTTTTTTTTTTTTTGTACCTCGTGACACGGTGATTCTGAGATGCTGCTGAAGCTGGAGCGACTCATCTGAGCCAGTGACGTCCCATAACGCAGTGCCTCATACACGGGGTCAACAATGCCATTATCTGCCTCTGCACAGGCGAGATGAGACAAAGCAACACATGTGCAGTTTTATGGCTGACACTATACTGACGCACAAACAGGCCCCCCCCCCCCCTCCTACGAATACACAGTGGCCTGTCAGGCATCAAGAGCCGAAGGCCGCAGACATGGTGAATAGTCCTCCTGAGATTACGGTTCTTTAGTGCTGCCAGTGTTCCCATCACTCACCCTGGGCGGCAGGAGCCTCTCTGACCACACCCAGCGCATCAGTGGTTAGCAGAGGAGAGCTGAAGTTCCTCTTGAAAGCTCCTGTCTGACAGGCCGGCATGGGGAGATGGCGAGCCAGGAGAGGAAGGACAGAGGAAGGAGAAACGTTACTTGAGGCTGAAAGACGGCAAAGGGCAGACGTAATATTCCGGTGTAAGACAATGCCTGTGTGGTTTTACCTGGGAAAAGTGGGAACAGTACAGTATGTGCGATGAAAGCTCAGTATCTGAAGAAGTGTGTGTTCTCTAAGTATTTCTGCACTACTGAAACTTTTGGGAGGGAAAATGTGGAGGCACCTGGTTTATTTTCATTTTTCTTTTATTTGTCTGTAGTGTGAAAAAGAATTCAGCAATATGAAAACACATAAAAACAAATCTATTTATACACCAAACCTGAAGTGAGATACAATATTCGTGCACGTATACCGATGTGTAGTGAAGGTTAAACTTAAAATGTCTCCCCTCATTTCCTGTCATCTCTATTCTGTCACTTATCTACCAAACACACAAAATGCCCTTCCCAAAATAATTATACACATATATCAATATCAGTCAATGCTGACCGTTAGTATGAGACCAGCTCTGCCATCGGGACATTTGCTGAAGGCAAACACTAATTTCCCCCATTCTCCATCACAACCTCCATGACCCCGATACCTGATACACCTGACATTGAAAATAAATCACTACAGAGAAGTTGCAGTTTCTCTTGTGGGTGACATTTAAAAACATTTTGCTTGATTTTATACTGAGTTCTTTAGTTTATGGACTGTAGGAGGAAGAAGTCATGATGTACTGAAGTAAATTTACTCTTAATATTAATGTACAAGAACACATAACTCAGAGGGAAACAAGCCAGCGTCTGATCACCTGATACTGACACACTTTTCCATCTTGTCACTCGTAGGTTGGACCAGCTAATATGATCTATGACTACATTATTACCCGCTGATGGAGGCAATAATACACTGTCCATTAGTTTTAACCGAGAATATCTGAAGATAGATCCTCGCCAACGTCATGGAGTGTGACTAAACTTATTTCTTTTCTGCACTCAAGCAAATTTACAATCACGATCTGCCCATCGAAGCACCACAAAGGGAAGCAGCTCGCCCAGTGGAGATCTGGTACTGTAAAACTTTGATATCAGATTGTGTTTCTTTATTTAGCAAGCGAAATATGTTTAGCTACGGTACATGACTCATCGTTCTAAGAGATAAAATTACAAAGTCCTGTTTTTGAGAGAGAGGCTGTGATGGATCCGTTCAGTGCTCTCTAAATAGAAACAGAACAAAGACAGTGTAACAGCTTCAGCTGATCTCTGTATCTCTTTCCATCTGTTTTACAGTAAGTGTTATATGCTGGAAATAACATGCCATAGGAAAAAGGTTTTTAATCTTTGAGTTATCTTTCTGCTGTATTGTGTTATATTCAGTGGTTGACCTGCCTTTATTGTATCAAATATAACAGCATTTATGACGCTTGTCACTTTTTAACCCAGGAAACTTCATAGTTTAAGTAGCAGAAGTAGTTTAAATAAAATATATTCATGCACACACTGTGTCATGATGCATCAAGCGAGAGATCATTGATAAATAATTTACCTATTCATGATTTCAGGAAATATTTCACTTCTGGTGGGAAGCATTTGAGGTTTTTCAACATTTTGTTACTTGTACCTAAAAGTGTAGGAATAGACTGAAATGACTGCCATGATGACTTGACAGATCCTGTGAACGCAGACCGTCTGAAAAGTACAGAAGTCGTCCAAAAGTGAAACAGTGCTTTAAGGTTCTGAGAGGAGTGTGATGGCTGCTCTCACGACTGACAGACATGAATTTGCCCAGAGTCTCTTCTTTATCTCCTCGCTCACAGAACACAAACTTCACCTCGAGACTGAAATAACTCCATGAAACTCTCCGCGCCAACACGTAACTGAACACTGTGAATCTATTTGTAACCGATAATGCATTTCTAATAATACACCGCTTTTAGAAATTGAAAAAAAACCACCATATGTTCACCGAGCATTTCTATCCATTTAGACACGTGTACAGTGTGCCTGCAAACAATTCTTTATCAATTAATCTGCTGAGTATTTCTTTGTTAATTAATTGACTGTTTGGTTTATGAATTGTCTGGAAAATAATGCCATCGACAACTAAAAATAAGACTTTATTTTTGTACTTTAAAATGAGCCCTTTATATCTACAGTGGGTAACGGGTCCTCTTTCACGGAGGCCACCATGTTGAAACACTGTTTCTACAGTAGCCTAGAATAGACAAACTAAATATTGACTCTAAACAGGTGGAGGCACTAGATGCTACTAAATTCTACACAGTGGACGTTGAACAATATGAACAAGATTAGGTAGCGGTTATTATCAAATAATGTTAAGTAATTATCAACATAGCTATAGACTAATGCATTAATCGACCGATAGTTCCAGCTCTTATAGATGGACACAGAGACATGCAGCTCTGGCTAAGTGTCTTGTCTTCCTGAGTATTGTTTTCATTGTGCTTGTTTGCGTCTCCGTCACAAAGTGCTTCACAGGAAACACGGGACAGAAAACAAAATAAAAGAGCTCTCTGTAAATAAATCTCACTCCCAATGCTTCACTTACTGTCGGATTATGCTAATTAATTAGTGGCAATTGGCCTCATCTCCTCTGTCAGTGCTCCAAATGGGAACGAAATGATGTGCTCAGAACTGGAGGTAGATAAATGATTTCCTCAGCGTTGGAAACAACACACGTTCTCTCGCATCCAAACGCCAAACACTGCCTCTGCAATCACATATCAACATATGGCCAGTGGTCACTGTGGAGCATGACGGGACAGTCTTGGACTTGTTGAAGCGTAAATTTCACACTTCACACAGATCCACAAGAAGCGAGATTGGACTCTGATGGCTGTAATCGATTAGACAAATTCGGGTGAGGATGAGAGAGAGAGAGAGAGAGAGAGAGAGAGAGAGAGAGAGAGAGAGAGTGTGTGTGTGAGAGAGTATGTAAAGCTTGCCTGCAGAAGCAATCATTTTGTGCTTTGCTCAGCAGGCCTATTTCTTTAATCAAACTGTAATACATCTTTAAGACCAATTAACACTGATTAGCAAAATGTTGACATGATTCCAAAGTCATTTAAAGCTGCTTGATTCTGGAGATATTTTAAAGGATTCGGTCACATATGGGTGCACTCAGCAAATGGGCTGAGAGCGAGCCAGCGGAGCTGCAGTAATCCATATTCCCTTCTCATTTTTAACTACACTACTTTACATAAACACTTGCTTGTGCAAGTTGTGCCTGCTCAACTTATTTTTATGGTTTGTCATGAATGATCAGTGGTGGAAGAAGTACTCAGATCCTTTATTATTTTTTTTTTTGCCTTTATTTGACAGGACAGCTGGCGATAAACTAGAAACCAGGGAGAGAGATGTGGGGAAGTCATGCAGCAAAGAACCACAGGCATTGAGTTGAACACAGTCACTGCAGCAAGGACTTAGCCTTTCGTACATGGGGTGCTACCAGGGCGCCTGAGCCTTTTATACCTACAAACGCAGTGGTTCATCTTCCACAGAGTCTGCCATGTTGAACAACCATGTTTTTTACAGTAGCACCGAGAACAGACAAACTAAACACTGGCTCTAGATGGGGTCTTTTGTATGTTTTGCAGCCACTATATTTTCTTCTACATGCTAGGAAGAAGAGGGTGAAGCAAGGGGGTTGCAATCAGCAAATACACCGCTAGAAAATAAGACTTTTGGGACTCTAACAAACAGAAATAAGACGGCAGAGAGTGCAGTAAACAGTAACTGTCACTCACACATAAATGCAGTGTAATATGTCCCCCTGACATGTAATGAAATGGAAGTACAAAGTAACATATTCATGATTAGTCACACTAAGATGTCCTGCTCCTCCTGCTGCTCCTCACTGGACTGGGCTGCTAACAGACACTCTGCTCTCTTCTCCCTGCAGCAACGACATCGCTGCTCTGTCTGGTCTCAAGCCATCCCAAGAGTGTGACTAACATTTCTACTCCGAAAGTCAAGTTTTCTCCAACAACCATGTGACTTCATTTACTCTATCATGATGTTGTCCAACTAGTTTTAACATTTCTTTGCATTCTGTTCGTTCCTACATTTCTGCTTCATTAAAACGTGTATGATGAAGCTCAAAAATTAAAAAACAAACACCTGACCTTACAGCACTCCACAAGCAATCTATTTTTACACAAAAGCTTTGGATGACGCACTTTAGTTGAGAGTCAGCGAACCCCCGAACCTTAAGCTACATCGACGTATAAGACGTAGCCCCGAACTCCATCCAGTTTCAGTAAAATGCATAATCCTTGCTTTGATGAGTGTGCACTGATCGAAAAGGACACTGCCGAAGGCTTTGGTTAGAGCCCGCCGTGTCATATCCTCGAGGGATTGTGCGCGCCTCAAAAACACAGAATTTCACACTGAATTAGCCAGACCAGCTGGTACAGGGAGATATTGATTTTCCAACAGAGTTGAGAGGGGAGGAAGGAAATGTAGCATCCAGACAAGAGAGAGGAAGAGAGGAGGGCGTTATGTGAGAAGAGCAGCACATGCGGAGAGAAAGGACAAAAAGGCTGAGTGAAGAAATGTTGGGACCTGGCCACTGAAACTTTATCAGTGTCATCCTCCTCCGCTTTTGTTCCTCTTATGGCATTTATAGTCGAGAGATAATTTTATCTCGCTGCTACCCATTCACGTTTCCCAGTGTCTTGGTCTAATTTGCAGAGCCTTGGTCAATCCGCATACCATTTATAATATCGTCCCTTTTGTCTCCACTGGTTTGAAAAGGGCTTTATCCGCTTTTAACAAGACAGGGGCTTTGGGGCTAAGCATATTACCGGGACTCAAGGCTACACCAACTGACTGAAAGACACAATTACAACATCCAGATGCTGTTTAATTCTGCTGACACAATGCATTCAGGGTTAGTCTGTGGCCCACAGAGAGAATGTGTTTCCAGTTAAGTTTTACAAACAAATACACAGAGTATAAAAATGTAATTAACTATGTAAGGAACGTTTCTTTTTGCCCATGGTAAGCTGGGCTACTGGGAGATAACTGCAGGCAGCAAATGAGTAAAGCAACACAGGAACATTTAATTTAATATTATTAATTAATTAAAATTACAAAGCCTCTCTGACCAGTGATTAAGCATTTCATGCTAATGAGAGTTGTCCCTTCAAGGGTGGCATTGTTCCCTTTCACAAGTCAGGGGCACAAATGAAAGTACAAATATAAAACGTAACAAAAAAAAAGTTCATGTGATGCATCTGATCCAAATTATTATGATGATTTTAATGTTGTAAAATGCAGAGTAATAATATTATGTTGATTAGACACATTTCCCTGCTCTCTTACTGACCAGGTGAGCTACTTTTGAAGATTACTTTGGAAGAGTTTCACACCAGATGGTCACATATCTCTGCCGGAACAGTGCCAGGCACTTGTAAAGAAACTTTGTGTTACTATATATTTTATGTTGGCAGTAAGGTGTAACTGTGAGATTTGTAAAAGGTAGTAAGATTTAATGTTCAGATAGTCTGAAGTGCTCTTACCTTGCCATTACAAGGCTGCTGGGAGAGCTCCGACGAGCACCAGAGGTGGGCCGCCAGC
Organism: Protonibea diacanthus; assembly: GCA_028641955.1. NCBI lineage: Eukaryota > Metazoa > Chordata > Actinopteri > Sciaenidae > Protonibea > Protonibea diacanthus. The sequence continues at coordinate 14,568,077 of CM053996.1, read as the reverse complement.
TTACAGGCTTTACAACGCAGCCCCTGCTTTGAGTTTCCTGCACAGAGATCAAACAGTTCACTTTAACACGTAGCCATCTTGGTGGACTGAAGACAGCTGTCAATATTTCTGTTGTGAGCAAGAGGTTAAGACCACATCGAAGAGCAACATCAGATGCTGTAATGGTAACGGGAAAGAGAGCGGGGAAAAATAATGCTTGTAAACGTTGCCTTTTTTCCGCTTTGTGCCCGTTTCCCTTCTTAGTATTGTACACTTTGCAACTCTACATTAAATTTAAAGACTTTTGATTGTTCAATTTAGCAAAACATGTGTAACAGTGTGCTTCACATGCGGAAGCGATAGTTTTGAATAAACGTCTAAATTAATTAAAGTTCTGGTCTGCATGCAAAATGTTTTCACTGGACTGGATGTCTCGTACATACTTTGTGCACAATTAACACGTCCTAATTAAGATATGACCTGTATGTATTAAATTCAGAGAGTTTAAAACTGTCCACGTCTTAATTTCAATAAGAAATATCACCTAAAGCAAGAGTTGCAAGAATAAAGGCGCAGTAAGCCTTGGCTTTGATTTGTGACTGATCAATGTGCTCTTAAGCCTGGTCAGAAGACACTGGCAGTTTTGCCAGTAATTAAGTAATTAAGAGTTCACAAATGTCTCCCCCTGTACATCATCATTACTATCCTGAATTGATCCTGACGTGCAGGCAGCCAGAGGACTGAAACCAGCTGATGTGCACACTATACCAGGTCCTACATTTAGTTCTTTCTAAAACAGATTGTGAATCTGGTGCAGTTTCTTTCTTGAGTTATATAAAAAAAAAAACATCCTGGACTAGAGACAACATAAACTGTGATTTAGAAATATATTTGGTGACTTGGTTTATATGAAAGCTGCAGCTAGGAAACGCCAGACTACCAATTGTAAGAAAGGCAATAGATGTCCCAGAGGAGGCTTGTAAACAACACTGGACCACAGAGCTTGTTGTCAACAGTTTTCACTTGGACTGGCATTATCCTTAGTACTGATCTTTAATCCTCTGAGAACCACAAACAAAAGTGATGAAAGTCACAAAAACACAGCTAACGATATGCAGCAAAAGAAACCAGGAGGCATGGTGAACAAACTGACCCACCTTGGATCATGTGTTTGCATCGCTGACAGCTGGTAGGCCTACGGAAGACGTGCTCCTGGAAACAGTGGGTCTTGACCGGCTGCACCGGCTGGGCCTGAGACTTTGGCTGAGTTTTGGAGGTCACGGACAGCGAGGGACTGACAGAAGGTGAGTGCGATGACAACGAGGGGTTGGGACTGATGGACGGGGAATGGGAGGGAGAGCGCTCGTAGGCCAGGGGGGACTCGGACAAGGGGGGAGGGGATAGCGGGGGTGGAGGCGTAGTGATGAGCGCTGAGGGTTGGCGGGATTCGCCGTTGCTGCGCTGGAAAAAGTTGTCCATGCTCTTGCTGCGCATGACTGATTTGAAAGACAGGGAGCGCTTCAACCGCTGCAACTGAAAGACAAAAAAACATAAAACAAAAGAGAAAATTACAAATTACAACCAGATTTAAGAGAACTGTGCTTCTGTTTCAGAAGAATGACAACAAACTGCAAAAAATCCACATACTTTGTACTTCTATCTTACACATAACTGTAGATATGAGTATTTAATGTTATAGTAAATTACTTGGGCTTTGAAAACAAGTTGTTCGCTGCTTCGCTATATCCTCTGACTGTCCTTGCCCTGCCAGGCTGGCTTCTGATCTTCCATCTTCAGCTTTTTCGCCTTTTTCCTGAGATCACAAATTTGCCATTCCTTGCGAATCCGGGGCGAGTCAATACCCCTTAAAATTCACGTTTGATTAGTTTTATTGAGCGGCCTGCACCTTTGCATTTGATGTAGTCAGTGATGCACGGCAAACACTTTGTTTATCTTTGACTCTGGCTGCAGCCATTCCCTGCACACTTGCCACCCAGTGCTTTTGGCTACAATAAAGGGGAGCTGCTAATGACAAACAATTACGGTGACTTAGGAGTGATGGGATCCAATATATGGATAATAATAACTTCTGTGGAGCCATATATCAACAGAATGGCCTGGAGGATGAGGGCGAGGATGTAATCGGTCCCTGAGACTGAAGAGTACCTCCTCAATTTACACAGAGCTCATTAGCAGTCAGTGCTAGCGACATTGTTTTGATAGTTGTAAAAAAATTATTTAATTCTGTATTAACATGTTTCTGCTTGTTTAGTTGCAGCATGTCAGACATTTTCCCTCTTCTAGAAAAACCCAGGAAGCGCTATGTATGATTCATATCACCGTTTTTACAATGATGTGTGCGATAGCAGCATCCTCATCATGTCTACTGCACCTTTGAGCTTTGAGAGCCTCCGCGTCGCCCATCTCACCCCTTTCGCAGATAATTCGATCAATAGCATTGAGCAGGTTCCTCTTTTTCTTCTTTAAGCTACAGATTCACAGATGCCAATTAGTTTGAGTGATGAAAAGAGTCCTCTCTGTTGACTCATTAGTGAGTGCCTCTCGTAAATGTTTTCTACAGGGAGCTGAGTCCAAGCTTTCCTTAATGGCCTTTTCTTGGCTCGACCGGTGGTCCATTCAGTAATGGATGTTACTCTCTATTAGATTTTTAACTCGTCTGACTTTGTTAATCTTCTCCGTGGTGAAGGCTGGTCTTTGCCCCAGTTCCAGGGGAAAAGGAACAATTTATTTTAGGCAACACATGACCAATAATCGATGGCTTAATATACCTCCCTGAGCTTTTACAAAGATTAAAGACACAGCACTCACTTGAAGACAGAAGAATAAAATGTATTTCTAAGTGGTTTTTATAAGGGTTGAATAAACATAAAAATTGGCCCTGTGTTTTCTCGGTTTAACTTTCATTAAAACAATAAATAATTGTCGAACAAATAAAATTTTAGTGGGTGGTTTTATACAGTTCATCAGTAGATCTATTATTCAGCAGTGTCTGTACACTATCCCACTTGTCTTATCCTGTAAAGTTTAAGCTTAAGCACAAAGTCAAAGAAACAGTCCAAGTGTTTTATGACAGTTTCTAAAATGTACAAAGATATGATGTAGTTTTTTTCAGCTTGGCAACTGCTCTGGACACTTTCACAGTTCATCATTCGGCCAAGCTGAATCACACTTAATGGCTGAAAATATGTGGACAGCCCTGTCCGCATGTGTACTGATGGTCTGGGGCCATTTAAGGTTGTGGTTAGCGGCCTTACTCTGACTCTGGTGGTTGCAGATTCACGACCAAGGTCAGTTCAGTTTCACAAAGTTCTGCCCTTCAACAGGCTCTATAATAACGCAGTTGGTAGTTTGCAGAATGGTCATACAAGCAGCTTCATGAGGGCTGTAGTGGATTCATTCGGATCTGCCGTGAAGCGCACAGTCCATATAAAGCCTGATGAAGGGATCTGTGGTCATATTTAGCTAAGTCAGTTGAGAGAAGCACTAAACGGATCAAGTTATTCATATCTAATCTATTATCTATGCACAGTGCAAGTAATAATACAACAAAAACTTTACGGCAGCTGCCGGAGCTTCTCAAATTTGGTTCGCTGCATACGCGCATGCTATCTTGATTATCTCCTATCATTTATGGTCACTCTTATCACACGTGAATTAGTGTAGCTGCGCGTTTGAAACATGGAGTGTGATCAGTCCTGTCTTATATCCCGTAACATCCTCCCCTAAAAAAAAAAAAAAAACAGAACGGCATCGGGTCTAATGAATGCAAATCTCCGTGGTACTCTCGTGTCTCTGATTTATGGATCACAGAGCGGGGGACCTATCAGACTTTGAACTACTGACAGCAATTAGCTCTCCACAATGCGAGTAATGTAGTGTACCGGAACAGACTGTAGTTTGAGGGAGAAGAGGAAGCAAAGACTGAGAGAAAAGTATGAGGGCAGTCAAACAAAGTGAGGGAAAAATAGGTAAAACAGAAGGAAGAAATGGGAAAAAAGGGCGTAGTGAGTGAAGAGATAGGCTGAAAATACCACACTACCACCATCAACTCATGTCGTCTTTGAAAGCCCGGCAATGCACCAGGGCCTCTCTCTATCACACCTCTGACAGACAAACGGTACACCGGAGAGACAGAGTAGACGTCTCAGCCTTGTTCTCCGGCCGTTTTAAAATGAGCACAGAGATGTTTGGTGAAGGCTTCTATAAATAGACTGTTGTGAGGGATGAATTAATGATTACGATGCCTGTGTGAACGGTGAAAAGTCATCCCGCTGCCTTTAGTTACAGTCACAAGCAAAACATGTGTTCTGCCCTCGCTACGGTGCACAGCTGAATCCTTTGAAAACAATGCCAAACAAAGCAAAGCTGATGACAGTCATTACAAATCAGGAAAAAAAAAGAAATCCCATAAACAATTGTTCTAACAAAAGCTGCTGTAAAATACACCTAGACTGCCAGACTGTCCATCGAGCGAAGAAGAAAAAAGTGTTACCCGTACAGTAATCTAATAAACATCCGGAGTCAGCACGAGTACAAGAGTGAAGAGTAAAATACACAACAGTGGTTACTTAGCGACATTGTTTTAGCGACACATTAGCCTCAGACAGCTACTTGGTTGAAATGAGTTGATCGCACGAAAACAAATCAACAAATAACCAGCCAATGAAAAAACAGCTGTAATAAAGAATACTGGCAGGGCTCCATTCATTCGTATGAACGCTGCTCAGTGGAACACAAAGCCCTTTGCTAACTTGAATGAGAATAACAATATTTCATCTTCTAGACTTTCCAGATGTTACTGGGCTGTATGGTCGACTTCTTTCACAATGTAAGCTTATAAGAAAAAAGTGTTTTGGGGGCCGCTGTCATTGCACAGCTTAGCCACTATATCAAACTGGCTTCAAAGCACAACATCTACTGCAACAATCTGGGTGATAGAGGCATTTATTTAGTTATATTATTAATTTAGTTAATTATTCATGTGTTTTCTATTTTCTAGACACTTTGTTTGATTTGTATGTTGATTTATTTGTATGGATGTTACAATAATGTTTTACTAGATTTAATAAGAGACTTGAGCTTCTAGTGCATATGTGGTAGTAACAGGCTAACGTTAATAAGTAATTATCTGAGCCCATTAGGTATGTTATGTAATTTAATCTACAGTTCATTGATATGGTGATCAGGCTTTAGGTAGACTATCACAGCAGGATACCAGACAAATGGGATTACAGCCCAGGTGTTAATTTTATGACGGTTGAGCTTCATTCAATTACAGTGCATTATTTTCAGATCAAAGTTAACTGTTAAACATTTTTCTGAAGGTTTTTGATGGGGTAATTAATAAATCAAAGGAGGTTTCTAAACACGCCATTTGAAAAGATATTCCTATAAGCTTGGCCATCGTTAGCCCTGTCAATCATAGTAAAGCCAGCTAAGGATCTAAATAAAATGAACACAGAAGGAATGAAGAATACAGATTTTCAGTCTCATTCTTTTCAAGCGATACTCCACTTGCAACTTTTTAAATATGCCATGGTGAGAATTTTAATTTGACTCCTCATGAGCCCCGTCAGGTATGCCAGTAATCATCTTTGGATACCACTTGGGGACCAGCAGCAAATAAACAAATGCGCACGTTTAAAAAAAAAAATATATATATTCTCTGAAGTGTGTTTTTTCATTTGAGGGATTTCTTCAAAGGTTATACGATGTAGATATGTTGGGTTTTATTGTGCCTCTCCATGCATCTCCCATAGGCTTCAGTAGAGCTGGCACCGAAGTCTGGCACCAAGCAGAGCAACGTTTGGTAACATTGGTTTAATAACGTAATGACCTTTCCTTCTTTTTTAGTTTCCTTGGGCAGAATCCACGTTATCTATCAAACCATCCACGGTGAATTATTGAACTACAATTATAATTTCCCTTACAGAAAAAGACATGAAACAATAACACTCCTGTCTCTGCAGCAACGGAGCATCTGCCAAGTCAGGCTGGCACGTCTTGTTTGGTGCTCTAGGTCTTCTCAAGGAATCAGTCCTGGGTGAGCTGGGTTCAGATACATAAAACTCGATGCTTTAAGTCATAAAAATATACATCAGCTCTTATTACATCTGGTTTATAAACCTAGCTTGGATAGGAAAGGCTTGTTTTATCCTCAGTGTGGCACCAGTAACATTCTCAAGCAGTGTCGGAGCTGCTTATTCACAGCAGTATACTGTACTGTATGTTGGTTGCAGTAACTATTAATGAAACATGAATAGATTAAATACATTGTATGATCCAAAATTAAACTGATTCCAACTACATTAATACAATATGTACAATGTTTTAAAGGTTGTTCCCACATTTCCAAATGTCTGTTGTGTTATTACTGAACTGTTTAGATGCCAGAATTTAAATGGGCATGCATTTTTTTATTATTTTTTTAATAACCTCCAGTTTCTCTCTGTTAAATCCTCATCTGCAGTTGGGACATGGCTGAGCAACTCACATCCCAGCGTCTGCCAAGTCTTGCCCACTGCAGTGTTTTTCTCGGGACATCTCTGTAGCTCATCTCGTGATATTGAAAGTATCACCGATCCAACGGGAGCCTGATTAAGTTTGGCATTTTTTCTTGCAGTGACCTGGGTTTTGAATTACAGATGACCTCACTTGGCTTTATTCCAGCTGGACCCTGTTTGGTAAAATTACACCTACAATGAAATGACCTTTTGTGTGAATGGAAAAGTTTTACTGCATGAGCTGCATTGCTGCCCATGGGGCTTGGAAATTTCCTACAGTGCAAAACTGACATCATTAATAGAAATATAGAAAATGTTATATTTGCTCTATGTATTAGGGGATTTTAAGTGACATCCTCAGGAATTCATACCATCCAAAAAGCCCATTAAGAGGGTATGTTGTTAGTATTTTTGGTAATGTCACATATTTTAAAGGTGCTTGGGATGTTCATGATTTTTTACAAACATATGGCAATTACTTGACAAGATATTATGAGATGACAGACTAAAATAGTTTTTATTTTAAGCACTTTCCAGATGGGAAAAGGAACCTAAAGTGAACCAGAGGTGTCTCTGTGACCAATTATACTATATGTTAATATCTTAGGTGAAAGAAAAAGTGTGAATCAAGATAAATTATTCTCCTATCCGCCTCTCATTGTCACATTCACAGCTCTGTGTGCGGCTCTCAGATATCTGGCTGCTGTTTGAAGAGCTGTTTCTTAAGTGATCCGCGATCCTAGCAAAGACCGACAGCTCACAAGCCGCTTGTCTGGGTGTGCGGCAAAAAGCAGCTTGCATTTCCAAATCCAGCCATTTAAAAGGCTTAACTGCACGAGGAGCTTTTGCAGCTAACTTTAGGTGATCGCCACAGCTGCTCTTTGATTTTCACACAATGGCGAAAGAACAATACTCACTTGGGTTCTCATAACAGCCAACTTTGCCAACCAAACTGAATGTCTTCGTAAGTCTTTGTGAGTCAATTCACATAAGACAGAAACACTTAGACATGCAGGGAGCAGATCTTCATGACAGCAATCTTTATTTCAGATAAATGTGACAATTTGTCTCTGCGTGTCTCTCTTTACCTTGGAGAGAAACTTTTTTAAACTTTAATAATTAAATATTATTATTATTTCAATGCCAGTAACGTGTTAGCAGTGGGCGCCGAAAGAGTTGATAACAAAGAAACATCATAGTTGCTAAGCAACCCGTGTACACGTTTCATTTCAAGGTGAATCTGCCATCCAAACTACACCACATCAACGGAGACAAAATAACCTCAGAAGTTAACTGTCTCTAAAGCTGAAACTTAAGGTCAGCGCTAAACAAAGGACTAAATAAAGTCCATATTTATTCCCCACTGACGCCACTGTAACCCTGACACTGCATATGGGACTGTGCTGGATCAGCATTTCAGAACTCAATCAAGGACGGTAATTCAATGTCTTAATCATTAATCACATCTGCGCTGGGTCAACATCGGATACATGACCACAGCAGTGACGCTGTAAAGTACGAAAATCATCAGTTTGCATTCATTCATGGATACGACAGTGTAGTGGCATCATTTTGTCTGTCTGAATATCCGTCTCTTGCCGTCTTCCTCTCTGCTTATCTGTTTTTCGCCCAGACTATAGTGTCTGTCAGAGGTCAGCACTACAAGTCCATCATTCTGGCAGGAGAAACACAAACATATCACGGTCTGTCAGAAGTTAGGCGAGTGACTGATGTATCTTCCTGCTAACAGCGATACGGAAGAAACAAACACGAGGAGGCAGAAAACACTTTGTCCAGAAATGTCATCTGGTGCGCACATGAACATTTCTGTGCATTTGCTCATTAAAACATGTAGCTGCAGGAGTTTAGAAGTTAACATTGACGAGGAAATTAAATGCCACCACTGTCAAAACTTGTTCAAAACTAATTAATTAAAACAACACGTGTTTAATGATTCGTTTCATGAACTGTACAAACAACAAATTGGAGTTTTCATGTTTGAATATTTATGTAAAGTAAATCTAAGAATGAAAACTGAAGATAGGAAAGGTGTGAAATGTCTTAATCAACAAACAATGTCAGTACATTCACTTGTACTTCACTCTTCTCTTTGTTTCTCTCCTTCCTGGCAGGACTCTTACTCTTAAATCACCCTTAAGTCTGCTTTATGCAAGCCACTGCTACAACTGCACGTGTGTGCATGTTCATGTTGTTTTTTTAGGACAGAAAAGCGTCCCGGAGCGGCGGATACTCAGCAAGAGGATTATCTCTCTGCTACTCGATATCCCTAAATTCACAGAATCACAAGCACACTAGTGTCCCGTGATCGGATTTGAATTTTGTCCAAAATTACAATACCACACTCACTCACGCTGGAGCTTGAAAGACACCAGTGGTCTTTTTTCAGTCATATTTGCCACAGCTCCGCGAGCTACAGCGATCCTGTGTTTTAGTTTAACGAGTCAACTGTTAATGGGCAGAGTTGACAGAGTCACTCATAAGTTAAGTTGCCACCACACAGAAAAAGATGAGGCAATTTGTTGGAAAGTGTGTAAAAAATATTGCCATGTTGGACATTGTTGACATTCTTTCACTATCGCTCACTGACTTTGAGCTTATTCACAGAATATTTTGTGTGCACACCTCCTGGTGTTTTGGAGAATACTGCAACAAACTGTACGCTAAGCAGAGACGCCTCCGTGCACGCTTGTAGGTTGTGCACCACCTGCAGAGGCCTGCGCCAGTATCTCACGCGAGTGTAGACAAGGTTTTATTCTCTCAAGCACTCAGCCAACCATCGGCAGCCAACCACTCAGCGCTATGCAGAAAGAAGATAATGTAGGAAAGGGAGGACGGATAGGAAAGGAGAGGAGAGACATGAAGTGAATAAGATGAGGAGAGATGAAGGGCAGATGGAAAAGGCACTGGGTTTCATTTCAAATGGGCCACCGTCAGGAGAAAAAGACAAAAGAAATACATATTCTAAGAGGAGAACGAGAATTAATTAGATAAAGAGAGGATAAAAAACGGCTGAAGTCAGTGGAAAGAACAGGGATCTCTGAGAAAGTGAATGTGAAGGGCAAAGTCGGAGAGAAACCGTTGCCATCATTTTACCTCATAAAAACGTCTCTGTGTTGGCTGAGGAAGCGATGGATCGTGTGAGGGCCCTGTGGACCGGGACTCGGCACCACCTTACATTATCAGCATTTACACCCACTGTCCTTTGTGCATATTAAACTTCATGTAGCAGCTGATTGTGAGCACATTTCCACCACTTAGCGTTTAAAAGGAATAGCTCAACATTTTGGGCTCCCTAATTTGCCTTCTTGCCAAGAGGTACACGAGAAGATCAAGAGCAAAAAGAGCTAGCCAGCTAGCTTGGTTCTGTCCAGGGATAACAAAATCAGCCACACCAAACCTCAATAATTATCACACGTATACGTTGTTTATTTAATGCACACAAACAATGACATGTAAAAATGACAATTTGCTGTTTAATGGGGGTTATGTGCTGGATCTCTGCTGGTTGCCTGGCAACAGCTCCCAACCAAGACATAGTCTGGCACATAACCCCCACGAAATGTTGTTGATTTAACACTCAAATGAGAAACAATGTGATAATTACTGAGCTTTTAAGTTCCCTGTCTGCATATTATGTTACCTTTGCTAGCTGTTCCCTTATTCCCGGTCTTTATGCTAAGCTAAGTCACCCCCGGCTGCTGGCGGTAACGTCCTGTTAAGCAAACAGACAAGAGCAGTACTGATGTTCTTTCTCATCTAACACTTGTGGAAACATATATTTCATAAAAAAAATCTGTAACTACTCCGTTAGCCATTTACTTTGCGTAACTTTCTATGTCATGCTCTTGACCGCACTTCACTAAACGCAGACACTTGAATGTCAAGTTCTCCAGGTGATTGGACAGGAATAATAATATTTTTGGAGCTATCACCTTGCCCGTAGGTGGAGGAGGTGGAAAAACTATTCATTGTCTGTCACAGCCTCTATTAGAAGCACTCTAGAAAGCTGGTAGACCCACTTAGCACTGTAATAAATACTCTGAGAGCCGAGCGACGGTGGAGACAGAGAGGGATGAAGAAGAGAGCGCTTGATGAGATGAGAAAGGATTGCAGAAAGAGAGAAAGAGAGAGAGAGAGAGAGAAGCGAGAAGGGGAACTGAGAAAGAGAAAGACGTGGAAGCAGAAGAGGGAAAGCAAAAAGTGGAAATTATTTTGGAGTTAATAACGCAAGGAGGGAAGTGAGATGATTGAGGATGACAGAGAGAAACAAGTGAAGCTCTAGAGATAGCCTCGAGCGGACTACTCTACGTTGTAACACACATTTAATCTTTCCCTCCTCTTTCTTCTTCTGCAGAACGTGGGGCGGTCGCGGCTGTCGGTCGGTGGGGGCTTGGCAAGCACACTCCACGGCTGACGCAGCTTGGCGGATTGCTTCCTCCCGGTTCTGCTTTGTCTGGATGGCTATTTGTGTGAATTATGACCCAGCCCCTAGCAAGACACAGCAAACATCTGCTAGCTGATTGGCTCATAAATTCACGCAGCACCTCAACGCCCACCATCCATTGTGTCGTCTGTAGTAGTCAAACAGAAACAACAAGAAGCCCAACCAGCCAGGCTGGTGGCGATGACCAACAAAAGTCAGCCTTAATGTGTTGTTTGTTTATGTGATCGCTGCAGCGATTGAGGCCGCTCTTGAGGCTCTTTTTTCATTTTTAAAAAATAAATGAGATGCAGCAGATTTAGGTCAAGTCAGTGAGTGAGAATTTACTGAGAACAGTCTCAGTTCGCTCCACTTTTTAGTCAAGAAAGATCAAAAAGAAAACAACCATCCTTTTATAGAAAGCTGGATCATACGCCTCTGGATTGCCAACAAGGCAAGCGACTGCCCTGGGGCCAAAGAACTCCAGGGGCACCAAGAGCCTCAGGAAAGCTGTGCTTACTGGCTTGTGTTAATTCGATTGAAAATTGTTCAGTCGAATGCACCGCTGGAACACTTTATGGCGGGTCACACATCCTAATTTTGAGGCGCCTTCTGGAAGAGGGTCAAAATCTAGTTTTAAACTAACATTTGAGGTTGGAAATCTGTTTTACGTCGGCAAAGATCAGCGTACACATGAAAGAATGGAAGAGTAAGAACAGGTAACAACGCTAAAACAGAGTCATTTACTAAAGAGGTCTTGAATTCAGAGACTGCAGATGAATCAATATGAATTCTTTTTGCAGACTATTCAAACTCGGGTGGTCGTCATCATCTTGCAATCTGAGATGTTTCAAATTTCCCCTGCAGCAAATCTGAGGACAAGCAGAGACAAACTGTGCATAGGACATGCAGAGGAAAGGAGGAATATGAAGTTGATGAAGGGACCAGCAGCTCATTTTTGACCACAGCAGGTTAATCCGCCACGTTTGCCTTCCTGTGTCACGCTCCCATGGTTTTCTAAGATAAAGGCTCCCCAAAGGTACAGCCTCTGCTTGTACCTCCCACATTTACTGCATGGACCAAACGTTTTGTTTGGCTTTGGTCCATTTCCAGTCTCAAAGCATCTTCCTAAAATGTGTCCACCTGCCTCAGGGGGTGGGGGTGTCATCTCATTATATAATTGGAGAAAAACAGTGACTTTTCTTGAACGTGTGTGTCCCTAACACGTTTGTGTATTCACTCCACGTGCCACAGAGAGCACAGACAAGCACCTTCATGTAATCTCTGCCCTCTGACTTTGAGGTCAGGCCAGTTACAAGAATTAAAGCAGCTTAAGAGTTCTTATGCAAGACCTGCAGCCTCCACATGATTAGCCTCGTAAGACAAAACAACAACTTTACCCATTATGAAACAGTTTAAAGACAGAGCGCAGGGTTAGAGGGGTCTAAATACTGATTTTAAATCCTTCAAAATGAACGAATAACTCCGAAAACAGAAACACCCATTATTTCTCGACCCATTTACGCACAGGTGTGTTGTTACCTTTGATTCAGGCTGGCTTGGCACGGTAGCCTGTGGTCGGTGAAGGTCTCGGTTTTGTGGTTCATTCTCCTTTTCGCTGATTTCCGTCATCTCTGCTCAGAAAATGCTCCTTCAACAGCGGGGGGGAAAAAAACAGCTGAAACAAACTGATAAGTCCACGGCGGCAGAGGGAAATGGGAATAGCTATGCACGCAGAGGTTTGAACATCGCCGCGGTGTCTCATCCGGAGAGCTGTAGTTTTTAACTGTCAAGTCATCTTTCACCGGCAGCACCCATCTGGGAATTTGCTTTTGAGTATATAACGCGGTATTCCTGCGCAGAGGTGCTTGTTGTTTCCTGTTTTTAAGACTCTAAACTACTGCGATAAATTTATATTCGCTGGTGGGGGAAATATCCAGTGAGGTTACCGGTAGGTTTGTCCACTTCTCTCCGACGCCTCGCGCCTCTCTCTCTCTCATCCACCGGACAGTTTACCTTCCCATCCTCTTCGCGCGCACACACACACATACATGCGCGCGCGCGCTCTTACAACAACTTTGATTTCGCCGTCACAAAGTGCTCGGCTCCTTCTGATTGGCCCAGGCTTCTCAAAATACGCCCGAGGGACAGGTGGAACGCGTCCGGATTGGCCGACAGGTGATGACGCTTGGAGAAATGGGTGGTCCAGGTCTGAAGATTGAATTGTACAGTATTTAACTTTTGTGGTACTGCTTTGTAGACACGGCTGTTTACAGCGGTCACTTCAGGAATATAATATGTTATAACTCATACTGTAGTGTTATATGGATCCCTGACAAACGTAAGGAAGTGTCTCCAGTGTGTTACACCTTGGCATAGACTGCGCAATATACTTTAATGGTAGTTCAATTATTAACTCTCTGATACTGTCGACAAAATCTTACCTATCTTATCTATGGCAGAGGTGTTGTATTGGATCACATCGGACTGTACAAGTGTATCTAATTATTATATGACTGTATTATTATATGACTGAATGTTTCAGCTGGTGAAGATGAAGTGAACTGCATCTTCATATATTAGTTGATTGATATATTGTGGTAATAGTTGTGTTAATTTGCACCATAACTAATGTGCCAGATAACTAATGGAGTACAAAGTATGCCTTACAAAATGTGGAGGAGTAGACGTATACAGTAAACATGGTCTAGAAATATAAAAGAAGCACCTCAAATTCCACCACTGGTGGTTTGGTTGGTTTGCACCTTAGTTTTAAGCTATTTTATACTTCTCCACTACAAATTATTTACTCAACTACTTAAGAAGAAGAAGAAGAAGAAGGAGATTAACTTTTTTGATCCCTCAATGGGATTTTTAACTCAAGATTTACACATTTAAGCCAGAAATACAACCACAAACACACAAAGGGCTTATAGAAATGCAAATGTGGAGAGATTGTGTAGTGACAGACAGCCATGTAGTGGTGTGCTGGGAGCGCTTATGAGTTTGCAGCTCAGCAGTGCACATGCGGTGAACCTGTCATTTAACACAGATAGTTGGGAAGATACAAATACAAACCATGTGATCATTTAACAAAATAAACCACCCAGCAGTATATAGTATAGGTAAAAAAATAGCTGCAGCTCAACCAACTACACCAACAACTAATGTTACTTCCACAAGAAGCAATAATAGCAATAACAACATTAAAGCTTTTGAATGCGTGAACTTTACTCGTAATGGAGTATTTTACACCGCCATAAGTAAAAAATCTGAGCACCTCTTCCACCTCTGAAAGCTTCTGCATTCATTATGTTCATTTATTTGGGGTTGTTATTTGATTTAACACAACTGAAGCTCTTGAACTGTTTTACTGTTTTCAATTCATGTATGTTACTTACCACAACTGATGAAATCTACATAAATCATAGAGAATGTGGTAATAAAAAAAGGGGGCTCCTGGAGAGCCTATTGGTCCACAATCAAAATCAAACTAGAAACAAACTTGAACTCAAAAGGGCACTTACATAAGTTTTGTTGTCCCTGGCATGCAAGATAAATAATAGAAAAAAGAAATCATGGCTGATGGGTGCATGCTGGTGATGTGCCTGTGCCTTAAACACACAACTAAAAGAAAATGTTACCTAAATCTAGTATGAAATCTGGCAGTCCTGAGGGTCAAAACACAACAGCATTTGAGAAAACACGACAGCATTGTCGAGTTTCGACCCTCAGGGATGAATGAAGCAAATGAATGGAGCAAATATATAGTGTGAATAAAGCTCTGCTGCTTTTAGCCTCCATACTGGTGGCGAAATTATTATATAAGTACGGTGTTAAGGATTACAAGCTAACAATGTTGAGGTGGTAATATAATCACTGAGAGCCACAGGCCACCAGACAGACACAGCAGTCTACAGAGAGCACCAGCAGCCAAGCATGGGTGGCTGATTCAGCACCAAAGACAGCTTCTTTCTGCCTGCCTCTGTGTATGTGTGTGTGTGTGTGTGTCGCTAATTATCAGCCATCCCTGCATGTAAATCTGCACGGCTTTATACTCACCAAATTATGTTTATTTCTAATTCTGGACGCTGATAGAATTTCTCTTATCAAGCCAGCTCAGTGTTGTTGTTTTTGCATTAACAGCCTGCGTACAGTATGCAACATATTCCACCACTTTGAACTAAGTATAGAAACAACTCAACAACAAAGGCAACGGCAACGACTACAAGTAATTTCTGCTTCTGGCCCAAGCAGATATGATGTGAGCAGGACAATTGTGGCATGATAATTAACAGGCCAGATGCTGGATAAGTGAACGTCCATTAAAATTCTGCCTTTGGCGCTGGATTTCATGAATATTTAAGATAATATTCTCAAACAAACCAGTTCATCCTTGACAAACTCGAAACACAGCAAACAGTCTGTCAATCAATCAATCAATCTATCTATCTATCTATCTATCTATCTATCTATCTATCTATCTATCTATCTATCTATCTATCTATTCTTAAAATGAATTATTGTGGCAATTTAACATGCAAAAAATTAGATATTCTGTCAGAGGCAGAGTCGATCTGCACACCATGTCCCAGTTTTCTTTAGTGGCAGTTGTCTGCAACAATCATGGCTGGCCTTCAGCAGCTTGTCAGTGCACTGAAAAGCCTCTGCCACTCTCCATCACTGCAACAATACTGTGTTGTGGTGCAGCAGGTAATTATGCAAATGAAAGACCATCTTATTTTATCATAAATGCATGAAGAAGAAGAAAAAAAAAAGCTGATAAGGACTTCTCAAGGGCTTCTCAGTGTAACTGTGTGTGCCAAAGATAGAGCTAGTATCTGCTTTAAAACGCAACTGTGAATTACGAGGGTGACCTTACTGCATATTGTGTAGCGCTGCATATATACGATATCTATAGCTTATATAATTTATGTGATCACAGCTCTCATTTTGCATACACTGCTGCATCTGTGTGCATGTCAGAGATCTGATTTGATGTTATGCAAATTTCGTCAGTCAGGCAGTTAGCTCACAAAGTTTTGCTGTTCTTTATTGGATCGCACGTGGCCATTTTGTGTATAATGTATGTAAAGTTTCAGACCCATTCACTCCTGAAATATTTCACAACAAACACATGGAAGACAAATAAAAGAAGAAATATAGTCGCATCCGTTGCTCTCCTGTTATGTCAGGGCTCGAGCTGGTACCCATTTTTTTTTGCAGCATCATCTTTTATTAACTGCTCGAGGCGACTTTCTTCGCTCTACTTACGGCACACTATCCTCCATCCACTCACTCCTTCTCTGTCTCTTTCACACACAGATGATAAAACCTGTACACCCCGGAGGCTCTGGACATTTGACATCTCATGTAACTCAAAATAGTCTTGAACGTGTCTTGTTTAAGAAAATAAAAACAAACAGAGATACGTTCAATTCCACAAATTGTAAAGGATGCATAAACAAAACTGTAAAACAGAGAAAAGGGTACTTATATCAGCCCAAGTGAGTCTACTTCCACTCATCCCCCTGCAGCTCTGGGCATCTGAATGCTTTCCCGCATCTGTCACCTAAAATATATGTTGCACCATTCGCTGCACACCATCTACAGTACAGCAATATGCATTTGTGTGAGCGTGTGTGTGTGTGTTTGCACTGTATGTAAACTTCAGCTGCGAGGAGCAAGTGATGGGGATTAGGAGCCCGTCTGTGGAAGGCGTGCGACCTGATATGACTCTATTTAATCTCCCCATCCACTCAAATTAGCATAACCCCCCTATGGTTTCTGTTCTTCCTGTCTATCTCTTCCTCTCCTCGCTCATTTTAAAATCCATCTCTCTACATGCTCGCCGCTAGTTTAGTCGTTATCGCTCATCATCTATGCCAACTTTGTTTCTCATCTATTTCCAGTAGAAAATGAGCCATCTCTCAGCAGGCAGCATAGTGAGACAGCTGACGTCAGCAGTTTCTCAGCGCAGGGTGGCCAGAGATTTTAGTTTTTGCTGTGGGAGGCTTTGGTTAGGCTCTGCTAGGTTTGTGGTTTATCTGGAGTCTGACAGGTTCCCATGTGGTGCTGTTTGGCTACAATTCAGCACAGATCCTTCTCAGCAATAAGAACAAAGAAAGTAATGGTGATGCTGGCTGTCTTTGGAAGGTTGCTCTCATACTGCAGCACGATAATAAAAAAAAGCTCTATTCTTCTTCATTATATGCATTAACACTCCGCTGACAGGGGCATCGTGGCCATAATTAGAACATTATTCTGTGAAATGACCTTGTTAATTCAAACGTTATCCCTCTACCATCTTAGCACCAACTTCAAAAGGAGGTGCAGGAAAGTAAATGAAGTATGCACACATCCAACTCAGGGCTCAGGAATCCTCTCTGCATGGTGCCAACAGATTTTTATTAAACAAAATGAGAGTTCATCTGGGAAACATTAAGTTGCAATAAATGCATTAGTCAGCTGCTGACATCAACCTAAATGTATTATTGGTCTCAGAGGATCCAACATTTGAAGTAAGAAGCAAAGTTAAATACAACCGCAATATAGTGGTAAATTTAAAGGTTAGAACAATAAAAATTATAATCGTGAATGAATCATGGTCATTCATAATGTGCTTATTTCCATATACAGAGACTGAAAAAAAACTACAGTAATAGTGGCTCATAGAATAAGCAAGACTTTATTAGTGGCCATGAATGGATAGGTAATTTTGTTCCTATACGAGAAACTTACCGTAATATAAATGCAACACAAAACAATTCATTAAACACTCAAATAGAACTATGTACATTGCTAACTAAAAAGAATAAGAGTCCATATTTGAGCTTACATTGGTTATTTCTTTGTTCAACACTATGCAACAGCTTGGTGGGAATAAAGACCTGGAGAGAGGAGTGGCAGGTGCAGTCTTAGCAGGGAGTTCTCCATCAACTTTAGACATCAAAGTCTGTTTACAGGTCACAGGCAGTACTACTGCATATCTGAGAAAAGTTGTATAAAGTTTTGAGAGAGCTGTGTGAGATCTGATGAACTGCCTCAAGCGACGTCACATGAGCACGTTACAGTGCCCTTGGGGGCAGTTAGGGGTCCGGTGGCTTGCTCCAGGTTTTGACAAGGAAGAAGCAAGAAAGAATGTGTGGAATACAAAAGAAACAAACCATCCATACAACAATGTCAGTGCAACTCTAAAACGGTGGCAGGCTATTTTAAAGATCAGACTAAGCATGTGATTTAGAGACTACGTTCATATGTGTGCCAGACGCTCTCAGCACCCTGAGTTTCCTTATGCCACTAAAGTCTGAAACACAATGCATAATTTAGATTGTGATTAAAACCACAAGTTAGCTGTAACAACTCATTTTCAGGATCTTGCAGACTCTGCGCTTGTCTGTGCAAAAAAAAAAAACATGCACGTCACTGAGGACATTCACCACATGTTATCTTGTCGTATGCAGCAGGGTTTAGGATGTAAATCTCTTGCTTCCCAACTGAGCCTTGGAGCAAGCAGAGCCATCATGGCCGGGGTTTATGTACTTGGAGTTCTGTTGTTCTCTGAATGAAAAGCTGACATGCTGGTGTAATGTCCCTCTTTCTGCCTTTGCACAATGTTAAGTGATGGAAATAACCATGTTAGACACTGTGCCTCAGAAGGTTTCAAGGGCAAGACAGGAGAAAAACTATTTGATCCTTAGCAAAAAAAAAAAAATGTAGTCACTTCCTATTCCTTTTATATTTAAATTGGAAAGCTTAATTTAAACTCTTTCATGTAATAAACATCCACAGATCCCTACTGTATCTGGGTCAGACATTAACCTACTAATTCCTGATAGGAGACAAATCTCTTTCATGATGTAACAAGCAAACGTTTGCTCGTGTGCCTTGTTTTTTATTTATCACTTTACCGTAAGCCTGCTCCTTGTGGAATACATGGCCCACTTTCTTCCTGAATGCATTTGTTTCCTATATGTGTGGTGGATCTGATGCTTTTTTAAATTTGGATTATTATGTCTTCTTTTCTATTTTCATGACAAAAAAGGGGGTAGAGGGAAATGTACACAGAGTCAGAATCTGTTGACAATATGAAAACTAAGTCCCCATTGCACAACTGATGTGAGACCCTCATCATCAGGTTGGCTGTGAATTATAAAGTATATAAAAAGTGTGAGGTATCACAAAAAGTATGATGCAAGTGAGGCTTTCAGGGTGTCGGGAAAACAAGATGTGAAGAGAGAGTTTGGTGAGAAACGAGAATGAAGAAAGAAAATGATAGACCAGACAAGGAGAGGTCTTGAAATTTATCACAAATTTATCATGTTTTGGAGCAAGACTTGAAAAATTTATCTGTTTCAGCCCAAACCCCTGAAATGAAAGGAGATTATTATTTTGTTTTTGCAAAACAGCCGGATATAGAAGGCAGCGTCATCAGATATTACTACAAACAGTATGTTATGCAATATCTGTAAACCAGAATAGGCATCACAAGACCACAAGCATGTAAAAAAAAATGCTGTGAACACACGGGAATGGAAGGTGTGAGTATTACATTTAAACAACAGATGCTATTCAGATTAATCAAAGATTCAGTCTTATGCATGTTTGTGCTGTGAGGCTGAAGCAAACAGTGTGACACAGTGACAGGTGCAGCAGTCACAACCCGGACATTAACCTCATTATAACAGAATAAAATGATTATAACTTAATAACAACAAGAAATTAAATTGCCGGACCTTAACCCGATTATATGAGAATGATTCGGACCTGATTATAGCGAGAAAACATATTATGTGCTGCCTCACACGCTACATAACGTGGACCATTACATGCTCAATGAACTGTCCCTGAAAGATGAATACAATGTAGTCAGCCAAGAGAACATGTGGTCCCTTAAGATACACTTTCCCTTACATGATAAAGTATTTATAATGTGCATAAACTATGTATGGGAAAAATTACTCAAGAAAATGTTTCTATCTGGAGAGGCTTTATGTTATGCTGCAACAAAATGTAGATTTTTTTTTCCGCCTCCTGTATCTAGGTTACTGTGACACAAAACTGTGCCTTGGGTTTAGTCTTATTTACAACAATACACTCTAGAGATGTAGTTCAACAAGGCTGAGAGAGTCTACAGCTGGCTCAATGAGGCTGTCCTATGTACAGAAGAGCTTTGAGCTAACGTGCTGAGGTTAAGATTTAATGTTTATGCTACTATGTTCACAAGTATGCTGTAAGTACAGCGTTGGCTGTTGGCCATCCCGTGCTGTTAGCATGGCTAAAAAAGTGTTGGGTAACCTCACAAACTGCTAGCTATTATAGCAACCTGGCAAACATCAGAGAGAGTGTCTGTATTAAACAGCAACCTCCGTAGCTGTGAAGCGAAGCTAATGTGAAAGTGCCAAAAACTGCAGTTCCTCATACGTCCACTTGTGGCTGGCTACAGAAGAGTCAATCTCCATTAGACTCCATATTAAAACAACAACTTCACAGCAGAAATAAACATTTACAGCCTGGTATATCAAGACTTAAAGCAGGTGCCCAGACGATCCATGTCTCTGCTAACATTTAGATTAGCCGACCACACTCTGAGCTTCAAAATGGCTCTTCAGAAACCACTTGGTGACGTCAGAGATATGGCGTCCATATTTATGCTGTCTACAGTCTGTACTGATATTATAAACTGATGGAAAGTAACCAGGAAGAAGGTTAACTAATAAACTAATAAAAGACTTTTTTGAGTATTTCTTTCAAGCCTGTAATTTTGCTCTTAAATAAAGTATGCGTTAAACGACCGTGTTTACAACTACATCCCTCTCTGCTACATTTCAGAGGGAAATACAGTTTTGCAGATAAAGATGTCGCACATTTTGACACAAATGATACAGAAAGTCATTTTTCACTCCGAGCCAAAGTCAAAATAATTTGCTCAACAAATGTGACGGCTATATTTAGCTCTAGAGGCAGATCTACTGTGCCAAGTGGTGTCTGTTCACAGACTGAACAGACACAGACCGACTGTGTCTGTTGATGTGTGTGTGCCTGATCATACGGCTGTTTTTCATTTATTTTGGTAAGCGCTATGAGCTAAAATTAAAACTACCAGATGTTGAACGTGTTGCTGTTTTCTCTGCTTGTGAGAACCAGCTTGAAATTCAATTCTTTTGGTAGGATGTTCGGTTTAGTTCCGCTTTAAGTGTTTAGCATAAAACTCTTTTTAGGGGCAAGGTTGTGGAAAGACTGCATTTACTGCAGAAAACTGTGTGCGTATGTGTGAGCCCACAACAGCAAAATAGCATGCATGCTGAACAAGGACAAACCAGTCAACATCACTACTGTAACCAAGCTCTCTCTCATTTTGGGTAATACAGTAGCAAACTTGCGATCCGTGGAGATTTTAACAGCTTGTGTCAGGTATTTTCTCATTGTACTCTTAAATATGTGTTTATAGCTGCTGCACACACAGATCTGTGTGTATGAATGGATGGGAAAATGTGTGGATTTACATTTGTTGGCAAGTGTGAAGCAGGTTGAGAAAGAAAAGACCAGATGTCACAAGATATGATCTATATATAACTATGATCATACATGGTAGCATGAGATGAGATGACTTATAGGCGTGTTAAGTGAGTTTCTCTTTATTAAGACACCTCATATTGTAATGGCACCAACTTTAGGTGGCTGATTAATATTATCGATGTCAAGTTAATGCTGTATTCTCGTGGTAGATCATCCATTCAGTCCTAAAGATGGGTATAAAGAAAATGCTCATATGTGACGACCGTTTTCCAAAACATGTAAGTTTTCAGATTGAAATCCAGATTTCAAATTTCAGCTGGTTTTATACTAGGTTTAGGTTTAGCACCACTAATCTCTAATGGTTCACAGAAACAGCACACTTGAACCCCAAAACACAAAACAAAGGGAGTCAGATTAAGATAAAAGAGTCAAAAGGGAGGGCAAGGGTCAAAACCAGGAAGGCGGAGAGCAGATAAACCTATCTAAAGAGGTTAGGTGGAGAATCATCAATCAGAGGGGCAGGCAGGCAAAACAAAGGCTGAAAAGCTAGGATAAATGCAACCTAGACAATCTGGCAAAGAACAAGAAAAAATAGGTTAGTATATATACTGCAAGACTAATGAGGGAAATGTGGAACATGTGAGCAGGTGGGCGGGGAAGGTCAGGTGATAGGGATGGTGGGAAAAGGGTTAAAGCAGCGAAGGAGGGAGTGGCTGGATCTGAAACAACAAGAGAGTTAGTAGAGAAAACCAGAGCACACTGAATGAATACTCTAAACTGGTTGAAGTTGTGACAAGAAACCCAATTTAGAAACATATATTTACTTTATGGGCAAATTTGTATAGTACCTTTCGACACCAAGGCAGTTAAAAGGGATTAAGACAAGATATTAAAGAACTTAAAAAGACACATCTACTAAAGTAAATAGAAGATAAAAATAAGATGGAATAAGAATAAAACAGGAGAATACAAATTACAGTGCAGTGTGAAACATGAATAAACAGCCCCAAATTTAATTAACATCTAACAAAGATGATTTTAGTGCAGAAAGGGGGAAAATTAATATGAGTAAGAGACACATTTTTGATCCATTTTAAGCATATTAGTACTACATTTTAAGCTATTACGCAAGTGTTTCCACAGAACTGAAATCCTGTTAGGAGCAACCGACACTATAGAGATATCATGCCATAAAGAACAATAAAGTCCATAAACCCACGATGGATCAGCACACTCACAGTACAGCCCTATAAGTGTCTCTAGGAGAAATGGAGTGATATTTTTGGAGAAAAGACGGATTATTGGCAGTGATTCTGTGTGTGTGTGTGTGTGTGTGTGTGTGTGAGAGAGAGAGAGAGAGAGAGAGAGAGACAGGCAGTAAGGATGGGCAGGTGGCCAGAATGACATTGGGGTTTGTGTTGGACATGCCAAAAGGGGTTGGCACTGCCATTTGCTGACTCACACCCCAGCCCTACAGGGATTAGAGGGACAATAGACTTCCATTTCTTTTTAATGAGTGCTACAGCTAGCCTTACAGACATATCATCGTGCAGGATACATTTACTGACAGGAGAAACGAGTGGGGGGGGGGGGGGGACCTTTCAGTTTAAACTATTGCCAACAATAATGTTAAATTCAGGTGATGCATGCAATGGAGGGACACCTCATTGCTACAACTTGGAGAATACACAGTACATATATATGTATAATCTATGTATATATACCGTATATATGCATGTATACTGCATGTTATCATAGTAGCTTACAGTTAGTGAATGGTGGGGAACTCTCCATGGTGCTGAAACCTTGCCATTATCCTGCTATGGAAATAAAAATACATCATATACTAGATTATCAGCCTTTCACCCAAGTGCCCATTCTTATTATCCTCTTATACAATTCTTATTATTATTTGGGCTACATTTTTCATTTATAATTGACTCTTGCATTGGTTTTAATCCCAAAATATTTGAATATGAGGCACACGACAGTGAAATGTTGACACACCGTGGCCATGAACTTCGGTGTACCTCCACTTCCTTCAGTTTTGCTGATGTTTCGCAAGCAATACAGTTTTACAGCCACTTACTTCAGTTTGAATTGCCTCAGCATAACTCTCAGGCTTGATACAGTTAGGGGAACTTGCCACAGCGCAGCATTTTAAGAAGATCTGCAAAGCCACAAAGCACATAAGGTCACGAAGGATAAGTATGATTTTGCTTCTTGTTTTGTTTCCCAGTTCAAGCTAGAATAATTTAATACTGTAATATCAAAATGAAAACTGCTGATGACCTTACAAAAGCAATTCAATTTGACAACAACAATGTAATCCACTGTTTTCATGGTCCAGCTGCAGGAACCTGTAAATGAAAAAGTGTATTAAATTAAAGTTGGGTCCATTCAGCTGTGGTTATTTTATGTCAGAACAATTATTACTCAGTACCTGATGCTGATCTTCGTGACACGCACACAAAACAGTACAAATTAGCAGCACAGTGGCGCTGTTGCATTTTGAATCATCGCTGGAAAAAAAAAAAACAGGAAATCTTTATTAAATTCAGGACTCATTTTCTCATTTGACAGTGACCCTCAAGCAAAGACTAAATGTTCCACAGACGTCATGTTGTAAACTGCTGCCTTCCTCCGGAGAGTGTAGCTGGAGTTTGTCTGTCTGTGGCTCTCTTGCTGTAATAATATCCTTGGTTCAGGCTGACTTCTCAGGCTGAAAATACATCCACACTCTCTTCTCCTCCCTCTTTCTTCTGCCTTTATTCTTACTTCCTCTGCCTCTTCTTCACCCTCTTCTCTCCCCCTGTCTCCCGCCTTTGCCTCCCAAAGCTAACTTTATAGCTGCACACAGCTATAAAGCTTAACTAACTGGCAAATGGCTGCCTTCCTCTTGCTTGCTTATCTACAGGATAAGCTGGGAGGTTATTTCCATGCTATACAGCTCATCAACAGCTCATGAACTGCAGCCCTTCCATATGTGCTGAAGGGGAGACTGCAAATTGCTGAACTCAACTCACTGTCTGCACCTTCTGTGTCTCACATGCCTGAAATGTGATAAATCTGTACACTGGAACAGTGAATGGAAAAGCGATGAGATTTTAACACACTTGTGAAACAGATGAGTGTGGCTTCATGGTGTTATTGCCAACTTTACCTCTGGAGCACATGAAGTGAAGACAGAAAGACATCAGAAGTAACCTGTGGGGAAAGCTGGAGCTGCCAATGACAAAGACACAGCCAATGGTACAGATGAGATAGTACAGGAAAGAGAAGAAGAAGAGGACATGTCATGAAGGGGACATGGGGGACTGGCAGTTAGATGAAGTTGAGTTCAATATTTGCTGAAATGAGAATTGATACTGGAGTACTACAAGACTACTACTATGACAGCAGAGTAGTACTTCTTTGCTGCCGCAGAGAAGAGTAACTAGAGTCAAGTGAAAGACATGACATGTCATTTAACAGTGAGATTACACTGATGATGGCACTGGATGAAAAATCATTGGATCACCAAAGTCATTTAAATATATCCTCTAGCCTCTAACCAAAAGTTGGTAAGATATTTCACTCTAAAGCAAAAATGTCAACCTGCTGAAGGCACTAGAGAAAAAGTCGTGGCATCACCAAAGTATTTGGGATTTTAATCTTATGAGGACCGAACATTTCTGCCGATCCACCTAGTAGACTTTTACCTGCTGGTGATTGGTGCTAGTTGGTTTTTCATGGCAGTCCATTAAAGGTCCAGTATGTAAGACTGAGGAAGCTCTATTTACAGAATATGGCAGAAATTGAATGCAACAAGAATAACTATCATTAGTTTATAATCACCATTGTAATGAGCCCCTTATATCTACAGATGACATGGGTCCTCTTCCACGGAGTCCGTCATGCAGCCAACAAAACACTGGCTCCATATAAGGCCTTTTGTGTTTTTTTGTATATATATTGCAACCACTGTACTTTCTGCTTCACACTGGGAAGGGCCAATGAGCAGGTTGCGATCTGCAACTACACCACTAGATGCCACTAAATCACGCAGACTGGTCCTTTAAATAATTGCTGAGATATTTTAATCTGGACTAAAGTGGTGGACAGACCAACATAGACACCCAGAGAACTGTGCAGTTAGCACGGCTTAAAAATGTTAAAGCTAAAATACACAACAGCAAAATAAACACTGACAGTCAAAAAGAGTTTGGGTGTAGTGAACTCTGTGATGTTTTTTTTTTTTAAATGACAGGACTTTAAAGTGAGTATCCATGGAAATGAAGATTATTCTTCTATATTATATAATGAAGGAAAATAGAGAAAATTCAGCCGACCAGATCCGAAACTGTTCAGTAACACCGAGATCTGCAGCTGAGTTGTGTTTGAGAAACGATGAAATTGTACGCACAGGATGAAAGGATGGTGGAAGAAAGGTAAAAAATGTGGATGTATTTCAAGCAGTAAGATGGAGTGTAAAGCCAGGGAGAAAGTTTGAGTGGCAGGGTCGACAATAGAGAAATTAGCCGTGCAAAAGAAAAGCGCGGCTCAGCGGTTTGAAAAGGTTGACAGGGAATAGAGAGTCAAGGAGCTGCAGAAGGGAGAAACGAGGAGAGGAGCTTGCAGTCTCAGGCTTTCTTTTATTTTCCCGGAAGTTTGACAAATGAGTTGGAAAGAGGCCTGACAGAAATGAGTACATTGACTGTAATGAAGTGGTTGGTGGTGAGTGAGTGCCGCTAAATGGAATTATTTATACCTGTTCTTTTGTCAAAATGTCAAAACTTTAAAAATCAAAAACATTTTAACGATGAGCTTCAGTGGCTAAAGGTTACGTCCTACCACCATTTAAATCTACCACAGTCAAACCATGTCTTTTCCAAAGGCCTTTTCTTCTAACACCATTCTACTCACGTGGGTGTAAAATTGAGTCAGATTAACCTTTTGGTTTCTTTTGTTAAGCCTGTGTTTGGGTGCCTGTGGACCTTGTCTTGAGCTGTGAATGAAAATGACATTCTGAGGCCTCAGAAACTTGTGAAACATGTAATACATACATATCATCTATATCTCTGTTTGGCCTTGACAACACTTTGTTCACAGCACTGTTCCTAGAAGAACATATAATTGTTCATGTATGTCTATATATCGTATAAAAATAAAAATATGGAGGTGTGTATATATATATATATATATATATATATATATATATATATATATATATATATATATATATATATATTTAAGGATTTTGGTTGATGTAATAATTATATCCCACAGACCCAGAACAATGAGGAAACAAAGCCAATGTCAAGAAAACAAAAGAGTTACACGTGATGTGAGTAAAAGGCAAATAACCTTTCAGAAGGCCGAGGGAGTCAAGGAGCACACTGTGCTGCAGCTCAGTAGTAGGAAGACGTATGATGTATTTTTTTTACAAGGACGGATAAAAACACAATGGCTGTAATGACATTGAAGCAACCTCCCGCAATGATGTCGTATAGTATTTAGCTGAATATGACACTTTTCAGCATCCATCCTCAGAGCGAGTTAGTATATGCAGTACAAAGGGTTAGATGACCTCCCTCGGGGGCCCTTCGGCTGGGCTCGTTGGGAAGTGGCAGGAACGGGAAGCCAACCAACTGCTTAGCAGCCGTCCTAAGCAGGCTGCTGCCCATTAAAGTGCACATGGTGGATGATACACTTGTGCCATTTGAGCTGAGTGCAACGTTTCTTCAAAGCAACTGACTCCATAATGAGAAATTGTTTTTAATATAAAGAGACTCCATTCATTTGTGTCAGCTAAGCAGTTTAGCAGAGGCTTCTGGGAAAAAAAAAAAAACAGCCCAGTCAGCAGCGCCGGAGAAAAAGTAAGGCGATGGGTCAGAAGATCAGCTGACTGGAAGCCTTGGAGTCTTGTATGTGTGTCACTTGGGACACAGAGGGTGACAAAAGGTTGAATGTATTTCTTTCTTTCTGTTTATACAGAGATATATTTTATTGATTTACTATTTACTGTTATGTTGGCATTTTCTATTTAAGGAACAGTCATTACCAGTCACAAGCTGATGAAGGGAAGAAGAAAATATGTGCCTGTGCTACATCAATCTGTGCCGTTTCTAGCAGACTTCCCTCGAATATTTGCTTATTTTCTTTTGAATTACTGGAAACATTTAACATTGAAAAGGATCCGTATAATGCAAGAAAACGAAAAGCTCTAAAATACATGCATTACAGGTTACAAACAAAATAACGCAAAACAATAAACAAGTTTTAATTTCACATAATTAAATGAAACTGTACAACACTGCATGCAAGTTAACACAACCACCATATCCCTATTAGTCTCAACAAACACTGTTAACAAACTGTTAAACATGATGTGAAATTCCTTTGCTGCTTTTCAATTGAAACACATGCAACATATTAGAACCTCTGAAGTCTGTTAGCTCACTCATGTTGCTTTTAAACTCATCAAAATACTGACTGCTAGAGTAGAATTTGTGCTTTAACTTTGAGATAACATTTTGTCTACCCTTTCGCATCTTGTCTCAGTGAGCAGAGACATCCTGTAGTAGATGATGCCTTGAGTGTGGTTGTTTAACAATTATTTCATTTGATATTTCTTGTGACCATCCTAACTGATTGTTTTGTGCATCTTTTGGCTGCATCATTATTTCCACAAATCGTCTGCTGTAAAATCTGTGAATAAAGGCGTGAAATTTCATTTAACCTCTACTCAATGCCTCTGGGAGTGTGTAACTCATTACAAAAAAAACAGTGACTGAGCAGTGTGATCCACTGCTGCCATCTAGTGTCGTTCTATCGCTGAGCTGTTGACTATTGCACACGCAAAAGATGTGGCATCTTCAACTATTTACTCAACAGTTAGTATTTTCAAATCAGTGAATGTAGTATGTACAGATAATTTACTATAATTGAAAATGTTACAAGAGATGCACTGCTACTGTCTTAGCATTCAATCTTGCCTGACCGTAACATAAAACACAGAAATGTGACAGTGACACTTTTCCAGAAGTGAAATGTTTATTTCAAGCTTCCAAAACTTCTACAGTTAAAAATTTACCAGCATGTCACCTTTCCTCCATTATCATCATCACCTTCATCAGCTGCAGCCTTATGTACCTACACTAATTTACACATCAACAGTTTAAAATGTATCAAAATCTAAAAATTCCCAGCTGTATCTGGAAAACAAGGCAACTGAACACTGAACCCTTCTCGCTTTACAATACTTTGTTTGTTTTTTTTAAACAGAGGACATACTTATTTTGATGACGCACAGTACAGTGGCAATCTGGTATGTTTTTAACAACAACGGCAACAACAAATAAACAGCAGCAGATGTATTAAATGCAAAAATAAAAATGAAAATAACATTTACCGACAGTAAAGACCTTTTGACGTGACAGGAAAGACAAAAATAATGTTCATTTCTCTGAAAATATACTGTATAAAGCCATTTCCTTAATGAACCTTAAGGAAGTTGGTATGCTGGGGTGGATTTGGATGACAGTGAAGCAACCACTTACATATAAAAGTGGCATCTCTATCCCCAAATATTATATGCTGATACTCAGATAGTAAAATATGACATTAAAATACAGCTTTAACAGGACAGAGCCAAAATATTCTCGTATCCAGTTCCAATTCATGGCTCGAATTAAATAAATAGAAGTTTAATTTGTATGTTAAAAGGCATGTGTTAAAAACATGTGAGGAAAAAAAAAATAGAGTAAAATAAAGAGCCTTTCTAAATAAAATTAAAGGTTGCCAGTGAGGGCCGAGTCCATGAGATCGTCATCTTCGTTTCTCATATACATTGGACTGGGTCGGGATGGACGCTCTGAACCCAACATGGACAAAGATGAATCTGAAGCCGAGATGGGTGACCGTGACCAACTGTCTGCTTTTACTGGATGCGAGGACGAACCCATGGACATAGAGGACTTCTTTTTCTCTTTGTCCCTGTCCCGTTCTCGGTCTCTGTCCCTCTCCCGTTCCTTCTCTTTCTGTTTTTTCTTCTCCTTCTTGTGTTTCTTGTGCTTCTCCCCCGAGCTGAGGGGAATGGAGCTCATGTAGTCCTGGGGTGGAAGTGGACGAATGGTCTGGTCGTCATCTGAGCTGGGGCTGTTCTGGTGGGACTTCTCGGCCACTGAGCTGCTGCCCGACTCACTCTCACTGTCATGGTTGAGAGGGGTGTATCCTGGTGAGCGGCTGTGGCTCGGGGAGGAGCGGTCATGCTTGGGAGTAGAGCCACTGAAGAGGGGGGAAGCTTTGAGGCTAGAAATTTGGGGACGCATAGAGTCACCAGATCCTTCCCCTGCTTTCTGCAGGGTCACTTTGGCCTTGATGCTTGGTGAGCCACCATCAGGTTTACTAATAATAATTTTGGCCAGACCTGTCGTACCCACACCTCCTGTTTTTGGGTCCATCAGCTTTTTATCCCCGCTGTTCCCCCCTGAAACAGACACTTTTGCTTTTGCCTCTTTGTCAGACTTTTCCCGCTTGTAGTCCCCGCTTTGAGAGGATGATGCATGCTTGGAAGGACCCATGTTTGAAGGTCCACTGCTGGGAACATTTCCAGGACCACCACCACCAGGAGCAGATCCTGAACCAGTTCCTCCGACTGGTGGCCCTACCTCACAACCATCCTCCCCCACTCCTCCTCCACCTACACTTTTAAGTTTGTCTATGACTGCTGTAAGAGAAGGTTTCTTGTTTCTACTGGGAGACTTTCCTTTGGCATTGGGGTTATTTGCATTGTTCTGACCAGCCCCTCCACCACTCCCACTTCCTCCACCTCCTCCACTTCCACTTCCTCCTCCTGTCCCTCCTCCTCCTCCGCTTCCTCCTCCACCGCCTCCATACTGAGACTGGGAGCCTCCTGAGAAGTTCATGGAACCAGAGGAGGAGCTAGAGGATGATGAGGAAGATGTGGAACCAGAGGAGGAGCTCCCACCCATTGGCTTCTGGGAGCTCATTCCTCCACCAGATGAAGACTTGGACCCTCCAGAGCTGCCACCTCCTGAGCCCATTGGTGATTTAGCCTTGGAAGAAGGTGGTGTTCCTGGAACCTGGGACTGCTGCATCTTCATAGGGGAGGACAATTTGTCACCAGAGCTACTAGAGCGGGAGTGAGAAGGGGAGATATTGGGCTTAATGTTGGGATTCATAAGAGGCCCTGGAGGCTTGCCACCTTGTGGCTTTATTTTACTACCACTTCCAATTCCACTCCCACTACCTCCAGGCCCTGACAACCCATGTTTGGTGATTGGAGAGGACCCTGGTTTACCAACACCCATTCCTTGGGAGGAGCTTTTAGACTGGGATGACCCACTTCCACCACCTATTCCTGCACTCCCTGGCTTGGAGCTGCCTTGTGTCGTGGAGCCTTCCTTGGACTTTATCTTCCCAGAGGAAGATGAGTGAGAATGATGGCTTTTGCTGCTGCTGGTTCCCCCTGATCCTCCTGTGCTGCTGGTGGCTGAGCTGCTGGAGGTGTATCCACTATGGGATGACGTTTTCCCTCCAGTTATGGTCCCTTTTGCAATCTGAATAGTGATTTTGGGAATTGGAGGTGTAGCCTGTCCTCCACCAGGAGGAGTTTGCGAGCGTCCTGAACTACCAGGAGACTTGGAGCCTCCTCCACTTATGCTTCCTCCAGAGCCTGAGCCACCACTAGGTGGTGTATATGGTCTTCCTCCTGAGCTGTGTGAAGGGGACTTCCCATCAGGGTCCAGCTTTTTGCGCTTGGGAGGCTTTTCTTTAGACTTTCCCTCACTGGATGGGGTCCTGCTACGTTTGACTTGTTTACCCTCTGATGAACTGCTCCCCATCCCTATCCCAGAACTGCTTCCTCCGCTACCTCCATTCTCATCTTTAGGTCGCATGAGTCCTTGTTGCTGTTTAACTTTGGGTTCAGCGCTTTTAAAGTCACCACATGCTGACCCAAGGCCCATTTTAAGTGGGCTCTGGGACCCTCCTCCATGTGTGTCTCCCAAGTCAGGGGCTTGCCCCAGAAGTGGTTTACCACCACCAAAAACAATCCCCATATCAAAAGGGTCCTTCAGGGAGGGCTCTGGCGTGCTTTGTCCATGTGGAGTGGGATTTTGAGGTGTTCCTGATGGAGTATTCTGCTGGCTACTTCCCCCAAAACTCTTGACCAGGTCCATGTCTCCATCAGCACTTGGGGAGCTATCATCAAAATAGTTTTGGGAGAAGCCATGGCCTGAGGTCAAGAGGTCAGGGTTGAAATCAGCAGCGTCTGGGAAGAAATTTGTGGAAGAAGAATCGCTGGTGGGAGTGGCAGCAGTTGCAGCCGCCTCAGCAATAAGGTCAGCAGCATCAGTGAAAGGATTCTCATTGCTGTTGGTATTGAAAATGTCAGCTGAGTCGAACACTGCGCTGCCCTGACCTGAGCTAGAGGAGTCACGGATTGGAGTACCTAAGGGACCTCCATCCTCCCCACCACTGCCCATGGGGTGCTGTCCATGGCTCCCACAGCTGCCTTTGCCTGTCTGCTCAGGCAAATCTGACAAGATTTCTGTAATATCAGGTCCAATGCTATCAGAGCTAGGGAGACGGACAATACGAGGTGGTGCAGTACCTGGTGGTTGCTGTTGCTGAGACTGAACATGAGACTGTGGATAAGGCATGCTGGAGCCAGAGGGCGGTGTTCCACATTGGCTAGGTGCAGGAGTGATGCTATGGGGAGTGTCTAGGCCATCACCAGTAAGGTTAACATCAAAGATAGAATTTTGAGATGCATCCACATCCATAGAGAGGAGTTCACGGTGGAAATCATCCTCATGTGTGACTTGATGATGCTGGTGGTGCGGTGGCATTGAAGAACCCTGTTGTGATTTCATACCTAAACCGCCACCTCCACCGCCCGCAGCAGCTCCGGGCAACATGCCACCCTTTTCTGTCCCACGGGGGCGTTTCTTCTTCCCTTTTGTGCTACCTCCAGGGCAGGTTCCGCTCATGCCCTCTGTCCGTGGGGAGCCAGATGAGGAATTCTGCCTCTCTAACGGACTAGAACCATACAATGTGGCAAAATCTTGTGTGGGGTTGTCTTTCAACAAGTTCATCAGCATAGGATGGTTCTTGGTGTTGCTGGCAGGGGAGGAAGTTGGGGGTGGAGTTTGGTGGGGTGCTGGTGCATTCTGGGAACTCGGACTGGATCCCACACTTCCAGTTATTTGTAATAGACTTGTCAGTATGGGATTCTGAGCGACTTTGTTGTAATCATCTGAATGGCCTTGACCAGCCTGTTGTTGCTGATGCTGCTGCAGCTGTTGCTGGCCAGTCACCCCTCCTTGGGTTGAGCACTCTCCTCCTTGGCCTTGCCTCTCTGGTCGGGGAATCCCAAACAGAGATGTAATCGGACCTGTAAAATTAGGTCCCCCAGGGGGTCCTCCTCCAGTAGGTGTGTTGCCCCCTGTAAGCCCAGGCAGTCCCATAGGGTTGGTTCCATCACCTGCTGCCATGTTGTAGGTGGGACTACTGGAGGGTGGCAGGTTATTCTTCACCATGGTCTCCACTGTCTGTGCAATTAGTGAGAGGGCTGGAGTGTCTGCCTGGATGGTCTCCGCTTTCCTCCGAATCGCTCGCATAGTTACAGGAATGGACATGCATCTAAGAGGAGAGGAAACGATTCATAAAAATATACATATACAAATATACATACAGTACATACTGTCCATATTTAGCCATTCATGAGGAATCAGGAATCTTACCTCTGGACCACTTTGGTGATGAATT
Organism: Protonibea diacanthus; assembly: GCA_028641955.1. Taxonomy (NCBI): domain Eukaryota; kingdom Metazoa; phylum Chordata; class Actinopteri; family Sciaenidae; genus Protonibea; species Protonibea diacanthus. Next base: position 14,534,840 of record CM053996.1, on the reverse strand, counting down.
CATCAGTGCAAATCAGAGCATCTGACAGTCCTTTATATAGCTTGCAGGATACCTGCCTGGAGTCGATCACCTCCATTACGACTAGAGGAAGGAGGTCCGATACAGACAAAGGACTCATTTTGCTATCACGTTGACTCAAGGATATTGTTTAAGTAATATCATCACATGCTGGATTACTGAGATTGTAGAGATACAATATGTGAGTACTCACCACAGACTAATGACTCATTGACTGGATGCTGGAAAGAGACGCTGAAACTCGAGTCAGTAAGAGGACACACTTCAAACTGCAGCAAGCCTGCACTGTCTGAGGGAACGACAGAAAAAATCATCCATTCGTCAAATGTAACTAACAAAAAAAAAAAATGTTGAGTAACCAATTACAGTGAGTCAGAAGGCAGACACTTGATACCTTCTTTGATGGAAGTACGTTTCACACAGCTGCCAATCAAGTTGTTATAGGCTGCCTGGTGCCGAATGATATCCAGCAGGAGTGGCACTTGGGCTGGGTGGCGGAAGGGGATCTTGGTTACCAATGCTCCTTGAAGCGAACGACCATCTTGCACTGGGGCATCGCCATTCAGGAAGTAACAGTGCTGCTGATCCGGCAACACCTGTGTAAGCACAAAGGCTTTTTGGGTTTTCTTACACAAACAATGATTCGTGTGGAATATCAAAAATACTGGCTGTGTGTATGTTTATGGATCCAACTTGAAAGCTGTAACTTTATGATGTTTCAGTGGTAATTTTGTCATTTTGCCTGTTGAAGTCCAAACCCCAAAATAGTGCAAACTTAAATCAAGAAACAATCAACCACAGGCTGGACATGGAAATACTTCAATAAAAAGGAAAGTAGAGAGATTAACATATTATTGATGTGAGTGAAGACATTGCGTGTGTCTGCTCACAGAATAGAAGTGCATGTTGTGCGATGGCGGTGGCGTGGAGCTGCCCTCCTCCAGGAGCTGCCGCTGGCTCTGGACAATTAACTGGTAGAGAGGTGAGAGGCTGGGTGGGCTCTCAAACACTGGGATCGCTGTGAAAAAAAATGGAGAGGTTGAAGACCCAGTTATCAAATAAAACAAAAATCTTCCTTAAAGTACATATTTATGAATTAAGAATACAGTAAAAACTCACAAGTAGCATTGCCCATCCTCTGAATAAAGGACAGGGAGAAAGGCATGGGGCGGTTCATCTTGAGGAAAAAACAAGCTGGTAGGTCCACACAGTTCGAGTTGGTCACAGTGGAAAAGGAAGGCGTCCTAAAATATACCAAAAATAAATTAATCAGTCGTCTCTGTATGTTTGCCTCATTATGTCAAAGAGTGGTGCGTTTATGTGTGCTTAATAAATCTTAAACTCCCTTTGCATGCTGAGAGTTCAGATTTAGAAGTTGCCTATTGCAGGATTTCTGATAAAGCAAGGTTTCTTTTTTTCTTACCCCTTGTTATCCACTGGGTGGGATCCTGTGATGAGTGGAGCGATTGGAAGCTTGTAGACAGCAGAGGTTCCCTCGATTGTCACTGAAACACTGACACCCAGAGAGCGTGGAACTACAGAGAGAGAAAAGTGACACAGGTCAAAATAAAGATAAATACAGCCTTTCTGGCTGGTGTAAATCACCATCCTGAATATGTACACATGTGAATTCAGCCACTTCCTCTGTGCACTTACCATTGCTGTCTGTTAAGTTGAGCTGGGTGCCCGTTCCCTCCTCAAATATGTCGTAAGGGGACACGTAACACTGAAGAGTAACAAGATGGCCACCACTCCTGGCTGTCAGCAAGCCCACACTGCCATGAAGAATAGTCTCCACTGTATTAGCATTGGTTGCTAACCTAGAAAACAAACACCACCACACTTGTTAAAATAGACAATGGAGAAGTTACCTACATTGGCCCATAGGATGGTAATTTGTGAAGTTACCTAAACATGTGCATCATCTTGGTGAGATCAAGCTCCAAAGACTGCAGTGCTATATACATCTTGGTTTTCAGTTTACTGGAACACAGAAATTATGTGAGATAATTAGATAAAACTGAAAACAACATGACATGATAATAACAACACTTGACATCGGTGTCTTAGAAAAACAACCGAGCTTCTGAGATTCAGTCTTTCTGCCTTTTCAAAGTACAAATGAAAGCTATTACATTTCCCATGACACAAAAGTAATAAGAACTTGTCTCCTTACTTGTCTCCAGGGAGCTTGTACAGCTCTACTAGTCCCTTCAGATGTTTGGAAAACTCTTCAAAGTTCTTCTCCCTGATGCGAAGCAAGAGAAGACGTGCTTTAGACAGCTTTCAGACAAATACAAGTATTTCTAACTTGCATCATTCAACAAAACAGAAATAACTACACCTACACTATATTTTGTATTGTTTATCATAACAGAGTCTACAGTGAAGTGTGTGGTTTCTACTCACCTTAGATGCTGAATCAGCTCAGGACAACTCTGTGACCAGCAAATCAAAAAAAAAGAATAATATAACACACTTCTGAGGACAACCTCTCACCAAGGCGAATAAATGGAAACAATTAAAGGAATCAAGGTTGGTTAGCTTTTTTTTGTGGCGCCATATGGATGGCACAGTGAACTGACCGTAGGGTTTTCTCCCTGATGAGCCACTTTGACGTCCACTAGCTGGCCAGTGGTGTCCAGCTGCACCTCCACATAAAACATGTCTGAAGTGATGTAACACTCTGTGCCTGATGGGCTGAGGTGAGAGCCAAGCCTATTCAAACAAGACATAAAAAAAAATGACAGACACAATAACGTGTTGTTAGTCAATTTAAAAATTGTTTTAGTATAGATTGTATACATATAGATGTTCAGAAGGGTGGCCCTCTGATCGGTCATAGTTGGGTCAGAAAACATGAGCAAAAGGGGAAGAACTCACATGTTTTGCCGAGCGATGGATTCTAGACGATCGGTCATGGAGGGTAGAGATGAGACTGAAAACAAAGGCAGAGGAAAAAAAACAGGAAATTTAACAACCACACAATGTTGTTCATGTTCAACAGTTAATTCCAGTCTGAATACAGTTGTGTTCCCTCTTGTTGATGATGGAAAATGTTGCTCTGCTCTCCCTTGTGTGTCTGTCCTTTACAGTTGACAGTCTCACCTTTCAGCGCTCTCTGCAGGGTCTCCAAACAGGTGAGCAGGAGCTGGTGACCCGCAGCATTCATCACACCGCGTTTCTCCTGTGACACAACGTGGACAAAAAACAAAACAAAAAAAAAAACAGAGAAATTAAATAATAGCTGGGAAAAGATGAAAGTGCTTCATCAACAAGAATTGCTATTCAGGTTTGTTTTTCACTGACTTAGTCAGCACAATAGGTGAAACATTTAAACATCACTACTTTAGTTTAACTTACCCAGCAGGTAAGTTAATAAATTAACAGATTAATTGTTATAAATGTATTAAAATAGATTGGTGGTGAGACTCCTTTAGGTACTTTAAAGTGACATGATGAGGGATTGTCAAACACACTTTTACAAGATAGTCTGGCACTGCTGGGTCATTATTGATATAATATATGTGTGTTCGTGGCATTTTTAGAGGTCCTTGCAGGTTTTAATGTAATTACTCACCTAAAAAAGCTACAGAACTGATTTATTATTTTCAGTGTAGGGGAAGTGTGCTCTACCCCCAAGGAATGACAAAGTTTTGTGACCGACCTGCAGTACCTGCTGCCATGATACACAGTAGAAGTCATGGATTAAATCCATTTGTTTCAATGAAGGGGGGAACTGCGTTCCTATGCAGTCACGAATTGATCTTGTACCTTTCACCTTGTGCAGATTTCTATCTAAATAAACCTGACAGACACTGGCAGTCACTAATGTTTGACTGAGACTGTGTGGGAGTGACCTTGTGTTCATCCAGTATTGACTGTTTTGCTACCTTTAGCAGATTCTTCTTGCAAACCTGCTGACGTGTTTTATCTTGCCCTGCATGCTGTTTGTTAAATTTCGCCTTGTCAGTTCAGGTCTGACCAAAGCATCTGAGGGGAATCCAGTCTGTTTAGTTTGTCGAAGCACAACCAATTCCACATCTACAGGCTATCTTCAATATTGAAACCTGCCACAGGTTTGAAGAGATGCTTTGTGAATTCAGATGATTTTTTTTTCTCTCAGAGATATATGTCTCTGACTCACCATGGCCTGGCGCACAACTTTGCAGGTTTCCTGCCATGGCCGTGAAGCGTTGTGTTTGGCATGAAGCCTCTCCAGCAAAGCAGCCATACGATTCTGCTTCTCTGCCTCTGAGAAAACATGACCAAAAATACAGGTTATAGACATTTATTTTTAAAGATATTCACAGCCTCATCGCACCAATTCCAATCTCGGCTCGGCCCTTTTAAGAAAATTAATTTAACTGTATGAGGAGAATGATCTGTGCTCAGGGCTTAACACAGCTTTCCTTGAATGTTCAGCTTACTTTGCCTTTCAACACACACAAAGTGAAATACACATATCATGAAAACTACAAATCACTGCACTTGATGCTCACAAGTTTCAAACATCTCCCAAAAATCTCCACAGATCTAATTAGGCTAGTAACAACCAGGCTTCATCCATATGACAGGTAGTATAAAGCAAATAACCAACAATCTTATAACATATTGTATGATTGTATTGCAGGTATATGAAGAAGTTTCTATTTCTATAATGTGGTGCATTCAGCTGTAAACAACATACACTATGTTGCAAGTGCGTACACCATAAACTTCCTCCAAAATGATTGTACAGTTGAATCAACACCGCCCTAAAAGAAACTGAAACCAAAACCAAACTGATGCGTTCGACTGCAGCTAGATGTACCTCAGAAACTAACAGCCAAGCGACATAAATAATGAGATTTTTTAAAATTTATGATTAATAAAGTTTGAACAAAATCAGAGTTCAGTTAATCCAGTAAATCTGAGAGCAAGAATCAAAGTGAATCCGAACAATACATTGTTAAAAGTTATTGTAAATTAAGGTTAAATACATACATGACTATTTGTACTATTCATATTGTCTATTTCACTGTACAAAACTTCCTGCTGCTACATATACCTTATTTTAGTAGCTACGTTTCTGTGAATAAGTCCAAATTGTATTGTGTTTCTTTTATATTTCATATACTTTATATTTATACTGTTATAACCTTGTCTTCTGGTTTTATTCTGAGTCTTTGCAACGAAATTTCGCTCAAATGTACATTGTGAATGTGCATCTAAATGACAATAAAGTCTAAAGTCTATGACCAGCACAGTTTACTCCATGATTGTATTGTATGAAATGTACCAAAACATTCACCCTGATAGCACAGTTCACATTAGTTTTTCTAACTTTTAGGGCTGCTTGGAGCATCAACAGGACTTGACATGATTAAAGCCACAAAGCAAACAGAAAGATAAGTCACAGACAGCACTGCAAACAGAAATGGTGTCAACAAAACGAGAGCTAACGTATGTGGCTAATGTAATCTGTCACAGTGAGCCAGCTAATGAAGTGTTAAAGCTTCTTAGTTCATAAAGGGTTAAATCATATGTGCTGCTCCAGAATACAAGTCAAAATAAGAGACGCGTGTGTGGTAGAAATAACGTACTTTCTGCGCTCCACAACCTTTAATGTTAGTGTATCAACAAAGTTAATGTTAGCCGGTTGCTAACGCTAATTTGCATACTTACACCATGAAGCTAGCTGCTAACGCACTTCAGCAAACACAACAACACCTTTTCCAGGTCGCATAAACTTCACAGGTAAGTGTTACTATAGTATACTTTTAAAATAAATGTCCATTCACCCGATTAACACGTCCAAACATGCAAACATAACGGGCGTTACACACTCGGCTAAGTTAGCCTAGCTGTTAGCCTGAGTCGCAAACCAGCTAATTTATAATAAAAACAAACGACATTTGATTCATTATTTTTTTTTTACCTGTCGCCTCTTCGGGTTTGTTCCGATCTCCATGGGTCTGATTCCCTCCTTGTTGAACCGAGAGAGCAGAGAGCTCTCTCGCAGGACTACCGCTCTGCATGGAAACACCAGGCCCCGCCGCCATTGTTCCCCCCCACGGTCGCCGTTTCAGTTTCCCCGCTTTGCCGTCCGGGCTTCCGTCCGTGCGGTGAACGCACGCCTGGAGCGGGTGAGTGGAAAACGCTTTTCTCGTCGGTGGTTTGTTTGAAACAAAGTTTAAATCACATGTGTCTGAGCTTATATTCTGACATACACGGTTTATTTAACTGTTTAACTCAGTTAATACTTAAAAAAGTGGTTAAGACGACTTAATTAAGTGTTGTTTGCAGTGTTTCTACAATTATTTACGTTTATTTGTCAATATAACTTAAATAGAAACGTGTTTTTGTGTTTATTCCCTTTTAAATCAAAAGTCAAATCAGTTCATTTGAATGCTTTAAAACAAAAGACAATGTCTGATGAAGACTCCAGATGGCGTACGACCGCCGCAAGTAAATGATTCATGACTTGCCAAGAGCAACAAACAGTCAGGTTTGAAATATCCATATTAATCGACTTCAGAGATACAATAATGCAAAGTCTAAACATGGCGATTGTTCTTTTATATACACCTCTACAATGTGTACTTTTTTTATACCCTCATTTATAAAGCAGTCACACAAAGCGATAGATAATTAAGCAGTCGATGAAGACATTTTAAACAGCAAAAGCAGCCATGCCCTGCACAGACAGCCGCACATGCATACACACACCTGAGCCTATTGTACAGCTGAGCCTGTGGCAATGAGTGCTCTCTGGGGAGGATTTTCCCACCAACCATTATGACCTGCCTAAGAGAGGGAGCAGGAGTGTGTGCATGAATACATGTGCATTTGTGCATATGCAAAGATATATTTGTGAACATGACACACACACACACACACACACACACACACACACACACACAGAAGATAGCTATAGACAGCAGTGGAGATGGAGAGGGAGCAGATTGGCATCGTCTGAGACAGTAGACAGACCCACAGATAGACATGAGAAAAGAGGGGAGGTGCCGCTATGTAATTGATGTGCCCACCAGGAGCTTTAGCTGGCTGCCTGGCATGGAAGAGGAGGTGTGCACCGCTGCCAAGACAGCAGTAGGAGAAAGGAAAGGGAGGCACGGGCCTTGGGGAGCACAGTAGCGGGCTGAAACCATGCCCATCAATCAGAGGCTAGTTCACCTTGCCATGCCAAGCGGGACCCCCCTCTGTGTCGAGGGAAGGGGTGGCACAGGGAGCGAGGCTGGCACAGTTGCTAAACCTTCCCTAATCCTCCAGGTGGGTGTATCAGTGCCACGTCCGAATGGCAGTAGTGTGGACGGAGCCAGACGCGGGGAAAAGGGAATGAAAGTTCAGCCCCTATTCTGACAGAGGTGTCACTGCAAGTTGTTAACATCACGATGTATAAATGTTAAAATAATTTTCAGCCGAGGGCTGCGAAATGCCACAGCTTCCCATAAAAATAGCAATGAAAGGGTATCTTGCCCACTGTATTACTTTGACATTCTTAGTACTCTCTTGTCTGTAGCTCTGGAAAGTCTTCAACAAAATTAGACCAATCTGTCCATTACATTTTGTGCCATATGCTGTATGAAGCCTGTGATTTTTATTTTATTTTATGTAAATTAATTTTATTTTTTTTACCATAAAACAACTATTGTAACCAATATCTGTGCTGATATCACAACGGAAGAAGCCCTGTTGTAGAGCGGAAAAAAACTTGTATTGTACGTACATACAAGCATACACAGACACCTATGTACACACTTTGTAGTGGAGAGCGGAGATACTATATATACACCTACGTATTGAGCACAGATACATACATATTCAAGTATAGTATGAAGTATATATTCCTTATGTTGTCAAAATCTTTTGGTGTTGAAGGAGATGCCCGTGTAACATATCTGTAAACACTTGTATTAGATTTCCTCTGCATGTTTCCAGTTTTAGCACAGGGGATGGAGACGTGTGAACAGCTTGGCAACCTTACTGAGTGCTTTGAAGTTGACTACCCTCCTTTTTCACCGTCTCTCTAGGTGAACTCACATTTTACCTGCTGTGAATAAAGATAGCCCATTTGATTCATACATGCCTGCTTGACGATTTCACCACTACAGAGACGGATTAACCAGACAATGCGTTATAACAGATTTGCTATATGGGTTTTGTGGCTGGTTTTGTCTTGTGCAAATGTACCAAACAAAAAGAATACAGCGGGCCATTTGCTTTTCACCTATCATACAAGTTTGAGATCAGTGAGCCTGAAGGCTGGAAACGGTCCAGAAAACAGTGAAGCATTATCAGGACACAGTTTCTGCTTCTTTGGCACTGAGTGCCTTGAAGTGCAAGGGCAGCTGGGAAGACTAGCTGGGAGGGTGGTAGAGGGAGGGGAGAGTAAGAGACAGAGGGAGAGGGAGAGAGAAAGGAGGGGTCGGCCCTATAGGACCATTTGTGATGAGGCTCATTTGCACAACGGCACTTAATTGGCTACAACAATTAATTAATGTGTTGGAAAGTTGGCACAAAAAGTTCATTTAAGAGGGTTTTAATAAGCAATTAGGGAGAAGTAACCAGTGAGGTAGAAGCAGCCGCAAAAAAAAGATGCTGAAAACTCCGAAAGTAAAAACTCCAGCCAGGACTCTTTGGGAATAATGTGCCATATCTAGAAACCAGGATGTGGTTTGCTATTATGGGTAGTTACTGTGCATCCCATTGTGAGCACTGATGACATTAAGATACATTATTTTTACCCCATACTTTTACAACCCCAACTGTTCATGGCACCCACTTTCCAAAAACAGCATTGTCTCCTCTCCCCTTCATTCTCCCACCCACTGTCTGCCTCCCTCTCTCTTTCTCACTCTGTGTATGAAATATCGCATGACTAATGAGTGGAGCAGGTTGAAATCCTGGGGAAGATGTCCTTGGAAGACGAATGCATTTTCAGCAGAATAATTAACTTAATTAACAAATTCACATGCATATTCATCAGCCTATTAATGTCTCCTCTGCGCGGCTTGATGAGCAGTGGGGTAATAACCATCTCATTTGCATAGCCTGTTCACACGACTCCCCGTTTAAAGACAAAATAAGGGAAGGAAGAGCACAGGAGGAAGACGGAAGAGAGAAATTGGAAAAGGAGACAACAAATAGAAAACAAGGGAGAGGCACAGCGGGGTAACGCGCAGAGGTGAGGAAGTGACGTGGACCTGGTTTGAAATAGGCTAACAGTTTATCTGACGGATGGGTGACACGAGGAGGGACGGCAAACATGAGCCCCAACAGATTGACTCCATCTCTCTCTTTCTCTTTCTCATCCCTCCAGTCAACCTTGTAAACCATCTTCCCCCCCTCCTGCTGTTCCATCGTCACCATTTCCTTGCATCCATGCCATAATGTTTCCTAAAAGCTGAAATAAGCTTTAGCTTTTTAATGACCATTTTAGAGTTATATCCAAGTCAGAGTACAGTAATATCACCCCTCAGATGTTTATCTCGGTAAATTGTTCCTATGCCACTCAGTGGCAAGCGCATGATCATATCAGCGTGCCCTCTCCATGTTTCTCTCCCTCTCTTTCTGTCTGTCTCTTTCTCCCCTTCCTACGGTCTCTCAGGGGGAATCTTCTTGGCATTGCTCCACTCCTTTCTTCTCCACTGCCAGGCTGCTGCTGCCGTCTCTACTCTGTTACCACTGTCTGCACGCAACCTGGTGCTCCTAGCAACGCCACCTCTCTCACATACACTCCACATGGCGGTCCGAATGCCATGCGCGAGTGTGTGCGTGTGCACCAAACAAACACACACACACACACACACCTCATGTTTACCGTAGCTTTATTGCCACTCTTATATTTATGCCGGCACTAACATAAATCCTCGGTCTACAGCGTATAAGCTGAATGTTTATTCTGCCTCTTTGATAGAAAACAAAAGAAAAATGTTAAAATCAACAACCGTGCACATGCTGTCAGTGCTTCTGTCTGTTCTAGTCTGAAATAGTTCTCAATACAATACATCTACTTTTGATTTAAGCAAGTGTTAGCCAGAACAATATTATTTATTAGGTTAAATATCTCCATGATTACGACAGTTCTACCTCTCATCATCACAAAATGCATTTCACATGTTCAGTATATTGCTTTATGAATTAAATAGGTGCATTTAAATGCCTTTTCTACAGTTCCTTTATGTTTCAGCTCTTAAAATGGGATTCATTTGTCATGTTTTTCCCGATTTATTGGGATGGTGCTTCGTGTACTCAAAATGAAAAGATGCTTCATACATAGTAAGTCTGTGATATTTTTGCCTCTGTGATGTGTGATATAATTTAATTTTCCCTCTTTTTGTCTTGTCTGCAAAGTGTTCAAACCTTTCCAGCACCAGAGATAGACATTTACGTACATCACGGAGAACTGACAGTCTGCAGGTTTTTATTCCCAACCAATCTAAAGCCGCTGATGTCACATATTAACGCACAGGACAAATAAATCTACTACATACTACAGAGAACTAGAAAATACTACATAAACTTATCCCACAAACAAGCCATGGTGTAGGCTTGGACATGATATGTTGTTTCTCTGGCAAATTTGTGGGCTTGCAGTTTTTTCATGTGGGCCAAGTCATGATTCAATCCTTAGCATTCAAATGAGGATGCAAAAATGTGCAAGTACATAAATTGAGAAAGTGCTCTGTTGTATTAGCAATTGGCTTGATGGATTACAAGTTTCCTCTTCTGTTTGGACAGAGGACCACCTCCCTGTCTGTGATGAAGCAGTACAATGTTGTGCGAAGGGCAGAACTGTTTGTTTAATTTATCTCTTTGGACAGTTGCTTATTGTGAGTAGACATTTCTTCTCTCAGCGCATGAATTTTCTTGCATTTAAACAATGTTCTTCGTAGCTTTTTCTCTTTATCTGTGGCATCTCCCGAGTCTGTCTGACTTTGATGCCACGTAATGCGATTTCACTGGTTGGAGCAACACATGCTGCTGCTTTTAGAGTAGCACATTAGCGCCTGTAATATCATGTGTTGCAGATGTACATATAGCTGCAGGTGGGTCGACCTGTGGTATATAACTCATACAGGGTCAAAACTGGATCATCGAGTGAATAATTGCATGAGTAAACTGTGGTGCAAGCATGTTGTACAATGGCCTACTTTTTGCAAGCATTAGGGACTCTAAAGGTCCTGTATGGGTTTAGTCTTAATTATTTTCTCTGTGCCCACCCACACTATGATTTCTCACTGGATGTCCGTGTAACTGGATCGGTGCAAGGGACTTTCAGAGGGCAATAGCTAATGGTTTGACACTGATAACCAGATGATGACCAAAGTTAAAATTCCACTCCATTATTATTATTGTAGAGTCATAACTTCTTCCTCTGACCACGAGAGACGTGACAGACTGCATGTTGGTCACCAGCTTACACAACCATCTTTGGACCATAGTGTACGTAACTACCACGCGCTAGCTATGGTAACTTTAGCTGTCACTATCTGTCAAATAAGACACATTTTACCAGAACTCAGCTGGTGGCTGGTGCTAATTTTATGCCCCGACTGTCAGCTAGGAACAACAGTGTTTACCAACCACGTTGAAACTGGAGTTACACTGAACTGAACGGTAGCCTACAGGTCAAAGTTGATATCTTCCAAAAATGGCTGACTTGCTGTTGATGGCATCACATTCGCATTTTCCTATTGGTCAACATGTCGCCCAGTATGATGCACTACACTGGATAAAATGTTCACTGATCAGTGTCTGATCTTATGTAGCTTAAACACAGGATGCTGATGTCATGTTATCTGTCACGGCAACACACTGCTATAGCTTTGACATTTGTTTCACAGGTTAAAATATTATATCAATATTAGTGAGATAATATTTGGTTATATTTGTGTTGATTCCCATTTTATCTTTCACCGTGATAACGTCATTCTCCTCCGGGGCTTAAGGCTGTCTGAGCTTCAGCTTTGACTTCAGTCCAAGTTATGTCATTTAAAAGAAGTACACTTTAGAAAATATGTTATTCCTAAATAGTTATTTAGACTTTTGTTAAGTTGTTTTTTTTTGTTGTGGGTCTTTTATACTTCTTAGGTCACCTTTGGCCATGCTGATTGGCTCAGCTCCGTGATGCAGGCGGTTGTGTAGCCATCGTGAGAGGAAGAGTTAGGAAAGGCAATTGAGATACAGAGCATTAGCCGGTGTCAGGAGGAAATTAAAGGCCAGATCGCTTTCTTAATCAGAGCACAAGCACTGCGTTAAGAAGGAATTAGGTCGACAGCTGCTGTGTCGCTGCTTACCTTGCTCTCTCTCTCTCTTTCTCTCTCTCTTCCTCATATACACACATGTTCTTCACGCAGTCTCATAGTCATTCTTCTTTTTGTTTCACTCACTTCACCCCTCACTTTTTGTTTAGTCTTCGTCGTTACACCTAGTTGTCACTTTTTTGTTCCCCCCCCCCATCCCTCTACAAGCGCTGTCTTCCTGGGCTCTGCATCTACAATCTTTTCCCCAGAAAACGTGAGAGTTGAGCTTTGGCCACTTGTCAGCGCAGAACACACACTCAAACCCACAAACAAAACAAAATCTGTCCAGAAAAAATTAAACATTCGCCAAAACATGGAGACAAAAATATGAGAGAGAAGAGAAGAGAAGAGAAGAGAAGAGAAGAGAAGAGAAGAGAAGAGAAGAGAAGTGATGCATGATGGATAGAGATGGTTTTTGGTTCTGTTCCAAGAGGCTCAGTAGTACCCCTGTGGCTGATGGATGAGCTGTCATTGTTGAGCTCTTCCATGTACACCTGAGATGAATGGACAAACAGCAGTGGTCCTTTCGCTGTCTATCCATCTTCCTCTGTTTAGATACATTCTGCTGTCCACACTTGTCCCCCACCCACACACACATCAGATGTGAGTTTTTGAAGACTAATACAGTTATTTTTAGACCGAAGTTGCTCGTAGCCAATATTTTGTGCCATTAACTGCATTTTTAATTTCACTATTTAATGCCACAGCCTGGCAAGGATTCACTGTTTGCCCAAGATTTGTATTGTTGCTGGAATGATTAATTCTAAAATCATTTACACCACAGGAAACCAATGAGATGTAGGTTGGCAGAGGGATAACCGATTTTATTTATTCAATAATAAAAGTTAAAAACAAACACAGGGACTTTAAAAGTAGAATTTATTTGTACAAATTGTCATTATGAAGCCGTGAAGACAGAGCAACCTGCACAACACTGACAGGACAGTATCTGATAAAAGGCCAATATCGGCTCACTGCCAAATCGCGCTAAACGTTACGCCAAAACGTGCATATTTGAATGTCTTGCAAGCAGTCCACTTTTCCAGCTCCCACATGTATTTTCAAACTAGAAATAGGGACGTTTGGTCACTAAGGTCAGGAGTCACTTCACTTTTTAATTTGGCAAATGCAGCGTATAAATTTTAATTTGTTGCTTTAATCAGTTGAATCAACTGGAATGACCCTGAGTCTGATTGCCAGTGTCTTTCCGCAGACTTCAGTTTTTTTTGCCATATTGTACAGGCCGTGACTCTATGTAAATTACAACCACGTAGCAAGGCTCAATCAGACATTCATTTTCAGGTTTTTTTAAGTTGTTAAAATTCTGAAAAAGTTTTCCTCAAATTGATATTTTATGGTTGTTAATTGGATAAGGGAAATTAATCTATACATCCATGGTGGTGAAGTATCAAGGGTTAGATATGGATGTGAGTGAATGTGTGAAAATCCTTTTCTAAGATTTTATATGATTGTGATAACAAATAATTATTAAATGCTCGACTTTAGTTCATGCATTTTACATACTGTATCTTTAAAAACACAACAGGATCCATGAACAACTGTTTAGTGTGTAAATATGTTAACAATATAAGCTTGGCTTTATGAAAAGGCACGTGTGATCAGTGTCCTCTGACTTGTTTTTGTTGGTGTAAAATAGAAATAAATATGATTTCAGGTATTTTGCCTCCTGCAAAGAAAAAAAGAGAGAAACTTACTTTATTTTTTTAAAATATTGAAAATGTCAGATAAAAAGAATCTTTCTGCACATTGCTAAGAGAGATTTCAAACAGCACACTTAGTATACACGCTGGTAGAGACTGCCCTTATGAAACTGGATAGATACGTACAGTCCATATTAACCAACCTCTCAGTGGCACAGGCACACTTTGGGGTGAAACTACTCTGTGTCCTCTCCAAGGGGGAAGCTTTAAAAAACATTTAATTAGGCTTTTGGCATGGCTTCACTTTTAGCCTGGAGGTGTTGGAGGAGGTTTTACAGACTTCATCCCTTTTAGAGCCGAGCAGATTAAACATTCATGGGAGCAATCAGCCGACCCTATGAATTCTCTCCTGCTGTACAACTTCATTTGTACTTTGCGTGTAGCGTCACGTTTGTGTAGTTTTATGTTATTGAATGGCGCCCTTATGTAGTATGCACTTTGTATTTTACTTCCACTTTCCTATGCCGACGCGCTGAACTGTTTGCCTGTGAAACATAACATACTGAAGTGCTATTTAAGTATGCATCATTTTATTAAAAGTGTGAATCTTAAAATCCTCCTGTTTGGTGGTGCCCAAAGCCGGTCTAGAGAGGTGTCGTATGGGTAGGATGGCGCGGGGAGGCGGAGGAGGTTGGGGGGGGGGAGAAAGATGGAAAGGGGGCGGGGGGTGAGTGGGGGCAACAGATGGTACGCCACGCTGCGAGGACGTCGGCTGCCACAGGTGGGGGAGGTGGGTGGGGGCAGATAAATGGGGGTGGGAGGGTACTTTTCCCCAAAGTGCCAGCAGGGATGACGAGGAGGGGACTAGCTGTATGAGGTGTGTGTGTGTTTTGCGTGTTTGTATGACGTGCCTTCCATGCGTGTGCTTGCATGTGTGAGAAGGAAGAGCCATATTCAGACTTGAGTTTCTCATAAGTGAGGTGAAGCCTTGCCCCAAGTGCTTCGTGCCCACTCGGTCTATCTGTCTGTGGACTTCCAGCATTTGAAGCTGAAGTGATGACTCCCCATGCGGCAGTGCAGCGACTGGTGTCGGCATCAAGACTGTATGAGAAGATGATGCTGAAATCACTCGTAACCCAGTTGTTGGATGAACTACCCACAAACACACACACACACACACACACACACACACCCCTTCTCTCCATACCACTATGCATGCACAGGCGGCACATGCTCACACACATGCACATAAATGCACGTACCAACCCCAATTACAGTGGCGTCTGTAAACACACCAGCTTCAGTGGTATATATGATTGCCTATTGAACAAATGTTGTGGAATTTAGATGCAGAAGCACCCCCTCCACCACCCCCTTATCCAACACACACACACACATACACACACACACAAACCTGCTATCTCCCTCCCCCCCAGCTGGCCTGCCATGAACGTGCCATGTGGCTCATTCCCCTGGCACTTTGACTCTGGCTGTGCCAACTCTGCCATCTGGCGCCGCCAACTGGAAAGACCAAGAAAGCAGCAGACTCAAAGTGGACTGTTTCTTTGTGTGTGATGTGCAGTGTGTCTGTGTGTGAAAAGCACAACGCGCTGCAAAACTTGAGCTGTCAGTCATTGTAATTGTTATTTATGCTGAACTGAAGAAGGAGGATCTGACATTTTATTTTCGGTGTGAAAAATGGCTAAAGCGTCCAGTGCGGTTAGGTGAAAGATTGGGATTTGTGCGTGGCGTGGTTTGAGTACCTTTGTATGTCTGCTTTTGGGTGTATGGCGTATGCGGCGTTCGCAGTATCCCACTGTCAGTCGTTACATGCTGATCGTGAATCCGCAGGAATGTGATGGAATTCCTGTTACCATGGAGATGTCCATCATCTGTAATAAAATTTCAACTTGAGAAGATTAATTTCGGGGAAGTGCTGATTGTTCCATCCCCTGGTGGATACTGATGCACTTCCTCACTTCGCTCTGATCTGAATGTGATTGCTGCCCATCGCTGACTGGTTTCATTTTTAAACCATGTCACAGCTGAAAATGTAGCTGCTGCTGGGCTGCTTTTTCTATCTTAAGATCACATGATAAGTTACAGTGATATTCTTCAAATATTCATCAAATTCTATGTAAAGACTAAAAATAGAAATTGACCCTAGTAACAAGTACTGTCTATATATCCACTCTGTCTGATGAGCACACAGAGCTCCATTGTTGTCCAAAAACTATTAAAAACACATCAATGAACACAGCTTACACTAGATGACATGTTCCTTCATTACAAAGAACACGGGCACTGTAGTTCATTTTGAGTCCATCCCACGTACACCACCCGGCTGCCGTAACATCGGGTCACTCAAATGGAACAACAGATTACGTCATTTATCCGTGCCCCGTAGAATGGCGCTGATCTGACACCGCACTCAGCAGGACAACGTGAATTGAAGTGGCATCTATATTTTGTCCATCGGAGAGTAGTGACAGGTTGTGACTACCAGTGTTAGGTTGTTCTAAATTAATTTGCCAAAAAGAAACAAAACACACAATAAAAGTTAAAGATGAATTTGACTGATAGCATTTTGCTTTTCTAATTTTCTGTAGGTATCGAGTGATAATGTGGCTATCATGAATTCTTTTGGCCACTATAATTGTGTAGTGGAAGACAGCCCAAGTTACCATAACTAAACACTTGGTGAAGGTTAGAAAGAGGAATGATTGTGGTCATGCTTAAAAATAAAAATTCCTTCTGCTATAAATACTCGGTAGTGCGCTAATTGTGTATTAATCCATGGCTGAAATCCACCAAAAGTTATAAATTACTCCATTTTGTGGAAAATTTGTTAAAAATAACTGACTTTTAAATAAATAAATCCCAAAAAAGCAGTCGATTAAAATCTCTATTTTTACGTGTGTATACATTTGTTGTTTATTGCATCCTTTTGAGTTCAGTTCCCTAAGTTAACATGCATATACATATCAATATATCACATATCAATATCAGCATGTCAATTTACTTTACATCACAACATAGGTGAACACGTACTTTTGTTATTTGGACGCGAGAAGTTAATACATCACTCGCAACTCAAGTGGCGCCAGCCCCGTTCTAATATTTATGTTCACATAAACACTGATGCATCCATGTGTGCATATGCATGAGCATGTGTTCAATACCAACGCGCCTCTATGCGACCCTCAAGTCTCTCTTTAATTCAATGGATGACCCCCAGTCCCCCCCCCAGTCCCCCCACCCCACCCCACCCCCCCATGCGGTGATGGAAGTGAGAGCTCCTCTCTTCATTCCTCTTCTGATAATCTCTTTTAATCTGAGAAAGCAGGCATGGGCTGCTATGTCAATACCTCATTTCGAGACTGCCACGGGGACACACACTCAGTTTTGTTTACTCCTTCTCGGCATGCGACGAAGGGTCGAAGGAGGCAGATTGGCAGACAAAAAGAGGAAGAGGGAGAAAGGCAGAGCGTAAGGTGTAGAGTGGTGAAGAAGAGGAGCGAGTGCAGAAAGTGGGCACGGACCCCTGGGAGATGGCTGCAAGGAAGACAGAAGCCGTGACATATAGGTTTGACTTCTGATAAAAGCCATTTGAGAGCTGAGCTTATGTTAATGACAATACCAACTAATTACCAGAACATGATTGCCAGTTGTTCAGTCAGTTGCTACTTCACATTCAGACACATACAATACGTAGCACAATACGATTTACTCATTTAGATCTTCAATTACACACGAAAATAGACAAAAGCTGAAGTTTTTTTCCCCTAAAAAATGTCCTGCTTTGGTAAAATAATCCAATAATAGTTTAAGATTATACAACAGTTTGTTCCGGCCAAGTCTCAAAAATATTAATGTCGACTGGGCTGTGATAGTTGCAAACTACACTTCAGGAAAATTATGATGTCTTCCTTGGCAACAGTGCAGTCCCTGTCCAGTTGCTAAACTATTGCAAAGCTAAAGAAAGAAAAAAACAAACAAATCATAATCTGTTATCACTAATTACTGTAAATTAATACATGGCACTTGTAGAAGCGTTGTATGAAAGCGATATCACACCTGAGGTCGTGCTGTTACACTGAATATCGGCACACTGTGATTAACTTCAGCGACGACTGAATCACAGCTGTCCTGATCTTCAGTACAACATCACTCCCTCTCAGGTGATGCTGCTTAAATGAAAACCAAAAGAATGTTTTGTTTCCAACGGTCCAACTGTCCTTCAACATTAAACATTCAGTACTGGCTGTGTCACTAATTAACACAAGCCACAACATATACTGAAAACATCTGGTAGTTAGTGTGAAAACAGCCTTTTAGTGTCAAACTCTGCGTCATTGTGCACTTATTGATGAATGCTGAACACTTCTAGTAGCTGGTTTCAGAGAAGGATCCTGCCTGAGTACCTGAGCACTGTAAAAAATAAAGTGAAATAATTCTACATTTAGAAAAATATCACTCAGTCTAATTTTCAATTTCATCTTATTCATCATGAATATGTACAACCCGTTGTGTCACTGTCAGTCACTGAGATCTATCCTCTGTGGACCATGAATATCTGTACCAGCCAAGTATATCAGTACTTGCCAATGCAGCAGTGCCAGATGTGAAAATGATGCTGAGAGTGATACATTTTAACTTTGCCATCAAAACCAAATCTCCAAAACATACGTGAGTTCTTAAAATGGGAATGAAAGGACACGTGTTAATGTTGTTTGCACTCAGACGTGAGAAGCACTCATCGCCGTGTGTAGGAATTGTTGCATCTCTGTAAATAATTACAACAAATAATTATAAAGTGTACGTTTTAAACCTGCTCTAGGTGGAAAGTTTAATGAGATAACGTGTTATAATTTGGTGATATATGAATAAAATTGAATTGAAAATGTAACATACCAGGAGGGACATACAGTAATCATCATCCTAGCGCGTGTGTGACTGTGTGCTGTGGCCTGCTGACAGAAACTCATCATGGAAAAGTCAGGTGTCTGTGTTTGATGTGGACTCCTCATGTCTTTTCTTCCCCTTTTCCTTCCTCAAATTGAGGACTTTTCCAGAATGGCTTCCTTTTTTTTCTCTACAACCTCCTCACTGATTTCAGCCTTAGCGTTCAGTTCTGGGTGCTGCTACGCAGGGTGATTCTTATATGACTTCTGGGTTCAAGAAAACACATGGGGACCTTTTTAAGACTCCTTCTGGGTACCGTGACACAGGGATCCTTCTTCCTCTTAGTTGAGGAAAATGCACAATATGATGTTAAAATTATTTCTTTAGTGAAATTTGTGGCCGTGAGTTCCATTTTTCTGTCGACAGATTTTCCCCTCCCTCTTCACTCTAATGGCCATGTGACAAACTCTAGCTCTGAACATTCCATCAACAAATTCCCATATTAAATTTTCACACACTTTTTGGCGATTTTCTCGAAAAACCGCTTGGTGAATTGCACAATTTGATGGATTTTTTGTTTATGTGTGACCAAAAAACGCACAGAAAAATGAGAGGGAAGAAATATGAGAATAAAAGTTGTAGTATGGCAAATAACAATAGTTTGTCTTTTAGGCACACTAATTAACAGCCAATATCTCAGAATGTCCTATATCTATAAGCAGGATTCAGTAAAAGATAAAGAAGAGATATATAATTATAATTTCATACTTCTGCAGAACATGCAAAACTTCTCTAGACATTTCACATACAATAAAACACTTTCAAAACACATTAAAATCACTGAGAATATATAAGTCACACCACATTACAAAATATTCCTTTAAGACACAAAATAATCAAACTGTATTCAATGTGTTATTAGCAATATTAGCAGTGCTGCAACAATTATTCACCACAAGACAGCCTGCATAGTTGTACATGATTCCAGGTAATATATGTATAAAACTCCATAAAAGTCTATTTTTCCTAAATAATATGAAATAATTTACTCTATACAGTATCACAATATCTTGAGTGAAAAAAAATATAATAAGTTGAATGAAGCCCGATTGCTGTAACAAGCCACCTGTAACAGTAACAGCACCCACCTGTAATTCAAACAGCCACACTCTTAATTACAGATAACTTAATGTAGTTTAGTACAGTTGTCATGAACTAAGAAATTAGCTATAGAGACCAAAAGCATTTTTTGTACCAGGTTGTAAACATGTTTATTTCTGCTCAGATGTTGGGCATTTTAATATGGAGAGTGGCTCATTCTGTAGCCAACCTCAAGTGGCCATTTGAGGAACTGCAGGTTTTGGCACTTTTGAGTTGGCTTAATTTTGCAGCCACAGAAGTTTCCACTTGGTTTTGCACTCAATAAATATCTCAAAAAATAAGTAAAACATCAAAAAATAAACTATGTAGCTGCTAAAAACTGTAAATATCTTCGAAATCGCCTTAATAAATCACATTGTAACATGGCTTTGTTACTGAACTAAAATTGTAAATATCGTATATAATAGTAATAAAACATATACCCTTAAACGTGCCACAGAAACATATGTATATATATATTTATTATCATTATCTGATTCCTTTTTGATCAAAAACTATTATTTGAGCAAACAAGTGTTACATATGCACAAAATACACACATGGTCCGACGCACACTTAGAGGTCAGACCCACACAAAGTCAAAACCTGTGGGTGTGCTGCTAAGTCAAGGCCAGTGACTAAAGAGACGCGCGTGTGTGTGTGCGCGTGTGTGAGTGTAGGTGTGTGTGTGTTGTGAGCATCTGCATGTGTGAGGGACACTGTGGTCGTCTCTGTATGTGTGAGAGAGTGTTTAAATTCAGTGACAGCTGTTCATTAGTCCATTACAACCCCACACTGCTGATTCCTCGAAGCAGCAGACACCAGCAGAAAGAGACGCTGGCGATGACGGCATGAACTCTTCAGGAAGGACAAGACACATTTTATGTAGTCGCAGAGAAAGTCGGTTAATTTTGTCTTTATTCTTGAGATTCATTTTTTGTTCATGAAAAAAGATAATTTTGGGAGAACTGGTATTGGGGAAAAAAAGCCTCCAGCCAAATGAGTGGCAAAATGATAATGTGCAGCCTTGATTTCTCTCTTTACTCTCTCACTTACAAAGTGCTGCATCCACCTGTGCGGTCAGGGTGGTGGTGTCATTTGCACTTTGAATTTCTGACGGTGGCTCCGTAGCAGATTTCTCTGCTTCAGTCTTAATTGGAAGCCATTACTGACCCTCTTCTGTCTTTTCTTCTATTCGCTGTTAT
This sequence comes from Protonibea diacanthus, assembly GCA_028641955.1. NCBI lineage: Eukaryota > Metazoa > Chordata > Actinopteri > Sciaenidae > Protonibea > Protonibea diacanthus. Next base: position 14,513,603 of record CM053996.1, on the reverse strand, counting down.
AATATGTTGTATTAGCTGTGCAGTGTGTACATCTGGAGGCTGTCTGTTGTATGTGAGCGGGACATTATGGAAACATATGGACAGTGGCCAACATGGGTTTATTTCACTGAACTTTAAATTAGATCTACACACCTGGCGGATTCCCGTCTTACTGTACTTACAGTATAGGCCTGAGTTTGTTTATTTTTTTATGTATTTCACTTAATTTTTTTCATATATTGGAGTGTTCTACTTCAACCATATCAGGGGGGGAAAGTTACAATTTTGAAGTGTCGTATATCGCAGTTTCTCCTATATGCTGCTCATTTCATGGAAAGGTTCAACACCTAACGCTTTTAGACGAGCTGGTGTGAAGTCATTTACAAAGACAGCCAGCTCTTTTCCCTTCCATCAAGAAAACTCTTCTTGGAGCATGCAGACATTAACACCTGTGAACACAGACTTCTACTTTATTTGTTTCATTTCCCTACATTTGAAAAATAACTCTGTTTAACCGGGTTGACAGCTAACAGCGGCAAGTGAAGCATTTATTACTCATCATCATTATCGGCAGAGAAATGTGTGTTTCCACCACATCCGCTCTTGAGCAACTATTAAACATCATTTTAAGAAGAGCATATTGTGGAGTAAATTAAATCCTTTTTAATCGTTTGAAGTCTATATCCGGTCGTGATTTCACACACAAAAAAATACAAATTTCAAACACAGTTCTATGTTTGGTTTTGTGTTTATCCAAATGCTACATGTGGCTCCAGGCTAATAAACTCTCCTGCTATATAATCATATCATGTGCATCTGTAACCTCTCAGACATTGTTCTGTTGTGTTGGAAATGTAGGAGCAGCTTGGATAAAATGTAGCTGTTTGGGAAGTTATGGCACTGTGATGCTTTTTCGTGGATTCCCAGTTTTTCTCGGCTGGGAGGAGATTTAAACTCACAACCACCAGATCGCCTCTGTGCTTAAAGCTCTTTGAGAGTGAAACCTGTCCATGCTGCCATCCGTGTGTCCTGGTAACGCCACGCTTACAGCTTGGCAGTGAGCCTGGAAATCTAGTGTGCATGATAAGCCGAAACGAGCGGTATGTTATGGCGAGTGTTTCCTGCAGCATCGCACAAAAACCTCACATATCCGAGTTTTATTCGGTTTCTCACCTCGTGTCCTCGCAGTTAGCATCAGTTCTTGCTATAACATGTTAAATGAAATAAATTCAGATGAGCCTTCCAGCTGTTTTTCACGACCTCTAACTTGACCTGCATCAGCATCTGGCAAGAAATCTCTACTACATCATGCATGGAAAAAAAAAACAGAGCATTTGGACAGTATCTTGGTTAATGATCAGTCAAAACCTTCTCTACGATGACAAACACACACACACACACACACACACAGGCAGAAACACTTTCAGGGATGGGAACTGTTGTGTGTTACTTGGTACCAATTACACGGGGTGTGTTTATGTGAAGAAAAGTGTGTTTGTGTGCACGTGGGTGACCAGCGATAGAAGAGCTAGGCGAGGGTGTGATGTACTTTAAGAAGTTGAACGTGTTAGATAGAAGTGACCATGTGCCACTGGTGAGAAAAACTGCAGAGAGGGAAACTAAAGAGACGAGAAAGGTGAGGAAAAAAAGTGATATGCCGGGATGGGAGAGTGCTGTTTGGAAGAAGAAGAAGAAGAAGAAAAAAAGAAATAAGTGATGGGTGTGCGATTAAAGAAAAGAGGCAGTTATAACGTAAGTTTGTATGTGGGATGAAGCGGAAAGATGGGGCGGGGGAGAAAAAGGGCAGGGAGAGAAAGGGGAACAAAAAGAAGTGAACATGCCAGAGAAGAAGAGGAGACAGAGGGAAAGAGAGGAGAAAGGAGCAGAGGAGCGAGGGCAATGAGCTGGATTGAATACCATCTGACAGGTCCAGCTGGGAGTTTGCCCACCCCGCAGCACCGCAAAACCCCTCAATATGGAGGCCAATTACTGCTGCCCGCGTGACCGTGGCATGGCAGCATCAGAGATGCAACCCTCCTCCTCGCCTCGCCTCTCCTTTCCCTTTACCTCTCCTCCCCCTCCTCCTCCTCCTCCTCCTCCTCCTCCTCATTTCTCTCTCCCCCCCCCCATCTAAAAAAATAAATAAAAAACACTCCCACCATCTGTGCAGAGTGACAACAACCTCTATACCCTACCATGCACAACACAGACTGTACACTGCACACACACACTTGGGGCAAACACACACACATCAAACATGACAAAGCCTCACTCTGGAGCTCTGTTTTTTTTTTTTTTTACACTCGACAGCAAGTCTGCGAGTAGTTTGGTTTCAGTGTGTTTTATGACCGAAAAAAATAAATAAATAAAAACCCACAGTGAGGTCTGATACTTTCACACCTGCACATGTTTTTTTCCTTGTAACACACAAAGACAGTTAGCCACAAGCAGGGATGGGCATTCAGGGAGTGTACAAACACACACACACACGCCACACCACTACTACCATTGTTCCACAGATGCAGTGGAATTTCACCCTATGCCAGCTCCATCTCTCTTCACAGAGCTGGGCGTGGCGCTCAGGCTGGCAGGATGGTGATGGTGGGAGGGTGCAGGGTGGGTGAGCATGATGCAGTGGCACCCGATGCCCGTTGCGGTGGAGGTGACTCCCAAATTTAGCTCCGTGTGCAGCCAGACAAGCTCATCTAAGTGGTGTTTTTTGTTCTCGTGCCCTCTCTTCAACTGGTTGTGTGTGTGTGTGTGTGTGTGTGCGCGCGTGAGGGGGAAAAACAGGGGAGTATGTGACAAATAAAACATGTTGCATATGCATCATGTAGCTTTCTCCTGTCTGTTCACACACACACACACACACACACACACACACACACTTTTCATATTGGTATTCCAGGGTTGGTTTATTTCTGGTTTTCCCACCTCTGTCACTGTCCTCTCCCTCACAACAACACGCTCAACGTTATGGTGACACCGATTAGTCCCATGAAATATTTTTCTCGAGATTAATCCCATAATAATTAATCCGATAAATGTGTACCTAATCTGACAAATGGGACTAAAACTCCCCAGATGGAGATTTACGCACAGTGGGCCTGGGCCCTACTTTGTGTTGTGTTTCTGTGTGTGCTGCGGTTTTTAGCCCCCCTCTCCTTCTCTCTCTCTCTCTCACTCTCTTTCATTTTTTAAGCGGTCAAATTGAGCTCTGTGCTGGATTATTTAATTACAGTAATTGCGTGGTATTTTCTAAACATTCAATCGGACAATTACGCTTTAATAGGATCCCAATTAATTGATTTTATGGACTTTATCTGCGTCAGTTAAGCCCATTTGTCATAGATATTTAGAGTGACCATTACATCATGATGATATCGGCCCACATGAGAGGTGACATGTATGTCCAAGATTAGAAAAATGTGCGTAAAAACACATTGGAACAAGAGTTAACGAGGGTTTACTGACTTCAACATACGTCTTGCGTCGTTGTAATGGTGTAGTAATAATAATAATAATAAAATAATAATAATAATGATAGTATTTTTAATAAGAAGAATAATGTGCATTTTTATTTGATTAATTCCACCTAAGTTTTTAGTTAAAATGTCATTTTCTAAATGAGCTCGGACCCACAGGTGAGTGGTCACACACCTGTGTTAAAGTCTTTTTTTTTTTTTTTTTTTAACTCTTAAACTCGTAGAAGAAATGCAGACCTGCTGTGCAAAAATATACCATAAATGTCTGATTTGTTTCATGCGTGTATGTCCCTGCAGTCCCACGCAAAAGTGCGTGACCGGGGTGAAAAGGGTCTCTTCTTCTTTTTTTTTTTTTTTTTTTGTCCGGGGCCGCGTGTGGATACTCATCCTCCTTTAACGGTGGAGAATAATGAACAGATGCTGAGTGAATTAGGAAAGAAATACTGGGTCCCTCCCACAAGGGCCACTTTGGCAGGGGCCGCCTGGCTGCCACGTGGCGCAGCTGGCACCGGGTTGGTGATGGTGGGCTTTACTGGTCTCTGGCTTTACTGGTGCTCAGACATTTAGCGACTTGGCACCGCGCTTCGCTATCAAATCCTTTGCCAGCCGCCGCCCCTCCTCACTAAAAAAAAAAAAAAACAAAAAACTCCACAGTCTAACTCAGAGGTTTGGAAATAAAATCAGAAAACGTGTCTCTCACCTTGCCCTCCGAGGCCTGCCCTTCACGCGGGGACCGGGAACTTAAGCAGACTAATCGTGGCGCAGAGGGATGCTGGAAACACCACAAAGACTGTTTTCACTATTATATGGTGACCTAAATCTATAACCTGCTACACAAACCACCAACATGTTTAAATATTTAAAAGACTGTACTCTCTTTTAGGCATTCAAGCACTCATACAAGTGTTTTTTTCTTTTGCGTTTACTGAATCACGTGTGCTCCGTCGATGGATGATCTCTGTCTTTTATCGTCGTCTATGTGAGAGAAAAAAAAAATGTTTTTTAAAGACTTCAATTTGACTAAAGTGTCAAAAAAAAAGACCTGTAGCCGAGATAACCTTGTATAAATTTAATAAACCTACACCCTTCTTAGTAGTCTGCAGTATAAATAGATTTATAATGCCCTTTAAATCATTAATGTTTGTTAAATTGGACTGTATAATATGAAATATGTTTTTTTTTTTTTTGGAAGGGGAAAACGTCTTAAATTTTATTTTCTCTATGCACCTATTTTTTAAACTAAAAATCCACAAGTTATGAATCTTTCACATCAAACTGATGAAGGATATTCACAAAATCAAACCTGTTAGTTTGAGGAAAAAAAATCTAAGATGACAAATTATATAAAAGCAGCTTTTTTTTTTGCTTATTTGATCACCAACATCCAGCCTGTCCATTCACCACACAAAGCTTTCAGATATGTTTATTTATTTATTTTTATGTATTATTATTGGTGGTGATAGTAACCGTTTGGACAGTGTGTATGATGTGTGGTGAGAGGAGTGTATGTGTGTGTGTTTGTATCTGTGTGTGTGTCCATTATACTGTCCCTGGGCTTCTTCATTTCAAACCAACGGGCCATTGATTCACCTGATTTTGCACCTGCACTCCTTCACTGATGTGGTGAGTCAGATTCGACAGAATAGAATCAAACTAAAAATGTAAAAAAACAAAATGTGACCACTGGAATAAATGCATATTTTTGCAGTGTAATCCTCCCCATGTCATATTTGCTTACATCTCTCCTGTTCCTCTGTTTTTTTTTCTTGTTTTTTTTTGCTGGGGTCAGAGCTGGATGGGACAGTTTCCACCCTGCGGTGCCCGATGCTGATTTCTCCTGGACGTCCGCAGCAACATATGGGACCCAGGGCTGTGGTCCAAAGATGGAGCCTACTCCAACTATTGATGTGAGAAATCACCAATGATGTGATCGAGCATAAATTGTCAAATATTTCTTTTGAATATGGTTATTGTTTAAAATACCAGCAATGGACATCTCTTGTAAATTTAAAAGGTTTGTATTTAATATTTTCCCAACTGTGAAACAAGCAGCTTGAATTAAAATATTCATTTTTGGAACCAGATTTTAAAAAAATAAAAAATAAAAGGTTTAAGTCATTTTTGGTTCGTGTTGATATTTTAATATATGTTTGTGCACGTGTGTGAGTATCGAGTGTGTGTGTGTGTGACTTGTTACACTCACCTAGGAAGTCTGAAATGTGCACGGTTTGAATCAAACCATGCCGCTGTGACCAGGCCCTGATCCACGTTCACTGTGCTGGAGAACAAACTGATCACTTTGATTTAAAAATCCACTTTTTGTGTGTCAAGCGTTGGTATTTTTGTCTGTCCCTCGCTCTGAGTCACAGGCCTTTTGCTCAACATCTAACTGATCAATTACATTGTTGAATGTCTTGAGGGCTGAAGTCTCTAATTGATTTTGATCGTGTCTTAAGTCTCTATTGGATCTATAGAGCTCATTTCAGTTTTCTGGTTAATGTTTGCTACACAACATCAGCTGCAATGCTAATGCACAGAAAGAAAGAAAAATAAACATAATATATCTCAGTTACTTAGTGGTGACTCGCTCATGAACAGGGTTGGAATTTCAAATCACTTCACATGAACACATGTTGTCACAGTGTGTATTCTTTATTGTTGTTCCATCTGAATGTGCACGACGTCTCAATCTCACTGTCTCTATAATTTTGCCTGAGGTGATGTGCGAGGAGACACACCTTTTGCACATTTGGCAGGCTGCAGTCTTTATGAATTGTGAGTCTAGTTAAAGCCACTTCAGAGTCTGAAGCTGCATTAATGTCCGAGCTGGAGTGTGAGATTAAAAGACAGTTTGTTCTAAAATAACACAGTTTAATGTGCATTCTGCCAAGTCTCTTAATTTCTTCAACATCTTTGTTTGATTTTTGTGTCTTAACCAACCAATATTCTCTATTTATTGGAATATTTGAGCGGACATTTAATTCAACTTCTATTATAAGTGGCTGTTAATCTATTCATCCTGTACAGTAGGCCGACACTGCTTCAGATTTTTTAGCTGTCAGTGTTGATTTTGCCCTGGTCGTCAGATAATTTAGGTGCAACAGGCAAAGGTACTTATTTATCCCCAAAATCAAATTTTAAATGATATATTGTTGTGTGTAATGATCCATTTTGTTTCCTGTAGTTTAACCTAAGCCATTACATTAATAATTTGTAACGCTAAAATTAAGATAAATCTCAGGGTTTCACATTGATGCCCAATACACAGGGTGTTATTTTAAATAATTACCTATATTATAAAATTACACATCAATGTCATCTTAAATGATCTTAATGTTTCATTAAAACAGGCAAAAATAAAAGCCTACTGGAACCACAGATGTGTTTTCTATTAGAGTTTTCTTTTTAAATCTCTGACTTGCAGCCAAATATTCCAAATTATTTTATTTCAGACGAGCTTTTCATTTGTGTAACTGAATTTATATTTTTAATCCAAGATGATTTGATGACCGAGAAACTGCCTGAGGCCTACAGGTCCACACAGCTCCAGAGTGAATGTCCCCCTGATGTTCAGAAGAAGATTTGTTCAATCATGTCAGACAATTATAAAACATTTTTTTTTTTATTTCTGTTGTTCGTGTCATAACATGTTTAGGCCTATACATCTTTTATGTCAGTTGCACTCATTCTGCATACAGGATATTACTGGACACACTTTGATAGGAAGTACAACATTATAGGGATGACATCAGTAGAATACAGAAGGTAATCAGGGGACTCTTTCTGCCACTTCCATCTCTCATCCTTCCAGAAGCTCTTGTTTCCCAAACAATATTACACGTGATAGGATTGTCATTATAAGATCAATACGTCTGATTGAAAGGGCTCAGTTGTGGAAAAAAGCATTGAGATCCTCGTACGGAGGAGCCCTGTCGTGATGCAAGTGCACATCGTGGAAAGGTGGAATGTTTTCCGAGTGCGCACCTCCGCTGCGCGCTCCCGAGGGCCCAAAAGGGAGGCTGTGGCTGGGTCGAGACGTGGCCAGTCCGGAATAATGCATAGAGTAATGATAGTTCCTGTCTGTCTCAGAGGGCTCCTGCTGTCTCCCGGACAGTCCGCCGTTCAGGCAGACGGGCGGGCTGTGCTGGCCCTCGTAGTCCGGGCTGCTATAGTCAGGGGACGTTCCGCCCGGAGGGTACGCGGCCTCGTACCCAGAACCGTAGGAATGGCTCCGCAAGTTAATCGCACCGCTTCCTGGCTGGTAATGAGGGCTGGAGAGGCGGGAACACCGGTAGGAGTAAGGATGGACGGAGAAAGGAGAGCTGGGCATGTGGAAGCGGGCTCCATCTGTACACTGTTCAGTCAGGAAGTTCCTGGTGTTGAGCTGCAGACAGCCTGCGACCAGGTTGGTAGTGGGCTGTGACAGGCCTTTACACAACATCTGCACGTAGGTCACCACATCTGGACGTTTCCCGTTGCGTAAAATCTCCCCAAGGGCTAATATATAATTCTTGGCCAGCCTCAGAGTCTCTATCTTGGAGAGTTTTTGGGTTTTGGAGTAGCACGGCACCACTTTGCGCAGATTGTCCAGCGCAGAATTCAAGTCGTGCATGCGCGTGCGTTCCCGCGCGTTCGCCTTCATCCGACGCACCTTGGAGCGCTCCATGCGCGCCGCCGTCATCTTGCGTTTCTTTGGACCGCGCTTCTTGGGTTTGTCTCCACCGTTCTCATCCTCGCACTCCTCTTCTTCGGCGTCGTCGTCCTCGTCATCGTCACCGGCCATCTCAGACTCAGCTCGGCTGCTGCCTTCCAGCGGCTCGTCCAGGTCATCCTCACCGAGGTGACAGGGCTCGTGGTCGTCCTTGTCCTTGTCCTCGTTCTCGTTCTCCTCCACCCAGTCTGCTGCGAGCCTCTGGACGTCCGGCAGCACCTCGCTGAACAGACGGCTCAACATCGTGTCAAGCAACCTGCAAAGAGACATAGTCGGAGCTTTAGCTGGACCGTGTTGCTGTTTACGCACCCAAAAGGTGCGCTGTCAAAAGCTAGAGAAGCTGCCTCAGTGAGCTCCCACAGGACTGTATATGTCCCGCACCCAGGGGAGACACACTGTAAATATAAGTCTGTAAATGTTGCATTCACAATTGAGGCGGACTGTGGCATTTATTTCGTTTTTTAATCGAAAGCCAGGACTTTATTTCTCTTTAATTTCAAGTTTAAATCTCTCGTTTCTCTCATCTTACATGGAGCAACAACAGACAGAAAGTCTGAAATATGTTTGCAGGAAATGTTGATTAAATTCAAACATTTTGTCACCTAATGTGCAAAGAATGAAACCACAGTTTTCATGTTTAGTCTGACGTGAATCCAGTTAATTAACGAGGCTAAACTAGACTGTGGAAACGGGCCTCGAACATGTAGAAATCTTAAAGGTTAGTGCGTGATGTGTGTGTGTTTTTTTCCACCTTTTAATTTTGGTGTAAGAAAGATTTCTGAAAAAAGTGAATTACCCTTTTTAAAAAAGAAATAAAAAATCGGATTATTTTTAATGGCATAAAGCAACAGTCTGGGACACCCCTCGGCCTCCACATGTGCCTCGGTCTGTGCCCTCCAGCAGTCCGGCCCAAGGAGCGATGCTGACCTGTTTCAGATGGCCCCCCAGGGACGCATTAAGGGTGCGGGTCCCTCCTCCGTCCTATAAATTACAAACCTGGAGGAATTCCAGCACAGCCAGGCCGCACACTGGACCACAGGATGGCAAACAGTTTTTTTTTTTTTTTTATATGTCCCTAAATTATCAGGTTTTTATACGAAGCACTTAAACCTGTTAAAAATAAACATTATTCTACGTGATGTCTCGTAAAGTGAACTAATAATACTGAATTAGAGTGCGACCACACAGGCCACAGAAAGAAGACAATTTTTTTCTTTGCTGAACTTTATTCCATCAACACTCGTCTGAAAGAAAGCGATGAATCTTAAAGATAGAGATTACCTTTTTGATTCGCCTTTAATTAAAAACGCAGATTTTTAGGTCAATTAAAGCTCCATTTAAAGTCACAAAGCCACGTTTTAATAAAATCATCGTTCATTTATTCGAAAGCTTACTTACTGGACGTGTTTTCCCCTCGAGATTCATGCCATCACATCGACTTACGATTCAGACGAAAAACTAAAAACTAAAGTTTTTTATTATTATTATTATTACAAATTAAAATTTAAAAGCTCTAACAGCCCCAAAAAATCATTCGCACATTATTTTTCTTGTAATCTGAGCTCAGCTGTTCGTGTGGAGTCCAAGGACGTTTTTTTTTTTTCCTCTAATCTTGTAAGCACAATGTAATTAATGCCAACCAATACCTTGTCAATTAGCCTGTGTATCTCTATGGAGAATTCTACCCCCACAGTGCTCTGACGCGCGTCGTGCAGGAACACACACACACACACACACACACAGACTCACACACACATACACACACACTCACACATACATCTTCAGGTTTCCTGTTCCACGATTTCATAATAAAAATCTAATAAATGTCACTCACCTTTCATTTCCTAAGCTGACACAAAGCAAATTGAGGATACCAAAGTGCCACAGTACAGTCTATCTCTCAGGGATCAATTTGTAGATTTATTGAAACGAATTCTATCCAACGAAACGCAGGTGGATCAATATCATCGATGAGAGCATCTGATCACCTCTGATCGAGAAAAGAAAGATGCGAGAGATTTTGAAGAAAACAATCCCTTAATTTGATAAATGCAATTATATCTGCGTCTAGTTTCCCCCCCTCCCACACACACACACACACACACACACACACATAACAACAAGAGGCGTTAACACAAAGACAAAAACAAACCTTGATCCATATCTGATCAGTCTAATATTGATTGGAGATGCGTAACCTACCTCCGCGGTGGAGCTCAGTGACGGGGCAAAGCGGGTTTGTTTACACCATCTCTCTCCGGGTGGGCATCACATCCACACGCCCTGCACGGATGCTTGTGCAGGCGAGGCGCTGTGTTTCTGCTCTCACACCTCTCTCTCCTCTCCTGCCACCCTGCTCTGTCTCTCTCTCTCTCTCTCTCTTTCTCTCTCTCTCTGTCTCTCTCTCTCTCTCTCTCTCTCTTTCTGCTACTGCTGCTGCTGCTATCCCGAGCCCAAACGCGTGGAGGGAGCCGTGTGGCACCTCAGAGGCAGGACTGGGTGGGTTACATACCAGCTCTGATGCCAGGCCCATATGGCTGGCACGTCATTGGCAAGAGCCATCACATGAGAGCCGGTGATTGACATGCGGCCGCATTCACAGAGACTGGCTTCCCCCTGGGGGAGAGGGACTCGCCATCTGTCACCGAGCTGAAAGAGAAAATGGAATAAGGAGTGAATGGCACAAAAAAAAAAAAAAAAAAAAAAAGACGCAGCGGATTCAAGCAGCTTCTGTTAGCCTCCATCTTTGGGAAAAACGGGGTTAATCTCATATAGAAGGTTTAGGAAAACAATCCTCTTATGAGAAATAATTAAAGCTATCCTATAATGATCAATTTTACAGTGATATCATTCACACATTATTGGATTGTTCGAGGATTACTATAGACTAGTGATTCTATTGGATAAAGAAAAACCTAATCCACATAATTTACTGAATATTTTAGTGATACAATTAGAAAAAATACCCCCCACACAGGCCAATAGGTACAATTAAATCCCAAATGTTGGGAGCAAACAACAGGAAACTCATAAGACAGACAACACAAAGGCCTGGGATAAATAAGGGACCCGCCATAAAGATCAGAGTCAGGGTGCAATTGCCTAAACGAGTCAATTGAACTGAGCCAAGCAGAGCGTCTTGGTTTGGGTTGCCAGGCTTGGCACAGGTGCCAGTGGGCGGGCTGGTGCCAAAGGTGGCAGAGGCACAGATTGCAGAGAGGGGCCAGAAGATGGGGCAGGACAAGAGAAAGAGAGAGAGAGAGAGAGAGAGAGAGAGAGAGCGGGGAGAGAATATAAGAGTGAGAAAATAGAAAGAAGCAAAAGGTTCATCATCATCATCATCACCATCATGTTGGTGGGCTTCTCAGTGAAACAACCAAAATGTTTGAATGACCGGATCAGAGTGTTCCTGGTCATGGTTGTCCAGTCCCATCCCTCTGCTGATGATGAAGACTTACTGTGTATCACAGAGGGTCACAGCCCAACATGGTGTTATCATCCCGGATGGAAGCGCTCACTGAGTTCAGTCAGAAACAAAGTCCACTGTCATTTTTAAATGTAGATTTTCTGATGATATAAATGTTCGTCTTTAGTGTTTTTCCATGCTGCAATGAAATTTAGGTACAGTGAGTCTATAAAACATGATGACTTATTGACATTTGGTTAATGAAGATCTGTTTTCCAATAAAAAAAAAATGATTATGATGATGATTTTTCTATCATTTTGAGGTTTTCTTTATCACGTCATGTGTTACAAACCATCACGCGATTCCTCTCACAGCTCAGCGGGTCTAATTCTAATACTATATTGACCAGGTGACCAGGTCAGAGATTCAGATTTTCTCCTCAAACAATAAATTAGAAAAACAACATGGAATTAAATTCAATTCAACAATTAAAACCAAGAGTTTGGTTTACTGTGTTGTGGCTTCTAATTTAAGGTGGTAAATGTGTTTTTCTTCCTTAAAAAAAAAACAAGTGTGAAACTTAAACTTTCTGTCATAAATGCTCAGCCATTAAAAATAATGCTTTTATTACCCTGTACAGTATCAGTATGGTTGAGTTCACACAGGAACACAGATTCTGGCCTTATGTGCTTTCTCAGGCTACATGTGGGTGACATCTACTGGTCATTAAAAGCTAGTGCATGTCTGGTAAAGTAAACACTAAACGTGATGTCATTACTTTAATTTAGTACACAGTAATGTGTTGTAGATGTTTTACTTCCATGTGTGTTTATATGTTCAAAGATGTTTTGGACCCAACACCTGTTTCTGTTTGTGATTTATATTTCAATGTTGTTTAAAATATTTGGGCTCAGTCAAATGCAAAATTTTATTCCAGCATGTTCATTTTTTCCCCTGATTGGTTTAAATTATTTTCACATTTGTTCACTTTCTATATATCTTTATATTTGATTCTGATATAAACAGCATTTAATCATCAGAGACTGTTGCAAGCGCCCCCTTGTGATGGTATGAAAAAATACACAGTGTCAGACCAACACTTCACATTATTGATACTGACACTGATGGATTATCTTTTGTGGTCATAACACTATAATCCTATAGATTATTTCTCTGCAGCTCGGTGTATTTTTAATGTTCTCTGAGTGATTGATTGTAACACATTTGAAATATTTCCCCAGTTTTAAACATCAGATGACAAACTCATTCATATCACACCTCGTTTCAGCGTTAGAAATGCTCATCATCAGTCCATATGTTCATTTTTCAAGGACAACAGTTGAACTGGGAGTGAACTGAAGCCCAGATGGTCTGTATTTAAAATTTACAAGGTGGAAGTTTTACTTTTCATCTCAAGTCCTCTCGCAGCAGGCAGGTCTGAGTTTACTGTCAGCAGCGAGCCTCCCCGGAGCTGGCAGAGATCCAGAGCCTCTCTCAAGTTCACTTCAGAACAGGGTGAAGCGGTGGGAGGCTCATGGGAATTGGGATCAAACGTGGGACCCCCTGGTCACAGGATGGCCTGCTACTTCTCCAATCTAACAAGGAAAGGAAAATTACACAATGAACACAAGGAAAATGAACAATTAGTGTGACAAAAAAAAGTGTGAAACACTCAAAGACCATATCCACAAATGAAAGACTCCTCTCGCCTCGCAAACAGCCTGTTCTCTTCTTTCTTGTGTCACCTCTTCTTCCTCTCTCCCTCCTTCTCTCCTCTGCTATAGTTCATATCTCCAAATGCACAACATTTAATAATCATATGTCCTGCTGATTTACTGACATCAGATGAAAAGCAGCCTTTGCCAGGAAGCAATACATTGTCATCACCTTCCTCTGTCCCTGTTTGTACTCTCCTGCAACTTACTCTCAAGCACTCGCACACACTAGCACATGCATACTACGCTTACTGACTGCCAACACTCAGCACCGTGAAGAGAAACTGTTGCCATGGCAATGAATTCCCCTACTGACTACCTCTTATGTATTTACAGAACATATAATATAGCCTGGCCACTGCAGGAAGAGCAGAGCAGTTTTTATTTAACTCTACCTTCAAAACAACAACAACTTCTCTCAGCTCCTCATCACAAATTGTACAAGTACTGTGGTGCACTTGGTCTGTTCTCATCTTTTTTAGATGCTGAACATTAAGGGCTGTCTTGGTTTTATTCTCCAGTAGTAAAGTTTATGTTTCTTGATACTTATTATGAGATACTTCATTTATCCAGAGGGAAATCATCATGCAGCATAAAGCAGGAAAGTTTTAAAATGTAAAGAGTGCACATATAAATATCAATAAAGGTGATATCCAAAATCCACAACATCCAAGATATACACAGTGTCAGAAAGTTAACGGTAAGGATCATAAGATGCTCATATCTGAAGTGACTGACTGTAATAATCTTTTTGACTCCTCTTTTATAAGGTTGTTGTAATATTTGGTTACAGTTGGACTCAACGAAGCTTTCAAATGCCCTATTATTATTCTGTATTCCTTTTATTAAATACAATTTTTAGTACCATTTTTATCTTACAAGACATTGTAGAGAGAGTTGTGGATGTTTTTTTAAATTCTCCTTACAATGAATTGTCATTATTAATATATTTAACATTCAAAGTGACATTTGAGGCACGTCGACAGCTTTACAAACGTCTGATTTTCATTTAAATCTCAAGGGGTATATTTTGCCATCTGGGCCACTTTTGAGCTGCAAATTTCCCGACTGCAAGCGAATGCATCACAATGCTTCGGCACGCTCTCCCCACCTTCACGCCTCTCCCTTTCCTCATCACACAGCGGCACAGGTTCGTACGGGCTCGGAGGGAGAGACACAAACGGACAGTGTGTGTGAGAGAGGGAGAGGGAGAGGGAGACAGAAAGAGGCGTGAGAGAGGAGGAAGCACGCAAAGCTGTCAAACGCAACTCAAGAGGAGTGGTGGGACAGATGGACGCCTCTGGTCACTAACAGCTCCTCAATTCCTCTGAATCTAATACCCACTCATATTTGCAACTTAAATCGGAGCTGACTCTTCTTCCTGTGGCTCGGCTGTGGAGGTGACAGGCTGGATGCCATGGACCCGCTGCTGCCCGCAGAGACCGAGATGATGGAGCGAGAGGTGGACAAAGACGCGAGGAGGAAGATCCAGTTCTCCGTGCCTTCCTCCGTGCCCACCCAACTGGACCCGCGACAGGTGGAGATGGTGAGGAAATGTTTTTTGTGTGTGTGTGTGTGTGTGTGAGATGGATGAGGATGAGGGTAGCTGTGGAAAAATGAGGTCAAACCTGTGTCATACCAAACCTGTTTCATGAGCACCACTTCTTTGTGTCCTTTTTTTTTTTTTGTGCAGCCTCATCATAAACACTTTTAGGCTTAGAGGCACATTGTCAGCTTTTATCCATTAAAGGTTTTCAGTAAGTGAATACTCTGGGAGGGCCAGTGTGAACATTTGGTAAAAGTGGTGATAAAAAAAAATGAAACATGCTGGCTTCTAACTTTTTATGCTGACTTTGGTGACTTTAAAGTGAGTGTTGCCCTCTTCTATGGCAACTACAGCATCCGGCCTTGTCACTGAGGTTGACAGACAGTTACATAACCAGTCTGACTAACACGACTTTGCAGAACTCTGTATTTTGACGTTGGGTATTTTCTCTGTGGGCAGCAGGCTATGGAGAGCACTGGGATTAAGCTGAGCTGTGCAGCCTCAGTTTTTTTTTTTTTTGGAGCCCTTAAAAGTGATGAGGCATCTCTGCCCTTCAAAAGGAGTGCGAGAAGAGGAGGAGGAAGAGGAGGAGGAAGTGAGGGGCTAAAGCACTGTTAGTAATATTAAAACATGAGATTATGGGACTGAGTCATAATACCCGTACTACATTTGTGAAACAAAATATAGAAGGTCATATGCTGGAGGCAAGTGGTGAGAGCATTATGTAAAATAAATACTGCATAACCGAGTTATCTGTAGCTCCTGCTGAACTGCTCCAAAGCAAATGCAGGTGAAACATGCTGACCTGGTGGTATAGACATTATGTTAGTGAAATAGTGCAGTGTGAACAGGAATAATGTCGGCCTGTGCAGTATGGATACCGACCAGCCGCTTGTCTGGCAACAACAGCCCATAAAAGGTCATCAAGGTAATACTGAGATAACTTTCCACGAGCCAAACGATGTTTTAGGTCGATCAATTTCTTCTGCCTCTAGGACGAAAGAAGTTCACGTCATGTGCAGGCTGCTCTCGGGCAGATGCAGTGTCAAGAATCTTTTTTTTTTTTTCCCCAGCAGAAGATTTTGAGATTTCACGGGGCATCTGCTTGGACGGCATGTTTCAGCCTGGAATGTATAAATAAACTAATAAATCAATAACATGCAGGCACTCAGATATTTCCCAACACATCTGTTGTTTACAACCTAACTTGCAGTCTCGAAGGTTTTGCACTACTTCCTTTGCCCCTCTGTCCCTTCATTTGCTTTCATTTGCGACCCTGCGTGTCTAAAGTTCATGTCAAATCTGATCATATTCATTCTGAAGGAGTGTTTGGGCTAAACAAACTCTCGCTGCTGTGGTAAGTTAAATATTTTCCTGGGAG
Source organism: Protonibea diacanthus (assembly GCA_028641955.1). NCBI lineage: Eukaryota > Metazoa > Chordata > Actinopteri > Sciaenidae > Protonibea > Protonibea diacanthus. The sequence goes on along the minus strand of CM053996.1, from coordinate 14,497,379 downwards.
CGGTTCACATTACTACTGCTGCTCATTACTTTCACAGTCTTCAATTATTAAGACCCTTTCCTCCAAAATGTTCAGCCCGTTGATGTTTATCAACAGCGTCAACATCAGCTGCATCGGTTTTCCCTACAAGATGCTCTGACAATTTGCTGGATCGCATTAAGATCACTGCAGATCTTCTGCAATGGATATAATGGGAATTAAAGCAGCAGCATTACCCTGTAAAGCATGCGGAAGGTTAGAAGGTTACCAAAGCGACCCTAACTCTGGTGTTGCAATGAACGGATGATCTTTGCAGGAATCACCTGTTGCTGAAAATCATAGTCGGAGGAAAATCAGCTGGATTTGAGGAATTTCTTCAGCGCTTAACATACCAGCAATCCAGCTGAAGGGATTAAACTAAACTGCCTAATGGTCATGTTGTGTGGGATGTGACTCAACTGTACTCGGGACATGTCTGGATGATGCAAACCGCCACCCTCCCTGATAACTGACCCCAGATTCTTCCTGTTACTTCTTGGTAATGACTCTTGACCTTGACAGCAGCTGATTTTCCCAAACCATTCAGGAGATTTAATTTTCCATGTGCACTTGGTGTGGCGGCTGTGGCTCAGCAGGTTGAATCAGATGTGTGAATGAGTAGCTCCTATCTGATGAGCAGTTGGCACCTTGCATTGCAGCCAAAATCATCAGTGTATGAATGTATGTGTGAATATGATACACTGGCGGTATATAAGTATAGTTTATTTACCATTTACTTGTCCCTTATCGTGTAATTTACCACCACCCTGCTTTGGTTAATTACTTTTTTACTCAAGCATGACTGCTCAGGAGTCGGCAAACTTCTGCAAGGCTATTCTCATACAGCTCTGTGAGGTTTTGGCCCCTGTAAAATGCTGTGAAAAGCAGCCCATACCCCTGCGATAGGGTAGATGTGTGAGTGTCAGACAAGTTCTTGCCATAAAATTAGCATTTAAATGGCAAGCAGAGGCATGGAAAAAGATACAGGTAGAGAGATAAGACAAAAGAGAGCGCCAGAATGAATAAAACAAGGACGGAATGAATAAAACAAAGTGTTGAGTTGACGAGGACAAGCGGGGTGAAAAAAAGAGAGCGTTAACTGACAGAAGGCGTTTAAGAAAAGAGGAGAGAGGAAACGTCATCAGCCAAGATGACGACTGATTAAAACCAAAGAGATTAGCTGTGGATGACTGAGGCCTGATTCATGGCCAAGGACGGCTAACGCAGGGAGCAAAATTTCGCCACAGGACAGCAAAGACCTCCAAACTCTACAAAGTCTTATTTAGCAAACCAAGCATACTCCTCTCTGCACACGGGGGGGTGATGGCTGAATACTGGTTTGATCTCTGAGGTGACAGTTTCATGTTGAGGCTTCCAGTTTCAAGTTCATACAGTATGCGTACAACACGTGTGTGTTCAACCCTCCCCGTCCCATCCCTGTGATGACCGTTGAGGCACTCAAGCGGCCTCGCTGATATGGGTTAAAATCAGACACAATGTTCTTTAATCAACTCTCATCTATTTTTAGAAATTCTTCTGCGGAAAACAAAAGGTCAAATGGCAAGTGGGTTTCATTTATCTTTTCTTGAACATCTAATCAAGCTCTACACAGGATTATTCACAGAATAAATTGAAAGCATTGTAGGAACACAGCAAAGGATTTATGCCCGGTCTGCGTGGTCTTAATTGTTAAGTGGAAAGGTTATTTCCGTAGAAAGGGCTCTTTAGGATGCTGGACCCGCCCGGTGCTGCCATCATGCATTATAAAAATCCAGATTAATGCATTGAAACTGAATGTTAGGTAACCATGAAGGTCATCCTACCTTCCAAATGTGAGGTGGGGGGATTACTGATTTACTATGAGAGCTGCTTAAAGTCCTCTTCCTATGGCAGCGGCATTCGAGATGCCACATCTCTATAGTAAACTGAAGAGACACATTTACACACATCAGACATGCACAGTGGATCTGCTGTTTTGGCTTTGATAGGCCTAACTTCATATCAGGTTTTGTCTAGCAGATATTCTTTGTTACAGCCTGGAACAACACAATGATGGCGAGTAAAACCTTGAGCGATACTTCAGTGAATGCACAGACACTCTTTGTGCACCTACAAACAGTATTTCTTTAATGTTTTGTCGCCAGCTTATCTCAGGGCACATAGAGACAAACAATTATTCACACTCACATTCACACGTATGGACAATTTAGTGTTGCCAGTTAACCTATTAAGTGCATGTCTGTGGACCGTGGGAAGAAGCTGGAGTGGAGAGGGCCCAGAAAGGCTTGCTGTGAGGCGACAGTGCTAACCACTGCACCACCGTGCCGTGAAATAAATTGGTTTTCAGACACACCACATTGCCATTTGGGAGGTCAAAAACTGGCCATTGAAACAAACATATTTCTGTACGGAGCTGGCCATTTGAGTAGAGGTCAGCCAACACTAGGAAACTCAAATACCTAAAAATGTTGTTAGGGACTTTGTCCATCAACAAAATATTGATGAAAACAATTCAACACGTTACTGAGAGAGTTATTTGCAACAATGATAAAGTTCTACATCCTGTTCCTGATGATCCAGTTATTTAGCCACTTAGCCAATTTAAAAAGAAGACATTACGACAAAACAAGTTTCCTTACCAAAGGAATTGATCGACTACCAGCTCGCTGCGTACTGAGAAATGTAAAACAAATCAGTTACAAATCAAATCAGTCTTCCAGTGCAGCTCCACTGAGCTGCTGCGAGTATTTACAGGCATTTCAGACGAGCACAACAAGGATCTGATGAAAATACTATGTTCCCTGTAGCTGCTTGACCTTCTGGCAACAAAAACAGTCCAGAAAGGTCACTCTGTCTGAAAAGGCTCTCAGATGACGGGTGCTTAACCTGTGCTTTGTTTCTTCCTGAGAGATCTCTGTGTGTGTGTGTGTGTGTGAAACAGCTCCCGTTTGTTCGATTACCGCATTTAAATTTTCACGTTGACACATTTTTGACCTCTAATTGGACTCCTTGTAATTCATATTTAAATGTGTTCGCCCCACAATGACAGCATATTTAATTCTAGTGTCTGAGTGATGAATATGCATGAATCCAGCAGCAGAGCGAAGCAGAAAGAGTTACTCCAGAGTGAAAGCTGCCCACACATTTCATGCCCACGCTCTCTGCTCTGATTGGCTTGGCAGCCACTCGTATCTCACAACAATCTTTTTACCATAACACGTTACAAGCGAGAGTGATGAATCTATTGTACTGTATTTCATAACACTTTATCGTCATGCAGAAAAGGGTGTTTTATTGTTGTTTATTATGAGTGATCGAAGGTTGGTGTGGAAAAACAAGATTTTCAGAAACAAAATTAAGTATCGGAAACAAAATGTAAACAAATAGTATTTAAGTATCAAAGTAAAAGTATTTAGTATGCAGCAGAATGGTCACTGTAGTGTTATATTATATGATCATTGACATGAGGAGTACTTTAATGCTGTAGCTGGCAGAGCTGGAGATGATTTTAACTACTTTATATACATTTCTGTGTAGTTATATAAATGGTTTTGTATTTAAAATCACATTCTGAAGAGTTATGAGTATTTATATCTGTGAAATAAACATAGTGCTATATTTCCCTCTTAAACTGAGTGGAAGTAGCAAAATGAAAATATTTTAATCAAATGCAAGCATCTCAAAAATGTGCTTCGGTGCAGTTAATTGACCTTTTAACCAGGAAGAGACTCATCGAGATTAAATCTTTTAAGAATGTTCTGGCAAATACAGACGGCAGCACAAACTAACAAGAAAACAGATACAAACAGATTTACACGTAACAATCCCAGAAAATAAAAGTGCAATACAATTAACATTCAGATTCCATTACTGCATTTTGAATACCGCTAACCTTAACCCTAAATCTGTGATTGTAAAGTTGCGTTTTGTAACACACTTCTCTTATCAGGCTGAAACTGATGCGACTTTGCATTTTTATCAGTTGCATAACTGGTTGTTGGTTTCTGTGACTCACTCCGTTTCACACATGGAGTACATGAAGTTGAAGAGGAAGAAGATGAGCCCACAATTTCTAACGTGCGAGGAGACGTCATGTTGTATCATGTTGTACTGAAATTATAAATGAAAAGTTGTAAGATTAGAAACAAACAAACAATATTTAAACCAGCCACCAGTCAGAGAAGGCACAGTATGTTCAAGAGGGATTAAGTCAAAGTGGACATGCATTTGATGGCAAAATAACACACTGGACAGAAGGCTTGAAAAACCTAAATTACAACCAAATGATGGGAACATGCAGTAAAATAATAAACAAATTTAAGTAATCCAGCTGCCATCTATGACAAGATGTAATCACTATTCAGGAACAATTTGGATGTCAATGTTTTCAGTGTTACGTAATGATATGCAATCTCTCATCTGCGGATAAAACAAGGCTGAATGAAATACTGTTGAGTCAGCCGCACCTTGTTCTGGATGAGGCTCTTTGTAGGGTTTTGCATAGCGCATAAACATATGTAAATGTATACAAATGTACATGTGCACAGCATGATTTAACTGGTAGCTTACTTTCTCTCTTTTCCAAGATTCGACGTCGAAGGCCGACACCGGCTACACTCTTCAGGTTGACAGACCAGCCGTCACCGGAGGAAGACACTGGACCTCATCAGGTAGATCAGCTGGTGTACTTAAAAATCCACAACTCCCAAACTTACTCAGCAATTTTTATAAAACTTCAATAGTGAGGACCCAAACAGAGACAAACACACAAACAAGGCAGGAGGATTAAGGGACAGGCTTACAGTTTGTCTACGGTCGGGTAGTCCAAACTAGTGATCAGGTCAGGAACAAGCAACAGGTCAATACACAGGACCAGGTACAGATAACAACATGACACACTCTCAAAAGGGTTGTTGAGATGGCAGGTGTGTCAACAGGTGGGGATGATTTGTGAATGTGAGCAGGTGGATGTGGGAGTCGGTTGACCACGATTGGTGGGAAAGTCTGAGGACATCTAGAGGACAGATGGAGAATGGCAGGCCCTAAAATCTCCTTCAAACTGCAAAAAAACCCCAAAAAACAACTATATTGATATTAGTGCAAAAAGTTGCTTTAAGTAAGTAAAATAGACAATGTCATTAACTTTGGTTAACAACAGCCTATATTTTCGTTGAAATATAGGCTTCCCAGCTGTTAAATGTTTTATGTTAAATGATTTGTTTGATTCGAGTTTTTCTTCTTGAAGGAATGTCTCATCCTCGCCCTCGTCCTTCAAAAATTATAGTAATATACTATATTTCATGATTTATCTGAGGCTACATTACTTTGAGGTTGTGTATTTTGTATATGCTGTACATATATCTGGTATCCATAAACCATGATGCCTGCTCCGCAGTGGGTTCTGGGGGAAAATGGAGCCTTGAAAGCCAAACTGGTTCACACGTCAACCTACCAGCCACCCTCACTTAAAGGTAATTGCACAGTCTTGTATGTGTTTGATTGTGTGTGTGTGTGTGTGTGTGTTTCACATATAGGCTGTAATATACATAGTACAAATTTGTGAGACCTAATTCTGCCATGTGGTCTATATCTGTTTGGATTATGTGCGTATCCAAAAAACACAGTGAGAGGTGTGTTTTCTATGTGTGTGTGTGTGTGTGTGTGTGTGTGTGTGTGTGTGTGTGTGTGTGTGTGTATCTGTGTGTGTAATGTGGGATTAGAAGTAGAGACAGCTGTGAGTCTACTCTGGATCATCCTGGATTATAGGACGGGCACACAGCTGTAACATGGTCTCACATGTACACACAGACTCAGCAAACGTAAATGCATAAAATTGCATATGCTGATACATTTTTTTTGGCAGAAACACCAACTACACCAGACATTATCACCCACACAAAATCACCGCTTGTTCGAAATATTTAAAAATGTGACCTTATAATTTTCTTGTTTCTTGACATCCATTTGGCAGTGGAGAGAGTTTTTCACCTCAAGGGCAGCCCAAATTAAAAATCAGTAAGATGATCCATCCATATCTTATTTTCAACGAAAGGAAATATTATCACCGCACATAATTCATCCTATAATATGATGGGTAGTTCATCGTATTATATTTGTTCTCTTGCCTTTTATAACACTGCCATTGTATTGTACACTAACTTAACATCCAATGAACAAGCACACTGGTTTCTTTAGATTAATTTAGCCTGGCTTCTGTCTGGGAACTTGCATAGTGGTACATGCCACTATGATGAAGGACTTTTAGCTAGCTGCTGTGGTGGCAGTCCTAAACAGGAACTTTATTTTCTCAGCAGCACTGAATACAATACAGGTCTGTATTAGGCTGCAACCTGAGCATCTCGCTCAATGCACAGTGCTGAATGCTAAATTGCCCTTGTGCAGACAAGAACTGAACTGATCATGCCACACACATTTTAATCACGCTGTGGTAACGTGTTCCTATCCGGTGCCCATAAAAAGAAAAGAAAATAGATTAAAAATAAATAAATGGGGCGGTGTTTAGCTCAGTTGGTAGAGCAGCCGCCCCATATGCGAAGGCTCGCTGCGGCCGGCACGGGTTCGAGTCCCGACCTGTGGCCCCCTTGCCGCATGTCATTCCCCATCTCTCTCCCCACATTTCCTGTCACTCTTAAGCTGTCTCTATACAATAAAAGCTTGGAAAAAAGCCAATAAATAAATAAATAACACAATATTCGCATAAACTATTTGATTTTTGATCATTTATTCATGTAAATATATACATATATACGACCCATCTCTAATTAGTTTTCGAATCCCTACTGTACATTTACTAAATTATTAGATCTTTACGGAACATTTTCTGCTTACATATTCAGCTATGCAAAATCTAATTTACTTAATCAGTCAGTTACTCAGAGAGATAGTTAAACAATGCTTCTGGGCGATAAGTTACTCTTTTAAGCGGCTGTAATCAGTCGATACATTCGATAAAACAATGTTTCTCCTGAGCTTTTTGATGCTTTAGAAGAAGTTTGAGCACATTGTTTGCTGTCAGGACCACATATTTCCTGTCCTGTGTCACCCTCATTGCTCTCATTGAGTTGTTTTTGGCCTTAGCAGGCTGCTGTTTTTGGTAAAAAATCTAAAACTCCACTCTATGCTTCATGCTTAGCATTAAAAGGTGCAAAGTCAGAGACTAGCTGGTGAACAGTTGAGGATTTATCAGCTAAACAGACAGATATATAAGACCATAACACCATAATACTCCAAATTAATGGTGCGGTTGCTCTATTATTGCAGGTTAAAACAGCTAAACTGACAATCAAAGCACAAACAATCACCTCCATCCATTCATCTACCCATCAGCTGTTAAAAGGATATATTTTATGTGTAAAATCAACACAGTGTTACTCTTTATCCTGTTTTGTATCTGCAGCTGTCCAGAGGATGGCCCAGGCCCACCTGTCCTCCCTAGACATGTCTTCTGTGGACAAAGAGGATCCTTCTTCTGGGGAGGAAGAAGAGAAATGTGAGAAGGGCAGCCAGCAGATAGCCTTAGCTACAGGTGGGCTCCATTTTCCTGTCTTATACTGGCATGTGTAGCACATATATCATTGCTTACACTTTTAAAATCCCTTTCTTTTCAGATGTAAGAGAAGAAAGCAAACCACTCAAAGATCAGCGTGCTCCGCCGGACAGTTTGACAGGAAGTGCTGATCTTAGCCGTCACCAAGGAGATGAAGAGGAGGCCAAAGAAAGAGAGGCAGGCAAAGGAGAATGACGAAGGATGAGAAAGAAGGATCTCAGATGGAGACAGACTGTTAGCTAGAAACAGACTTGCATAGCACACATATGAGCCATACGTGTGCGTGCATGGGTGTACGTATGAGTGTGTCTTATTTGGATCTGTGAGTGTGTGCATGCATGCGACAAAAGACTTTGTGAGAGGAGAGAGAGAGAGAGAGAGAGGGAGAGGAAAACAGACAGGCATTGAGGAAGGTCAGGTATTAATGAGCACGTAAGAGGAAAAGTTTAACCTGAGAAATATGAAAGAAATCAGGAAGCCAAGGAAGTCATGGCTTATTTCCAATCAGCCAAGGACGTCGCACAAGAAATATGAGAACTGCTAAGAGCTGAGGCATTTCCTCAAGCAAATTAATGTATGTCAGGTAGAACCGGATTCAACAGAATATGGTATACAGGGCATGTGGCTTAGTGGAACTGGTGCTGAACACACACACATCTCAAGAGAAATTAGAGAGAGCAGATGATGAACACAGCTCGAGATAGGACTTCCAGTTGTTACAGGAGGTAACAAACATACACTTACAGCTCACATATCTACCATCTTATGCATATTTTAACATATAGGATTAAATTATATCTGTGTGAAGGGCAAACTGTTATCGTATGTCTCATACACTTTAGCCAGAGATTGCGGGTTATTGTCGTAAATGATATGCAGATATGACACATTATATTACATCATATACGGTACGACGAATATACAGGAATTTAGCACAGAAACTATAAAACGTTCGCTTTTCTCAACTCTGTGGATATTTGCGTGCAAGTTCATGTATATCAAAAGAGGAAGGATTACAAATGATTTGAGCCAGATTAAATCATATGAGACTAATCCAGCTAGTCATGATAACGCAGCACAGTTTTTATGGTTTGATATTATGAACAGGCTTTTTGTAACACGGCGATTAGCAAGTATGATCTGTTTGGGATGGTAGAGATGATAGGTGGGAAAGTGAAAGAAGACCTATTTTTCCAAAAAAAAAAAAAAACACAATGTATACGACGAGCGTGAAGGTTCACTCTTGACCTTGTATATACAGTAAATGATGTTTTGTGTTGGTTGCTAATAAAACAGTTGGGAATGGGCTGTGGGCGTTTGTGTGATGTCTGCTGAGGTAATCTGTAGGAATATAAAGAAAACTGAAGACAGAAGCTTTTACTTGATATCTCAGGTACCACATGGAGTCAACATGCATAGCTAATATTAAGATTGCCCATGGAATTGCAATGATATGTCTTTAAAGAGTAAAATTTGGACTGCCTCCACCTATTTTATTTATTTATATGACATAAATATGTCTGACATAAGACTACATCATGAAATAATCGTTGTTTTAGCATTGCTTCTTTATTCACATGATCATAAACGACAACAACACAGCAACTTATCATCCTCTTAATTGAATGACAGGCAGTACAACAGAAATATATAGCATATTAAGATGTATTGTTTGAAAATGCTATGCTGTGTTATGATATGTTGAAAACAGATTTTGAAGCGTTACATTCTTGATGCTGTAGTTGCTGTGTTTGAACTGCAGGAGGCAATGTGTAATTACATTTCCAACACTGGGAGCTGCTCTGGCAACAAAAAGGAAATGTCACAGATTCAACATCAGAAACGACATTTACTGGACCAGTAAAATAAAATGGAATAAAATAAAATGTAGCCCCTTGAGAGTCAGTTTAAATATTTGTGAAATAACTGAGGGTCACAATCAAAGCAACCACTCACCTAAAAGAAAGCAAGAAATAGACATTTGTGGGCATCACCAATAATCATAAAGTTACAGTTTTAAAAATAAATGAAGCATTACCAAGGACTGCTTGCTGTGCTAAATCATGCATTTACCTCGGCTAAATATATAATACTTTCATTTGGATATTGGATCTTTACTTTTCTTTAATCTTTTTTTGCCTTTGCAAAAAACACCCCGGTCACATCATCCACCCCCACCCTCATGTCCTGAGGCAGTGTGTAAACCTCCAGCCGGATCAGGGTATAGCCACTCTCCTTCAAACTTTCACACACTTGAGCCTCATTCAGAGGGACCACAGGAATCTTTATCCCGGGCCCCCCAAAATAGTAGCTCTCTCCCAGGGCTCCGATGAGCAGGAGGTGGCCACCAGCCCGCAGAAGCCTCCCGATGTGGCCCAGGGCCCTTGTAAAGGCAGCCAGGTCAGGGCTGACGCTCTCCAAACAGAAGCAGGACACGAGGCAATCGGCCCCTGATGAAGGAAGGGCATCAAGGGCCAGAGGCTGAGGACGATGCACGTCAATCGGAAGAATGTCGGTGATGACCTGACGTAGCTTTGCGGCTTTCTCTGTCCATGCTGAGGGCCTGGCAGAGACAATATCAATGAATCACCAAATAACAAGTAAAGCAACCACTGTAAATGCAATGCAATACAATTCATACTGTATGTGGACGCTAAGGCAGTCTGCATAGCATGGTACTGATAGCATGGTAAAGCATGGTCTGTTGGTTTGTCAGTTTTGTAGAGACATTCGTGGTCCCCAGAGGATGAATCCTAACAACTCTGGTAATCCCCTGACTGAGGTGGAGTGGGCACAATCAGGTCAAATCTTTAATTTGCCCATTACTTTAGTTTATGACCAAATATTTGCAAAATTAATGACATTCCTTGCAGCCTCAGCTGTATTTTTGTGTTAAGCGCTAATTAGCAAATGTTGATCAAGGATGATCAGGGTGCTTTTATTAATGTCATAGTAGGCACAACACCATGAAGACTCACTGCTCAATGAGAGGGCCAGAATTAAATGTTAGATTAGTTATGACACTAAAGAAGATGACTGATCAACAATGATGATTAATTCTTGTGATTGTGAAACCAATTATGAGGGAAAAATGTTACCACAAGGAGAGAGAGAGGGAAGAAAGGAGCTCTAGAATGTTATTAATCTATATGATCTATCATTTGACGCTCTTTATTGTTTGACAATAAAGAGTTTTCTCTGTTGTACATTACAAATATAAATCATTCCCTGATGATGATACTGGTATAACCAGTAGGGTTGAGCGGGACGCACCGTCGTCCCTCCAGCTTGCAGACATGCTGCAGGTAGGGTGTCCAGTCCAGGTTGCACCCCTCATCCTTGAGCCAGTGTCTCAGCTCCTGTCTGTTGACCTCTAGGAAATCTGTGAGAAGCACTTTGTTGAAAACCTCACAGCCACTCAATACCTGGTACAGAGTGGGGCCTGAACCTATGTCCACCAGCAGCTCACCAGTCACATCGCCTGGAAAGGTAGAGGAAAAAGAGAGAGTCAAATGTAGAGTAACGCGCCCAACAGCTTTGATTAATTTGCAGCTTCTATTAAAATATCTTGACAACAACAACAAAAAAATCTTCTAGAACAGGGCCGGCCGCTGGCATAAGGCTATGTGGTTGCTTAGGGCCACAACTGCTGACTTATGTTGCTCATGAAAATATTATGTATGTAAAATTATCCTGTGTATCATCATCATGTTTTCTCTTACTGATCAGACAGGACCTCTGGTTAATATCTTAATTTGGCTGTAAACATGTCAAAACATGAAGTGTCTTAGTTTCTTTGTTTGAAATCTTGCTTAGGGCCACTAAATGCCTAGGGCCAGCCCTGTTGAGGAACGAGGGATTAAATCCTAACATCAGGAAAAGATGTTTGGTTTCTACGGAAGAATGCTTGGAATATAGAGAAAGATGAATTGCAACGAGGAACACAGGCCAGAAAAAACATTTCTAAGCCTAAACATATTGTTTCCTTACTTCTATCTCCTCAATTCTTTCAGGCATTTCCTCAAAGTTAAATAAACTATTTATTTCAGATTATTTAACCACAAGCCACGACACATGCTCTGGAAATGCTTCTTCCAAATCCACATTTTTGATGACAACGAATGCAAAGTTTATTTACATTTTATATACTTGTCTCTTTAATTCATCATGACATATTTGGTATGTTTGATTTAGATATAGATTTAAAAAAACAAAAACAAAACAAATCCACCATATATCTGTGGAAATAAAAAAGTGATTGAGTATTTTCACTGACAAATAAGGAGAAAGAGAAATAGGCAGTTTAAAAGCGAGTGTTGTATTATATTTCAGAGAAAGAGTGAGAGAGAGATTCACAGAGAAGAAACAAACTGAGCAACATCAAGCATCAGGAACATTTGTCATTTACAGTGTGTGAAATTAAACTAAATGCGTACTATTGACATAAATAAACAATTTTAAAAAACACCAGTAACATAAGAGATTATCATAGTTTTTAATCGGGCCATATGTTTTTATAGTTTTCATCATATTCGCTTTTTACTCAGCATGGATGAAGTTTAAACCCATCGCCTTACCTTCATTGAAAGCTCTATGCAGGCATGCCAGTTTCCACGGCACAATGCTGTCCTTTCTCTCGAAGTCAGCTCGTGGAGGAGTGTAGTTGTACTGCAGATACGCTGCAGGGTCAAATCTCTGGTAGCAGGCTGCCATGGCCGCTAATCCATCCTCTCTTCCCTTTTCTTCCATCCTCTTGTTTTCTTTGCGACTCTACCACCTGTGTTTAGTGGTCTGCCTTCAGGTGCAGTGCTACTCCATCACCCACCTTATATACCTGTGTATGTGGGTGCATCTGTGTCATTATGTATGTGTGTCTGCACTTTGGGCTCATGGGCAGAGATAGCAATCCTGTTTTTGGGCCCATGTTGGTGCCTGATAGCATTTGTTCTATTCACGCTCCGGGCCTGGGGCACTGATAGCATCAGATCAGGGGGCTTCCTCTAACACTAGACCCACTAATGGACTCCTCGCATGGCTTTCAGGTCTTCCAACCACCTCTCAGAGGCCGACTATATCTCCACAATCATTCCACACAGAAACAGAAACGACCAGGTTTGTCTCAGACAAGCCTGTTTGAAAGGCACCAACAGGTCTATCTCTCAGACAGACATTTTACTTTGGTGATGTTTGTATTGAGTGCGGATGTTGAGTAGTAGCAAGACAAATAAAAGTTTCCCATGTTGACGGTGATGCTAGATGATTCCCAACTCAAAGAGATGCATATACATGTATGCATTTTGGAGATAAAAATGTTTATTTTTTGTACATTGTTGGTTTACATATAAACGTGTGTCAAAATTGACAGTGTTATATCAGTTCTTAAACATGAATTATGTGGCTCACATTACTCATATTTTCAGTTTGACCAGATCAAGAATGTCTTAATTAACAAACTTATCTCACTTCACTGTATGTTCAGTATATTATCTTGTGCCAGGGAATAGCACAAATTTTATTAAAGGTCCAGTGTGCAAGATTGAGTGGCACCTAGCGCTGAAGTTGCAGATTGCAACTAAATAAATACTCTCCTTCGTCTCAACCTCATCTCATCCTTTCCTTCCAAGCATGTAGGAAAAACTCAGGCTGCAAAAAAGGTCATATCTAGATCAGTGTTCGGTTTGTCTGTTCAGGGCTACTGTACAAAAATGGCGGTTCAAAATGGTGGACTCTCAGTGTAGATCTAAAGGGTTCATTTTAAGACACATACATGAAAACATACTAATTGATATTGTATTCCTGCAAAGAAATACTCCTAAATCTTACACACTGGACCTTTAATTGCACCATTAAAATGGCTTTATAATGTTGAAATCGCTAGCCACAGTGGGCAGCTGACAAAATAGCAGGCTTCATCCCTCGATTGAATTAATTTCTCATCTATTCCCACTGTAAACCGAAGCAGCAGCTGAACCAATGTGGAACATAGCCATGTAGTAATCAAACATATTCTCCCCAGGAGTCTCTTAACACCTCGCTCATCCCTGGCAGCTGAACCAGAATCCCACACACACACACACGCACATTCACACACACTGACCCTCTTCAGACATCCAAAATATTGCAGTGTCCAAGGGAGATGAAGTATTTGGGATGTGGAGTTCTGCCAGTGATAGGAAAAATTTGGATATTTAGAGATTACAATGAGAGTTACACACAGAGTGAAAAGGGGTCAAGAGTTTTCTTTTCCAGGAGAATGTTAATCCAAAGCGTATTTAATCCCTTTTGGCATTACTTCTGAGTCTGCAAACATTTAGTGTTTGTGGATTTCAGACAGAAATGTGATCATAAAAGCTAGAGAAATAAATCACATTTGCAAATAAGTCAAATCCTCAACTTTATAAAGTTATGTTTAGTTAAAAAGAAAAAGTGAGTTTACATAATTACATAAAAGTTCTGTACAGAATCATCTGCAATATTTTTTTTGTTTAGAATGAAACTATAGCCTGAAAAGACCAACAATAAAACCCTTTGTGAACATGTGAGAGTTCACGTAATGAAAATTTGTAATGAGAATTTAACATTATTATTATTTAACGATATACAATTAGGCAAGACAATAAATAACGCTGTAACAAGAATCTAGTTTTATTCCAAACACAAACAATCCAAATAAGATGCAAACAAAAATACAGATGTGTCTGAGCTAATATAAAACTTTATTTTTTAAAGTATATTTTATTTTACCATGAACAAAAGTTTCAGCCCTGAAACCTTAGCAATTTTATTACCACCACCTTCCTTTCACTGGGCTGTAATATAACACTCTTTGGTCTCATGGTCACACAGCTTCACCTCCGTGGCGGAGGGATGAGAGATGAGCTGGTTGCATGACCTGGTTGGGTGTGTTTTGGGAGTCTTTCTGACGGCCCCTGAGAGGAATCGCTGGAGGAGCCTCCTGTTCCGTCCTCCCAGCGTTTTGCTGAACACTCTGCCTCCATCACTGTCAGTCTGTCAGAAGCCACACACAAACACAAAAACTGTACTGTATGAAAAATGCTCTGACTGCAACAGTATCTTGACATTATAAACCAGTGATGGAAGAAGTATTCAGATTGTTTACTTAAGTAAAAGTACTAATACCACACTGTTAAAGTACTAAGCAAAAACAAAGAGTATGAGTGCTCATTAAATGGTCTTTAGTAATGATTTACTATTATGATAGATGTTTTTGGATTAATATTAGTGCTGCGGTAATGTACAATTTACATTTTTAGGTATATTAAGTGTATAAAGAAAATGATTACATTTATTTGGTAACATTTATCAAAAGAAAAAGTGCTTGTGCAAATTGTTATGAGGATTATATTAAGTACGTAAATCTTATGAGTTGTTTTTTTCAGTGTACAGACACACAGACACATATATACACTAGGACGATGATTATGTCCTTCCCTTTGTTTCTGAGGTTTTCTCAGTGTGCTACAGTTTGTCCCATACTTTTAAAATTAAAGAAAAAACATACAGACAGACACACAGTTAGTGGATTAGTGGAGCCAGGAGTAAGGTAGGGGTCAGTTCCTTCCCCTGAGTCAGATGGACAGATAAAAGAGCAAAGAGGAGGAGGAGGAGGAGGAACACAGAAGAATAGATAAAGGGCAAAAGCGGTCAACAGAGAAAGGAACAGGACAGATATAATAGAATAATACACATTTAGCCAGAGCTACAGGAGCCAATTTTGTTATCTATGGTCCTAGGGGCAGTGGAAGTCCCACAGTGTTAGTCAACTCTGCTCTGGGTTACTTTTTGTTTTATCACAGCAGGATAATTCAGGTACAGAAAACTTTCATCGCTGTGCCCCTGCACATGGTGCAAATGAAAGGTGCACAGGTTAATTAAAGAAGTTAGCACAGTTGGATCCTATACATCAGTGGTTTTCAACCTTTTAGAGTCACGACCCTCCCCCAAAATAATCAGGTTGGTGTTCATCCTGCGCGAGATTGTCCATGAATTCACACAGGAGGGTCCTGCCACAGACAGAACAACAACAAGCTTGATTTTAGCTTTAATTAGTGTTTTTAGATTGATTTAAATAACAGCAGATCCACAGTCAGTAATCAGCATGTCTTCTTTAGGCCTAAAAGAACAATAAACAGAAACACATTTTTGAGGTAACTGAGCTTGTATGAAACAGATTATTTAACCCATGACATATATTGTTTTTAATTATTGTCCCCTATATTTAATGTCATTGAAGGTCCCTGAGAGCTGCTCCTGTCTCACATGCCATGCTGCTTTTTATTCTCCACAATCATTTGCTACGAATAAACACAGTTGAGTGTTTATTAAACATTACATAATAATAACTAATTTCATTATTAACTGAATGAATCTGAATTAGTCATTAGGCATTTCTTTATATATTACATACATATTGCATACAGTATAGATAGATTCAAGATCTTTATTGTCATTTGCAAGTAAAAACATATATCTTATACAGCAATCAAATTATTAGTTTATTATTTTTATTATATTATTATATATTTTTTCATTATATACACACACACACACACACACACACACACACACACACACACATATATATATATATATATATATATATATATATATATATATATATATATGTATATATATGTCAAGTGTTTCTGTACATTGTAAACGAATATAAATATACATATATAAATACTGTATACTATGTATACAGTATAACAATATGTACTACACAATGAAGATGATAATGTATTTATATATGAAATGTAATGTAAATGTAAATGTAAATAAATAATAATTGTTTTTTTTATCATTAACTGAATTAATCTGAAGTTATCGCTGGTTAAAAAAAATGATGCAATTCGGCATTTCTTTATTTATATATATAAAATATAAAAGGCGGAGTTTTATTTTGAAATGCGAGACTCACTCTCAACACACTTCCGTTCTCCTTCCACGTTTCGCCGGCTCGCGTTACGTCACATCCTGCCACTTCACCGCCAGTTTACGAGGCTTTCCCTGCACGAAAGCAACATTTTAATGACGTCCGCGTTAGACCGACGTCACACCTTTAACTGTCGGCGTCAGGTAACTCACAGACGTCGCGGTAACGTTGGCGAGACGCTCGTTGTACTCTTGTTGCAAACTGCTGTCACAGTTTCATCATCGGCGGCTCGCTCAGTCAGGGGAGGAGCCGTGCACATGCAGAGCCCACCTCTGTTTGAGTGATCTGTGTGATCAATGAAAGAATAAGTGTTTAAAGAAGATGAACAAAACTCAGTAGAAGACGGTGCAAAGGACAGGTACACACACGGGACAAGCTGAGCTCAGACACCAAGAAGTAAGAACAAACGCTCCTAATAACTTCAACATGTTGGGATCATTATATTCTGACTGTACTTTGGGATGAAAGGGGTCACATGTCATGTTTCCATTTAAATATAATACCCATCTCTAATTTCTTAGGTAAATATCACAGTTTAATGTCTTTAACGCTGATCCTGTGTGTGTGTGTGTGTGTGTTTCTCCCTCTCTGTTTGTCTTATTGTGACAGTAAAGTCATTAAACACATCATGCTGCTGCGAAGGCTCACCCTGTGTCCAAGGAGCCCGCTGGATTTACAGAGACACGTATGCCGACTGCTCACCAGACCGCTGACACAAGGCAGGCGAACGCTGCAGAGCCACACTGTGATGCATTAAAACACACGTAAACACTGTAGATCGTGCGGTTTGCTCACATTCATCCAGCAGCACGGATTATAGAAACGTAAAACGACACATTTGCGACACTACGCCCAGAGAGAGGATTCTGATGCAACACAAAGGATCGCTGAAATTATTTGTCCATTCTTCAGTTGACAGAATATTAAATCTATATATAACTGTTTAAACGTGATCAATGAACATTTTTCAGTTGTAGCTTCTCAGTTTTTAAGATTTTCTGTGTTTCTTTGTGTGACGTGAACTCATTTCTTTGGGTTTTGTGGGTGTTGTCATGACATGACAAACTATTTTCTGACATCTTTGGGCTTTAGCTACATGTGATGGAAATTATTCGCTCATCCGGATGTCTTATAGACGCAGCAATTCATTAATAATCGGCAGATTAGTCAATAATTAATACTGAAAAATTGTTAGTTGCAGCCATAAAATTAACAACAGTTCTCTTCATTTATTAAGCAAATGACAAACATTTACTTTGCCCTGTTTTGTGTAACTGTGAATTAAAAAATAGTTTAGACTGTCGCTCCGTCAAAACAATCAATTCGCAGGGGTCACCTGAGGCAGTTTTTTAACGCTGCCTGACATTTTACAGTCTGCATGACTTATTGAATAATTGAAAAATAACAGAAGGATTAATCAATAATGTAAATTTACAAACACGAGGGCACATATGACTGTATTAACAAAGTCAATAAGGTCACCACGAAAACTGCCGCTGTAACAAACTGTGCAAACTTTGACTGAGTTGTTGTGCCTGCAGGGAGTTTTTCAGACCGACTCTAGTCTGAACAAGATGTCATGGGCCTCTCTCTCTCTCTCTCTCCGTCGGTCTGCCTCTGCCCATCGCTCTCATGCGCCTCATTGCTCCGCAGAGATGTGTAATGTCAGCACAGGCTTTTCTGCTTGCCCTGCTGATGTGGCAGTTTGAAGGCCGTGATTATCTAGTTTCCCGGGTTACAGATGGATGTAGGGGAGGGCTTTGCTCTGTTTGTCTCACTCATGTAATCAATGAAACAAAAAAACCCAGCAAAACATGCTCGTTTTCACAGTTATGCAATGTTTGCAGTGTTTCGATATATTGATGCATCAGTAAATGTGTGTTAAAGCACAGTTTACAGATAGCTGAAGGTGCTGCCTACACAACTACATCCATAATTTCTTCTTATTTTGCTTTCTTATTTAATTTTCATTAGATTTTCTATTAAAAATTGGTCCCCTCAGTCACTGTAATGCAAGTTTGCCCTCCAAGATCTGCTGATTAATTAATTAATAACAACAGAGTTGGGGTTCTCCTCAACAACTGGTCTAGTTTTTCTATTAGGACTTAAGTCTGTTACATAGTTACTTCTCTTTGTGTTTTGCCGATGCGTAACATTTTAATATGTTCACACCTCCTTCTGCCTGTATACAGTTCCCCATGGGAGAGCCCGTGGTAGCTCCTTTGCACACCGCAGTGAACTACGCCAAGCCAAGAGGATCGTAGTCAAGCTCGGCAGTGCTGTGGTCACCCGTGGCGATGAATGTGGCCTGGCCTTGGGAAGGCTGGCGTCCATCGTGGAGCAGGTTAGAGGCCAAGTGCCAACACGAGAACTTTTGGGATCCCGTAGAAAGAAAAGAAAAGCAGCAGGAAATAGAAGATTTGACACCATCTGTTTCAAGTTCTCTGACATATAAACCCATCAGTAGGATTTGTTTTCAATATATATATATATACAGTTCACCTGAATTACAAAAGAACGTTTTCCTCGCTTTGTGGTGTTTGCTCATGCAGATAGTTTTCAGCTTTATTTTCCCAGGGTTTGAGACATCTTTCTACAACAGTGCAATAGGTAAACAGGCTTTTGTTGTGATGTATTCATAAAGTATTCAACAGCAAAATATTTTTCTTGAGCACAGTCTTCTTGTTAGTCAGGGTAACCCTCCAAACATGCTGTGAACAGTTTTCACAGGGATTGTTTCTTTGGTAGAAAGTAGCTCCAATGAAAAACATTCACATTCTTAATGTAAAAACACACCGCCTGAAGTGTAATTTCCTTTTCTCTGAGCAACACAAGCATAATTCCATTCACACCAACCCACATCGACAAAACAAAAAATAACATCGTGGCTGGTTAGTTTTTTATTTTTGTTTTGGTTAAACAGATCTTTTTAAAAATGAATCTTCAGTGTGAACAAACCAAAAAAAAACAAAGAAATAAATGTGAGCCCAGCGGTGTGAATAAATCATAACTGGTTGTATTGCTGTCCAGGTGGCCATGCTGCAGAATCAAGGTAGGGAGATGATGATTGTCACCAGCGGAGCAGTGGCTTTTGGCAAGCAAAGGTTAAGACACGAGATCCTGCTGTCCCAGAGTGTCCGACAGGCTCTGCACTCAGGACACAATCAGCTCAAAGACATGGTAAGAAAAGGTGGAGGAATGTGTTGCCGAAACCGACACGGCACTGGTGACACCTGTCCAATATATCACAATATGATACAATATCCTTCAATAAATACATTTTGTGAGGCTTAATGTTGTCACTGTATTGATTTCCCTGCAGTGTAAGATGTTAAAGTGTCTCTCTCAACAGATAATGCCTTTGCTCAGAGAATAAATGTAACCAGACGTCTGCTGCATTTGTGTTGCAGTCTTTGCCAGTGCTGGAGGCTCGGGCCTGTGCTGCAGCTGGACAGAGCGGCCTGATGGCCCTGTATGAGGCAATGTTCACCCAATACAGCACTTGCACCGCACAGGTACTTAAATACTAAATGATAACAAAAAAAATAATCGCCTTGAAATGCTTGAATCATTCATATGTCGACTCACTGCTCTTTCTTAATTCTCTGCTGTCTCCTGCCTCCTCCGCTATCAGGTCCTGGTAACAAACCTGGATTTCCATGATGATGACAAGAGGCAGAACCTGAACAGCACGCTGCAGGAGCTGCTACGCATGAACATCGTGCCCATCATCAACACCAATGACGCTGTGGTGCCCCCACCGGAGCCCAACAGCGACCTCCAGGGGGTAAATGTGGGTACAGATAGCATGGGGGGCGACGCTGGTAGTGGTGATGGCGGCGATGGCAGCTGGGGGTGCTGAAGGAGTCGGTAGAGACAGTGTTTATTTAGTGCAGACAATCACTGCTCATTGGCTACAGCATTTGTGCACATCATGCACGCACTGAAACACCTCTGCCACCCTGCCTCACTTCATCAGCTCTGCCCTCAGCCATTGACGCATGTGCATGCACGGTTGGGATGGATGGCAGTGCATACAGGCAGGAGGTGCTGTCGGAAGGGGCCAGGACTAACATCTGTGGGTAGATGCCTCCTCTACCTGATCACCTGCAGAAATAACTAACACTTCTTTAATAATTCCACCTCACTCCCTCTGTCAGTCATTTTCTTTTTAATTTTGGGCCAGATTCTTGTGCTGGGCATAACTTAGATTAACTTTATATGGTGAGTTTGTCATCCAGGCATGAAAAGCTGGATCTCTGGGCAATTTCACTTTCTCTCCGGATCACTTAAATTTGCCTTGATTGTCCTCGAGACTGACAAAACTTTTCTACATTACGTAAATCTTTATTTTTTTGTTTATATTCATCCGCTTGCCTCTAGATCCTAAGAAAGCCCAGACATGTAAATGGCAGATAGCTGACTTTTCTGCAACTGCTGACATCAACAATTTTCTGATGCTTTAGGTGATCAGCATTAAGGATAACGACAGTCTGGCGGCGCGGCTAGCTGTTGAGATGAAGGCTGACCTGCTCATCGCGCTGTCTGACGTGGAAGGTACGCGTGTTACCGCAACAACAGTCCGTGTCAGCTCTTGGGTAACAACACCATCTGTCTGCGCTCCACACCGGCGACAGAAAACACCTCACTCAGGGTCAACTGAGAGGGAGACAAACACAGACCTTCTGCCTTCATGTTTGAAAGTGACGCTGATGGGGTCGCCACAAAACCTGTTTGTGCGCGTGAATGTGTCAGATTGAGTACATTTAGAAGGCTGATGTAGAATAATTAGTTTATCAAGTTTATTTACAGTCTGTTTATTTATTTATTTGCCAGTTAAATTGCCCTGGTACTAGTATACAGTGTGCTAGAAAAGTTTTAGGTTTGTCTGTCATGCTGCATAGTTTATTTTAGACCCATATAAGTTGAGTCAGATTTGTTGATTTCTTAGGACTGTATGACAGCCCCCCTGGAACAGACGACGCCAAGTTCATTGACATCTTCTACCCTGGAGACCAGCAGTCCATCACCTACGGTACAAAGTCCAGAGTTGGGCTTGGAGGCATGGAGGCCAAAGTATGTTCTGATTTTAGACACAAAACACATGATCTTCAGCACATTGTGAAAGGCTAAATCCCCAAATGTGTACTTGGGGCTCCTTCTCACGTTTCAGATGTCTGTGAGTTGCTGGAAGAGAGATTTCCCCTCTAAACTATCCATCAGTTTAACAAATACATGTGTGTATTTCTTTCTGTGTTTTTCCTCAGGTCAAGGCTGCTCTTTGGGCCCTGCAAGGTGGCACCTCAGTGGTCATTGCGAACGGCACCCACCCCAAAGTAACAGGTCATGTCATCACCGACATCGTTGAAGGCAAGAAAGTGGGAACGTTCTTCTCTGAGATCAAACCTGCAGGTGAGTACAAACTACAGCCTCCAAAATGATCATAGAGTTCGATCAGCACCTCTCTAAAAGTTTGAAGAACAGCTGAACATTCTAAACTACTAGATGGTAGATTCATGGTGTTCATTGGACACATTAGTTTTAGTTTTTGTACACGTGTGTTCTCTGATCCTTCATCAGGCCCAACTGTGGAGCAGCAGACTGAAATGGCTCGAAACACTGGAAGAACCCTGGCATCTCTGCACCCAGACCAGGTGATACATAATTTTAAAAAGTAAAAGTTTACCTCATATACAGAGAAACACTGACCCCTTGTGGGTAGATGTGCTATATACTCATCCTGCCTGTACTCGGTTGCCAGAGGAGTGAGATCATCTGCCATCTAGCTGAGCTGTTGACTGAAAGGAAGGAAGAGATTCTGGTTGCCAACAAGATGGACATGGACCTGGCTGTAAATGCAGGTAACAGAGTGGCACGTTGAGTTTGTTTGTCAGGGTTAGAGAAGATGTAACATCTGGCAAAGTTTGCAGCAGTATTTTAGGTTTTAAGAACTATCAATTACTTTGAAAAGGAAAGTGTGGAAAATCTAATTGTCATTGCTTTCTTAATATTTGCACATAACTTTGTACAAATCTCATAATAGATAGCTCAGTTCATACCTTCTCCACCAGATGGCGACTCTATCCTTTTCCCTCTCTGTGGATTGTCGTCAGTTAGTTTGGTCTCATATCACCTGATACCAAAGTGTACCCTTGCTCTCCCTCCTTTCTACAGGCCATTTGCCACCAGCCATGCTAAACCGGCTAAGCTTGTCACCAGCCAAACTTAACAGCTTGGCCATAGGTCTGCGCCAGATCGCCGTGGCCGCCCAGGACAGTGTGGGTCGTGTGCTGCGCAGGACCAGGGTGGCTCACAATCTAGAGCTGGAGCAGATCACTGTGCCCATCGGAGTTCTTCTGGTCATCTTTGAAGCCCGACCTGACTGCCTGCCGCAGGTATCCAGGCGGAGCTGCCATGACACAAACACAATCCTTTTTTGCTAGACTTTGAAATGACCGCACTAATATCACAATGTGTTTTTCTCCAGGTGTCGGCGCTGGCCATAGCCAGTGGCAACGCACTCCTGCTAAAGGGAGGCAAGGAGGCAGCCAACACCAACCGTGTCCTCCACCAGCTCACCCAGGAAGCCCTTTCCATGCATGGAGTCACAGAGGCCGTGCAGCTGGTAAAATTATTTTCCTACACATTTATTACAAGACAATACAAACCTTATATAGACCATTTCATCGATACCTCAGCCTTAGAAAACTTGATTTGTGCGTCCATATGTCTGTGTCTGACAAACCTGTATCTGTTACAAGGTGAGCACTCGTGAGGAGGTGGAGGATCTTTGCCGACTGGACAAGATGATCGACTTGATTATCCCTCGTGGTTCATCCCAGCTGGTGCGGGACATTCAGCGGGCGGCCAAGGGCATCCCGGTGCTGGGTCACAGCGAGGGAATCTGTCACGTCTACGTCGACGCGGACGCAGCCATTGACAAAGTCATCAAAATTGGTCAGCTTGTACAAATCTCCCTGCTGTGAAATTTCCTGAGTACATTTCTACTGTTTTAGTAAAGTAATATAACAAATATAATATTATGTTTTTGTAACTTGTCTGTGGTACTGGTATGCCACTTCTTCCAGACATGTACAGTATGAAAATGCCTTTGCCAACTATGAATATGCCTGACATAACTGGCTGATGTTTTCCCATTCCAGTCAGAGACTCCAAGTGTGACTACCCGGCTGCGTGCAATGCCATGGAAACTCTGCTGATCCACAGAGACGTCCTCAGGACCCCACTGTTTGACCAGATCATTGACATGCTGCGCACTGAGCGGGTGAAGCACCGAATGCATACACATAACTTCACATTCACGTCATTATAATAACTCCTCAAGAAATTTGGTCATAGTTGAATTTTTAGAAGAAAATTATATTAAGCTACTAGTTATCTAATATAAGCTGAATGTTGTTTTTTTAACATATGTTCTCCCACTTGTTATCTTATTCATGTACTTTTATTCTATGTGGTGTCACTAGGTGAAGATTCATGCAGGCCCTCGGTTCGCCTCCTACCTGACATTCAGCCCATCAGAGGCAAAGTCCCTGCGGATAGAGTACGGTGACCTGGAGTGCTGCATGGAGGTGGTGGACAGCATGCAGGAGGCTGTGGACCATATCCATAAATATGGCAGCTCCCACACAGACGTTATCATCACAGAAAATGGTAGGTGGCCTAATGTGTTGGTGCTGGTGTTTTATTTAGTTAAAAAAAATACATTCTATTAATTTGCCTTTTTAAATAGCAAAGATTTAGTCCTTTATTTAGCTCATATCTTCATATGTCACTCGTCAATCTCATCAATCTTCCCGTTCTCCTCGCCTCTTCGTGTAGATGTCTGGTATTCATATCGAGTTGTCCTTCTCACTCTCTTGCCTCCCCATGTCCGTCTCGATTTCTGCCACAGTGACTAATGAGTAACGACACTTTGTTCTCAGAACGAGTGCACAGCCTCCCTGTGTGACTTCAGTGTAAGGGACAGACCTAATTTAAAATGCTGAGCAGATGCTGAAACACAGTTTAAAGGTCTCTGGGTTGTGTTTAAACACATTTTTGCACGCTTTCAAGTGAGCCCTCACACTACATCTCTCTAACTCTTTCGAACCCTTCTGTGCAGTTTCCAAAGTGTTCTCTCACTTAAAGTCTGTGGTCATATCGTGCGTGGACATTTGCTATTTTTCTGACACGTTCGCATAAATACACACAATAAATACATACAAAGAATAAAGAAAAAGATTGAAAGACTGAGGAACAAATCCCTCATAAAAGGTTGAAATACAAACAGCAGAATATGTTACGTGTTTCTTTGGGTGAGCAGTGTTTGAGAAATTCAAGAGAAAGTGTGAGGTTCACGTTTCTCCATTGAGGATTATTGTCTCCTGCAGTGGAGGATGTGCTGCTGCCATCTGGTGAGCACAGACGGTACCTCAGTGAATTCAAATGTACTTGTGTCAATGGTGGCATAGATAGAGCATAGATAGGTAGATAGATAACTGTCTTTGTCACATACTTTAATGCCTGAAAGACTGAAATCATGAGCTAGTAGCACCAATAAGTGGTCTCTCTCTTACAGAGGACACGGCGGAGCAGTTCCTGCAGCAGCTGGACAGTGCCTGTGTTTTCTGGAACGCAAGCTCCCGTTTTGCTGATGGCTACCGCTTTGGACTGGGTACGTGATGGTCTTATCACAATATCGTTTGTCTTTTCTTGCCTCTTTTTCTGTGAAATTGTTTGCAATAGCCGTCATATTTTTTACTTATGCTCATTTGTTAATATCTCTGACGACTCTATTTCAACACACGTGATGTGTTTACAGTTCTAACTGGCTGTCATTCTTCCTCTGTCTTTGGCTGTGACTCTAGGAGCAGAGGTAGGCATTAGCACAGCTCGTATCCATGCCCGGGGCCCTGTTGGCCTTGAGGGACTGCTCACCACAAAGTGGGTCCTGAGAGGTGATGGGCACACAGCTGCTGACTTCTCTGAGCATGGCACCATGAAGTACCTCCATGAAAACCTGCCTGTTGGGCAGCCTCTTGCTGGGCAGAGGGACAGCAACTAGATCAGAGACTTTCACAACACTCACTTGGCCTTAAACACTGGTCAAAATGGTTTGCATTGCCCAGCAGCTCCCCCTGGGGTTTTGTTGCAGATGATGACTGATGTCATTGTTTTTAAACCTCTTAAGCACACAGCATGGAGAGAGAGACGCTTAACGCACCAGTGGTCCATTTTTATCAGCACAACCAGAGTTCTCCCTGTTCAGACTATACTGTTGTTCCGGGATGAAGAGTTTACACATTTTAAATTCTACCTCAGCTTTAATGATACTTTAATATGATACTTTTTAATATGATCACCCTCGTGGAGGACAGGCGGCATGATGTGGTGATCACAACATGTGGTTACCTCCACAATAATCCATCAAATGAAACTGAGAAAGAGCAGATTTTACTTTTAGATGACTTCCTTTCAGACAAAGTTAAATAAGCGTTTGTTATCATTTATCAAGGGAAACTGAAGAGCTTGAATTTTTTAATAGTGCAATCTCAGGACAAGATTTTGAAAGTGATGCTAATTCACAGAGGCAGTATTTAATTTCATCATAAAAAGCGAATGAGAAAGAAGAATGTGGAAATAATCTCTACCAAAAATGTGTTTTCTTTTCCTTTTTATTGTGTAAAGCCACACAACAGTTATTGTAGCCAATAAAAACAGTAGTGCATGTTGTACATTTGATCTAAAAATATATTTTATTTATTTGATATTGTACATCATGGCCAGTTCTCTCCGAAAATCAAGTTCCAATTTTAATTGTACATATTAACTGAAGGCTCACTTCATGCTGATTATTCTGTAAGTGCTTTCTTTGTTCATGTAACATCATTTATTTCATTTTCTTGCTGTAACTTGAGGTTAATATTCTGTATGTTTCTAAAAGTACAGACACCAGGTGCTGGTGTAGGTTATTTCAGATATGGACTAATGCCACTTCAAGCTGGCATTTGATAGTTGTGATGGTACCAGATTTTAAGGCATTCTGCATTACAACTTAATTATGAGATTAAAATGTGACAAACATTTTATACAGTATAAGAAATGTATCTGTTTTATAGCAGTGCAAGTTAAAAGACACTCCAACTTTTATGCATCGATTTTATTTACTTTTTTTTTTTTTATTTTATTTATTTGATCATTGTTACAAGTTTTGCTCATTTTTCCATGCTTTGCTGCTTTCTTGCTTGTTCCTTGTGGCGCCCAGAGCCCCTGTCAGAGCAGGAACAGTAATTGACAAGCTGCCTCCTTCAAGCTGGAGGGGAGAACTACGCGACTGCTTTTAAATTAAGCTCTGTAACATTCCAGCCTCTGAGCTCCTATCTGATGTCTTGCAATGCACACTTAAGGACTGGTTTGGGTTGTTTAATAGCAGTATTGTAGAATAAAAAAAATGTTGAAAAATATAATTTATTTTGGGCTGTTTTTCTTACTTACTTTGATTTTTTGCAGTTGAATTGATGAGGATTTTTTTTTTTCTCTTACACGTGTGTTCATCTCTGTCCTGGCACTAGTGTTTCTACTTTCACAAAGAACACAAATTAATGGGAAAAAAAATCCGTACTGATCTGAAAAACAGATGTCTAAAAAGGGGCTTTTTAAACTTGCCCACAGGGGAATTCGCATTGCTGGAAGTGGGGCAAGGAAGATGGAAGACAATACTATAGAGGTTTAATTATCCAGCCATCAGAAATGAAAAGAGGGAGAAGGAGAACTGAGACTAATAATGGAATCACAGGCTTATGTTCTTGGTTTCTCTGTTTCTTTCGTTTTCTTTCTCTTTTCGAGCATCTAAAGAATTCATTCTCCAAAATGCACTACTTACCCTTCAATCAGCCTCTCATCACCAAGTCCAAAGGGTTCAGAGATGAAGCGTGAGACAAAACTCGGATCTCACTCTTTTGTCCTTTTTATGTGTGAAGCGATTTAAAATATATAAATGACTTGAGGTAGAGACGAAACAATCCAGGGACATTGAGTATTGCCTGTTTGATGCATAGAATTGTGTTTTAAAATATCACATGCATCAAAGGTGTTTGCTACAGTAACTGTAGCTATTCAGGTGCAGGTGTGTTGTTCCCAGTTGCAGTATTTACACCAGATTTGTACTTAAGTAATAACAGGACAACTGAGGAGTGTTTTGTTGTGAAATTGATTGTTTCCATTGACAGGTTATTGAAACCACTGCTTTTAGATATTTCATAAAATAAAAAAAAAATCACATTTTGTCAATAAACTGTGACACAGTATACCATATTTCTCAGTGAAATGATTTCCAAAGTGTCTCATGCTCAAGGTTATGAATGACATATAAACATCCATAAATTTCTGTTGAAGTTGTAGACAGAGAAGACATTTCCCTGCTGGGATCAATTAAGGTTTATCTTATCTTAAAAGTGTTATACTAATGATCCCCTGTAGTTGATATTGTCATGCTGCTCACCCCAGTTCTGTCCTCAACTGATGTGTCAACTTAATGGCTCCTAAAAAACAAACTGAACTAAAGGCAGATTTCAGTGATAAGTATAAGTAGAAAATCCATCAGAACCCAGTACATGACTGCACTTAATATTTAAGCAACACTGTTTGCATAGTTTTCATGTTATTTTTCTGTTATTTTTTCTTTTTTTATGTGACGTCTGCAAGACTTTACCATAAACTTTAAACACAAATAACTATAGACTTCTATAGAGTTCTGTGAATGTGAAAGTGTCTACTTCCTTTCCGTTTGATTAACAAGTCACTGCCCTTCCGTGACCTTAAATTAGCTTCCAGTTATGACGTGGCCCCCAGACACCAGCTGATCGGATCCCATGTTGCACTCTGTTGATGTTCTGTTGTCTGCTGGGTATTGTTGTCCATAGATGTAAAAAGAATGATGAGGACAAATCACTGGACTTGTACAGCAAAGCTGACAGTCCTTTAATTGGACATTACTCAAGGCCAAAACTCATATTTCTTGTTGTGCTTGATCTTAAGAGACTCTCAAATGCACTCCCTGCTGGGCTTCAAATTTTTTTGAATTAATAATTAATGGTCAAAGTTATTTATTCATGTGTATCTTTGCCAATTACGCAGCGTCTAATTAACAATTTCAATAATTGATATTTATTTCTGAAAGGGTTCAGTATCTTGGGCTGATGAAAAATGCATGAGCAGGGATGTGGACTGGGTTTTGTTTTTTGTTCTGAGAGAGCTTGATGCTCGGGGCTAATACCAGGCCACTTTGACTCCAACTCTTTGAGTTGGCACTGGCCCTGTGATGTGGATCTAATATGGGCATCTTTTATGGACCCAACGCGCTAACTCTGTACCATGTGATCTCATAAAGACTCCTACATGCTCATCCTCAGATACCCTTTTTCTTTAGTCTTTAATATCAAACTTCAAAGAATGAGCTTCTGTTTCCTTGATAATTTTTCTTTTGTGTATGTGGAATGACAATATCACGGCAAACTGTAGAAACTCTTGGTCTTACTAGGACCTCAGTGGTTACACTTCTACAACGAACTCTGTGGCCCGATGAAACTAAAGTTCAATCACCGTACTAAAGAGAAAAGTATTCCTCAGATTTATGAAAAGCCATATCCCCCCTGATCTTTTTGTAGTGACAGCTGTATTAGTCAGTAGAAAATTAACAAAGGCTCGCTTTAGTTGACTTTCATCAAGTTTTCGTTTATTGTTATTCCAGCAGGACAGGAGGTTGGGGACTGGCAGGGCAAACCATTTTGCTATGGGACGACCAAAGCAAAAAAAAAAAAAAACTGTGAGCACTGAGTTGGGGAGGAACTTTACCCAACACTGCACAGCAACCCAACAAAACCAGAACCCAACCCATCATTAAAAAGGTGTGATTTCAGCTTTTGACACCACAGTGTTTGAGACCACACTCAAACTGTTGACAACGAGAGAGTGGAAAGCCTTACAGCGAGGCTCAATACGGGTAAAGAAAAGCTGGGAATCAGTTGAGCTCAGTGACACGTCTCAGAGAGCCGAAGATGGGACTGGTGCTTCCCCAATCCATGTACCTCCTGTACTCTCCAGGACGTAAGAAGTACTGGCGCCCCCTGTAATGGGGATGTTCATACAGCATCCAGTAGCCCTCCATGACATTAAGAGAGGCGATGTTACGGGTGTGGAAAAGCTCCTGCAGATCTGGGCAGTCTTCCGCTAGCTCCATACTCTGGCCCAGAAAGTCAGGGCGCTCAAAGATCTTCACCTTGTAACTCCCATCGTACTGGGGAAGAAATGATGAGAGACTGAGATGTCATTGCCATTCATGGTACTGAAAAACTTTACATTACCACAATCAAGCAGAACAACAACATGCAATTTGAAATAAATTAAAATAATGTACTCAATGTGTCTGATCCAATATGAACAGTAGATTTTCTTTTTTGCTTCAGTTATAGGTCAAGCCAAAAAAAGATGTTTTAAAATAAAGGGACTGGCAACGAGTGGTGAAAATAGTAGGTCTAGAACTAAATGATCCTAAACTGCTACAAAAAGTGCAAACATTACTACAAACAGGGTAGGGCATCAATTAAAAACTCACACTTGGCACCATACGGCAGGAGCGGATGCAGTCATTGAAGCCTGCCCAGCGTTGGTAGTCAGGATACTCGCCCTTGAACAGCATGTACTGGTAGCCACTAAAGTTTGGCTTCTCGTAGGCCACCCAACAACCACCCTCCACTTTTATGGAGTTACAGCGGGTGAAGTAGGTTTGCATCTCGGAACAGTCGCCACTGCACTCATAGTGACGACCCTGAAAGTTTCTGTCTTCGTAGAAGATAATCTGCACATGATGGATGGACGGATGGATTATGACCACAGGGTTATGCCAAAGACAAACTAACACACACTTTGTTTATATATTATATTCTTCACGACAAAAATAGCCTTGGACTTTCAGTTTTGATAACCATAAGATTTTATATTCTGAGCCAGGTATAAAAAAAGAATAACAGTAAGTGAAATAGATGAGGGAAATTACAAAAGTGTCACAAATAATGTAAATGCAAAGTTCAATAAAATACGTTAAAGCATGTAGTATATTTTAAAGAAGAGAAAAAAATCTTGGCGTACTTTTACTGGAATTTTTTACTTTACATTTCACTAACATAAGACAACAGCGTAATTTAACTAAACGTAAAAAAAAACTTAAAGTAATATCTTCTAAATCTTATTTTAATGCTTTTTGTTGTGCTACTGACCATTTCACATTTATACCCACAAAAGGTTGAGTTATCACTACATGAAGATCATTTTATTTAATAAAATGAACTAATTTTAAGTGTGTTTTTACAGCATTTATCAGTTCAGATGCCATTTTTGAGTGATTAACCCCTGGATGCAGATGATAAATATACTACACATTAAGAATTTGAATTGCTTTTACTATATAAATTTTAAATTGCACTTACCTTGGACATTGTAACTGTGTTAAGTTCAGACCAGAGCAGATGCCATGCTGTACCAGACCTCTTTATAGACCCTGCCAGGATCAGGGCTTTGCAAACGACAAAGCTTTGTCGTGTCAGCACAGTACTCTCTATAGACTGCAGAACACTATAGTACTGGTGGGCTGCAGCAGCCTCTTTGTCTCTGTCAAAGCTCTGTCTGTCTATGGAAAATACTGTACAACTGCACTTTCTCAAAGGGTTACAATAAGAGTTGCCACATCTGCCTTTATTGGCATGAATGCCTGACACCTACATACAGATTGTGAGAGTGGACAGGACAAAGAGAAAAAAATGTTTCTATAGGTATTTGATAGCAACTAAGATCATAAGCAGCAGTGGGCTTTTATCAGTTGGTGACATACACTAAACCGGCAGCAAATATGGCAAATATGGCCAAAAACCTTTATTGTACTTCAGACTTGTGTTTGCATGTTGCACGGATCGGTTGAAATAAACTCACAAAGGGCATTGTTATTTGAAAATCAAGTGTTTAATGGTAATTTGCGTTGCACATAGTTTACATGAGAGTCCTCATCCTTCTGAATGAGCCAACCATGGGGTTGTGGCAGCCCCAGTCACCGCAGGCCCTGTACTCTCCGGGGCGCAGGAAATACTGGCGTCCCCTGTAGTTAGGGTGCTCGTAGAAGATCCAGAAACCCTCCATGATGTTGCAGGAGTAAATGTCACGGTAATGGAAGCGATCGTACACATTGGGGCAGTCGTCCATGAACTCCATGGTGTGTCCCATCATGTCAGGCCTGTTGTAGATCCTCATCCTGTAGGATCCTCTATACTGTATGTGAAATGAATCAGAACATGGTTGTTATATTATGGCAGGTGTGAGAGCACTTTGGTAGCGCTTTCTGCCCTGAGCTGATTTCTTTAACTTTGAATTCAAGTGAGTACTTGTGCTACTTTAAGTAAGTACAGATGAGGTTGAGCAACAACTCTTTCGGAGTATGACAGAATTAGATTTTTTTTTCCTCCCTAAACTGCCAGAAACACTCAGTGTGACTAACAGAATTAGAATGAAGGCACCAAGTCTTATGGGGAGTGTATCATATTCCTTTTAAAGGCTGACTGGGTCTCCTTGTGGGCCTTGCAACAGAGACTTTTAAGCTATGACCTGCATGACTATCTGTAAATGACATCAAAAGGCCAATGATTGACATCCATTTCTAAAGCGGCATTTGAAGTACAAGGTGAGCGGTGGGGGGCGGGGGGGCGGACTACAAATCCTATCTGTCTGTTTGATTGACTTACAGGGGCGAACATCTGGCAGGAGCGGATGCAGTTGTTGAAGCCCATCCAGTTGTGGTAGTCAGGGTACTCTCCAGGGCCCATGATGTACTGGTAACCCATGTAGTGAGGCTTCTCATAGGCCACCCAGTGACCACCGCTGACACGGATGGAGTTACAACAGTTGAAGTGCCTGAATGTGTCCATGCAGTCACTGCTGCACTCCCAGTGACGGCCCTGGAAGTTGCGGCCCTCGTAGAAGATAATCTTGAAAAGGAAAGACAAGCATGTCAAGCTGATGTTATACATTTACTGGTTGCAATACTAATAAGCGGACTGTAGGGGACACTGCTCTCCCTTGAACAAACTCAATTACTTTTTCATGAGTCCTTTGAGAGTACAACCCTCTTCTGTACGCTTGTATATTATTTTCAGTGCGTGACAGGTGAAACCAAGGCAATTGAAACAAATGCTTCAAGCTGATTTTTATTTAAAGTACAACTCGTGTGCTCGTCCGGTCTGAACACCCTGTCAACACTTCAAATTTGAAGAGCCAGAAACGGATCCTGGTATAGGATCACAATCAATCTGTCATTTTTGGATACCGTGTAATCGCTGATCTCCACAGACACTTCCCTTTAAACATCTAAATGTGTGTTTTCCCCTCAAAAGTCCTCAAATAGTCCATTCTATTTTTTTTGTAGCTAAGATTCTTACTTGAATGACCACTTTTGCTACCCCTCTTGCCCTCTGTTGCTTTTTCCCCCCTGTTACAATATTTGACATGTTCCCCAAACATGCCAGTTTCTCTCTCTCTTCCCTTTCCGTCAAACATGTTACCGTATAGTGCATGTGAGCTCATACCTTTCCCATGGTTGCAGGATTGTGGATGTTTAACGCACCATAGCCCTAGACACACTTACAGGTCCTTTTATACTCTCCCACAGACGATGAGGCCTCTGACACGTCAGGGACTACTACTCTTTACCTTTTCATATGCCAGCAACTGTTCTCTTTGTTTGACAGCCCATGTGTAACTTATCTCCTGTCTGCCAGAGTTTACCTATAGAATTCGCCAGCCCCAGTCCCAAAAAAAGAACACCATACAAGTGACATTCTTTGTTTATATGACCCTTGTTCCGCCATGACCTTGTGATGCAGCCTTTTGAAATGTCACACAAAGGCACTTTAGGTATGTGGCCCCCCAATAACAAAGCCTTTAAAGTATACAGTGGGGTTAGGTCATTTTTTTGGGAGGGGAGGGGGCACTCACTAAAAAAAGTACTTATCCGTGTCATGAGTTTCATGGTGTGTGGAAAATTGTAACATAGTTACTTTTCATTCAGTCCCAGTTTTAGTGAGTTTGGCTTGGTGCGTTCCCCCTAAGTGATACAGGTCGTTTTTATCGTTTCCTGTTAAAGGAAAGTGGTTTGATACTGAGGACTGAGTCAAGCTTTTTTGTTGATGATGTAGTCCACAGTGATCTGTTGTCTCTTTTTGCTTCCATAGCCTGCAGTGGTACTATGATACCAGACCAGACTGGGCTGTTTGCAGATGTACAGACAGGACTGCTTAGTTTGTTTGTGTGATATAAAAGGAGGGGTTTAGGGCATATGTATGTTTGAGTCTTTGTATAAAATGATAGATGTTTGCACTTGAGTCTTTGCTTGTAAGCATAGCCCTGAGCTGAAGGGGAAAAGGCCAGAAAGAGTTGCCGCCATGCATTGTGTTCCCAAAGCCCAGCTGATGCCAAAAAGGTCAGTCTCATCCTTTGGCCTTTCATCGGGATAAAGGGCTCGTGCCTCCTCTCTCCACTTTGTGTGGTTTTTGCAGCTTCAACTGTGTAAAAAGGCAAATGTTTTCAGAAAACACAATAGCCATTATGTTCCAGGGCAAAAACACCGCCAGTGCGGTAGTATATCCAGAGCCATATGACACTGTTTCAGTGTTAAGGAACGGCGTTGATAAGCTTTTGCTCCTTTGATCATTCATTGACTTGAAACTCTCATAGGCTTCAATAGCTTTAATGTTTGAAGCTGCACTCGTTTTCTATGACATAAGTAGATCATTGATAGCCTTTCATCACAGTGTGCACCGTAATTGTGGCAGATTATCAGATGGGATGGTGTTTTGTTTTGTGAGTTTCTCGAACAAATATTTACTCCGGGAGGAAAGGTTTTTATCAGAACATATAAGAAACAAATGTTTAGATTTTTCTCATATGCTCATTCAGAGATTAATGATTTCTTTCATCGTTCCTATTAAATGCAAAATCTTTGTACTTTGATGCAAGAGGGCAGCAGACTGACAGGGAAATCATATTCTGGCTTTAAATAACTGGTTCAGTCTCCGTGTGATATGGGAGCAAGTCTTCGCTTTTCTGTGTTGTCTTTGAGTGGGACTCTATCAGCTCCATGGCTGCTGCTCAGCCTGACCTCTGACCTTTGTGCTGAGAGAAGCGTGTAACCGAGGTGCAATAAAATGTCAGGAAAGAAAAAAAAACAAAAAACTACCGCTACCATCATTGTCATTGTTTCACTGTGTCACTCGTTTTCATCACAGAGGAACATCAGCTAACCCTAACTCATTAGCCGGGACCTTGGCTCTCTCCATATCTCTGTGGCTTCCAGAGAGGAACCTTGTTTCACAGGCTCTCAAATGATCATCTTTAGCTGAGCTACAAGACATCTCCTCCCCACCCTGAAGGGAAAGTAACATCACAGAGGCCCTTGCCTGCTTTCTCAGTTCCCCCTGGAGGAGAAGAAAGCTACCCGCTGTGGAGCATTCCACTCTTCATCTCAGAATGATGGAAGAAAAGGAAAGGAGAGGGGAACAGAGTGGGGGGCGAGATTTGCAGCTCCATTGTGTCCGAGGATCTCATTGTGCAATCTGTGTAATCGCATGGGAGATGACGACACTATTAGCCCGCAGAATGACTGTCAGTTGGGGACCTCTGTGATTGATGTGCACCCCACGGAGATAGGAGAAACTTTGACAGATAGCAACCCCGGCACTAGTTAACTTGCAACCTTTTTCATCTATCCGGCTTCCAAAAGAGAAACTCATTCGTGTAGCTGATACCTAATTAGAATGTGAATGTGCAATTCACTCTGTAAAACACATTTCAGGTCAGAGGAGACTTCTTTCAATTCCAAACAAATCATATTCCCTTAATCCAAACCATGGTGTCTCTGACCCTGCTATATACAGTAAGTCTCACCCCTAAAATGTTGTAGGGAGAGATAGGAAAGCAGCCGTGCTTGCAGTGCCTCCAATGTGCTCTTTTACTGAACAGTCATTATGAAAACACTGTCGCACTGAGGTGTAAACAAGGGGTCTATGTGAGTTTTGCTCCTGAGAACTGGCTAATCTGGTGCTGAAAATGTGGTATGATCGGAAAGCGCTCGCCAAAAAGCCTCCCACGCCGGGAGTAGAATGAGGACCTCTCTTTTGCTGAGAGATCATCCTCTCCATTCTTTCTGTCAGAAAATCTCCAGGCATCCTCCCTCTCTTGTCACTGCCAGCGCACAGGCTCTATCGGGATTGCCAGACGCAGGAGCCACTATGAGCCTGTGCCAGGGCCAGGATTTACCGCGATGTGTCTGATGTGCTCCATCTTTTTGCTGGGGGATAATTAAAAGAGGAAATGGTGTTGGAAGAACAGAGTGGAAAAGCGGGAGGAGGGGGCTTCGACCGAGCAAATGGATGCAGCTGTCAATTATGTTGAGTTGCTGATATGTTGTTTGTTTTCCCGTCTTTGAGATTTTGTGTTGAACTGTTTCCCCATCAGGATTTAGTTTTAAAGTTTGTGGTAAATCTCCACTCCGTACATGTAATTAAAAACAACATTTAGGATAATTAAGAACTACTCTTAGCAATGAAATCACCATAAAGATTTTCTCTCGGTTTGATTCGGATGACCTGCAGGTGATCATTTAGGTGCGTCCGTGAAAGAAGAATTCACAAACATCTACACAACTACTGTACATCCAAGATTATAGCCGTTTCATAACCTTCTTTTATTTACCGTCTTTACACATTAGTGTCCTTTAACATTGCTGTTGCCTCATATCACGAGAAGATCCCTCACTTCATACCAAACAGTGTCTCTTTAAAATACCACAAATGTAAATAACAGTTCTTCCTTTTCGTCTTGTGTTGAGCTCAAGCATTTGCAACAGCCAGTTTCTTGTTTATGATGGATTTTCTTCACGTTCTTCAAGCTGTCTTTCAGGGAACCTGGACTGTGCGAATCATTCAGACATCTTCCTTTATTTGACTAAATCCATTTGAGATGCTCCACCATACAGCATGACCCAAACTCTCTGAAAAGCAGGACAAGTCCTTCGTCTCCGAGCAGACACACCAGGGGGAGTTATGGCTTTTAGTTGCTCTCACTCCTCATCTCCACACACTGTTTTGACGTAGCGCGTCTCCCATGCCCCAAAGCTTTAAAGGTTTAAAGAGCAACTTTTCACCCTGTAATCCAGGTGCCTTTCAAACAAGTCACGCTGTTTACTGACACATGACAAAAAAGTTCAACCCCCTTCTCATCTCTCTGCTTACAAGACTGTAACTCACCTCAGAGCCTGGTAGTCATTCCTCCAGAGCGCCCTGAACAAACAGAGCCTCAGCGAGAAGGGGCCCCTGCCTTTCACCACTCACTAAATTTGTAATCAGATGTGATGCTGTTGTTCACTTCTTCAAATTTGTCATCAAAGCAAATGTGTTCTGACAACAGCTAGTGACAAGTGCACCAGAGGAGAGGCAGCAAATCAGCTTTTTCACACCGCATATCAATTATTGATCGTGTTGCCCCCTTCCCTCCCCCGCCTCCGCTACCCCAGCAAGTAGACACCTTGTGATAATGAAATACATCAATTTAAAAAATAAATAATAAACCGGGGTTGGCTCCATTGTTACAAAGCCTTAAGAGCTTGATTGACTGCCTGCACATTTTCCTCATTGGCAGTCAGGCAGATCAAAGGAGGGTTCCTCTTATTGCCCAAGGCCACTTGCAATTTATTTAGAGGAGCAGTGCTGCTGTCCCAGCAGGTAACATTATTGGGCAGAGACACTCAGGATAATCATAGCTTTGAGGTGCCTCTCAAATCCCACCTCTGCTGGCTCTATCATGCATGCGCGAAAAATAGACGCATATGATTTACAAAAATCCTTCCTTATTATACTAAATTAAGCGCTAGATAAGGCCACATTAATGTCCTCACATGGAATATCCAGTTGCTCAAAGCTCAAAGTGACCTTAGCTGCCCTACATATGTCAGATTATATTGTTTTTGGCTAAATATGTCGAGATGTATTGGGTAGTTTTTAACTTCAGAATGCATTGCTACTTAATTTTTATGTCATATTTTACAATATCTTTCTTCGTTAGATAAAATAAATGTCTTCAGATTTTACACCACAAAAGGTTAAGCATTTTATTTAACGACTCTAAATAATATCTTCGCAAATGATGATGTGCATTAAATATGTTTGAGTAAAGGATGTAATAATCATTTGAGAGGATACACATGGAAGTGTGATGTTACCCAGTTAAGTCAAAGAGCAAGTCACATTTTAATGCAAAGAATGTCATTTGTAGCGCCTCGCACCTTAATAATGTGACTTGGATTTCCAATTTCAAAGGCCTTTCCTGTGCACCACATTAATAATATAAAAGAGAGAGCATAATAACGGGATGCTTTTTTTTTTCTTTCTGTCCAGATGCGCTCGTTTGCTTAGTTTAAATCTAGATCACTTTCCCATAAGTCCCAGTTAAAACAAACTACTGCAATTTATTTATGTTTGCATCACCACCATTCACAACTTTGTTACCAGAAACATTTAAGTCATTAAAATTCACAGGAGATGTAGTTTTATCAGATTGAGAGATATTATTGTCAGCCTAACAAACTAAACATACAAAAAACTGAAGATGCATTTTAATTTAAGATGAAAGAAAAATTATTCAGAAAATGTTGCGATAATCTAGACTTGCAACAGTCGTCCTTCTGTGGGGCTGGCTATAAAATAAAACCTATGTATTTATGTAAATGAGTTTGATTGATCTTATTATAAAGCAATTTGATGGGACTCCACTGATAAGACAGGCTTGTAATATCATGTGAAATAAGGTTTTTTTTTTTTCTTGGACAGCCAGCTTTGTGAAAAGAACATCTTGTTTAAAATAGCAGCTTTATAAGGGATAATTCTTGATGTTGACAAACATTAGTTTTTACACAGATCAAAATATGTAGTGTAAAATATATTCAAATACATATAGATAAAGCCATAAAAATATCGCAATTACGTATTCAAATTAGGATCAGTGGAATTAGACTTTTGGCTCTTTTGAACTGCAAAAATGCACAAGGCAGAATTTGCAGTTATAAAGTAGTCATGCTTATGATTCAGATGTTTTTAATTGTTTAAAATGCATTAATCTTTAATGAGATTTATTTATTGTTCTTTGAAATGAGTGCCTGCCTTTTTACTCGTCGCCTTATCGACATCTAAAGTCACATCAGGATTTGTGAGGACCGTTATATGTTCAATTAAAACCAATTTCTAAGCACGTTTTTGACAAAGGTCAGTCAAAATATATTGCTCTTCTTCTTAATAGTTCCATTACATTTCAATAATGCTCAGTTTGCCTTCACAGTTCACTAGTTTCAGTAGATATCTCAGTTAATTTTCCAGGTAGTTCCAGGCACTAGAGGGCACTAGAAGCCAAAGCATCGGCTGTCTGTTTAAAGTTCTTTATACCACAGCCATATCTCTGTGCAGCTTGTATGTGTGTTTGTTCGCTTGCATCTATACATTTGTGAATAAGCTTGGATACACATGTATATAGACATGAGTTACACAATGGCACAAATTCACGTGGTGCAACTCTGTGTGTCTGTGTGTCAGTGCCACGGCTCCTGTCTGTACTGAAGCCTATCAGTGCTCACACATAGTTTTACCGAGGGAGAAGTAAAAACAGAAAAAACATTCACTAACAGGCTGACATGACCTGTGTCCCGGCACACATGCTGCTTGTCCACTTGTTTGTAGAAGTGACACACACACATTCGCTGCTCGCGCACACACACACAGAAACACACCACAATGTTAGAGTTCATTTTTTTGGACTACTAGTTTCAAACAAACTTAGACTAGGCACACACATTTATGTACACACACACACACACACACACAGCGTGGTCACACAAAGTCTCAGACAGACAATGAACAAGTAAGCTTTGTAGCAGTTTCAAGCCAGTGTGTGTTTTTGAACTGCAGATGTGGATGCTGACTGAAGGATCAGTACACAAACTGCAGGACTGCAGAGATGGCAGTTCTCCCATAGGGTCTGGCACAGCCCGGCCCTTTTTGTTGTACCCCATTTACACTGTTCATTTAGCCATGTTGAAGAGGTGGTAGTGGTCTGTGTCTGTGTGCTGTGCCGGGTGATCATTTGAAAGTACATCCTCAAGCCCGTGTGTGTGCACATTGCACGCCATATGCCATTTGTTTTGCTTGTAGACAAAGGTTTGTGGATGCACAGTGTTTTAAAGAGATTTCATCCTGGCGCATTCAGGACAGCCGAGCAAGAATCTAAATTGAGTTGTCCATTTTCTTGTCGGCATTGGAAGCTACAGATCTTAGATTTATGAATTCTACAGAAAAGGCTTATCTCAGTGGCAAGCAGTGGTTTCCATTTCTACTGGGAATTAATTGCACAACCATGAAGCGTAGGTATGCGAGATGGAATCAAGAATGTTATTAACATTCGCGCACAGTTGTTTTGTGTTGAAGGATAGGGTAGTGGGATGCATAAGAGGCTTGACTTGATCTGAGTGAGGCCTCAGAGGAGCACGAGCGAAGCACCGCCGTCCCTGGACTGCAGCGAGAACGGGCCCTCAGCAGAGTCCCTGGAAGACCGAAGGCTCCACTCAAGGGAGTTTCAACCAAATTAAAAAACAATGATACACCAAGGGAGAATCTAATGCCAATTCCCATCATCAAGACCCACATTCTTCACTGTTTTGCTTTTAACTTTTGTTTTTTTTCTCTCTTTCTCTCTCTGCCTCTGACTCTCTCTCTCTTTTCCCTCCGCACTGTTGTTTTCTAGTTTGTTTTCCACCCGTACTCCTCTGGCTGTCGCCGAGCGCTACAGCCACTTTCAAAGGCTCTGCTGTCACGCGCCGCCTTTGAGTCCCGTTTGAAATTTTAACGTACATGTTGTCAGGGTGCCGTCAGGAGTGATTGACAGGTCCGTCCCAGAGCAACACCGGGCTTGGCAGGCTGGCTGTCTTTTGTCAGAGGCAGCCGAGGAGAAGCAACAAAGGAAAGGAGCAGAGGAGGAAAAAACATACATAAATAAAACAAAACTGCTCTTACCCATTTCTCAATAAAGACCAAATTAGATTAATCTTAAGGCAGAGCAAGGCAGGCAGGCAGTTGTGGAAAAAGACTTGATATTTTTTCCTGCTTTGTTCCCTGCCATTGATGGTGCACTGCTTAGACACCCTCTCAACAGGACACCAAAGGCAGCACAGCAAGAGTTGTATAAAGAGCCAGCTGTACATATTAATGTTCATTATCACCTGCCTTCAATGCATAGAAATTCCAAAGTACAGGTTTGTCCTGGTCTCACCTTCGTTTGAAAATGGAGATGTGATGTTGGTGGCCTTGTCAGCTGCCTGTGTTTTAAATAAAAAAAAACTGGTGACAACTTTGAATCTGGCTGCAGGATACAAAAATCCACCTACCTCCAGTTTCCAGTGTTAAAAGTGGATTTGGAGGAAAATTCTGTGCCAGGAAATTAAAATAATGCATATTTGAAAAAAGCTGAACTGAGAAACTGAAGGCTCCACAATGCCAGGTTCAGAAATATCAGGCTGTCCATTCTCCATACTTTTCAGCCCCCCTGGTGTGATTCAACCACTCATAGATGGAGGGGTGTGTGACAACACAAAATCCATCCTCTGCCTGTTTTCCGCTCTCGATCGCCAGCAACACATTTTATTCTGAAGCCAAAAAAATACACATCAACAATCAAAACAGTTATTGTTTATTTATTGTAATGTATTTCCTTAATATTTCACAACATGCTTCTATTAGACCTCTTTAGTAATTAGCTTATTCGCTCTATTGTAAACATCTTACGTAGCTTCCGTCAGTTCCAGGTTACTTTAAGCACTGCCAGAGTTGTTGTAATTTCCTATTTGGGGATAAAAGCCATTGATTACTCTCTGCCTCTTTAGAAAATCCAAGAACAAAAGTGCAAGATAAAAATATTCAGTGTAGAACAGACTCTTTGAGATTCATATCAACTGTCAGTGTTGGGGTTGCAGGGCAGGATAGCTGGGCTCGAGGCCCACTGTAGCAAGCACCCAGTCTGCTAAAGTGTCTTTGAGCAAGACACTGAATCCTTGCC
The DNA here is from genome assembly GCA_028641955.1 of Protonibea diacanthus. Classification (NCBI taxonomy): domain Eukaryota; kingdom Metazoa; phylum Chordata; class Actinopteri; family Sciaenidae; genus Protonibea; species Protonibea diacanthus. Next base: position 14,455,647 of record CM053996.1, on the reverse strand, counting down.
AGCTCCAGCCTGATCTCTGACCCGCCTGCGCAGCGAGCACAAAGCACAAAGAGACATTCTCGGAATAAAATCAAAAATAATGAGAATAGAAATGTAGGTTCATGTGAAAGTTGTGCAGAAGTTTGTTTGAACAGTGCAATAGAGCCATAATGATTGATTCAGTGGTGTACATGAAAATGAGGGCATTAACAAGTCTCACCGCTTTGAAAATCAAGGACATTGTCGTCCCATCTCCCTTTTTCGTGCAAGTGCTGCTCGGTGGGAAGGGAGTTGAACAACATCAGCCACAGGAACTGGAACAGCAAAATACAACTGTACACCCAGTGTCGAGCAAGCTGTTCCTGTCAGTCCGATGATTATGACATGAAATCTGTACAGGCCACACATTGAGATGTAAACGCGATGCAGAAGAGCGAGGCGTGCCGCGAAAAAGACCTTGAAGCAATTTCAGATCTAAAAGTGACCATGAAATGTTGAGTTAACGCTGAGCTCTGCCAGCGTTTCTCACAATGAGATGACTTCATTTTGAGTTCCCAAATCTTCATGTACATATACAGAAAAACTATACTTTTTTAGGTAATGTGTGAATGTTAGGAGTTTGTCCTTGTTGGCTCTGTGTTGCAACCAGCCAAGTAAATAATTCCCTGGAATTGGGTATTTTTATAGATCCGTCTATGTCAGTCATAGACAACTTGTGTCAACAACTATAGATTTGAATCAGAGGGGAAAGTGTAAGCCTTGTAGAGAGCAGGGGTTTTGGTTGTGTGGAGTACCGCACATGATGGGATGAGTGACTTTCACTCACTCGCTGAAAGGTTAGGCTTTTCCTTCTGCCGGTATCTTTTTAAAAGAAAACATGCCTGCTGTTTGATAACTGCTTGACATTTGACAGTCTTTTCAGACCAATCAGACAAGTTTTTTTTTTATTTTTTTTTTTATGTTGCCTGTCTGGAGGAGCAGCAACAAGGAAAAAACATACAGTATTGTCACTTTCCTCAAGCCTTTCAAAGGCAGTCTTTCGCCACAGCTATCAACATCAGATACCGTGAGTGCTGTGTTCATTTTTTTTACCTTTCATTTGTGTTTATTTTTCTCTCTCTGTTTTTTTTTTTTTTTTGGACTAACCCAGTCTGTCGAGACCTCATCGCTACCATCGGTGTTGAACTCAAGAAAAATCACTTTCCAGTGTCAAAAGTGTCAGCCACCTAACCTTATTGCAGCGTTGCCACATTGTGAACCTTCTCCTCTCCACTTCTCTGCAGTTCTCAGATTCAGCTCAGCTGGCTGCACTGAAGCACTCTGTTTTTTCCCTTTGGGGCATTGTCGCTATATCTTTATAGTTTCAGAATGTGTTCTACTGTAAATTATCAACTGTATGTTATCTTGGAGGAAAAGCGAAGAGCTAGAGGGAAGCAACAAAGCCACCAGTCTCTCTGGTTACATAATTCATGTCAGCCATATTCAAATAAAATTTATCACATTGTCAATCATCGAGAAGCAAACGTGCGTGCGCGGGTGTGTATGCACGTGTGTGTGTGTGTGTGCGCAAGAGCACTGATAACTCTGAAGTGATAAATTAATAACGTCCTACCATGGGAGCATGTGAATGAGCGTGTTTAGTCATTCTGTTTGACAACAGAAGGAAACGGCCTATTCCGTGGGGTAGAAATCAAATTTCACACTTTTCATAGATATTGTTCCCTCCTCCAAATGTTTAAAATATGGAGTCTTGCTCTGGTAGGGAAGTGGCTCAAACAGTACTTTGTAGTGAAGTAACTTTTGTTTGGCCATAAACCAGGAGAACATTCTCTCAAGGAGAAAAACAGTAAGTGGTCTGAATGTCCTTGGTTTAAGATGGAATTGTTTATTGATGAAAACGCTGGTTCATGACTTCTGAATAAAGCGGAGAACCTTGAAAATAAAGGTAGTGCCATATGCTTGTTTATATTTTTCTTTGCAATTATCTTAACTGGATGTTTCTCTTTGTTGTCATTTCAAGGATACGGTAGACGTTTTAAAAAAAAATAAAATACATAATTCTACCTCTACCTACCAATTTCTTCTGAACGCTGTAATTAAACGGTAAGCAATTCACGTCAAATAAATTAGAGAAACATTGTGATGTATTTAATCACATACACTGGCGTGTACTCACACATGTCCTCAGAGCCCGTACCATGCTGTACCAGCCGTCCCACACCTGCTCTCCGGTAAGCTCTGCTCCTTTATGATTCGTCTATAGAGGAAGATCTCGCCGAATGCATAGGCTTGAACATGTGAGGAGCGACTGAATGGATGATTAAAAAAAAAAGACCGAGAGACACACAGACTTCACCACTGATTTCAGCTCTGAAGTCAGCCAGCCAGGTGTCGAGTGTTTGGGAGATATCTTTTGAAAAACTTGTAAGAGACGGAGAGAGGGAGTGACTGATTGAGACTCTTGAGCGATTATGAGCAAGAACAATGTGCCACAGATAAACAAGCCCTCACATCTCAAACTGGAAGTCTAAAATATTGAACGTTTGAAACTCCTTTTTTTCTCTCTCTCTCTTTTTTTTTAATAAGACGTGCCTCCCTCTCATCGGCATGGAAAGCATGTGTTTTCAGCATGTGTATCGGCACAGACAGCCTACCACCATATGCACCTTCTACCTACTCCATTCTGTCCTGCTTTGCACACTGATAGAAACGCTGCTGCTGTCTAAACGGAGGTATGCCAAACAACTCATTCTCTTTTTCCCTTTTCGTTTCCTTTTGTGTAGGGCCAATCTGACCCCTGTCTTGCACCAGGTGTGCATTTCCTTGATCCCGCTCTCCTTCAACCCTCCCCTTCATATTTACACCCCTGCCGCCCGCAATGAATGATTCACTTGGAGAGGCTCCCTTCCTCCATCAGAAAGCTTTGCAACTATACACTACAGCCCAGCCTCCATTTCTCTGATCTCACTATGTTGTGTAACGCTTGAAAAACCCTTGCGTTCTCGTACTTGTTTCTTTTTTTTCCACGCTCTCTCTCTTGCTCTTTCTCTGAGTTACATTCAGTATTGACTGTTTATGCTTTTTAATGTTGTGGAGAGGGCCCGGGGCTTGCGGATGGGGGAAAAGCGCTCTTCTTGACACACTTACGCCCCCGTAGTGAACTCTAGCTCCCAGCACTCTAGCAAGTACACAGACCTTCTTCTTTTTCCTCTCCCTCCCTCCTCTGTCTCCTTCGCTCCCTCTTTCTTTCTACAACTGGGAGCTCCTCTGAACATCAGCACCCCGTGTTGCTCCACTCCAAAGATCACCTTATGGAAGATTAAGATGCTCAAATGCTCAAGCAAAATATTTACACAATAACCCCCCTTTTGCATCAAAGCAGAGGCAGTGGAGTTGAGTGGAGTGATCTCAGGGGGGGTGTTAGAGGGCGCCAGAGAGTGCAACAGTCACCTCTGAGCAGAGAAGGCCTCGGTCAAACCTGACAAGGAACAAAAGTGATCTCTCCATCTTTAGGTCGTGCATGTGTCTTCCATCTGTCAGCCCACCTTCAGATCCCCTTTTGACTCATACTCTCTTTCACACACTTACTTTACCGATCGATGGGCTGAAATCTCTCCAGCTCAGCTGTGATGAGGAATGACTACCACAGATGATGCTTAATATGAACACGCAGACTTAAATAGTTATTTGTCTGCTGGTATATTTAACTGGCTGCCAGAATATATTTCTTCCTTTGTCAAGCTGCTTTATTTTGTGTGGGTATTCTCAGTAGAACTGAGTAGAAATAATTTGTAGCTTACGTATACAATGAAGCCAGACCGGGGAGCCATATGTTGACTGCTGTAGGCAGTGTGGGTCAGCCAAGTGTCTTGAACAAGTCTCTGGACTCCCTCTGCGGCAAACAGGATCTCAATTCAACGCAAAGTGTCGTCGCATGCCTGCAGCTAATACGGAGCGACAGCTAGCTGCTCGCTGAAAGGCCGGTGTGTGCTCTTTGTGTCAGCGTTGATACTTGAGATGGCCATCCTAACCGTCTCCGGTGAGTGTGGGCAGCCCGTGTATTATCACTGAATTTTCTTGTGTGTTCCGTGCCTGCTTTGATATCCAGTGATTGACTCCTCGCTGGCATTTTCAAGAAGAAGAAGGAAAAAAAAGGAAACATCAAGTCCCGTTCATCTTTCAAGTCTCGTTCATCTGCTTAAAGAGCATTTCATGGTCAAAAATTGCATTCAGGCGCCTCTTGTTCTAGAGGCAGCCACTAATGGAGTCGGTTTGAAGGCTGTTTGGAGTGTGTTTAATGAACACTGGTACACAGTCAGATCCATCAGCGCTGGCTCTTTGGCGGTGACAACCAGATCCTGTAATGTCGATGTTTGGAGATAATACTACAAATTAAACAAGCACATCTGTCCCATTGTGCCCACAAGGGAATATACGTTACAGTTCATGAAACAATGAAATACAACTCCATCCCAACATGTGACCAGATAGATAGCTATGATAAGAAACACTAAATGGGATTCTAATGTGAAAAAAGCCAGGGTCTGTTTCTGCTCCTTAATCACAGAGCCTGGTGACAGACCAAAGAGGATGCTTTCACCGTCAGACAAAGGAAGAGAGAGGCTGAATCTGCAGTGGCTAGTGGAGGAGGGGGACACAGCCCCCCCTCTCTATCCTTTGCACCCCTCCCTTTTCAACTAAAGGAAGACATCATTACGAGTAAATGACATGAGGCGGTTGGTTCTGTTCCACTCCTGGCCCCCCAAGGACTCTTTTGCCCCACTGTGTAGCCTGTTCCCATCCTGCTTTGCTGCTGGCCACAGGCCTTCAGAAGCCCGGGCTCGGGCTGCAACTCAAAGAGATGGACGCTCGCACATTATTGATTGGACACTCGATAAAAGGTCATGGGGGCTCTCCTCTGCTGTGGGGTCCAGCGCTGTGAGTAAGCCCCTCTCCATCCAGCCACACACACACACACAGGCACACACACACACACAAATAGCACTGTCCCCTGCATCAGCCACCTGGGGGATAAGCAGAGCTTGCAAACAAGCTAATCATTCTCTCCCTTTTTCTCTCTCTTTTTCTCACACACAGACACACACAACAGCTCCTGAGTGGCTGACAAATGTCAGAATGGCTTGTATGGGATTTTTAAGAAAATTATTTTTTAATTGAACTGGTTAATTAGGTCCCTGAGGCTTGCACGCTAATTGAGAGCCACAGAGCTGGCGAGGCAAGAAAGCCAAAACAAAAGCGATGGCTCAAACAAATAGACAAGCGCTTGAGAACTGCTAACGCTCACGCTAAACACACACACACACACACAAACACGCACATACACACAGTCACCCATAAATTAACGAGAAAATAAACAAACAACTGTTTACATTTTTTTTTTCTTCTTGGGCTTCCCCTTTTCCTCGCATAATTTTGTGACCTGCCAAATGTTCTCCTCTTCTTGATGTTCCAGCGATGGAGAGAGACGCGCAGCCACTGAAATCTGCCACATTGCACAAAGCATCTGTCTCCACACAGCACCCTGCATTCATTAAGTTTGCACCAATTAGCAGCCATAGCTCATAGCACAAACATCCATTTGTGCCTCCCACTTTGAAAAATCTTCCTAAAGTGAGTGTGTCCCTCAATATGCCCTTGTGTCACCCAACTTTATCTTCACAAAGTCTCTTTTTCTTGCATAATTAGAGAAGAAATCCATTTCTTCTCCTATCTTCTCTCAGGCTCTGTCTTTGTCCCTTTTTATATCGCGCTCGAGTGCACCTTGAGAGCGAGTGTGCTTTTGTCAAGAAATCACACCAAGGTTGTCTGAAAGACTTATGAGATGGAGTCATAGGCGGAGGTTGGTTAGGGGACCAGAACACAGAGAGAGGCGCGCTGACACTTCGACAGTTACACCTGTTTCAACAATTATCCTGCTCTCTGATAAGAGCTGAACTCCTTGGATGTGTGCAAGTCGAGTTAACTGAAAGTTTTCATGGTGACAAAGTCTTGTGTATTCTAACTTCCAAGCCCCAGTTTCATAGCATTTGAGGGCTGGGTTATTGTGAAGGGATAAAGAAAGCTGATTCTGAACATTATAAATAGATCTAGGAAGCTTTTTGTATTTTAATTTAAAGTGCAGCATAGGAGCAGAATATTGGAGCATAACATTTTGATGTGTGGAGCAGACTTAAAAGACATAGAGACTTTAATTGGTAACCTCACTACAATACTTATTCTCCATGTCAGCGATGGATGATTCAGTGACTTCTGGTTAACACACATGTTGACAGTGTATATGTGGATCTAATGGTGTTTTATAGGGCATATATTTCACTTATTACCACAGGTAGTAGATTTAATATGGTACATCCTATTGTTTTAAATCACATATTTTCTGTACGTATACACAGTACACTATTTTGCTATGTATATTTTCTTTTATCAGATCGTGCATAAAGGACAGTTTGAGGGCGTTAACATGTTCCTGGCTTGAAATCTGGCAAAAGCTGCACACATTGTAATTCTAATAATCGCAGCATGTTGCAGTCTCAACAAAAGGTCAGCGTTTGATATCAGGGGTAATTTTGAAGGCCTTTAAAACACTCCTCTTTAACATTCATAAGCATACATGACCCCAGCAGCTAGAGCGCTATCACATTATGATTACCCGCTTAACACCATCGCGTTGCGAAAAATGCCCCCCCCCCCCCCTCCTCCTCCCCAAGTAAACTCTGCCTCTGACCCGCATTTCCTCACTCTTGAGGGACCGCTTGCGCTCTGTCTCGGAAGGGAGAGTTGGATGATGGGGCACCGGGGTCAGATGCTATTGAGCGATGCTTCAAATAAATGTATGAATAAATTACTTGATAAATGAACGGCTGGACTTAAATCACTGGAGAAAACTGGAGATTTGGACTTTATCGAGTAGTTGTAGAGAAAAAGGATACTGAAAAAAACGGAAAACTGTGCTCTTTTCTCAGTTCGGAAGCTTACAATTTAAATTTCTTAGCAGAAAAGCGCAGTTTTGATTGATTAATGAAAAGCTCCACTGAAATCACAAGACAAAGTCTGAGATTGAAGCTGAATGTGTAGTTACACAGAAAAGGCAAAAATCCAAAGATTGTTCCTTAGTTTCAGTTTGATCAGCTGAAAATCAGTTCTCTTGGTAGATAAGCCAAACTAGCATAAAATAAAATCAAGGCTACCGTTTACAACCCATAAGTCACAACAACTCCTTACCACACCCTTAGAGATCGGGTAAGAAACTCAGACATGTGGAGGCAGTTCAGAGTATCTGATCAGGATGCCTCCTGGCAAGAGGTTGCCTTTCTTTGAAGGTTTTCCGGGCATGTCCAACTGGTAGGAGACCCCGAGGTAGACCCAGAACACACTGGAGAGATTATATATCTCATCTGGCTTGGGAATGCCTCGGGATACCCCAGGAGGAGCTGGAAAACGTTGCTGAGGAGAGGGATGTCTGGACTACCTTTCTTAGCCTGCTGCCACTGCGACCCGGCCGCGGATAAGTGACGGGAAATGGATGGAAGTCACAACATGCATACAATATAAAGTCCAAATCACTGACAGTATATAATTAATGGAACTTACAGATATATAAAGTGAAGCCAAAGTAAAAATGTCTTAATCTGCATTCTCTCTAATGGTCAGTAGAGGGCAGCTCTAACGACTGTTTAAAGTCCTGAGCCCTATTGAGCCTTGTGGAGAAATGACCCAAATTCCCACATTGATTTATTACCTCAGTTTTCTCATGATTTTATGGTCTCGCTCGCTAGTTTCAAGTCTTTGTCCATAAAACATGATGTTCATTTTGTGAATTATGTTCCCATTTAGAGTAAAATAGACGATAAAGCAGAGTGGTTAGAGTTTTAGGATGTGGCTACTTTGTGATTGACAGGTCATTCTGAGAGAGTCTGTTCAGTACAACCTCCTCAGATGTTTTTAGACTCATATTTTGGTTAATGTTTACCTGTAATAATATACCAGCCATTTTTTTTCTGCTCACATCAAATTCACAATAGGGTCACCCAGCAGCTTTACACTCTCATTCAATCCATCAGGATGTAGTCACTAAATATGTTCAATAAGTAACAATTTAAAGGCAGCAAACAAATCAGAGCATGTAGCACACAAGTTTTCTTTAACAATTCAGGCTTTGAAATCCCTGGATCCAACGGATGCTACATATGACACAGAATTAGTGGTTTGGATGTATGTTGTTGATTCATCCGTGACCCACGACTGTGACTTGCAAGTGCACAATATGATGCATCAAAAAATCAAAACAACTTCTGCTCCTGTGGAAATATTTACAGTGCCACGGCACGCAGCAGCGTCATAAACCGTTCACAGTGAGTCAAAGCCAAACCTGGATTCCATAAAAGATGAGTTGTAAACCAAGTTCAAGTTGCAGTAAATTTATGTGTAAAATGAGTGGGGCTTGTGTGCAAGTTGCCAACTCAAGTCCCATCTCTGACCTCTAACCTAACCTATGCTATATTGTTGTGCATGAAGAGGCCAAGATTGAAAGGAGCAAACAGTGATGGCAAACTGCCAACGGCAACAAAGTTCTCTCTGCTGGTCCAACAATTACCATGTGAACAGTAATTTTAGAAGTGCTGTATTGTATTTTGCATCATTTACAGCAGGCTTTAGTCTATTTGTTGGGGCATGTCCAGTGTAAAACATAGATCACAATCTGCCCACTTCTTTTACTCTGTGATAAATTTAAATCTAAAAAGGAATGAAAGAAACCAAAGAAGACTCACAGAAATGTTATTAAATTGTTAAAACAAAAACGGTTTTATATACTACTATTAATTTAATTTAGATTTAGTGTGCTTGCAGCATAAATACGATTATTAAATACAAACTAAATACTAGCACATTTTCTTGCTTGGTTATTTAAAAAGGCAGCTGCAAAGACAATGTAAGCAACCCTTAGCTGATCTTGATCTCAGGGCTGGTAGATACCACAATAGAGGTAGTCATGAAAAACCTGATCCTGGCTTTGTACTGTATTTCTTTCAAACGCTACTGTAGATGATCCTGCATGTGGCTGTTTCCATGCAAAATAGTAAGGCGAAGTGGCATTGATTTAAGAAGTATTCTTCTTCTAATTTTAGCAGAATTTCTCCAACAATAGCACCATTATCATATGTTGTAGGATGGAGTTTGTCTTATATACATCTGTGATTAGCAGTTTTTGAAATTGAACACACAAGTATGCGTATTTTTATTTCTTTTATTTCTGTATAGATATTGTATCGGTCCAAATTATCTATAAATCTTTAAAACTAGATTCTATCTTAATGTGTGATTTCAATATTAGAGAGATTACATTGATCATGGAGTAACAGATGTATCTTACTGTTTATATCTCAGTCATCACACAAGAAGAAAAAGCCACAAACATCTGTCCTGTTTTAGCACAATATTCGCCACGGTGTCATCTCTGGCTCTGTCCATGCACAAAAGATTTGAGGGTATGCTGTGACTGTGGCTTTTGCTGATGAAAAAACCCTCCACACAGCAAAGCCCAGCAGTCCCAATTCCCCTCAGACTGGCACAGATCGATTGCTGGTTGTTATTGACATGACACCTGCAGAGCCGGGCTTTAAGCTATCGAAAACCGATGTGGCAGATCAAAAATAGGACGCCAGCTTTCATGTTTGTAAACAGTATCGATTTGCATAATAACCTTAAAAATTAGTTCCCCGGATTAGGCAAGGACAAACCTGTTTCAGCGTTTGTTATGATGCTCGCAGCATATGCCTAATTAGAGAAAAAAAAGGCATAGGCTGTGATCGGCTTGAAAAACAGGCTGTGATCGGCTTGACAAGTCGGTGCATCGCTGTCAACACCTTTTGGTTTGCCACTGTTAATGAAAGCCATTTTCCATTAAATAATAAAATAAAAACACACCTCTAGACTTCTCGGCAGACAAAAGCGCTGATGCGTCACTTTTACACGGATGCAAATTATTGCTGCGTGTCACAATCATTTATTCATGAGGAGGCCTTCTATCTCTTGGCGGGTTTTACCTGCGCCATTGAGGTGCTCTTTCCTCCATCGTGCCACGCTGCTGAGAGAGATGTCAGCCTCCAGGAGTGATGAGGAGACAGATGTACTAAAGAAACAACACAAGCACCACTCGCTTCACCAGACGGGTCCAGTTTAAAAGCACTGAATTATGTATCTTAGTGGCTGACACAATCACAGAATGACTTGTCAGCTCTGAATATCTCCATTTCCTGTCTCAGACAAACCGTGACCTTGTTGGCTACCAAGGAGCATTGATTAGCTGCAGATGCCTACAGATGTTCAACTAATGCCAATTATAATGACATTTACAGAGAGATCGTTAACTGCTGGTACCACCAACTTCACGCTGGTGCCTTTAATAAGGAGTTTAATCAAGTTACAGTACCTGAAATTAAACCTGCAATTCTATAATTCTTTATTTTAATACCTTTGCACTCCAGTGCTGTAGCTCACAGGCATCACAACAAAAGATGCTGCAAGGCGAAGATGAAGGAGCCTTCCATTTCAACTCCCAGTTGTGGACATTTTTCGTATAATCCATTGCAACACCATTCCTGCAGCAGGAATTCCCCAGTGAAAAATGCAAAAGATTTAAAAAAAAAAAAAAAAAAAAAAAAGAAACACAAGTTTATGGAGAAATAGAGGGCTAGTGGTGTCTGACAAGCCTTTAAATCTGGGACAGTCATCCCAAAGAGGAATGCACATACTCATTGCAGGGACATAAAAGCAGAGTTTTAACTGTGCTATGAGGGTGATGGATATGGTAGGCCATTAGCTGGATGCCGTTCTTCTTCAGCACCCTGCATGTTTGAAAAATGTTGCACCGTTTTTTTCTTCTTTTTTTTTTTTATACTAAAAGCTTTTTTAGCTTTTTTTCTGGACGCACAAATTCAGAGTGTCAGAAAAGACTTCCCGCACATGATCTGGGCAGCAGGATACTGTGGAGGGATTTTATAGATTCATACAGGCAATGTTTTGGATCTGTTTTTTTTTTATATATATATATTTTGTTACAGCTTACTTACTTTAACTCAAAGGTCAACGCCTCTATATGTCTTAGCAAGATAAATGCACGGAGAACAGAAACACTGTACATATAGATGTAGAAATTGAGAAGGAAAGCGAGAACCACGGCGACATTCAACAAAACCTCATGAGTGGATGTGGCAGATTACCGCAGACAGAATGGTTCTCCCAGACCTACCTTAAGAAAACAATACCATATGTGCAAGCTTATTTACGAAGTGCTGACACTAGAGCCTGAAAGAATTAGTATTCTGTTAGGTAAATGTTTTCCTCTGGGTTCTGTCTCTGCAACAACTTACAGATGTTTCAGCCATGCAGAGAACGCAAGGCTTTTCCCATCACGGCATGAATGAAAAAGCATGTTGAAGGTTTTGCCCCAGCCAAGCATGGAGAGTGATCTACAACTTATACTCGGGTGCACTTCGCTAAGTACTACCTCCTGCACTGACCAAGGTTTCATCTGACACAGACACTATTTAGTGCTGCTTCCATGGACTCCAGTGCATATTGTTCAACACAGATTTGTCAGGCTGGCAACTCTCCAGTGACAGATGTACTGGCAGCGGTGCAGTAAAAACAGAACTTAGACTGCACTAAAAGAAACTATTTTAAATGCATCATAAGCGTGTTCGTAAACCTGTATATCCTGACTAATTTGCTTGGTGATAGAAGAAGTGTTGATGATGAAAAGTCTTTGCTCTTCGCACCTCTCTTGTTCTCTCTGCCTGTCTCTCTTTCACACACACACGCACACACTCACTCACACACACACACATCACTGACGTGTCGTAAAAGCAAATCTTGTTTACAAGGAGTAACGTAGGACCAGCTGACTGCAGTGGCTGCTCAGCCCCTGCCTTGACTCCCATTTACTAGTGTAACAAACCGTCAGGGAGGGGAGGGAGGCAGAGGAAAACATTGTTATCAGCAGGCCAGATAAACCCCCTCCAGAGGTAGCGCTGATAGAGAGGCAGCCCCGCCGCTGGGCAAATAGAAAGATCCTATCTGGTCCTTGCACTGAGCCGGCCAATCAGCCCAGCAGAAGCACCAAGGCTTTCTCGAACAGGGGAGATGTGTGAGAGAGGAGACCAGAGCATCGCCAGGTCTGCTCCTGTTTTTAGATGGACTTGTAGAGAAGACGCTGGATCTCAACCGTCTTGTAGAGGCGGCTGAGAGGAAGACGGGCCCTGACTGGAGCTGGAGGGCTCTGGGTTAGGTGATGCTGGTGTGGGTCAGGGTGGAGTTGAAAGAGGTTGCTTCAACAGACAGAGAGGATGGTTGTTTAAATCTAAATCCTGTGGTCATCATCTCCAACACCACCACAGCAACTTTGCAGATCCAAAATTATCTTCATTTTAATGTCTCGTGTGTTGACTGACTGCTTGACATCGACCCTGTGATCAATAATAATTGCGGATCAGCAAGGTTTCATATTGATTCCTGGAGTTTTTTTCACATCAATGTGAATGGACATCAGTGGTGACATCTGCTTGACCTTCTTCTTGAATCTTGACATTGACCGTCAACAAATCAGCGACCAAAACTAATGTGACTTTCTGCATTTGATGAGATCAGTAATAACATCAATTCACCAGCCACAGTTCAGGGCCTGTCGTATATTATCACTCCTGCAGAAGCTCTGTTATAATACTTTTCAAGACAGACTACCGCTTGTAATTTTGATAGAATATGGAAAACACACTTTTTGAGGCTTGAAATTTACTGCCTTCAAATTTACGATGTTATTCCATCAAGCTTGCTGTAATTGTCATTTTCCAACTTTTGACTGCTGGAATTTGTAGTTATTTTTCATTTCTACGTAATGGCTTTCACGGATGTCCTGATGTTTTAATTTACCTTAAATTTCTTCCTCTCTGTCTCTCAAATTTAACAGGCCAATAAGAAATATTCTATAATATAAAGTTATGGGTTTTGTTTGTTTTTTTTGTTTTTGTCATTTGCGTCATTTTGCGCTCTCTCTCCAGAGGTTACAGTCATTTTTTATTTTTATTTCCTTTGCTCTAATTTTTCATGAAAAACCATGAAAAATCTGTCTTCTCTCCTATCCACTAGTGGCTTTCAGTTTTCCTTTGGGTTACATACCTTGGAGGGAGCATCAGCATAACATACAGTACCTCACTTCCCCTCTCACAGTATCTATGAGATATGCTCTAAACCAGAGGTATAAATTAACTAGTTATTTCATCTCTTGTCGTTGGGCTTGAGAGGATACTTTGAGTGTAACAACCTTTTTTTTCTGAGGGCCTTTACCTCCCTATGATTTATTTTAAAGACACTTTTCTATCATGTGATTCAGCCCTCACTGAAGTCAGCTTTGAGACGCAGTTAGAAAGGGGCACTTACTGAAAGCTGCGGTAATTGTACTTGAGTAAAATATTTCTGCACTCTTTCCACCTCTATTCAGCAGTTTGATATATGATAGTGGTGAGAGGCCAAGCTTCTCTATGACAAGCAGGAGGCACATTTCTAGAGGCAGAAAAGAGGGCTGCAGGGTGAAGAGGCTACAGCTGTCATTGCTCATCTTAATGGCATGCTGGAGTACACACACACACACACACACACACACACACACACACACACACAAACAGACGTGTGCATGCACATCAACACATGCTACACACCTACAAATATGGGGTAAATGAGGAAGCTTTGGATGTATGCATAAAAACACTTGGGTTGGTCTCACACACGCACACACATAAGACCGCGTTCTCTCACACGAGCGCACAAAATGTGCAGGAAATGAGGAGAGGAAGCTTTGGATGTACATAAAAAAACATAAGTACTCGAGTGTGTGTGTGTGTGTGTGAATGCATACTCTCGCAGACATTCAAATGGAACCACATAGACACACGCATTCGCTGGATCTGTACACAGATGTACACGCTCTCACACAACATGAATATGTATTCCTTAACATTCAGAAGTGAGTACACAGCCATACACGTGGATGGCACATACTGTATAGCACACAAACACCTTCACACACCAAGCATTGCCTGTGACAGATGTTGGCAGGAATATTGCCAGGAAGAAAGCGCTTTCATTTCTTTTTATTCTCTCTGTATTTTGGCATGCCTATCTCTGTACACAGTGTGGCCATGTCACCGAAGCTGTTTCTTTTCTCTTCCAGTTCCTCTGTGCACGTCCCTCCCTGTGTTATCATCATGAAATTGAAGTCATTTGTGCCAAGAGAGATTAGAAGAGAATCTGGAAAGAGGGACATGGCAAAGATATTTTGCCAGTAATGAGCTAACTTCTTTGTTATGCGCTGGGCTAAGGAGGTCTAATGATGACGTTTGTACCAAGAGGAAGAAACTGAGTCTCCAGAGTCCACACACAGCCAGAAACCACAGGCTTTGGTGCAACTCTTAACTCTATTCAATTATGCAGATGAGCCCATTGGGCTAGTGTTGGCCGTCACTTTAATGATGACGTGGGTAAACAGACATAAGCTTCTTTTCTGTCTTTACCCCCCCCCCCCCCTCACCCTACCCCCACACCCCTGCAAACCCCTTATTTCTTATTTTGCACCCGCAAGAAAGTTAATTGTCTTAGTCATTAAAGAGGTATCAGCTGTCATGCCACTGACAAAGACATAAAGAGAAGGGAAGGCAGAGGGATGTGAAGAAGAGAGAGTTGTGAGAGATTTATTTTTTGCCTTCCAGGCTGATGGCAAAGAATCTCCTAAGATGCAATCATGATATTTTGATGCAGGATGAGGACTGATCAACCTCTCCAGGCAAAACCTCTTTGGAGATTTTTCTCTGTTCTTCCCAGCGGCCACCGGGTGGCAGAAGAGCACAAGGAACAGGCCGTTCCTTTAAGCGGCTGGGCTTCACTCACCAGAGATGGCGAAGGGGAAGCTTTTTGCCTGTGTGCAAACCAGCTACAAAAAAAAACTACCCCAACAGCCCTGGAAATTATTGTTAAACTTACAGTCAAGTATGCAGAGATGCTTCATGATCACATGGCTGCAACCGTACGCATGCAAGTGCATTAATATGCAAGCCATTTATTCATCTTAAAGGGGCCTTTAAAAAAAAAAAAAGAGCACACCAAAGGCAAGTCAAAGAAAAGTCAAGTAAACAGAGATAATAATAATAAAAAATTTAAAGCCTTTATATCATTCAATCACTTATCTCTATACATAAGATTCAGTGCATTAAGGTAAGAAGCAATACATGCTATTGTAGCCACAAAAAACAGTGGCTTGCAGGCAGAGGTAAGGACAAAAGTGTTAATATGTGTTATATAAGTTTGTAGAAAAATATATGAAATCGAAGAACAAGCTGTTTCCAGCTGGAAAATTAAAGTAGAATTCATTTTGGTAATTGTTTGGATGCATGGCTGACATTTTGATGAATATTACACATTATATCGGATGGTCTACAGCACAGTATGAAATAATAATGTTTTATACTGCATATATTTCTATATATGCAATTCTATATATATTACATTTACTTAAGGGTACTCTGAATTTCGGCATGTTCTCATTCAGACATTTAACTTTGTTTGTAATTAAAATCTGTATACCCTTACTGAAAATCAATGTTGTTTACATACCCAATAAATGTGAATATTGATGATCAGTTTCCTCTCAGACATGACTTTTTCTTTGGAGGCTGATACTCTGACAAAATGCAGTCTGTTCCTCTTCAGATAGTGCAGATGTAACTTTATCCAGCAGTCATTTATCTGAACATTTTGCCTGTGTGGCTACATACAGGAGTGAGAGCAAAGTGAAGAAATTAATTGATGAGTGTGCAGAAATTGCATAATAACCGGCTCTGATTGATGCATTGTCTTTATGGATCTTAACTTACTGTCTAGCCTTTAGGTGTGGGCACCGATCAGCCGGCGTATCAAAGCGAGAACATTATTCAAAAAACATTTTTTTCTGTAGTGTGTCTTTGTCTTTCTACTGATTGTACACTGGATGCCCTGAGCACCGAGTAACTGAAGACAAATTAACTTGGGAATGATTGTCACATCAAAGTCCCTCTCTCCATGCTATTCATTTAAGACTCTGGGCATCGAGACCAAAGTTATGTCCTCAAAGTGAAATAAAAAAAAAAAATTCTGGCTTTAGTATTGGCTCCATATTTTACTTGCTCCAATTGTCTGCCCACTTGTATTTTTCCGGTGTGCCCAGAGGATCTGGGGCCACTGAATACCAACGGTCACCACAATTTACCCATTTCAGGCGTCCTTTCTCAAGGATCAAGGCTGCGTTTTTTTTGCTACAGAGGCTTATTGTATAAAGTTATTATCACTCTATGTGTTCGTAAATGTTTGACACAGGGATTCTGGGGAGAATCAGCTCCTTGAAAAATGTCCTCATGTTTTTCTTTGGTCTAGTGTCAGATCACGTACAAGGAGGGTCTATTTCTCAGACGGAAACAATATAATAGCTGCAAACTACGTCTCTCTTTTTTCCAGTCTATTCAGTTTATTCCACGCACAGACATTAAATCTTGTCCTGTTCTTCGTTTGGAGATGGAACACCATACTTTCACCCAGATTTGCATCACACCACTAGCCACCACACAACAAAACAAAACTGCATTAAGGTGACATCTTCCAAATCAGAAGAACCCCCCCCCCTTCCCACCCCCCTTGTGCTCCAACTCCCCTTCATAAAACAAGCCTCTAGGGAACAAATACTAAGTGAAAGCATGTAGGTAAGTGAGACAAACTGTGCAGGAGAGATGTGGCCATTGTGAGTGTTTATTGGACGCCATCTTCTTGTGATGTGACAGGGGGTCCGAGCCTCATCTCTACATTGTGCATCTCGGCGCTCTCAGCGGGAGGCTCGCGCTCCCCTTCTCCCCGGCGCCACTGCCAGCCGTCTCTGCCGAGGTGGTGTGCTAATAATTTAAACAGCCCAATCAAAGGCAATGTGATGTTTCACACAAGGGAGAAAAAAGGAAAGGAGGAAAGTGATTATTAGTGTTTGGGAGAGGCAGCCAGAGTGATTGAGCTGAAGGGGGACTTTGATTCTGGGGCCTCTCCTTGTTTTTCAGAATGGCATTGGGTTTAGCCGCCAGGCTTCAGGAACTCTGGTGAGCTGTCATCGTATGACGGTTAACTTTTTTTTTTTTTTTTTTTTTTAACTCAAAGCCACACACAAAGAGATTCACTCTTAACAGTTTATTGTAGAAAGCCAGTACCAAGTCCATCCTTCTGAAGGGAAGAAATTAGGTTTCGTCTTTCAGGATTTTGTGTTCAAATTTTTTTTTTTTTTTTATGTTGTTGTTATTGTTTTTTATTTTGCGCTGCTTGAGAGGAAAAGTAGAATTTTGGTAACAGTTTGAAAGAAAGAAAGAAAAAAAAAAAGGGGGCCACTTTGAAACTCACTTCTAAGGAGTAGTTAAAATAGTTAATGTTCAGTTTGGTTTGTTGTTAGGCTACATTCAAATCACTATCTACTATCTGGAATTGAAAACATCCGCACCCTCTCTCTCTCTCTCTCTCTCTCTCTCTCTCACACACACACTCACGCAGCAGACACACACATGCAGCACAGTAGAGATGAATCACCTTGGCTTGTCAAGAGGTTGGTTAATAGACACATTTGATGTCATGCAAAGCCCAATGGTGTTGAAAGGGTTTTGTTAGTGTGTTGATATCACCTCCTGTGCATAAAGCTCCACTTAAAACAATAAATAGAAATGAGCGCATCCAAAGCCCCTGCAGTTTAAACTATATCCCTTTGATATGGGATACCTATTACTGTTGGCTTTATCTAATGGATTGGATTCCCATACCTCATCCCTCCGCTGTTTCAAAGCACTGAAACCTTCAAATGTAATGTGTTATCAGCACATTAGCTGCTCTGGAGCCACTATCAATGGCTAATTTTTCTGCAGGGGACAGTGTAACACAGTTTGAAAAAAGGGGAGCGACCTTTGAACTCTGCACACGGTGCTCAGTGGAGTCGCGCCGTTCACTTTGCTGTCTGTCCAACTTGTGTGATGCTCCAAAGTATTACATCATTTCTTATGACTGAATGGGAGCTCACTTGTTCGGTCTGTCGTTTGTTTGACGAATAGTAGCTGTTTTATTGCTTGTGTTCATGTTCATGCGCTCTAACCGTGCCTGCAAGACACTGATCACTTAAACATAGCTGGATCTAAATGTCAGGGGAGAAATCTACTCTCAAACAGCCGTTTGACGCAAATAAACACATACCTTACATGTTAGGATTTGCTGGTTGCTCTCTCCAGATATTTGGTCTGTCTGGTGGAAAAGATAGGGTACAAAAATAGTCACTAGAAGCCATTATAAACCCTCACTGTGGCGAAATTGTAATTTAATCTTTCTATATTAACACAGCACATTTTAGATGACAGCAGCCTTAAAAAAAAAATCACATCTGCAGTGTCTGCATTTGTCTAAAGACAGTTTCCAGCATCTTCTACCGGAAGGCATCTGGATTAACTGAGCAGCAGTAGCTTTCTTTACAGCCAGTACATGTCTGCTGGTTAGATGCACATATTAGCTTACCTGCTAGCTGCTAGTTAGCCTAACTGCACAGTTTTGATTTCCAGGGATTTGATTTACGTAACTGTCTGCTCTGCTTTTGTGTCAGCGTGACACACAGCAGACTGTTGATTGAGTCTGATTCCCCCGGTGTGATTAACATGAGGTTAGCTAATTGATGTGTGGCAGCAGGGCTTGGCGTAGTATCTATTGTAACGTCATAATTTATTGTTTTGCTTATTTTACAGCGATAAAAAATGATTTGTGACAAGAATGCAAGGAACATTTCTGCAATGGTTCTGCATTATTTCCATATCCTCCTTCAAATGTGTTTTAATCAAAGAAAACACTGGTAATAGTGTATTAAAATGTGAGTTTAAACTCTGCTCTCTCATAAAATCATAAGCTTATTCATATACTTCTTTGAGGTGAAATATCTGTCTGACAATTGCATCAAAATTGTTTAATGCAACTGGTTTGTCTATATCTAAATAAGCAGAAATATCTTGCTACCCTACCCTAACCAAAGTAATTTTATGTAAGCTTAACCAAACACCCCATCAGAAAACACAGTAAAAGATTTAAAATGTTTTCTGATAATTGTTCACACAAATTAGTATTAACAAAAAAGGAAGAAAGAAAGAAAGAAAGAAAGAAAGAAAGAAATGTTCACTTTTCATCTGAGGTCTCCGACCAGATCATATTGTGAGATGACAACCAGCATCATGTTGGTTTGACTTATTACCTTAGACTCCAGCTGTAAGTATTGGGCCAATTTAAACAGTAGCAGCTGTTAATGACCATCTAACTCCATGTTATCTGCTGACCACAAAAGCATTGAAGAACACAACACACAGATTAAATTGTCCACCACCTGTAATTTTCCCTTGAGGAAGGCAGATGTTTCGTATGCTGTCTGGTTTTGTAGCGGCGTACCACAGATATGTTTTGTTGAGGTGGCAGAGGAGTTCTCCGTTGGATTCTGCATGTATCACACAGAGTACAGTTCTCTTTCCACCTCACTTCTATATTTCCCTCTCTGCCCCGCTTTTCTAAAATAGGAGTGGTGAAAAATGTCCCTACACACTCCAAGTTTAGCACCACTCGGTACTTTTGGTTAGCCTCAGTGGCCCACTGATTCACTTTGAAATGTTCCAATTAAAATAAAGGGCTAATTGTTAGTTTGCTCAACAATTTCTCCGTATTTGTGCCTTCTTCTTTTTCATCAGACAAAAAAAAAAAAAAAAAAAATCCTCTCATTCACGTCTATAGGTCTGTCACAGCTGAAATTATACGTTGCGTGTCTGAATGTATATGTGTTATGTTTATCCTCTTACTAGAGTTGTCATTAGGAAGTATGCAGTGCATGTGAGGTCTTGCATGATAACAGGGTTAGCTGTTGTGCCGTGCGTGTCGTGCACCCTATATAGAACATGCCTGTGTGCACACTTCTGTGATTGTGTTCGAAAAAAAAACGCTGCAGCAAAGCAAGCAGACATCTCCAGCAGCAGCCACCAAACAGCTCCTGAAGGGGCGGTCAGGCAGCAGCTGTTTGTTTATTTAGATCTAACTTGTAATTACGTCTGCGACAGACTGCACCACGTAGAAAAGACATATTTGGCTCCATTCGCCAGCCAATCGTCAAAGGGCGCTCGCTGTCCCCCTTGATTACAGTTGTGCACTGTAGCCGTGCCATCCCAAACGGCTCTGCAAGAAGTGAGCCACCAGGATCTCATTTAAGATGCAATTGTAAGTGACTCAACTGTTCTGAATGTGTTGCTGTGAGTGAATATTTCACATGACAGAAGAACACTTTTATTTCTCACCATTAAATGGGGATGTGCTAAGTTTGCGGCTCAGAAAGTGGTGGGCTGTAACTAAGCACACGGCATAAGCAAACAGGAGTAAGTGTGATTGTAGGCTGCGTTAGCACATAATGCTGTTTCTGTGCTTTTGTTCTCAAAATGGCAGACCGCTAACGTGACAATATGTTGTCCAGGTCGGGAAGGATTTCTGCTTGTGATACAAACTGTATGTAAATGTCCCTCTACTATACGAACGCTTGCTGTGTTCCCTCATTTGGCATTCATAAGCAGTTGTGACGACCTCATCAGTTAGATGGAGCTGACTCCAAGACGGAGGAGACAAAACCACAGACCTCAAAATGAGGTGAGGAGGAAGACAGAGACTCCACTTCACAGGAGGCGTGCAAACTGAACCAAATTCTCCCTCTCACTCTCTCTCTCTCTCTCTCTCTCTCTACCGCGTCTCTCTTTTCTTCCCTCCCCTTTCTTCACTCACTAGTTTAAAGTTGTCCTGGCTTTTATTTTGAGAAATATTAATTTGGTAGAAGAGTGGTGTCGTGTCTGAAACACAACACAAAGAAAGAAAAAAGAGAGAGGGAGAGTGAGAAAAAAGGGGGGAAAAGAGGGGAGGAGAAAAAAAGAGGCGCAATGCGTGCACATTTCTCTCGCTTGACGTTTTGCTGAAGTTTGTACGCCACTTGAGCCCGCCGTTTCCCTCGCTAATGATACCAGCGGAGCCTCTCTGGGGAATGGCGTCCGTCGTGCGCCTGGCTTTCACATTTCCAGCACCAGGTATTTTGGGATACGCAAGCGGGGACTATGAGGCACATCATTCCAAGAGCTCATGTGGCTCTTTCTCTCTCTCTCTCACACACACACTCTCTCTCTCTCTCCCTCTCTTGCTTCCTCTCTCCCCTCCAATCGGCTTCATTCCTCTCCTCTTTCTTGTTGTTGTTGTACTTCTGCATACGCAGACATTCTCTGTCTCACTCTAGTTCTCCCCTTTTCCTTTCTTCCTACCTCCCTTCCTCTTTCTCTCTTACTTTTTGATTTGGTAAGGATGATTTCAAGTGTGGAGGGAGAAAAAAATGCGTGCGCAGGAGAGGGAAAAAAATCTTTTTATTAACTTATTCATTGTATGTGAAATCAAGAGGGTTTTTTTTTTTTTTTTCCCTTTTCCCCTCCGCTCCTTCTCCCCCTTCCTCTTGGTTAAGGCAAATGAATGTTTAAAGAGGTAATTTACTGGGCCCTGGCAGGATCCACATTGTGTATTACACAAACAGGCAGCAACAAAAGGAAATTCTAATCTAGACAGTAACACGACTGCACAGAGGATCCTCGGCGGGGGGTCCATATGAATTATACAACAATCTGTGTTCTCCCTCGTTTAATTTAAAGGTCTGTTTTCAAGGCTATCGCCAGCTCCCACTTCAGAGGAGAGACTTGGCCCACTGAGGTCAAGCCCATATTGACAAATATCAAGAGGCAAGAAAGGAGCGCCCAAAACGCAGATATGAATAAGTAAAGGCAAACATAAAGCAATCAGGGAGAAGGGAGGTAGGCAGACAGGCATACACACAAGATCCTATTGGCCGTGAAACATGGGGGCCCAGACGAGGTTTTCCAAGGAACTGAAAGAAACATGAAAACTAAGCATGTGAAGGCACTTCTTTTTAAATGGGAAATAATCGTTTGTTTGATGGCGCTGCATGGCTGTCAGGGTCTTTTAGTTTTCACACAGATATACAGTAAAGCAGGTGTCATCACTGACTGTCTGCCACGCTCACAGACCCGCTGGACCTTGCCCTTGAGGTTTTGTTAGCAGCGGTAGAAAATAGCTTGCATGCATAAATTTATTGAGACGATGCTTCCATAAATGGTCCAGGGCATTTCATGAATTTTAGTTTGTTACATAATAGCTATGTGATTGTGCCAGGTACCTCATGGTGCTTTTATTTTTAACTTCCACTGATGTATTTTCAAATAACTCACTCAGTCTTTGAAGTAAAATATTCTTAGAAGAACAGCCCCCTGTTGGACATATTTTTCCTCTCTCTTTCTCCTTTTCAACCTTCTCTTTTGCTTCCCTTCGCATTTAGAAAAAGACCGTCAGGTGGTGACAGAATTGCTCAGCCACCCTGAGTCACCTCTTGTCGCCGGTGATTTTCTTCATAGTTCAGGGGAGCCACACACTGCAACCCGCCCCCTCCCCTCTCTCTCTCTCTCTCTCTCTCCCAGTCCAACATACCTCGGACAATCAACAGGTCACAGCCCCCTAACCCCTCCCTGTGGCTCGCCACCAGCCTGCTTCTGACGGGATGAGTTTGACCTTCGACCCTTTGAGCTGACAGCTCAATCAGCTTTTTATGGCAGCAGTCATAGCAGTGAAGGAGAGAGCAGAGCCACACACGACTCTGCGGGGGGAAAAAAAAGAAAGCCTCTTTGGAGTTTCCTTTCTTATTGTAACCCTTCCTAGCTGCCGTGATAGGTTTTATTATTTACAGTGCGAGTCCTCATACATTACTCACATCCTTTATTTTCCTGAAACATAATAAGTGTTCTCTAAGAATCTGAAGCTTCTGTGGCTTTTATTTTGTTTGCCCATACCTAGAAAGTCACAACCCCACCCTGAAGAATATGATTTGATTGAGGAGGTATTAAAAAAAAAAAAAAAAAAAAGAGAGAGAGAGAGAACTCTGATGCAAATTTGCCCCCTCGTTCACAGCCGATCCGCTAGTGATGTTTGCTCCCCTAAGTCCTCTGAGCTCCATCGCTGATTTAACCTCCAGGGATGAGCAGCCAGTGATCACAACGCTCAGAGGAAGTTAGCGGCCTCCGCTCTCCAGAGGCCAGCACTTCCTCTTGATTTCGCCTGTTCTGTTGAAAAAGAAAAGGAAGGTAAAGATAAAAAAAACACCCCTGCTATGCGGTGTGTGTGGGCTTCACACAACTGTAAAACTGCGTCATCAGCACAAAGATGAAACTCTGAGTGTGTGTGTGTGTGTCTGTGCATGTGTGTGCATGTGTGTATTTTAGACAAGGTGCCTGCCCTGGAGCTAGATAATGTGAACAGAAGCAGATGGGGAAACTTAAACGCACACCCACTAGGGTATAGCAGAGCTGGCACAAAGTAAGAAGAGGTCTTAGAACATCTCCCAGCCCTAGTGGATGCCAGTTCTCTCGCTAGCACTGAAACTGGATGACAAAGAGAGTGAAAAAGAGAGCGAGAAAGAGAGTGAGTAAGTGAGAAAGAGAGAAACTGTGTGTGTGTGTGTGTCTGTGTGTTTTGTACAGTGCCTCTACTTTTTGTTCTTTTGCATATTTATTCTTTTATGAAACTGTCGGCCCTCTGTCCTTCTGTTTTGTATCTCATCTGTTGTGCTCCAACACTGAGCATGTCTGGGTTTTAAGAAACACCACCCTGCAGTCCACATAAAAACACTGGATTTTAAGATATCTGTTTAAAAAAAAAAATTGGATATGCGACACTCAAAAAGAAGGGAATGTTAAAACGGTGAACTTGGATGCTGATTTTGTCCAAATGTTGTAAGTTACATGATGAATTTGACTTCAATAGAAGCCCTTTATCATCCAGTATAAAACGTAGACTTTAACATGACTTTACAGTGCATAATTACCTTCATCACTGCGAATAAATATAGTAAGTTTGTCAAGGAGGAAAAGTATGTTCCCATAAAATGGATCTAAGGAGTTTATTCATTACAATAGCTGATGTGCACTTACTTGATCAGTCCATCATGCAGACACACGACACACTTCATGGGCCTTGCTGGATTTCATCATCTGCCTCATCATTGTTCACAATTAATATGCAATAAATAAAACTTCCATACAGGCCTGTTGAGGAATACATGTCAGTGAGGAAATGTGTTCAAAGGGAAACTAATTATATTTAGGTTTATGTACTTTACACATTATCAGTAAGCCTGTATGCTGTACAGATTATACATGTAAAGCCCCTTCAGAAAATTGTGTGATATGTCACATTAGGCAATATAAATCAAGTTTCACCACTCCAGCTTCCACAAGGGTTCAATGACATGTGTTGTTACTCCTGAAAGTACAGTGCTATGAACACTATTTCGGTGTTTTAGTATATGATTTATGTATCCAAAGAAAGTACATGATTTATGTATTCAGTAAAGGTGATGTGTCTGGGGATGTTATCTGTTTTTGCAGAAGAATTATCAACATGAAAAAAAAATTTGTTGACTTTTTCACATTTTCTAAAATCTTGGCATCCTTGGTCAGACTTTAACCAGGGAAAATCTAAATCATTCTTTTATTCTTACAGCAATTTGTCTCTCTGCCAAAGAGCTTATGCTTATGACTCATTTAGATATGAGAGGAAAAGTAAAGGAGGTGGTGTACTAATTTATGTAACTGTTTTAACTGTATCTGCTCGACTCATTTCCTAAGAAATGTTGAGATTATCTTGCTCTGTGTGGGGTGCTCCCCTCTCTGCAGCCCCAGCAAAGAATTGAATTAAACTTATCTCAGCTGATTTGAAAAAAATATTGCTAAATCTATATCAATTTACATCATTCCACATTCAACTCCACAACACTGAAAGAATGAAAAAGAGAAATGTCCAACATCTCTAACATCAGAATAACATTTTGTATTCAAGACCTGGAATCAGCACTACATAATTTTTTCTAATATTTCCACCCTCACTGCTGATAGCCACACTCTTACAAAACATTTAGACCAAAAAATAGATCAAAGCCCCGGTTTTCTCCTGAACTTGCTCGAGCCAAACGTAATAGAAATAAACTTTGGTCCATTGCAAGAGCTTCTGGCACAAACACTGACTGGCAGAACTTCAGACAGCAGAGGAACCGCAGCATCACCTTCATAAGAAAGCAAAATATAATTATTTATCTGCCTTCTCAAAGTGCATGATAATGATAATCCAACTACAGTCTGGAAACTAGTAAAACTCTACAAGTACAAGTCATCCACACTGCTCCCCCCAGTAATTAATGACGACATGTCTGAAACTTTTAATAATCAATTAATTGCATTATGTGTGTGTTTAATAACCTATCCATACCCACTGTCAAAGGCAACAGTTTAACATCACAAAATTGTCTCCTTTCTAGTCCTCACTTGTGCTTAATAGGAACCTTTCCCTCGGATTTCTTACATACTCTGAGGGATATAATGCACTGAGTTATCTTCACCAGGAGATAAATGATGCATCATACTTCATCATTTGTACACATTTTTAATTTAACTTGTACTTCAGGCAAAGTTTCCTGTAATATAAGTGACTGCTCAGGTCTCCTGTCTGTCCATAGGATCTCTAGTCTGGTCAGAGAAAAATAACTGCTGCGAATGCTGTTAAGTCAAGACTTAACTTTGTAGATCTGTCCAATGCTTTTGATCACAACAGTTAAATAAGTTGCTTTCTGTAGGCTTTGTGAATTTCAAATTGTTGCTGCAGATGGTTTCAAACCAAGTCTCTAAATGGTTGATAAAGGTGTGCTTCAAGAATCAACATTAGGTCCATTACTATGTATACAAATACACTTTAGCACTTTAAATACTGTTTTTATGCTGATGATACCATTGTGTATACCATCATCAACCAGGCCTCTAGAAGACCTCCCTGTTTGATTTGAGCCTCCTAAAAGGCCACAAACTGTTATACTGATGTTCCCAATTATATCCATACTCACAATGAAGATCTAATTGAGACAGCACAGCATCATGAATACTGAGGAATTTGGTTTGACAACAGCTATATCCCCTGATGCTGCCATACCATTAAACCACTGGATGTTTTTCTACCACAGTAGCATTTCATTTATTACACGAGATCGCACTCACCATGGTGAATTATGTGAAAAGGTGGGATGGTCATCACTAACATCTAGACGGCATCAGTTAGAAGGTCTTGCTACCTATCTGCTATGTTGCAGAGATATTTAACATCCTTTGTTGAAGTCAGAGCTAATAAAGATGACAGCACATCACAGGATGGACTGGCTTTAAAAGGTTCATATACCAGCTCTGAACTGGGGGAAGCAGGTTTCCAATGTCTGCAATCCAGCTTGAAATCAAAGACTCTTAACTTGACAGATTTACTAGCTTCATTTCTACTATTATTTATTGTTCTCTATTATCTTGCAAAACAGATCTTGATTTCCATGTGATTTCCTGAATAAATAAAGCTTAACTAACTAACTCACTCTGCTTGTTCATCAATCATGCAAAGAACACTTGTGCCAACCCTTAGTCATGCGTCACATTTGCAAAGCATCCGAGTCACTTGGGACCAATCCGCTAGGCCCATAAATCAGCTCTGGATCTCCACACAAGCCAGGCCAGGGGTAAACGGGGGGCCAATGAGTCCTCCCACAATGAGACGCACATGTTGCTGCCTTGTGGGTGGGTGCTGCAGAGGTCACAGGGGGTGCGTAGGTTAATAATGAGGTGAACTTGATCTTCTCCAGTCCCAGAGAAGACTGGTCGCTCTTTTCCCAGAGGACCATTATCCATTATCTCAACAATGTATACATGAAGAGGAAAGTGATGAAGGATAGGCTGGTGATTTTGCTCAACTGCTAGATCAGATAAAGGTTGTGAGATTGTAGATAAATTGATTATTAGTAGTCATAGTTGTACTAATAATATTCAGAGGAAGAAGCAGAAACGGGAACTCAAAAGAAGAAGAAATACCCATGCTGACAGTCTGTAAGTTCTGTTCTACTGGATCAGTTGTATAAGTATAATACTTAATTACACTTAATTAAAGAAGTATAAAATGTATTCTCTATTGCCACACTGTTATTTTGTATACCTTGTCTCTACTGCATGTATGTCATGCCCCAAAAGTAAGCCTAAATGTCTGTTGAAACTAGATCATATTCCAGGTACGGTGTTTGTACAACGCAAATTTAAGATATTTTATTTCAGATATTGTAAAAATGTTTATCTTATTAAAGTCTATAAACTTTCTCTTCTGTCATGTCATAGTAGCTGCTGATCCTTCTGTTGTCTGCTTGGATTATATTTCTCCCATGATAACCATAGTTCAGTTATGAGCCGGTGGGGAAAGGTGATTCGAGTGCTTACTTGCTCAGCTCGTTAATGTAAAAAGACACAGGTTAGCTCTAAACCACATATATATATATTTATATATATACTTGAAATATTGAATGCTCAGTTTAATATCAAACACATAAAAGCTACTGTATCTTCAAGCTACCATCTGGGATAGGCTCAGTTGTTAGAATACCTGCTTCATAAGACTGAAAATATGTGCTGAGAATAAAATAATCCAACAAGTAATTTGTCATTCTATCTAAGAGGCCCAGGGCAAAACCATCCAACACTGTTAATCCAGTTTATGAAGCGATTGCGTAACACGCACACACACACACACACACATATATATATATATATATATATATATATTACTGGTTTCATGATAACTGAATCCAGTAGTTGCTGAGACTAACGTGATTCTTACTTGTTAGTTTACTTCTGAGAGCAGTAAAATGCTGTATGCTTTGAAAGTGTACGGATGAATGTGCCAGCAGCTAAGTAGCTGTTGATAAAAGATTAAAAAAAAGTTCGGACTAAATGTATTAAGGAACTCTTTGGTGAATTTAGCTAGGGATAACATTTAGTGGTCAGTTAGAGGATCTTATATGAGATACAGTATATTCAAGAGCCAAAGGCAAATTGAGTTCAAAACAGCTCAACAGCTGAATGCTCTGAAGTTACTGATAGCAGAGAGAGCACGGAGAGAGAGAGAGCAGGCACCATATAGGCTATTTTATAAAAAAAAAGCCCAAAAGTCTTCTGTCATCTCTTGCCAGGTTTAAATTCAACTATTACTGCAGAGGGAATTAAACTAGAACTAGAAAAGTGTATTTCACATGGACAAAAACTTGCAGAGATAAATCACTGAGCATTGTATCTATAATCTTTAATTCAAATTAAACAGATTGTAAATCTTACTCATGGATAAAAGAGCGGTGGAGCGGATTGCTGCACTCTGATGATGCCGCTTAATGCCCCTCGGGTTAAGGTGTGGTGATTGCGGGTGCCTCCGCGTCTCTAGAAGACACACATAGACGCGCACACACCCGTACATAAACACATATCCCACCCCCTTGTAAGAACGCTCGAGTTTGATTGATGAGGAAATAGATGGCAAATTGCAGTGTCCATCCTGATGGATGACATCATTTGGCCCAATGTGCTGATCACGTATGCCAAGCCAGAGCCTCGCTCGCCCCCACCCCTCCCCTCCCTCCACTCCCTTTTGCTTACAATTGATCAGTGGGAGTTTTGTACACCAGCCTCCTTTGAATTTAATGCATGAGGAGGGAGAGCAGTTGACGCGGCTCTTTACTGCCTGTCCCAGTCCCTCGGCCCCCTCCCTCCTTTTCACTCCCCCATCCGTCTTAATATAGAGGGGTCCGAGCCATGACAGATCCAGTAGCACTCTGTTTGTTTACCCTCGTGCGCAAGACAATCACTCTGTGTTAAATGGCCCTTCTGCTTTAAGATGGATTATTGTTTGCACAGGTTCAATTATAGCAGGTATCTAAATGGAGACTTATTGAAGGGGAGACTAAGAAAGATGGGCAGTGATTGTCAGCCCTTGATATACTCTGTCTGTGTTTGTTCTCATCATCAAACTAGAGCAAACATTGTCGAGCCTTTCATTTCTAGCCACCTTGTTTGCCAAGGAATTTAGTACAAGCCTCTTCAAACAACGAGTGTCAACATTAGAGGCAAATATTCAAACTGATTTATAAAAGACTTGACTTTTTTTTTCACAAGGTGATGAGATATATCTCATAACGTGTAAATAAATCTGTAAAAAGACCTCCGTCTGGGGTGAGAGGGGTTATCACAACCATTGACACAGGAGGAGCTGTGCATATTCCTCAATCAAAATTCTTACACGTGTAAACAGCTTTGCCAGGCCGTATTCTCCCAGAGGCTTATTTTGTGGAAGCCATCCAAGCGCCACCTCATATTCAAATGGGCTGACAGGTGAAGAAGAGTCAGAGAAGGTGGTGGTGGGGGGGACAGGGGGACGGGGTTGGAGATGTCTTGATTGATGGGCCAATGGCACGCGGTGGCGCCTGAGTTTATGAGCCAGAGCAAATCTGAATATTGAGAACGCGGCTATCGTGTCACACTCGCCGTATTAAGAATTATTTGACAATGCATTATGTTGGAGATCTGTCACGCAAAAAAGATGAGCATGCCCTCCCCTGCGGCTGAAATTACAACCTGCGGTGAAGTGAGAAGTAGCTCCCCGCCCCACTTTGTAAAAATCTCTGTGGACAGCTTTGACACGGGGGCCCCATTGACAGGGGCCCTCTTCACTTACTCAGAGTTAGCGACTGCCAAAGTAAATGACAAAAAACATCAGTATGCATGGATTTCGCTGTCGTTTTGTGTCTCCGATTTGTACTGTACTATTGACCATAACTTTGCACTTCGCTCTCTCTCCATAAAGATGGCTTGTAAACTTGAGATAGAAATTGACTTGTAGGCCTACAAAAAATAAAGGTTACAACCAAAGATGCTACTAATTACACCCCACGTAACAGCAGGAAAACTGCTGCAAGTCTTGATGCTCTGTCAGTTCCAGTTGATGTTTTAAAGAGATCACAGCTCTCCTCCGTTCACTTGGTTTACTGTTCCATGGAAATTATTTGACCTATAAACATGCCACCCCAGGTCCTTCCCCAGGCTATTTTACACTCCGAACGACACGGTGCTAACAAATGGCTTCCACCTGGGCCTACGGGATCGTCCTTCTTGGCTCTCCGCTGCAGCTAATCTTAGCTTTCTGAGCAGCACGTCACCATTTTTTGACCATAAAGGAAGCTTCATCTGGTTACAAGAGGCCTGGCTACACTGCTATAATGTGACCGACATACAAGTGATCTTTTGACTTCCGTGGATGTGTGCAAGATGTGTGTACGTGCGTGTGTGTGTGTGGATATCTCATTACAAGGCATCAACCTGTTTTGTGTTTGGACATTTTAATGAGAGAAATGAACCCCGAGGCTGTTTCTCTGTTCTTTGTCCACTAGACACACACAATAAAAAAAAAAAAGAATCTCTCGAGCTTCATCGCACCTCAACTTGTTTTTTGTGTGTGTGTGTGTGTGTGTGTGTGTTTAGCTTGTTGTGGTGCATGAACTGAACATGACAATCAAGACAGCGCTGTAATGACTTCAAGGTGTTAATCTGATATTCATTTAGATGTGAGCCGCGTATCTCCAAATGGTGGAGGAAACAAATCATTGGCCCTTTAATAATAATCAATGCCTGATCCCCCACCCACCACCACTACCACCACCCCCTCTACCTTCCCTGTGCATCATCTGGTGTGCTGTTTGTGTGTATATGGTATGGTGTGTGGTGTTTCTAGGTGTACTCTGTGAGCCATGTTTTTTTCCTTTGGGGTCTCTTTGGCTGACCCCCCGACCCCTCTTTCTCTGAGGACAGCCAGCTAAGAACCAAGCAACATATCAAAGAGTGGGGGGGCACAGCCAGGCCACTGGGTTTCTGGCAAAATCATCTCAATAAATAAATATCACAAGACACCGCTGGAGGGAAAAGCTTTGATGTGGGGGGGTTGAGCCCCATTCTCTCTTTTCTCTCTCACTCTTTCTCAACTTTAATACAGGCGCTTCTCCTCTAGTGTCTTCACTCACCGCCAAACCCTCACCACTTGCTCTGACAAAATGGCTCATGTGTGCTCCTCTATACACATCTCAGCAGCGCCAAACGTTCAGGGGCTTGTAGTTTTCCTCTCAGAGGAGGTGAGAGTTGGAGAAGCACAGTTTTGTTATCGATAGATCCAGGGCGCTGGATTGGTTATGAGTAGAGAAAAAGCTTTTATTTTCTTCCACAGTGTCAAGATGCTCAGGTGAAAAACAAGTACTCGCACTTTGAAAGGATATTTACCGATGTGTGTGTTTCGGTTCAGTTTTAATTGTTTCCACAAGGTAAGATAAGAAAGAATAATGATGTAGAAATGCCCTGTCAATCATTCTTTTGATTCCTTATATTACAGGCTGAACAACTGCATGTCTGTGCCCAAGTGTGAGTAAGTGAGACGTAATGGAAATTACATCCACAAAGCCTCGCCACAACAGAATAATCTTTTTCTCTGTCTCATTTTCCACCAAAGCTTTATCAACATTCAGTCTTACTCTAATTATGCTATCATCCATATAAATTAACTGTAATCTGCTCTTATATCAGTCAGAAGTTTTGTCACTGGGGAATGTTTTTAGCTCTGGAAAAGATAATAGTTGGAGAAAATGTCCTGATGTAAGTGTTCCAAATTTGTTCAAGGGAATTGCAACACTTTTGCCGGCTGTTGCCTCAGTCTGTCACTAGACAGAGATGCTTTTTTTATAGGGTGACCCTTAGGGATGAATCACAATGTCTACTTTATGGAGGAATAAATACACACACTGGACAGTACAAGCTATTATGTTTTTCCTTTGCAGAATTGCCTCATGCCTGTGTCTGCAAACACTGAACTTGAGCACTGAGCATTGAAAATAGCTGACTACTCTAAAACATATCTGGTGCACTTTCCAGCAAAAGATGTGTAATGTCAGACGCTGGCTACAGTGGATGGCCAAACACAAAGCTGACAGCAGCATTGTCAGGTATTTTGTGTGATCTAAAATGAATATACAGCAGTATAACGAGTGGTCCTAAGGGCTCCTCAGGTTAGTGCACTTTTTTTTCTCTCGCTCTCTCTCTCTCTCTCCCTCTCTCTCTCTCTCTCTCTCTCTCTCTCTCTCTCTCTCTTTCTTTTCTCAGGTTGTATTTGCACAAGGAAAAGACAAGAAATTACATAGATCACAGTAAGTATGTTTTGTTGATCCAAATAAAAAAATATGATCTGTCTAGAAGCTTCAACATTTGCCGTCAGCAGGGCACTAAACAAGTTTGAGTAAAAGTGTATCGTGACGGTAGGAGCATGTTTTGTGTCTGTTGTCCGGATGTTTGTAGGTTTTCTGCAGGTTAATGCATTAATGTGATTTTTTCATACATTTGCTGATATCAGTATCGGAAGAGTATTGTTATTAATATCAGATATCAGCTAGGTGCTTGTTAATATCAAACTATTTCAAAACTGGCTCTTGTTTGAAAAAAAAATCTCTTACTGTACCAGTCAAACACTAAAATAAAAATAATATTTATAAAAAGGTAGTTTTCACTCAAACAGGAGATAATTATGTAAAGCCATTGTTTATGCATCTCTTGAGATAAAATAGTTCATTTTAAATGCATCAGGTTGATCTGCTCCGTGTTAACTTGTCTCATCACTGTCCTCTGTCGCTGGAAAAAAAAAAAAGCTCATCTAATGGCGCAGCATGAATAAAAAACAACATGACAACACGATGAAAGCAGGTGGAGGAGGTGAGAGTGGATTGCCTGGAGGGTGAAATGTAGGCACATTAAGCTCAGAAATTGGTCAATAATGCTTTCCTCTCACTATTGAGAGGCAACTGAGTGGAATGTGGATTCGTGTGTGTGTGTGTGTGTGTGTGTGTGTGTGTGTGTGTGCTCTAATACACTCAGCAGTATGGGGGTTAAACTGCGTGTCTCTGGGGAGCATGTTATTGACTGTTGACCAGCCCAAATTAATTTTCAACAAGCCTCTTCAGGGGAACAATGGAGATGGATTATCGTTGTAAAGGGCCTCATGTGCTTTACTTCAAGGTCCACTAAGTGGATGACTGGCCTCTTAATATGCCTCCACCTCATCTGAAGTACAGTAGACTGCTTTTTATTATCAATTGTTTATTATACTTTTCGTTGCGATTGTGAGACGTGCTCATCCACTTTAGATTCTGAGGTATGTTGACGTAAAATAGCTTTTGTTATCTTCTTTCCACCCAAATTCTTTTTCCAGTGACGCTGAGTGCAGTCATTATTTCCAAAGTCGCGTCCTCATATGGATTTAAACGTGCCTGTGTAGTTGATGTGACTCAGCTGACGAAGTCAAGCAGCCGAGTTAAACAAGAGGCCTCATTGTTAATTTGAGCATCCTGGCTTATTAGTTTGGTTTTGATCTATCGGAGGCGGCTGGGTGTCATCCCATCGCTTGTTTTCCCTCTCCCACTTTGAATGGTACAAGTGACAAAAGGCCTCCCACACACAGTAGCTGCCGCAGTGTGATCACTGCACGCTGAGACACAGGGAGGTGTCAGCACTAATCTCCTTTAAAATGGCTCTCTTGTCTTACATCCGATGCTCACAGCATATCCTCAACACCGTAATTGTGTCTCCTCGATGAGACTTGCCGTTCCACTTTTACACCACTTTTGTTTTATACAGTGGGTGCGCGACACTGAAGTTATGATACATTGCACTTGACTGAGGAGTTGAAAATCAGTGAAATGTTTTTACCTGCTATTCTCAGCCACGTCGGCGTGTCTTGTGCTTTCTAATCTCCCATCACTGAGAGGTAATAAGAAGTAATATGCAGTACAAAAACACAATCTGCTCCCATTGTCAGCCTTGGGATGAAACCAACTTGTTAAGTATGTACTCAGGCAAAGCGATTGAGACTGTTGAATTTCACAAAGGTTTAGGAATATTAATTGACAACTGTTTCTGTTCTCCGGGGCCAATATTCAGCATCCTGTGGGAATATTGGAGCCGGATTCTAGGTTTTATTTTAAGGATTTCTTTGGCAACTAAAAAGAGGAATACTGCTGCTACTTTTAATTGATCACATTGATGTTCCACATCCAGGTCCTGACCCAGTGCATTAAACCATCACCGTCCACTGTTATATCACTGTTAAGTTGTTCACACACCATTTTATCTACTGTGGTATCTCCCTGACCTCCAGTTCAATGGCTCTCTTACAAGTGGCTCTCTGTAAGGCCACTCTGGGCTGATTTTAAATTCAGTTTAGCTTATTTACCTCACATTGTGCTGTCATAATATGGTGCTGTTATAATATATTCGGTGTCAATGGAGCTGCTTGGTTACATACAGGTGAATTGTTGAATCTATTTTGGTCTTTTTTTATATATATTTTTGGCCTTTTTGAGCTTTATTTGATAGAGAGAGCTTGAAGAGAGACAGGAATGTGGAGGGAGAGAGAGATGGGGAATGACATGCAGGAAAGAGCCACAGGTCGGATTCAAACCCTGGACCGAGCCTTTGTATATGGGGCGGATGCTCTACCAACTGAGCTAAACAACACCCCCATTTTGGTCTTTTTAGTGTTAACCGCATGTCCCCTTGGTCTCTCGGTGTCAGCTGTTTACAAATTACACTGGATTGTTCGTGCAGCCAAGAAGACACAGATCTTCCACATTGACAATGGCCTCGGTGTTATTACACAGGATTGGTCAGGGTCAGATCAACAGCATCGCGTCTCACGCAGGAAGAGAGGAGGACGCAAGCCACTCCATTAATTCAATATTAACAGAGGACGGAGATGCAGCCGTTTGGCATTTGGAAAAGATGTTACTGTGGAATTTTTTCCCTCCTAATCCCTACGCAGCGAGCATGGTTGCTGTGTCTCTGCAGTATTCTGTAAATATGAGCGAAGGCCCACAGCTGAGGTAGTTTTCCCAAGGTCACAGCCCGTAATGATGAGTAGCAGAGCTGACTTGATGCATCTGGACTTCATTAGAGGAGGCTGGAACATGCTCTGCTATCATTCCTGCTATCTGCTGAGGGAGATGGAAGACAGCCGCAAAATTCAACTTAGCAGGGGTTGTCTTCCATCTTTCCTCATGTTTGGGGGGTTCGCCTTCCATCTTCCTCTCATTTTCCCTTTTGTTATTTGAATAACTTCATCTTTATCTCTATGTCTGCCTCTGAAGTGCTGTGTGTTTATGCAAAACCCATGTTTGGCAGACTTGTCGAGACTGAAGTTAAGATTGAAGTGCTTGTCAGTGCTTTAACTTCAAGTCTACCTTACTTGGATGATTTCCCCCCTCTTACCCTCCTTTCACTTTGCTGAGAAAGTTTCTTCTTCCTCTCCCATGCCTCGGTGATGCCCCGGAAAAGTCAGAGCTAAGTCAGAGCTCTCCCCGTCTCGCCCCCAGGACAGAGAGCACCTAGCCACATGCCTTGTAGGCTCGCCAGGAGCTCAGCGCCTCTGAACTGACTGATTGCCACTCAGAAAAAAAAAAAAACACACACACACACACACACACAAAAAAAAAAAAACACCCACACTGTTGCCATTCTGCCATTTGCTGTCATGCGTGCAACATGGAGCACATCAAAGGAGCACACTCACTTACACACCCTCATCAAGCCATACACCCCATTCCCCAAATGCCCCCCCATGCACTCCTCCTCATACCCATCCTGCCTCACTCTTTGCCCATTGTAAATTTTGCAGATGAAATCAAACAGACTAATTTTCATTGGTGTGTCAGAAGCGCGCACCGGACTGTGTGGCTAAGAGGAAAAATCAATGCAGCCCTAAGTGGGAGATCAAACTCAATATGTAGGTTTGGATTGAGCCATAGTGTCTTCATTAATATCTATCATTCATATCAAGAAACAACAGGGATCCATTATTGATATCTGGCAGCTAAAGTTGCATCACCTTGAGAGTTCCGAAGGTGAAAAACA
The DNA here is from genome assembly GCA_028641955.1 of Protonibea diacanthus. NCBI lineage: Eukaryota > Metazoa > Chordata > Actinopteri > Sciaenidae > Protonibea > Protonibea diacanthus. Next base: position 14,419,618 of record CM053996.1, on the reverse strand, counting down.
ACATAGCACAACTGGGTGTTTTTTATTTCTTTATTTATTTCTGTTTCCCTCTAGTGAGATGTCACTTCAAAAACAAGCCGACCAAGGAATGTTATTGTGCTGAAAGAATGTCAGCCAGTTACAATAGGCTGCTTAATGAGGTAGTGTGGCAAACTTTCAGGCAGGCCATAATATGAATTATTTGTCATTGGCTCTGTGTATGTGTGTATGTGTGTGTCTTTGGAAAGGGCCCAGTGTAAAGCGGGATGAAGGCAGGCCTTGATGGAGAGATGTGGCACTAGCCTGGGGGCTCGCTCCACTGTGAGGGTAGTTAGCTCGCTGCACACCGCCATCATTAGGGACTAGGGCACTTGTGCTGGGAAGGTGACACACAAGCCTACATTCAGACAGCAGCACATACACATAACACCTGTATATATGCAGCACCTCTTCTCTGCGGCTCTCTCTCTCTCTCTCTCTCTTAGTCTTGGCCTCTCACTTGCTCTCAAGTTATTTCTGCTCTATAATCACTGAGACTGAGAGTCCCCACATGAAGCAGCGTTTAGTTGAAATGCAGATCAGGCTTCTTGACAATGAATGCATTTAACAGTAAGTAAGTAAACTTTCAAAGTATGACGAATGAGATGTTTATTGTCCTTCCTGCACTGTAAACAGTATATTTCTGTAGCACATTGATGGGGTTGTTAATCAGTATCAGTGACCTAATGGTGACTTTCAGAGGTTTCTGGCTTTCCAGGCCCATTTTCTCTACACGGCCGGTGTTAGCTGTGCTGAGCTGGCATTATTGGCTGCCCAAAGAGGTCAGTGGAAACCAGCTGTTAACACACCATTCACATATTATCACTATATAAAGATAATATGGCAAACAGCTGCTATGTTTTGAAAGTGAACCACAGCGCTGAAAAACAAAACAATGAGCTGAAAGACTATAAAACGCAATGTAGAGCTGAGGATAAGTGCAAATAAGTATGTCTGGGTTTGTCACTACTATTTGATCTATTGTTAATATGAAAATATTGATTACCGACACTTTAAGCTCATACAGTAGATCATTGATCACCCCTAAAACAAGAGCCCTTTATTATTGATTGTTCTCTGTATTATTTATTGTATTACCTTGCTCTATTAAGATGTTGTTTTTTGTGTTTTTTCACAGAAGCTAAGTTGATGTATGGCTTGTTTTGTCCAACCGACAGTCGAAACCCAAATTTAAAATGATATAAAACAGAGACAGACAGTGAATCCTTGCATTTGAGAAGCTGTATTCAAAAAATATAAAGCATTTTTGCTTCACAAAATTACTGAATGGATTACTGTGGCCTGAGTAGATGTTAACTATACATGTACGGTTGCTCTAAAAGCAAACGATTGTCCCATTGGCTCATGAAAGCATAATTCGAGGACTAAAATAAAATCTGTTGTCACTGCATAACCTTTGGTTTCATACATCTGACGTTGTGGCATTTAATTCTCAAGGAGCCTCGCAGGTTTATGAGAGAAACAAGCTGAAAAAGGAAAAAAAGACTCACTATGCTCTGGATTGAATTGCTGAAATTAGTCTCTGATGGAACAGCCCTGCACTCCCTGTTGCTTACTCCTCTCCTCTGTGTACTTGATCGCTGCTTTCATTGTCCCTCTTTTCAGAATCCATTGTAGTGCAATACACACAATGTGTGGCCTTAATGAATCCAAAATCTTTCTGATTAAAGATGGCCTTGTTACTGGCACATCACAGGATAGTCCTTTAGGGAAAGCATTGTGCACCAAACTGTACCAAAATATCCCTTGTGTGGTAGGCCCGATTTATTTCTCAGATAAAAGAAAGTCTTTCATATTGTAGGAAAGGGAAAAATCTCTAAAAATATCCACCTTTCATGTGCGTCATTTTGTTCTTCAAGGTCAGAGGACAATTGTTACTGAATAAAGAGTGGGGGGGGGGTTCTTTTAAAAAATAGTTTTGGAAAAGAAAAGGATGTTTATTCTGCAAGTTACCAAATGCTATATATTGATGTAAATAGGTACAGACAAGGGGTTTTGAGCATCAAAAGCTAATGACATATGAGAAGAAGCAACCATGAACATTTGTAAAAGCAGAATTCTCAGAAGTTCTTAAGTTTCGTGTATTTTCCTGAGACTGAACACAGTAACAGATAATAGAAAAAAAATGATGATAAAAAAGGATCAAACCAATATCAGAATAAGAAAACATTTTATTCGATTTGCAAAATGCATTTTAAATGACTACCATCTTGTACCGAAAAATGATGGCATTTCCATGAACACTTTGACCTTTAACTGAAGTACTGCAGCACAACAGTCCTCTTTTAAGTTAGAATTTGTCCTGATCCTGCACTTCATGTCTCTCAGATGTGTGCTGTGATTCTGATCAACTGGGCTGTAATCTTTTTCCACAATGCACTTTCTAAAAGATTTCCCAAAGGCCTTTTACCTGCAGTGTAACACTCTGAATTAAGTTCTTTTACCCAGGACTGCTTGAGAATACAACACAGAATCATTTGAAACACTCAGACCTTGCTGTATTGTATTTTTTTTTTTTTTTACCATCACCTCCTTTGTTGCCCTATTCTTTCTCACCCTCTTCACCTACACTGTTGAGTGCAAACTTGTAATAAGTATTGACGTGACCTCAGAATCCTTTACCTCTGTGTTTTATTCCTACAATCCTGCAGAAAATCAATTGACTCCAGTTCATCCTTAGACACATGACTTAAATCTTGAAATCATGAAATACGGTCAAGAACAGTGCAAACGGGGCACTGGCTCGGTATTTCAATTCCCAAACAATTACTCAAGTGCTTTTTGAACCTATTAATTTTATTGGCCACGCAGTGGTCTTCTTTAGGGAGCAGCATATCAAAGTGCATGAGGAATGAATGAAGGTTTGCTACTCACTGATGAAGGTCGCAGCAGGGCTTCAGTGTGTTTTTGAGATGGTTTCAATACGTTCTTTTGAACTATCTGTGCAATTCAGGGTTTTTAATTGTTTGGCTTCAAGAGCATTATGAGAACTCCTTTCACAAAAAGCAACCGCTCCAAACTAAAGAGCACCTCCGAAAACTCGTCTTCACAGAGAAACCGAGCAGTGACCCTCCATCCTTTTTTCTTTTTAACTCCGTATTAAACCTAATTGGGGTGAAAAGAGGAATGTCGTTATGGAGGACAACATAAATCTGTTAATGTGAGCCTCTATGAAAATGTGTGGCATTTTCATCTTCAGCAAAAACAGATTGTGGATGTTCATGCCACGCTGCAGCCATTTCTTCAACCTTTCAATTTTGTTCCACCACTGTGATCAGGGTCAGTGGTATGCATCTCTCTTTTTTTAATAACATCGGACACAATATCTTTTTGTGTTCTGTTTGTTGTAACCCAGGGGATATTTTTTTAATGTTGTGCAATGTTTTCTGATTTGTATGCTTGCCTGCAGCAATGGCCTTCAACCTTGTTCCTCCATGCCACGCTAACATCAAAAATGTCATTTCTTTACTCAGGTATACAACGCCTTCCCTTCTTCTTGAAATGTAATAGAACCGTCATGGAAGCTTCCATGTTATACATCGCTAGTGGGTTTATAGTTCAAGGATATATCCCACACAAATGCATTAAGTGTGCATATTGTATACATTCAAAGGGAACCAAGAAGAGTCCCACATTCATAACTGAACCCATCCCCCTGGCTTTAGTTCTTTGCTTGGTATTCTAGAGAACTATATTACATTTTGGCCCTGTTCAAGTACAGCACGTACACCATACTTCAACTACACTATAATACTTTTCGTTGTTTGCTTGGATACTTTGTAGATTTAAGCAAACTTCAAATAAATAAGAAATCAATTCTGCTCTCCGCAGCGCTCTGAGTGAATCCATAAAACGCTGCATTCACTTGCGAGCATGTACGCAGAGAGACTTTTTTTTTTTTCTTGAAAAGCTGTTGTTGATCCATTGAGAATGTCACATAAATGGAGTCCAACCCAAACAACACAGGCTGCTTTGACTGCAATATAACATCTGTGCGCTGTTTCTAATGTAGAAAATTTGTACACAGAATTCCTGACATAACTACTGATACAATTTAAAACAGAGGAACCGAAATGCTGCAACGGCAATATTTCACAGATGAAACGGCAACAGAATAACTCTATGCAAAATGAATTCATTGCCATGATAAAACATCCAATAAACTATGTATTAGAAGCAGATTTAAAGTGCAGAATGTGTTGAGGGCCACCTTATGTTGTTGGAGTCAGAATATTTCAAGTACTGTTAATACAACCAAGAAGCAGCCTTGTTTAAATGTTCTCCAGCAAGTCACTGAAACTCTCCCTGCTCCAGAGGTGCTGCTCTGAGCTAATCCTGAACTCCAAGTACATGGAAACAAGGGGAGGATTTTGCTGTGACGACTGGACAATTATCATTTTAGTATTAATTTAGCACTAGAGCTCCAGACACAGCATTGGCCGAGTGTAGTCAGACAACGTAGGCAAAGGGGATTTGTGGTATTTAAGTGTTAGAGATCAGAGCAGCAAGAACTTTTTTGTATAGTACTCAGATTTCCCTCCAGTTTCCCATGTGGTCTCCTCTACACATGCACTTCTGTACTTTCCTTTTTTTTTTAAATGAATGCACAATATAGTCTACCTTGACCTCTTTTTGAGACTTGGCCAATAAGTAAATCAATTTCAGATCTTATAGCAAAACAAATCTTAAAAAAACACAGTTCAATTGTGTGCTTACCTTACCTTGCAATAAGTTTAGTCCATACCAGACAAACAGTACCAAATACAGACTCCGTGTCTGTGTCTGGCCTTGTGCAGATGTTTTATTTCTTTCTCTTTAGCAGCAGTTGCTCCTTCTGCTTAGAAACTCCGAAAACCGAGCAGAGAATTTAATCACCAAGTGGTGACAAGCGACTATCGAGACGCATAGTCGCTGAACTGTCTGAGCCGAAACTAGACACAATCTGGTCAGTGTTGATGTCTGGATACAAGACAGATCTACTCTGAACAAGGCATGTGTTAGAAAAAAATAGATGATACACATAATACACCTGTAGTGTTGCAATATTTGTTAATGTACTAAAACCTGGACGGCAACTGTTTTTTCAAATGATGAGCGAGAATTATAAAGATGTTAATCTATTTAAACAGGCTGTACTGATCTGTTTCTCAGGTGTACTCCTGTACTGGTAAAACTAAACTACTACAACTACAAGGAAAAAAGAAAGAAGGATGTATAAACAGTTGTCACTTTACAGTTATCTTGTGATAATGTGAAGAGTAAATTTAGATTTTCTGATCTGATACAAATATAGACATATACAGCATATATCAGAATCACTCATCTTGATGTGAACTGTTTGGACAAGGTATCTGCTGACAAAACCAACTCTAATTCTGTTTTTGTTGAATTCATTTCCTGCAGACAGTGAACATAATTAAATATTTAGATTGAGCGGCATGTATTATAAAATGTACGGTGAGTAAATGTAGCTTAAGTGAAACACTCACACCCTGAAAAAATGGTTTATTATTTTCATAATAATCGGTAAATGTGAATTGTGAGGATTTCTTTCAGAGCAAGCGAAGGCGCACTTGATTAGAGCTGTGCTTGATTGGATTGTTAATTTATTATTAATGAGTGAATATGAAATTAAATAGTGCGTGATGGGTTGCATTGCTGAAGGTTGCATATAGACTAATAATAACCGACTTTCTTGAACTCCTTGATCCTTCGCATTAAAGGATTAAATGACATTTCCATCGCACTGATAATTTCATACATTCTGTTGGTGCTTACACAGGTAACAATGTGTGCCCTCTGTTCACAAGGTTATTGGTTTTAATATAATTACTAGCAATTTGGCTATTGCATTTCATGAAACCTGACAGCATCTCATTATGGTTCATAAAAGGCAACTTAAGACGTGATCGTTGACGACTACTTTATCCGTTTTCTTTCGAGAGGTTACTTTGGTGAGTCTCTGTTACGGACTACAGAGCTGGATAAGAGCTACTCGCCGAAAATGCTGTTTAAACATTTCCTCAGGTCGCTGCACCTGCCTGCGATTTTTCAGAATAAAAGGAGGACAAAATGTGCACATACTAAGTTGCTTTTATTAATACAGAACTGCATGCTACAGAGACTGTACAGCATAAACATTTATTCATTACAAAAAAACATGGTTTTGGAACCATTTAAAATAACAGGAAAAAACAAACGAACAAAAAGATAAGAGCATAAAATAGAACAGGAACATCACAGCCGTTAAGGAAACATTCAAACTATTTATCATTAGCATCTTAATAAACCAGAGAAGAAATCGACAGATTACAGTCGCGTCATGTCAACTACAATGGCACCGAGTGGATGATTCTCTTGTAGCTTTTTTTACAGCCTCTTGCAACATCAACATGCCTATTTTTTCTATCTACCTATATGTAGTAGTGTACTTAAAAGTGGCAGTTTGTGTATTTTTTTGTATTTAATAGTTTTTTTATGAACCTCCTAATATACATAATTTGGCCCTTGTGGGTTTATACAGTATGATGTCCGCCTTTTTATTAAGTTTAAATTTTAATATTTGACAATTTGCTACCAAACACATTTGTTATAGCAACATTTATACTACATACATAGCAATCTATGTAACGTCACAGCAAAGAATGGTATCGAAATTAAAAAAAACAAACAACAACAAAACAAAACGAAACAAAAAAAAGATCCCTACAGCGTGGTTAGAGGGGCAGAGAAAATTATCACAAAATTTGGCACGGAAAATCTGTACACGAATCTACAGTCTGAGAGATGTGACTGTGCAATAAAAAAGAAGGGCTTTAGACACTTTTCCAACTACTGAAGACACGGTACCCACTGTCTCTTGTTTCAAGTTTTCTTTTCTTCTTTTTGTAAAATGGCTTATAGACGCATTTCTTGAAATGAAGTTGTGCATACTTCTGTTCATGAGATCTACACAGTACACTGAGTGGAATCCAGGTTTTCAGTGAGGAAAGAAATCAATAACAAACGATTTGCCTTTTAAAACCTCCTTGTAAAAATGGATCATTCATATATAAGTCGCTTACCTTAAGAAAAAATATTTGTACAATGTATTAAGAAAAAAAAAAGTCAAAAAGAGACACATACAAGATACAACAAGCAATCTCTAAAGCAATAAATACTACTGGTCCTAGCGTTGTGACATTTTGAATTTAATAACCCTCAACCCACCCACCCCGACCTCCCCTCAAGCCCACCCAACTTGCCTGACTCCACCCCAAAGGTAAACAACAAAGAAAAAAAGACAACGCAGTGGAAGAATGCATATTTAACACAGTAATCCCCCCCCCTCCCCGTTATTCTGTACATTTAAACAAGAACAAGTAACATCACAATTAAAGTTGTTCCTCAGAGAGGTGTCACCGCTAGCCTCATGCCCTCCGAGAGTTTGAACAGATGTCAAATGATTGGTTCGCAAGCTCGTATTTAATACAAATAAAGAAGGAGAACCAACTCTTTCAAGAAAAGGGCTCATTGAATAATCTAGCCTACCTTTTTATATCCGTCTTTTAAACATTTTGAAGTTGAACTAAATAATTTTTCTGTTTGCACTGTTTAACACTACAAAAAAGACAAAACAAAATTCATAAAAATTTTGGCAGATTCACAAAGCTATACTACAGCTCATTGTATCATTTCTTTATAATAATTAGATTTTTTTTTTTTTTGATAATGATGGGTCAAATATTGACCAATGAACTTTAATAAAACAAAAACTAAAATTTCAAAGCCTTATGGCACAGAAACATAAAGAGAAAAGAACTTACGGCAAGTGAAATATAGCAGAGGGAGGGCCTAGAAAGGTGTGTGTGTGCAGAGCTAGAAAAGAGGAGAAGAATAGGGTAGACTATTCTATAGACTTGGTCACTAGCGACAGAGGCTGAGGGGCCGTGGAGGGGAGGAGCGAGTGGGAATGACACAGCGATGCCGAGGGCCGGGCCATTGAGGACACCACAGAGGAGCCCGGCTGCCGCGAGGACGAGACGTCACCGTGCTCCAGGGCTCCGTTGTGGGAGGAGGCGCCGGGCGTTTTGCTAGCTGCAGCAGAGTTTTCCAGCTGAACCAAAGATGGTGGAGGCCCAGCCAGGAGGTGCGGGTGGTGGAGTGGCTGGTGGGCCGGTTTCATAGTCAGTGAGAGAGGTTGCATTTGTTCAGTCTGAGGTTTGGACTCTTTTGAGGAAGGGGAGGGAACCACTGAGGAGGGGGAGGATGGGGGGGAGTCTAGTAAGCTTCCGTCCGTAGAGGGAGGACTGGCACAGCTGCCTTCACCTTGGATGTAGCGAATGCACTTTTTTTTTCTCCTGGGGGACAAGGCGAGAGAAAGAGAGCATCTTTTAGCATCACGTCTTCAAACTGCATTGCCTCTTAGCACTGCCGCTTACTTAAATGCACCTCTGCCTGTGTCAATGAGGGAAAACTATTAGCTGAAACCGGCTTTAGATCAGATTTCGCAGGTGCATTTAAGCAGCTTCATACACTTTGTGCTAAGATGAAAGGTGGTAGAAGTGAAAATGTCCAAATACTAAACCATCAGACAGGACAGACATGAAGGAAAGATCACAGGTGAAGCACCTGGACAGGAAGCAGCAGGGGAATGAGAAGCACACAGAGAAGTGATGGTGTTGATGTCGGTGATGTAGATGAGGGAACAAAATGAAGCAGATTAGATGTAGTAATGGTTGCTCTCTGGATGTAATCTCAGCCTTTCTTTACAGGCAGAGCTACAGCTGGGGATCAGCCTGTTCTCTCCAGCAGCACGAGGTTACTGGACCCGTCTCACTCCTCTACCTCTATCTTGCTCTACTACTCTCTTCTCCTGAGGGGACAGAGTTTGGATGCGAGGCGAAAAAGTCAACAAGATCCACACAACCCCGTATCTGCCCCACAGACACAAGTGTGTGTGCATGAGGGGTCAAGGCATCATGTTTGCATTCCTGCCTGGGGTCGGGACCCTCCCCCTGCCTGCTGAGTCCCGAGGCCAGGCCCGTTGCGCTCAGTGGAACCCGATGAATGAGCATGGGAGGGTAAGGAGGGGGGGGGGGGGGGGGGGTGCATTTGTCTGTGGCAGACTCTGCCGCGAAGGCTGTGTTCAGATTTGGTTAGGGAATCTCTGCCCACCTCATCTTTACCTGACCCTGGCAGTGACCCTTCTCTCAGCTCTCCATTCTATCATGAGGGCGCCTGAAGGCCTCAGTATTACTATTTAAGACTCAGGGAGGGACAGGGAGCAAGTAAAAAGAAGACTAAGACTCAGGCTTTTGTAACATATAAGTCTGATCTAGTGTTCAATTAAGGCTGTCAAATCAAACCTTTTCCTGTAATTCTGAAAGGGGGGGAAAAATTCTACCTGAACACAAACAGAGAGAGCAGATTACTGAGAATGAAAGGAAGAGGGACATCGACAAAATCACATAAAAAGGGCTCACGAGCCTTGATTGCATGCTGATTGAAAGGCATGCATTTCGATAAACTTCGACAGTACAAGCACACAACACCAGACGGTATATAGAACACTAGAAAAGTCTGGAAAAGAAGTGGGGATGAGGCTTTTAAGATTGCATTCTGCTCTGATACTGTAACACTGGGTGGTGCGCGAATGTCGACCCGGCCGTAAAGTATCATTTTGCCTACATACACATCTTGCTCTGCGACTAACTGTCTGTCAAGCTGCAACAAATGAGCTAATATCCATTTTTAACAGACATATCGATTCATAGTATGTTCCGTGTCGTTATTGATTTCTCGATCTCGGGGAAATTACAGATGCATCTTTTAGGAAATGGGCCAGAGAACTTTTAACCTCGGCTCCTAAAGCGAAGAACTGAATTGTCGCGCTCCGACCTCTGATCTTATGATCTACTATTATTGTTTAAAGAATAATGCAGTATTTTTTGATATAGTGGGTGTCAGCTGGGAGAGAAAGAAGAGAGCCAAGTGGAAACACCAACAATGGTGGACTGTGTGGAAATGAGCGGCGTGCTGTCTACTTATTTCAAAGACACAATTCTAATATGGGAAATAAAAGCGATGTATTGAAATACTTGCTGGAGGTGTCATTGGAAATAGGCTCATAATTACCTCTTAAGGTGCAGCAAGCCTACGATTTAACACGAGTTGACCCATGTAAATATTCGAAGAAGCGGATGAAGCGTGTGAAAGAGCAAACAATGTGTTGCAATGGTTTGGTGTTGAAGAGTCAAAGAAAAAAGGTAGGGCAAGTGTGGGTGCAAGCCAGACACAGAAGGGTATTATAGCAGAAACAAATACCTACCATGAAAATATTCCCAATTCAAAGACTACTTGTGTCAGAACAGAAGGTACAGGTAGGGACTAAATGGGGTTATTGAAGAGGAGTTTGGAGAAGAAGAGGTGGAGAAGGAGGAGGAAGAGGGCACAGAAAAGAGTGTCTGACAGGCCCTCAGAGAAAGCAGGGCTAAATTTGTAAGCATAACATTGTTTATTCAAGGGCGCCAATTAGAACAAACATGACAGTTAAGATGGGAGGGAATTATCCTGCCTGGAGAGAAAATAGTTTCAACCATACGTCAGATTGTGGAAAAAAAAAAAAAAAACATTACTGTTCGATTACATTAGAAACTGTGATCTTGCAGCAGGATATTTTGTTATGATAAAATATTCAGTAATCATATTTAAATCCATTTTCTGCCACTGGGCTTGAACTGAGTTCAATGAGGAATTCTTGCTGGGTTATAGCAGGGAAGCTCCGCCGGTAAGAGAAGAACAGAAGAGTTTGCCATCTGTTACCACACTGATGGAAACGTGTTTTAAGAGGATGTAATAATCAGGAGAAGAAGCTGCTCATTGTGGATGTCTTCCTCCCATTGGTACTACAGCAGTTATACCTGCATGGTTTGCACCATAAACTCAGCTGGTCAAGCCCGAACAAGGCACGACACTTCTTTGGGGTATTTGCATCTGTTAGCCAAAGAGGTAGACACAAACATACACACAGAGACAAAAAACAAAAAAAAGGAAAGAAAAAACAAAATGGACACGTCATTGCACAGACAAAAACATGTAGCCAGGGCTTAGGTTTTAGGCTGGCAACACTGAGATGTCCTCCATATTGTCAAACCATCAGGCTCAGATCCTCAAGCCCGACCTGCCAGTTTAGGATTTCTGAGCAATCTCAGTGAGGCTTACTGTACTGTACATCCTGCAATGAAACCCCTGTAACCCCAGAAATGTTTTGTTTTTCCCCCATCAACACATACGCACAGACATCGGTATACAAACACTCCTGCATGTGCTGTTAATACCCTTCTTCCCAAACAGGAGGTAAATCAAATAATAGTGGGAACCTAGAGATAGACCGGCAGGCGTGGCTGGAGGAAGCTGAGGTCATGATAGCCTGGCGGGACAGACAGAGGCAGGGAAGAGAAGAGGAAGAAAGGCAGCAGCAGAGAGGCGGAGGAGGGAAGTCCCAGTGTACAGTTACCCAGCCTTCACCTGGCCCGGCCAGTGCAAGCACACACCATACACACCTGCCGCGGGCCGCACCAGTTATTCTGTTGATCGAGGCCATGGCTCGACACTTCTTAGGAGCGCTCAGGTCTGATGCCCATGGCACCAGGGAGGAAGCCAACAGAGAGGAGGAATAGAACAAAACCAAAACCATAGGAACAGAAATCAAAAGGAGGAGAAAATAAGGAGAAAAAACGGGTAACAGTGAATCTATGAAGCTTGGTAGTAGCTCAATGTACGAAAACCCCCAGCCCCCAAAAAACTCCTTAAAGCCATTCTCCGTGTGCCTTTAAGATAGGACTGAACACAATTAGTGTGTTTCAAACATTAGTAAAAATCAAAATGCATGCAAAATTATCAAATTATGACATTAATATGGAAACAGTTGCTTTCAGTCGTGTTATCTGAGTTCTAACTGGAGTTAAAGCTGAAGACAAGAAGTGCTCATTATTTGGTCGAGAGGACATAAAATGGAGCGAATGCAGGTTGGATTAATTTACGACTAGATGTTATCGGTGCACTACCGGTTTCAAAAGACAAGGTCAAGGTGGGAGAACTAGGCAGCAGTGGCAGACTGCTAAACACAGCATGGTGGTGAGAGTTAGCCCTAGCGGGAAGGATTAAAAAGGCTGGAACCTGAAAGGAATCTACTCCTTAGACCTGGCATCCAAACAGTGGACTGTTTTCCATCAGCATTGGCTGTCTGTCGCAGAAAAAAGCTGTGATCACTTGCAAGGTCTCTACCGGTAACTGTGTCGTTATGAGAAGTAGAGCAGTGACGCCCGAATATGGCGCCGTTTGAGTCCAGGTCTTGTATGAGTAGAGGCAGATTTATAGAGTAAGCCAAACTCATGCTGGCCTATAGGAGGCACAAGCGCGACTATCGACGTTTAGATTAAGGGTTTACCCTGACATCCACAACCCCTTCAGGTCATACTCAGAATGATAATCTGACTTTATATCATCAGTTTCCTCAAGCATATTGCGTGATTATGCCAAAATCACGGAATGCTCTAGACTAAGTAGCAACATGGATAAATGAGTAAATTCATGAAATATAATCTAGTTTGAAGTCAAATAAACAGAAACATTTTAAGAAAAGAAAGCAGCAAACAAAGCAAAAGGAGCATATTTCAAAGAATGGAATTGAATCTTAAACCTGCCTAATATTGCACATTCATTGATAAATAAATGAATAAATATATAAATGATACATTAATAAAAAAAAAAAAGATAAAAAGAAGAAAAAATAAACAAGTTAGTAATTTAATACTCCAAAATGACATTAGCACCTGTAATGGGAGGAGTGAAAGGCAAGGGTTTGAAATATTCTCTGTGTTCTGAAAAAAGAAGAACAGATAGAGGCCTTTAAGAAAGAAATCCGTCACCAAGCAATGCAAAATACGATAACAAATCAGCCATTGCTCCTCTGTCGATCAGAAGAATATGAATCAAATAAATAAATTAAAAAAAGGATAAATCATAGAATTAGCAAACCTCCTTAATTTTTAAGATATAGTGATTTTCTTATGTTACGATATAAAAGCACATGCGGAAGCAAGCAAGGAGCAGCCCGCAAACACACACATACACACACATAGCACACACACACACACATAGCATGCACACACACACACACAGTACTGTAGTGCAGTCATCTGAACACAGGCATTATAAAGCGAGACCGCGCACACAACACTAGCAAAGTTAATGGCTCTCACAATGCTTCAACTTCACATTCTCAAAACATACATATCACAATACCAGAACGCTAAGAACCCAACCAGGGGAGGGCGGGAGGAGGGAGGGGGAGGGACGGGAGAGGATGTCAAGAGGGGAGGTGAAGGAAGGAGTGTGGGGGTCATGCATATTCAGTTGTTATTAGCTGAGGAAGGCTAGGGAAAGGGGAAAGAGTGTTACAAGCAACTCTACCATTTAAATATTGTGCATTGGGTAGCATAACTAAAAAAAAAAAAAAAAAAAAAAAGAAAAAAGCCAGGCACAATAACACACACACACACAAAAGAAACATAACACACACAAAAAAAACTAGCTTGACTTTTATCTTGCAAGATGTCACATCTGCCTGACATATGATGGGGCTCTTCTAATATGAGAGATAATTGCAGCTCACTTACCATTGCTCTCTGCTTGCTGCTTTTCCCTTTTTCTCTTCTTCCTTTTCCCCTGTTGGTTAGCCGCCAAAAAAATAGAAAGAAAAAAATAGACACAGACAGGAACCTTAGTTATTATATTGCAGAATGCCCAAAACATGAAACAGAGAATAGGACTCATCTTTGTGTTTACTTATTTATTCATTCATTCTTTCTCTGCCTTTTTTTTTTTTCTGTCTCTGCCCTCCGGTTTGTAACAGCCACTGCAGGCCAGAGCAGTATTCTCCCACCACTCTCTGTTTTTCTGTCTTTTTCTGCTCTTTTCTTCTTTCTCTGTAATCTTTTGTCTTATTTTCCTCTCGCTCTTTGAACATCTAGATATTTTGACGAGCTTCTGCTTTGCAAGACAGATTTCTCTAAGGCTGCTCGTGGAAGACTGGTCAGCAGCCTGATCCCAAAAAAAAAAAAAAAAAAAAAAACACTGGACAAGAATTGATGAGAATCTGCACACTTAAGTGTCAGAACAAAGTCTCCAGTGTGTGATTCATATAAACAACATCATGGTAAGGCTTTGTTACAAATATTCCTTGATGTCATAAAAAGACGGGCAATTTGTCCAGTCTCAGATATATAGTATCAAAAGAATGTGACCCCTCAGGCTAGATTAAGAGAAGAGCAAAAGATAAAACTGATCCTGGTCATGTCACCTAATGAATGGGGAGGGAAAAAAAAGACCGTTACGACTTGTAAACTTAAAAACTTACATAGTTGTCTCGTGCTGACCAGCCTGGGTACAGCTGCATGTGGAGCTGTCGCTCTTTCCTGGCCAGCTCGTAGTACTTGGCCTGCTCCTCCCGCGATAGGGCGTGCCACTGTTAGATGAGAAACAAGACACGGAGAGAAGATTGTTTTCACCATGAACAGGAAAAGTACAGGTATGCTGGCTTTGAATAAAATTAGCAGGACACTTGGTCCTGAGCACCAAGATTGAGAACCACTTTGATTAATCTGACCATTACAGTGTCGGAGTGTGTCTGTGTGATCTGTTAGGACTCACCCTCCTCCCCAGGATCTGGTTGATGGCAGCACTTTCCTTCAGTGTGCACTCAGCCACCACCTTGGCCCGCATCTCCTTCATGTAGAGCATGAAGGCATTCAGGGGTTTCTTTATGTGGACCTGTTTCTTTTTCTCCTCTTCCTTTTTAGCGTCTGACTGTTTTCTGTGGAGGACCAGAGGGCGGAAACGTTAGGGGTGTTTTAAGAAGTTTTAAGAAGTTCTGAGACTTCAATGTGAGTTTAGAGCAGCCGAAGTCTACTCACGAGCTGTTGAGAGAGCTGATGTCACTGTGGGAGGATTCCTGCTTGACGTTTGGTGTGACGATGGCTGGGTGTGGGATGCCCGTGGTGTGCAAACTGTGATGAGGGGGCACCATGTGTGGGGGGAACCTAGAGGACAGAAGACTGTGTAAATCGTCAGAATGGACACGGGTGAAATGAGAAGATGGAGCACATGTAAACACAAGACTAAAAGAGGCTGAATTCCATTCCATCCATTCAAAATAACACGTTTAATTTCATTGGTAGAAATGGAATTGGCCTTTAGTTACAAGAAAAGACATAATGCACATACAAAACATCCATATGAAAATGTCCAAGGCTGATTCCTGCGTTATTATTCACAACCAATTAGGGAATTTTACCACTCAAAATGAGTGTTAAGGTCAAATGTCACAAGGTTTCATTTAATCAGTAATCACAGAATACAGCCTGGACAGCTATACACCTCACACAAAGGTATCACAGCAAATTATTACATGCTATATTGTGTGGCAGGAAGTAAGTGCAGTTGCACAAGGCTGAATCTCTTGAATTACATTTTTGAACAATCAAAAAAAAAAAACAACCTATATGCTAAACACTTGAGCGAATCTTTGTTACCTTTACTTAATCTCTAAGGCAGCAATTCATGTCATAGATTCAATTAAATGTGTTCGTTTCAGGGCTCTGTGCATCTTGACTTTTTTTCTATACAGAAACAGAGAGACTGTGCAGACTCATATATCAGTGCTGAGACTTCTTGATCTAGGAGAACACATTAGGTTTTTGCAGCTTCAGTTTGAAGTTTCACCTACGTTAGCTAAGAAAAAGGGGTCCCAAATAGCGTTAATTTGACAATGACAATGTCTTTTTCACCCGTAGATGACACATGTCCACTGAATAGCTTCGGTTCGTTGTAATATTTGAGGAAACTGCATTTTTAGCAGCTGCACTGATATGAAAAATGCTGGGTTTTGCAGGGGTAAAGCTCGAACCATTATCTCTTATCAAGGCATATTGCAAACTAGATTAAAATGTTCTATCAAAGTCTAGTGTGACTTCAGGTATTGGGTCTCTATTTGCTTCCTCCCATTCTTTTCTGCCAATTCAGCACTGTCAGCAGCACTGACATTTTTATCTTCATCCCTCCACACTCATCATTTTATCATCTCCAACCGCTCCACATATCAAGGACAGAAACCCTTATTTATGAAATCGTTTCACTGGACAGAAGAGCCATAAGACACTGCTGTACCGTATGTGCCAGGGTATGTATGACACTAATTATTTGTGTCAGATTATTTGAACGCGTGGACGTCTGTGTGTGTGTGTATGTTTACAGCGCGGCGCCTCGACTCCACGTGACCACACACAAATTTAAGAGAAGAGAGGAGGATGAAGGAGAAGAGCAAAAAAGGAGGAATAATTCTTTTTTTTTTTTTTTTTTTTTTTTTAAAGCAGCTCATTATCCGGCTGTGTCTGGCTGCATGGCTTCGAGCCAGAATATAATGATGAGGATAAACTCGCCAGGAACAACTAGTTTCTGTTGGAGGCCATCTCTGGGGAGTGCCAGTGCGCTCCCCCCTCAAACTCTTTCCCTCTTTTTCTCCTTTCCCCTCTTCTCCCTTCATCACTGACACATTGGTGTTTGTGCCATGTCATCCGTTGATGGGGAGCTCGGCAGCAGTGGCTGCATATCGCCCATCATTAGGGCTGCTGCATTTTCTTCGCTCACTCCGTTTCCTCTCTCCCCGTTCACCCTCCCTCCTTCTCTCTCTGTGCACTTGTTAAAATTTCCTCTGTTCCAAGATCTATTTTTTTCTCCTCTTCTCCTTCTTCTTCTTCTTCTTCTTCTTCTCTTCTACTCCTCCCTGTCCTCTCACCACCTCCACGCTCCTTCGCTTCCTCTCTCTCTCTCCCTCCCTACCCTCCTCCTGCTGCCACTGCATGGCCCAGGTTATGGTTTAAACATGATGGCCATCCCTTTGAAGCGCGGGGGCATCATCATCATCATCCGGGCTCATCAGCAGCAAGCAGCGCCTTGGACCAATTTAACCAACACAGAGAGGGAAACGCAGCGGAGACCCCCACCCATCCACCCACCACAACCCCGGGGCTTCTACGTCTCAATCTGAAAGGTAAGAATGGCTGGCGGTGTTGAGGTGGGGGTAGAGTGGGGGGGTCACTGGCGCAGCAAGCACAGTGTCAGCCAGTGCCATTTAATTGCCAATGCGAAGCAGTAGCCCCCGTGCCTGTTTAATGTATAATGATCCGGCCGGTGCGCTTCTCCCGTTCCCAAGGAAAAGAGAGGGAGCCGGATGATGGGGGAACATATCAAAGGGCAGGCTTAAGCATAAGGGGCAAAGGGGCTTTCACATCCTCCCACCTGTCACACATACATTCACACGCACACACACACAGTAAAAGGGACCTGCACTGCTTCCAACCCCATTATCAAAATAATGTCTTTCATTTGTTCCACTGACTGTCTCTACTCTCCTTGGCTCTTTTTCCTCCTGTCCTAAAAGAATGCATTTTTTAACAGGACCTGGGTGTAAGGTGCTCACTGCAGGACTACGAGGTACCAGATTCATTCCCTGCATCCTAATTCAGTTCGGGCTACAGCACAGGGGACTGATACTGAAGCAGTGCGCTTCTGCAAAGAACTGGCTCCCGACAAGAGTACAAGGCCGGGATGTCTTTTCTCTCCGATTTCCTCCACTCAGCCCGCTCCTTACAAATCGTTTCAGCTATCACAACAGTCCAAAACCAACTGGCTGAAGGCTATGTATGAAAGCCTTCTGCTATTTTGCTGACACAATTAAACAGCTATTTACGAGATTTTGTCAACAAATTGATTCTTTTCCTCTGCCCTGTCAAAATCTGAATTTCGGAGGAGGGAGATGGGGGATTTTTTTTTTTTTCCTTTTTTTTTTGGGAGACGTGTTAAACCCTCCCATCCTCCAGAGAGCTCCCAGAGCCCTCCATCTATTCAGTTATACTAATTCAATTAGGGGCCTCATCACAGGGCATTAGCTCTTCCTCATGGCCAGTCCCCCCCCCCACACCCCAGCCAGTATATTCAATTAACTGCACTGGAAATAAGATGATCACAATGTAGAGGCTGTCATTAAGGGACCAAATTAGCAGTCACTTAAAGCCCAGGTTGGCTGGGTACTGCTGCCAGATGCCAGTGTCTGGACAGACCCGCAGTCTGACCCTTTGCACCTGAGACTTGGTCGGGGAGAGCAGGGGGGGGGGGCAAATCTGACTCTAATCCAGACACCCTTCAAAAGTAACGTTTGATGCATTTCAATCTCTAAAAGGACAATTTAACTGCGAAGAAGCGGCTGTAAAACCCGAACCGAACTGTCTGGGTGAGCTTACACACTCCGCTTTCCATTATTCTCAGGGCTATGGTTTAAAAGAAATGTCATTTCCCCTTGCGTCTCCTCCCTCCCTGCATCTACATGATCCATCAATGTCACAGTGGTCTAAACATGCCGCCCTCAGGAGCTGCTTTTCCAATCACGCTGTAATTAAACTAAAGCTTGGCCTCATCCCTAGACTCTAAACCAGCCCCGTCCAAAGTCCCCTGCTGCAAAGGCATATAGAGGGGAGGGGAGGAGGAAGGAGGAAGGAGGAGGAGCGGAGGGAGTGGAGTAGGAAGCTGTTTGTTTTTTTTGTTTTTTTGTGTTGTTGCTTTTTTAGCTCCTCCAGACTCACAAATCACGGGCTTTTAGCCATCCAAAATTAATTCTTTTCACTCCCCACCAATATAGAGGACATGTGTCCCTCGAGGGAACAGTAAGTAGTTTAACACCAACCGACAAACACACACACATGTATACAAGATGGCAACAAATACACATACCCCCCATGGGTGCACTAATGTCCACAGCAGCTCTTGAGCTGGACCCTAATGGGCTGGACCAAAGGACTAGCCAAGTGTCAGGCCCCGGCTTATATCAGCTAGTCTCCTTCAAAGTGTTGCTGTGTTTGTTTATCTGTCTGGCTGCTCAGACTCACAGCAAGGACATGCCCCAGCTCATTTCAGATCTGCCTGACATGCAGTGGGGGTAAATGTTCTTCAGGGGCCTCATTAGAAAATGATAAATATAATTAATATTTGAGCATGCTAGCTAGAGCGCCACACTGGAGAATTGGCCTTTTGAACACAGTGATGGGGAGTGTGAGCTCTCCTTGAGGGAGAAGTTGCCGCTCACGGATGTCTCTGGGACGTGAGCGCGCGTGCGTGCGTGTGTGTTGCTTGCGCATTGCCCTCGCAGCCAACACAAACGCACGACTGTACGTACGTGTGAGAGCGCGCGCACGC
The DNA here is from genome assembly GCA_028641955.1 of Protonibea diacanthus. NCBI lineage: Eukaryota > Metazoa > Chordata > Actinopteri > Sciaenidae > Protonibea > Protonibea diacanthus. Next base: position 14,400,289 of record CM053996.1, on the reverse strand, counting down.
GGGCAGGTGCGTATATGTGTGTGTGTGTGTGTGTGTGTGTTTAGCTCCTAGGGCTCAACTCACCTTGACATGGATGCGTTGACAGTGAGCGCAGTTGGGTAGGGGTGTCTAAAACCCCCTGTTGTGATTGGATAAACAGGTTGACCTTGCCTGGGAAGAGGGAAGAAAAGAAGAAAGGCGAAAAGGTAAAGGAACAGGGTGGATGGAAGAGCAGAAGGTAAAGCCCTCTGTCTCGCTCCTCTCCCCACTGTGGGCCTCTTTATTCTCATTTGATCAGGACAAAAATCTAGGGGATTGCAGAGCGCAGATCAAAGGGAGGAAAACTCTGAACAATTTGAATGCCACAAATCTTGATAGCAGTGGCTAATTAAATTTCATAACCCTTCGCTCGGTGTCGACAGAGTGGGGCCCTGTTCCTCCCCAAGCTGGAACTAGGTGTTTTGTTGTGATAATTAAAGACGAAGCGCGGGTCTCTTTAATGGAGCCATCACACTAATTGAGGTCTACACATTCAAAGACAAACAATAATGAATGTAAATTTATACCAAAATAAAGTGCAGCAAATCAAAGGGCGCCATGGCTGCGCTCGGGGCCTCTCTCGGTATTTAGATCGCGGTGAGAAAACATTAAATTAACAGAGCTTAATTTGTAGCCTTTTGTCATATTAACAAGTGTTGACAAGAGTTACCAGGGGAGAGCCCCCGTGTGGAATTGTGGGTAAAATACGGGCAATCACGGTTCATTACTCTAATTGGACCATACAGAGACATGCAAAATAGTATTTGCCACAAAGTAACAAGTTAAGGTTGGTGAGGGCCTCAGGAAGCAGCGTCGAGCTGCTGTGGTCCAGGAGTGAGTGTGTTAGAAAGTTAAGGGTGGAGTTGAAGTCTGAGAGGACTTAAACACAGAGGCAGGACCCACTCCAGGGAGGAGACAGAGACAGCTTCCATAATTGACTTTGTGTATATAAAGACAAACATCCTGCTTCACTGTGTACACACGTTGTGTTTGCTGTATTTAATCTTTGATGATTCAGTTTGATAAACAGTACATGCTTATTAATCCTAGCCTTTTTCCACACAAACTCTTAAGAGAATACAATAGAAAGAGGAATAAAAAATGGATTCGCTTACTGTGGTACTAACCATCCTAGCGGATGGGGGATCTGGCCGACAGTGCCAGGTGACAGTGGGTAATAAGGAGATATATCTGGAGGATGTGGAGGCCTTGGAATTCCTGTGGAAGAAAGAGGATGACAGGAGCAGAGAGGAGGTGGACAGACAGGATGGTGACAAAGAGAAAGAGAGAGAACCAAATCTTTGTCAGCGCTGAATTTATTCTTTGTTGAGAGAGTTTCACATCTGAATGGGGCAGACATCACAGGAGTGCAGATGGGAGGAAGAGGAGGAGGAAGAGGGCTTGTTGCTCGCATGTACACACTGCTAAATCACACTTCCTGATCAAAGGCCTTTGAGGCGGCGGCAGCAGCGGCACAATGTGTTGGAAGAGGCAGAGGGGAGAGAGGTGAGGAGAGAACACCAACACGATTCTTGTCACATTTGTCTACTGATTCAGCTCTAATGATATAAAATGACTGAGGTTTAGAAGTTAACAAAACACAACAATATAATTAAAGGCTTCTCTGTGATCAGAGAGCTGCTAATACAGGGCTACAGGTTGAGTCAGGCTGATTTAGCCTGACATACAGGCAGGATGGAGGTGGATTTTACCCGATATTGCACGTGAATAAACCAGTATTAGAAATATGCAAGCGTCTTTTCACTCTAACAAGGTCAACACTTCCGCTTCTGACTCTTATTAATGGCTCCTTCATATAGCTACATGTTCAGAGCTTCCGTCCTGACACAGCTAATATCAACGTGAAGCGCGGTGCATGAATTGGCTCGATGGTCTCCATTTGTCCTACCAATAGTCAGATTTAACACAAAAAAAACAGCGTCTGGGTTTTGTTTGTTATCCCCTGCAGATGAACAGTGACAAAGATGTCCAATTTAAGGACAGCTCTTGGTGAGGGCATCGCCGAGCAATCAAAGCGTCCGCGGTGTTGCCTTTACTTTCCGTGGCAGCTGACAGGCGAAGAAACTGCATCGACAAGCTGCCCTGAATGAATGCCTTGAAAAGGTCTCGTACACAGCCGGGTGTAAAAATAACTTTCTCTCTCATGACAAACTTGAAACAGGGAGCACTAGACATGTGTAAAAGCACAGCAAGGAGGTGTGTGAGCGCTCAGTAGACCAGGAACTGGAGGGGGGTGGGTGGACTTTCATTTTGGCTGATGTGTGTTTCTTTTCTACACTCAGCTGGCTTTGCCTGTGCAGCTGTTGTTGCACATATTTTGGCCAGTGTCAATACGGCCGAATTAAGAGCCAGATCAGTCTTCATAGATCAGAACTTGGCCGGTGTTGGCGGTTACACCCAAAGTCTGCAGCTGATCCAGGTCATCCAGGAACTGACTCTTGAGAGCGATTCTGTTACTGATGGACAATGTGCTGTGCAGCAGCTTGTCTCTAAGCGGAAAACCTGTTTTTTTTTTTTTTTTTGGAATAACGTTCTAACAAAGGCGAGTTCTATTAAAGAGAAAAGCCTTAGGAACATTATCCCATCGCCACCCAGCGCAGAAGACCTAATATAGCTCATTAATTAATTAAACACTGAGCCCAATTAAGCAGCCCCATTAAGCACTACATTAAACAGCAGCTGGCGCATTATTTCCCCCTTGTAAGGGCCATCATAATAAGGGAACATTATTACCTAAAACACTGACTGAACCCACCAGAGACCAGTGGAAAAGCATGAAATTATTCACCGCAGTGAAAATGCATTAACCTGAAAGAAGGGGCTGAATGACAGTTAACAAAATAAAGTGCTGGGTCAAGATGCTCACGGAAATGAATGAAATTGCCTAAAAGTGTATGCTGAATTGTTGTGGGAGAGAGATGTGTGGGCAGAATCTGAAAGCTAAACGTGGACGCTCTGAACCTGCGAGATCAACAGGCTGTCAAGATGTAACTACAGTTCTGACAGAGTGGGTAATCGAAAACTATAAATCCGAGCGCTCGGGTCACATCCTCTATTTAGAGATTTTTTTTGTGTGTGTATTTAGTTCCATTCCAAGCGGGCAGCCTTGAGGACTCTGCTGCGAGGAGCTCCAACAACAGTGGCTGTCTTGTTTTTTTTGTTTTTTTTAAGTCTTGGCAAACGAAGTTGCGGCCGTGGTTGTTTGCTGAATTCCGTGTTTAACGAGAGCTTTATGAGCCACTGTTCGGGTTCTTGTTCTCGAATGTAAGGCCACTTTCCGCCGAGGCCAAACCGTATTCATCAGCATGCTAGCTAAATCAATCAGTAACATATAAGAGCAGTTGTCAACAAGAAGCACTTCAGATGACTTTAACTATCGCACCCTCGTAAACAGCTGCAGCTATGTTCCTCAGATGAAGAAATAAGCGAGCATATGCAGATATATGTGGGTGGTATCGATAGGAAATAGGATAATATTGCAGAACAGTATTGTAAACATTTGAGTTATGCTTTCATCTTGATCTGTTTTTACAAGGACGTGTCTACAGACAGACAGACGCCATCAAGGCAAACAGTCCTGAATATGTGAACGATGACGGCGGGGGCATAATAAAACATTTACACCACCATCAGTACAAAGAGGTGACGCGCCTTATCTGCGAAGAGCTGAACTTCTTTTTGAAACGTATGTTCAGAAGTTTCACCTTTAAAAAAAAAAACAAAAAAACACTCCACTCCTTTCTAATGCTGTTTTATAGCACAAATCAAGTAGCGGGTTGCTAACAGGAATTCTGTTTTGAATAAAAAAAAAAAAAAAAATCTCCACGCTCTGCCAGACAAACGTACATGCAAGAAGTGGAAAAGTACTTTGGGGCTTTACCTGTTTTGGGATCCACGTCTGTCTGTAGGTGAGGTGGGGGGTTCCCCGGTGTGAAGTGCTCATTGCTGTAGGTGATCAGAGGCGTGAGAGGGTGCACATGGTGAGGGTGCTGTACCACTGGAACCTTATTAGACTGAGAGAAAGACAGAGGGAGAAAGAGGGAAAGAAAAAAAAAGATCAGGGTGTTAATATTTGGGTTAGGGGTTAGAGATTTCAGGCGCTTGCCACAGAATTGCAGCTTGGTCTCTCAGAAAGAAGAGCTATCAAATTCTGGGTACTCTCGAGGCGCCAAACCGCCAAGCCACAGTGAAAATAGTGTGGTTTGTAATTAAAAACACTTCTGCGGTGTCACCCTGGAATTCAGTAACACAATCTAAGAGGCTTGGGGGGTTGCCAGTTCACATTTGGGTCTGATGTGTGATGAGGCACTTTTTAACCACGGTTGCAGTGAAGTAATCGATCATCTGTAAACCACCAAATCAAGGCAGCGCGTGTAAATCCACAGTCATTAGCAGCTCAAGTCAGCTCTCCTCCTCCCTGCTCTCCAAGCTTCCTCCGGTCTTCCCTCTTTCCTCGCTCCCCTTCCCCTCTTCTATTCCCCCAGGGCCTGGTTCACGGAGGGTAAGGGGTGTATTGTAATAAAAGGGTTAGGAGAGAGGAGGTGGGGCTGAAAATCCATTTCTGCATTTTTGCCAAATTAGTTTTTAGCTATGTAATCTTCTCTTTGTGCTCCTAAGTGGTGCAGGCCCCCTTTTTTCAATTACCCAAAGATTACAGTGAAGCTTTAGGGGTGTGCTGCCGTGGGCCCCTGTGTTAACCGGAGCTCAGCCCCTCTCATCAGGCCAGGCCGAGACAGACACTAATACACACAGTCCCCCGACCACAAGATAACCAGATTAGAGCTCTGCTCTAGATTAGGCTAGTGGAAGAGGCTGCTCTCGCCTCTTTACCCACACATCCTTATCCTGCCCTCAGCAGTCAAAGAAGCAGCACTAATCAGGCTTATCATAACATGGATGATATGTTCAGGGGGAGAGGAGTGAGACACCAAGCTGCCTCTGTGTGTGTGTGTGTGTGTGTGTGTGTGTGTGTGTGTGTTTTCAATCTGCTCTCTCATAGGCCACACACCCTCATTAGCGACTTTAACCCATGCAAGAAAAAAAAAAAAAAAAAAACCTCTGTGGCACATTTCCAGCAGACTTTGAAAAACATTAATGGGACTAGATGTTGGCAGGGGGGGGGCATACATACATAAGATGCTCAGTTGGCCCGATGCTCATTGACAATACAAATGCAAAGCTGCGGGCCCAGGGCGAGACAAATGTGAGTAGAACTTAATGCTGCAAACAAATCATCTGCCCGGACTGTTTGAGGCTGAAGTTAATATCGGGCCTGCGCGAGAGCCTGATACGCCAACAGTCCATTCAGAGAGCCCCGTGCTAAATTTTCGCCGGGTAGTTAAAGCTGTCCATCTGTATGGTCCGTATAAGCCTGGCCATCTAGGCCTCTATTCTGTAGTGGCAGTGGTGGGGGGGAGTGGAAAGTAGGAGGTGCGGGAGTGGAGGGGGGGGGGCATTCCCTATTGCCTTGGTCCCAATGAAAGATTAATGAACCCCAGCAGAACTCCAGGGAGGCAGAGAGACTCCTGGGACTCATTCACAGCCCTGAGCTGAAAAGGCTATGGAGGAGAGAGGGGTTGGGTGTGTGTGTGTATATATGTGTGTTTGTGTGTCGGGGGTGGCGGGGGCGGTAGGTGGAATGGAATTCGTTAAAAAGAAACATAAACCAAGGCGCTCCTGATCTGATCTGCACATCGAGAATAGATGGATGAAAAAAAAAAAAAAGAACTGGTAGAAAAAAAAAAAACAATCAGGACGGGGCGCTTTGACAGCTGCCAAATGCAGCTGATGAATCCGCAGCTGAAGAACGCAAGAAGATGGCCTCCTCTCTTCCTCTCTTCTCTCGCGCTCCCTCTTTTTTTTTTTTTTTTTCTCTTGTACCGCCCTATCTCTCACCTCCTAACCTCCTCCTTCACGACTCCCCACTCCTCCCTCGGGTAATGATGTGAAAGAATGTTGTCAATTCTTCATCTCTCTGTGCTGAAAAGCTTTAGTGGCCATTTAAATGAGTTCTTTTGTCCAGGGGCCCCAGCCATTGAGAAGACAGTTCAAAATGCCCATCCACTGAGTCCACATTTAGACAGGGGGTGTTAGAGAGGGTGTGTATGGGACTGAGAGACAGAGAGAGAGAGAGAGAGCTAGAAGCCAGGCGATTTACATCACAGTCGCTTGTGGTCTAAGAGTGTGCTCTTTTTTTTACCCCCCCCTGAAAAGCCCAGAGTGGGGAAACGGGCTGGATTGACTGCTGCCTCCACAGTCCGCTCAGTCCACTGCAGAGAGTGGCTGGATGTGAAGAAAAGAACACAGCAACAACAACAAGTTTTTGGTACTTGCTGGCTTTTATAAGACTGTTTAGTGAGTTGTCACCCCCCTTTTCACATTCCTTTACAGGTCTTTCCTTTGAGTTCCACATGCTGACATGGGTGAAAACTCAAGACATCCATCAATCAAACTCCAACCCACAGCGCCGATCGTCAAATGCATATAAGGTCGGCCAGCTGACGTGGACTTCCTGTGGTCTGACGTCTTCAATCAGCTCACCTGCTCACTCTACATCCCCACGTGACCATCGCACACCCACCATGTCTCTCGCTGACGTCAAAGCAGCACCCGGTGGTCCCCGCGGAAAGGAGGCCCAGCACCTGCCCCGTGGTCACTGTGGGACAATACAAACCCAGGGCTCGTCTGGCAGGCAGGCTGCTGGGTGCTTCAGCCGCACAGAGCCCATAGAGCATTAAGAAACAAAAGCAAGGCAACGTGGGAGGCTTTGCTCCACAAAAGCCAGGGGAAAAGAAAGAACATTTCCTGCCCCAACACCCCCGCTGACTTGCATCCTTCCCACCACCTCCGTCATTACAACAAACAAATATAGCCGAAGACCAACAGAGACGCTGCTCTGTAGTCATGATGACCATGATGATTCTCAAACCTAAAAAAAACAATAAAAAAAAGACCCTGCAGAAAAATTTAAGCACACAGTCTTGTACAAACATCAATGAGCACATTGACTCTTTTCACGTCCAGGACACATACAGCGCCTGCTGCTGAGGAAGGCCAGTGTTGTGAAGTGCAGGCAGCACACTTAAGTACAGCAGACACAAACAGAAACAGTAGTTGCCGCCTCTGGTCATGTTGTTGATATTGCCTTGGCACCATTTATTCTACTCAATTCTAGTCTATTTTGTCTATTTCCAGCTGTGAGGCTCATATGCTTCAAGGAAAAGAAGCTTATATGCGTTTGTATTCCGCTCTTTTGTGTAATCCTCTATTCACGACGGTGCTCCTCTACCTACTAGTCATTGATGGCAAACAAACGGCACTATTTCGTGGTCTCAAAACTTCCAACAATGCGAGTGCTAAACCAATTTGACAAGCTGTGCTGCGCTGGTATGACCAGAATACTGTCTCATGTGTGAAATATTTCCTGTACTAGCTGGTGAGAAATGCTGCTCCGTCACCATGTGAAAAGAGCCTTTTGGAAGTGGACAAATGAATGAGCTGCTTCAAGTCAGACCTCTGGGGAGGGAGAGGCAGGGGTACAGGAGAAGGCAGAGGGGGTGAGAAAGTGACAGCAGGACCGAGTGAGACAAAGGGAGGGAGACAGAGAGGTGCAGGCCGGACAGGAAAAAGCTGTTGGCCTTGCATTTCCGCCTGGTGGCACCTCGCAGGGCCAATTTGAGCCCTAAATGTGAAGGTGGCGACCTCGCGGGCCCAGGGGGTGTCTGGGTGGGGGGGGGGGGGGGGGGGGGGGGGGGGGCGCTGGAGCCTCTGTCTCTCTGCTTTGTGTCATGATATGATGAGTTGTCACAACAGCTTGCGGGGCGCTAATGAGCTGTAGTGAGGCCGGGGCAGGGAAGGGAGGCCAGGAAGAGAGGAGAGAGATGTGGGGATGACAGTGCCGTGATGGATTGGGGTCCTCTCAGGCCTCCAAATTCCAAAGCAAGCAGAAAAAGCTGCCAGAGCGCCCTGAGCCTCTCCCAGAGCGTGCAAGTGGCCCACGTCCAAGGCACATGGAGTGACACCACACAGAAAACACACAACAGCAACACTGGAGAAAGTGTCAGAGAAGAGTAATTTGTATGTGTGTGCGAGTTATGCGCGCGCTATTTGATTTCAGCAAAACAAAAAGTACAAGCTGTGCTGCCACCATTCTAATGAATCATCTGGTATCATTCAGTGTCGTCCTGTTGAAATGTGTTTACACACAATTGCTGTTTTTTTTTTTCCCCCTATGGGAGGTACAGAGTGCCCCCTCCAGGCTAAAGATCTTCATCTCCCAGCAAAACCCCATATCATACCAACCAGTGTCCACACACACACACACACACTTCCACTAGCCCTGGTAGCACTGAGTCAAATCAATCCTCAGATTCAAGCAGACAATCTAAAGGAATACTTAGAGATTAACGCCAGTGGAATATGAAATGCTCCGACAAATTAAAGGCTTATCAGAGCCACGATCCTCCAGCATGATTAAAAAACCCTGCTACGTTTCAGAAATAATATTTCTTGGTTAATCAGAGGGGGGGGGGGGGAACTCTCCACAATATGAAGAACCTGGGAATTGTAGGGGGGGCAAAAGGATTTAAAAAGCAGATATGGAGGTGTTGATCAGTTTTCTCTAGCAGAGAAGATGCGTCTCTGAGGGCAAGGGGCTCCCGAGACCACAGTATATTTAAAAGTTAATCTATTCACTTTGCTGCAGTGACATGCCGACTGCTTGATCACAGCGCTGAACAAAAATATTATGTGGGCCAGAGCCTTTGCTCCCCTTCCTCCTGCTCTCTTCACTAGCACTCAAGTCGTTCGTCACCATTTATTTTTGCTTCCCATCTTTGATAGTCGGCACATCAAATAGAATCGCAGAAAGGACACGTTCTGATATGTCACAGATAAATAAAACTGCGCACAAATAGCTTAAATATGAAGTGGTTTTTTTTGGTGGAACTGTTGTATTCTGTGAAGACAAATCGCCTCTTAGACGCACGTGTGTTAAAGCTTTTTCTTTTCAATGTAAACAGCCTCTTGAGCTCATACCTGAGTTAAAGGGGCTTCTCTAAGAGGTGATATTGTATCACAGTGTTAAGAGCCAGACTGAATTCTGCCTTTTGAAATGCAATCAGCCTCTCAGAATTTGAGTTGAAAGCCAGGCAATTAAGAATCTGAATTGGATGGCAACATTAACAAAGGAATATGTTAATCTGTGAGGTTATTGAAATCTTATTTTACATTTCATGGTTAAGACATGAGCTTGATCAAATAATGTTTTGTCAAGTAAATAATATTCCTCTCGAGAGAATCGTGTCTCTGAAACTGTGCATTTTGAATTAATCCAGATAGACTGTTTATAATATTTATTATTTAGGCCTCAATTTAAGAGCATTAACAAAAAAAACAAATAATATTAAAGTGTGTGAGAGTCATGCAGCTCTTGCAGATTTTAGGGTTTGATCGATTAGCATGCATATATATATATCATATAATTAGCATGCATGTGCGTGAGCAAAACCTTTTCTGTTTTTAAACTCTTAAAAATCAGATGACCACGACTCTCTCCACCCAAATGCCAACCCCCTCCCTTCACCCTCACCAAACTACTACCAACCACAACAACAACAACAACAACAACCTGTCAGAATAATGCTAAAAGCCTTCAGTGGTAAGAAATAGCAGAGAAAGTGAAGAAGCAGGGGAGCAGTGCTGCGTTACTCACCCAGCTGCTCAGATTGAGGTGCCAGCAGCCCACCTGCTGGAGGAGAGAGAGCCCGGGGCCCAGGACTCCTGCCTTGGCTCCCGTCTCCTCCGGCCCGGCTGAAGCTCCATCCCGCGGGTACATGACCCCCTCGGTCCCACCCCCGCCCCCGTCTCCTCCTCCTCCTCCTTCCACCTGGCCCCCCCAGATCCTCCTTCCCTCTCTACGCCGGGGAGAAGCCCTCTTGCTTCTCTTGGCCGCTTCTCTCCTCCACTTCTCCTCCTTCTTTGTCTGTTCCTGCCTTGGCTTCTTCCTCCACTGTGTGCGAGTGTGTTGATGGGCATGTGTGGTGTGTGTGCACGTGTGTTTATCGTCCCCCCTCTCTTTGCACTTGGTGCCGCGGCCGGCTGACCATTGTTCCCCCAGGTTTTGACATTAGAGTGTGTGTATCTCTTGAGGCGTCTAGAGCAGGCTCAGGGTCTGAGGCCTAGTTTCTCCATTAACACACACATACACAAACACACGCAGTCACCACAATCCTTCCCACCCACCGACATCCATCCTTAAAAAAGAAAAAAAAAAAAATCTCCCATAAATCCCTCACTCTAACCACAGAAGCCCTTGCTCTTAGCGGCCAGCAGTCTCCTCTTCTTTCTCAGTGAAAGTTTTGATGCCGGTGACAAGAAGTACAAAAAGTGAGAGCCAGACAGAGAAGGAAAAATTACTGTGAGCAGCTTTTCAGCACTGCAGCAGTCTTCCCACAAGCAATACTCCAGAAAAAAAAATATACTCACAAACACACACACATACACACACACACAAAAAATCAGTTATTACCCAAATCCCTGCTGTACGTTGGGTCTGTGTATGTGTTTCTTAGAGTATGTGTGTGTATGTGTGTGGGCTCTGCTGTGCCTCCAGGATGCCCAGAGACGAACTGGCAGCTTGAAAAGCTTTGGCTACAAGGTAAAGCGAGCAAGGCGAGAGATGGAGACAAAGAGGAGAGAGCAGGAGAGGGAGAGAGATAGAAGGGGAAAAAAAAGGAACAAGACACAACAACATCCACAAAGGGAGGGCAGGCTCAGCAAAGTGTGGCCAACAGTCACTTTATCTGTGTGATGCTGACAGTCCCCTCTTCATACCCACTTTCCGGAGAGGGGGGGGGGTGGGAGATAAACCGAGGAGAGGGAGAGAAAGTCTTCACTCTGACATGGACGTGGCACCTCTTCGTCGCACTCCTTTTTATTATTTTTTTTCCCCCCCCTTCCTCTCACCATTTTTCTAAACAATACCTACGAGTGGAGAACAATTCTTCTCTTAACTCCCCCCTCAACTCTGTCTCCATTCAAGGTTCATGTGAACAAGGCCTCAAGCCCCTCCTCGCCGCCCTCTTCTCCCCATTCTCCTTTCAGCGCGACTATTTTCACCTTCAAATCCATTACTCTTCTGAATGCTGAAGTCAAATGATAAGCTTCACGTGGCCACGACTTCTTTCAGCGAGCGCAAAGAAACTCAAGAGATCTGTGGGCTGTGAGTGCAAACACACACACACACACACACACACACACACACACACGGTGCATTACAGGGGAATTCCAACAAACGTTTGTTGTTTTCAAAATTAAACATGCTCCTAAAATTTCCTGTGTTGTTTTAAAAAATAATATCCATATATATATGGATCAATAAAAATATAAAAATATATATTTGTTTTTCCTGAGATGGCTCAGAGAAAAGATTTGTTCCCGCATTAAATATTTAATGTTAGAGAAATGCTTCATAAAAGAACACATACAAATAATTAAGTATTCAATTTTAAATAATGTTAAACCACCTCAGATAAAAAATAATACATTTAAAATCAGGAAATAAACTGTTTTTAAATGTATATTCTATAATTAACTAGACCTGTCAGCCTTTAATTACCTTTAATAACAACCTGGAACTCGCTAATGACCATGAAAAATTAAATATTTATAGAAAGAATTATTCCCATCCAAGCACAGTAACATTTAATATATTTTTAATATAACATGACAAAGAGGAAAATGATTAAGGAAAAGGAACCAAAGTAAGGGAATTTAGACATATTGGAAAAAATGAGTTCAATAAAAGATTAATGTTTTTCAGCTGTATTGAGGTATTTTAAAAGTTGGCAACAGAAACAACTAAGAGACTTTAATCTTAACACGCTGTTCCTTTTTTTTCCCCTTTTCTCCTGTAGTCCTTCAGCCTCTCTGTCACTGTTAGGACTCTGCTCTTCCCCTGGCCTGCAGCAGGCAGTCCTGAGGCCCTTAAAGCCAAAACAAAGCCCTGGGAATGTCCTTTACACAGCTTGGACAATAGCGCGGGGGCTCCAGCTTGACAAGTAAAAGAGCCCCGACAAGGCGGTGGCTAATTGCCTGCCCTCCCTCCATTCAGCCGGCCTGCCACACTCCTGCCATCTCCTTTTGTCCCACGTGCACTTTCTTAAGTAAACTGCCAGTTCACCAGCAAGTGATGGACAGCTCCCAATCACCCAGCCACAATGGCATCAACGCCACAACACAAGAGAGCACAGGGGGGAAGAAAAAAAATATACTCTGTCCCACTCCACTGTCTGGGATGTTCGCACGAGACCCAAAAGTGTTGTGCAATGCGAGAAAAAAAAAAGAAAAAAAAAAAAGGAAGAACAAAAACTTTTACAAAACAAGCCAACGGAACAGCCTATGACCTTCACAAGCTCATTATTTCCTCAAATAAAATGAAACAATGCAGCAAAAAAACAGTAAAGAGAAAATACTATGAACAGACAAGTCTCACTTCAAAGCCCTGATTCTCTTCTTTTAGCCTATGCTACAATAATTACAGTATAATTATGCAATTTACAAAAATCATATTTGATTAAAAATTACATAGTTTTTAGATTTTAGACAGAAAATATAAAAAAATATTAACCCTGATTTATTGACGTGAACAGAAGCACAGGAATAGCAGATAAGACACACGGGCAAAATGACTTAAATCTTAATGTTAATACAACACATAATATTTTAAATTGCTTCAATATAAATAATAGCATTTAACAGTAAGATTTAATAGATTTGTGTTTTAACACACAATGAACAATAATCATATTTAGTTTGATGTCTTAGAATAATACACCCCTGTCAGGCTGTCAAGACAAAGCAATCAAACACTGCCTTTCATTATCCAAATTGTCAATCTGTCACTTAGCAACATAAGTGTTATAAATTGCCAAACGGAGCCCAGAAAAATATCTATGAATAAATTCAATACAAACATAATATTTAAAGCCAAACAAGCACCAGAAAATAAAGCACTGCAGTAATTAAAATGTTGAAAAGTCTTACCATTTAAAAGAGCTGTATTTGGGATGCTGCTCGGTTCCTGGTTAAAACAAGCATGCTGGCACTCGTGGTAGTGCACAGACTCCAAGCAGACTCCCACCACCATGTCAGCCACTAATCCACTGGGGGGCAGCACCTCATCTACGGCAGCCCCTCGCTAACGCCCGATGGGTTAAGCCGATAAGAGAGCGGCCAGAGGACCGGGCGAGAGCCAAGGTACGCTGGAGCGACTTAGGAAGGCAGCCCTCCAGGTCCCAGAGCGGACAGGACCACGAGCGGGTGGCCAGAGCTGGCTGTTCACTCTCAGCCCCCTCATGCATTCAAACGCACACTCAGGCTGCGCTGCTCTTCTCCACGTCTGACCGGGACTCCCTCTTTCCCCCTCGCCCATCTTCATATCCCCCCTAATAAGCTCTTTTGTGTCCATCTCTCTTTCTTTGATAAGTTGAAAGAACAACAAAAAGAGGGAGAGAAAGAGAGAGGCTTTCATTCAGCGGCTTGGCAGACATAAAGGTAGTGGAGTGCCGTCTATAGGAGTTGCCCTAACTTGGCTAAACTCAAGCAGCGGGGTGTCTCTCGTCATGTCATTAATCCCCAAAACTAGCCACGCTCCATTCACCGCTAGTCACACTAAATTAAATGCAAAATCAAAAACACAAACGCTGGGCAGAAAAAGTGTCAGAAAAAAGGACAGAGAAAGCATTCCGATCCAGGGCAAAGGGTGTGTGGTGTTGCAGCCACGTTGCCCCTCAGTCCCGCCCGTCGGTAGCCCCAATTTTTGATGTAAGAAGCCCCGCAAAAAAACCCGGCCACACAAAAGACAAAAAAAAACAAAAAAAAAAAAACAAACATTTATCACCAAAAGAGCCTGTCACTGTGGCGCAGCTTTTGCACCTCCAACTCGCCTGCCTGAACTCTCTTAAGACAACTGGAGGGGAAAAAGGAACCCCAACTCCAAAGTCAAACCTGCCAGACAACAAGCCAACAACAAGCAGTTAAAACAATACCAAAAATACCAATAAATGGATACAAGCCCCGCATGGTTTTCAGGAGAGCTGGCAATAGAAAATTCAACCCGGCCAACTGGTGGCTTGAAGAGAGGAAGCCCACTCTTAAAGCCGTGATCCGACCATCCACTATACCACCGCTGTGAGCCTTTTAACCACAGCAGAAAAAAAATGACTATTGATCTTCAAATAGCGATAATTGAAAAGATCAAAAAGATTAAACAAAAAAAAATCCAGAATGTGCTGACTTACCATGTTATGCTCCTTTTTTGTTGTAGGTTTTTGTTTAAATAAAAAAAAATATTTGCTCAAAGATGCAGCATTGGAGGTGTCAAATATTTGTAGCCGTCTCTTGATCGTATTACTTCCACAGTCCTGGTTTCCAATGCGTCTGAACTTTTTCCCTTTCTCTTTTATTTTGTTTGTGGTACCTAGCCTTTTTTTCCCCTGCTTAAGACTTTAAAAGCCTTCAGCTCAGTAAAGCAGCACAAATTATCTTGCCACCTTGCTCAGCTCTGATGCTTTGGCCGCTAACTTTGGAAGGCCCTTTACTACTGCATCAAAATTAGCATTGTCAAAGCAGTTAATGAATATTAATATTGTATTTGTCATTGGAGCTGGCCCATTGCTGAACTCCAAGTCATCCATCAGGGACAAGATTAAGCACACAATTATTTCTGACTGACAGGGACCAAATCTGGAAGATTTTTTTTTTTCCTCCAACAATTTAAAGAAAAAGACACAGCATCATCTTAAGGTACCTCCCATGAGACGAGACAAGATTAATACACTTTTAATGAAGCAAGATTTCATGGTGCATGAACAGCAGGAACCTCGAGAAAAAAAGGAGAGGAATTTAAGAAATATTTTTACTTGCAATTTTAAACATTTTTTTAAGGATTGAAATCATAAATTACAAATAATTTTGGTGACGGCAGACAAAATTTAAATTCAAAGAACGTCTTTTTCTTTTTTTTTTTTTTCTTTTGATGAACGGATTTATGCTGCTTGATTTTCTTTTTTGCAGAGACGATCTGGATTCGCTTTTTTCACCTTTTGTTGGAACATTAAGAGAAATAAGATGTACAAGCGCTGCACTGCGAGCGAGCGCTGGCGCTAAATTTAACATGAAACATTCATTAAAACCTTGGACCTCCAGCACTCTCGGCAGAGCCCGGCGGAGCACCGACCGCTGAGGACCACACAGGCAGCCTCCATCAGCACCACCCGCTGCATCCAGGAGCTTTTTCCCTGCTCCGCCACCCCACTTCTCACAGAAACAGCTTCACACCAGAAACCACGGCTCTGTCAAACACGGCTCTCTGCACAATTTTCCACATCTCCATCAAATATGTCACAATGCACACGTTCTAAATTTTTTCTAAATAATGTCATTTAATTTTTTTTCTCATAAAAATGATTTCTCTTCTGATTAAATAAATATAAAGCTCTCTCATATCTGAAATATTTGCCTAAACCAAAAGCATTCCTGCCTGTACCTGTCTTGAAAAATTAAGCAGATGACATGCATCTTCACTCCTCTGTACCCAAAGCATCATTCATCATCTTTTGCATGATTTTAAAAAACATTCCTCTCTTTTCTCACATATTGTATATTCCGAAAAAAAACACAGCTTTGAAAGCAGCATTCATTCTTTTTCCACAATTATCTGATTCGCTTTCTCCGTTCACCGATTTCGGTCAGAGGAATGGCCGAATGCAAAAATCTTATTTGGTTCAAATTAAAACGTGTTTTCTATTTGCGCCCGTCTGAAGAATACAACTATAAAATAAGAGGAAAGGGGAGGGGGGGGTCGCACAAAAAAATGGCAGATGTGGGGCACTAATGCCAGCAGCCCGGTGAATTGGTGTGAGTGCGGGGGTCAAGCTGCGGGCTCACCTTGGAGCGCCGGGCCCCTGCCGACCACCCTGCCGGCTCCCTAATACCATTAGCAACCCTTAGATGAACATACTAAATTGGCCTTTTGTTCTCCAGGTGCTGATCCAGCCTCACTGGTGTCACAGAACCAAATACAGATGGTGCTGCCTTTTTCTGAAATGAATAGCGCGCATAAGAAAGCGCTCCGTTCTCCCGGTTCTCCGAAAGCCGTCGGCATGGCCGTACTTTTTTTTTTTTCCAGCGCTCTATTCACATTTAAAACTTTTTGTGATATTTCGTTAATTTAGTTACCAGCGTTAAAATGTTACCTAAATGTGTGTTATTATACGCATTTATTCAATTTAATTAAAAATGTATAACTTATATATTTAAAGGTCTCACCGTGACATGTGTAATGAATTAGACTTCATCCAATTCGGCAGTAAAGGATGATAAATGTGATGAAAATTAGGCAGCCGAACTGGATTTAAAGTAAAATAAATTCAAAATTTTATTACATTATTTTTTAGTTTTTTAAAAAAAAAAAAATAATTTGTTGCTCAAAATGTCAGAGACGTAAAATATCTGTATTGCAGCCGGTGAGTTTTAATTCACATGAATAAATAATGCCATCACAATAAAAAACATTAAAAACATGGGTGTGAAATACAGATCTTAAAATTCAAACGTCTGCGACGGAACGCTGCAAATTAAATTCCAACCAAACAAACGATCTTTTAATTGTTGTGACACAAGCACAGATACTGATTAAGTGTTCACACGAGGCTGTCGATGAAAACAGGCACCGAACACAGAATCCCACCGCGGCTTAATTCAAGTTGAGAGCCTAAAACAGGTCCAATCTAGGTGAGGAGGAGAGAAGGGAAGAGGAGAGACGAGAGGGAGCAGTGCAGGCAGCTCTGTGGCCCAGCGTGTTCACATCAGCGCTGGTATCAAATTAACTCTCTGACTTTGAAACTTATTGATCTGCTATTAAGACACTAGTGAACTTGATGAAGTGAGTGCTGTAGGTGACTCTAGGACTTCAAAGTCTCGCACCAGCCACATAAAACAAGCCACTTTGATCCCCGCTCTGCTCCTCGGATCTGGAGAGGGGGCTTCAGAGGAACCCCCAATTCTCCTCTCCTCTCTTCTCCCACTCACCCCGGGCCCGGGCGCCAGCTCTCCCTTTCCCTTTTCCACGTCTGCTGATGCCCCGAGAAACCGGCAATGCACCGGCGCCACACAATGTTCAATCGCGCCACATTTTACAGAGCAGTCTGCAAGTTGAGAGCGCAGTGGTGTACAGTGGTGCAGACAGATCTCCTTTCTGATTCACCAAGAAATAATAAACCAACACACACTCGGAAAATGCAATATGATGTCAAAACAACTACTAGAATAAGGCGGCCATCTAAGCGTATTGGCATTAAAATTCAGTGTCGATAAGAAGGGGATTCTTCATGCCAAATACGGCATGTAATAAGGTCGGCGATGAGAGAGACAATGCAGAGTGGGAGATAGCACTACTATTGTGTGGTGAATACATCCCCCTCTTCGCTTAAGGCAAGTCTTCCCACTACATTAAATACTGTGTGCTGCCAATCACACCTGCCTTTTTTTCATTTTGTGCCACTGGGTGGAGGTAGTAGTTAATGTTTTCAACATGCACCATATCACTATAATATACTGAAGCAGACACAAATCACACCCGGCCCACAGAATACTTCTTCACTCTGCCAGCTAAAACCATTATGGGACAAATGCAAAAAAATAAAAAAAATAAAAATAAACAAAACAGAAAAAAAAAAAAAAAAAATCCATCTTTTCCTCCTCAATTTGCAACAAGACAGGCTGTAAGACCGAGAAACAAAATCTCAGGTTCACCCTCCACTGAGCTGCTAACTTAGCAGGACTGAGTAAAATAAATATTAACGGCTAAATTAATCATCGGCAGGACAGTGTTTGCGCTCAGGCTCCAGTGCTCGCAGGCGGGGTGTGTGTATGTGTGTGTGTGTGTGTGTGTTTGCATGCGAGTGTGTCTGCACTTGGAGTGCCGGGGCTAAGCTGCGTCTGTTTAATTAAGAGGGGTAAAACAGATGACAAATGCGAGACAGTTAAACATTTAATGTGTGCTTATCTCCCCCCTCATTTATTTAGTTGGGAGAGATTCAGAGTGGGTGGCGTTTATGAGTGATGCGCCGGAGAGAGAGAGAGAGAGAGAGAGAGAGAGAGAGAGAGAGAGAGAGAGAAAACGCTGGTGGAATTAGAACGCAGCCCCGTGTGCCGCGACAAGTCAGCAGGCAACACACAGACATTTCCTGACAATTGTTTTGACGTTTTGCAACTTAATTCTGTTTGATGAGAAAGAAAGGGATTACGCGATAAATCAAATAAACATAAATATACGGATTCTGCAACACAGCTGTTAGTGAAAAGCAAAAAAAAAAAAAAAAAAATAATAAATGAGTTTCAACGTAAATGACACAGTGTCACTTAATTATGGATATAATATTTTTAGCAGCCTTGCCTAAATTGTCAAAATAAACCATGCAATTAAAAATGCAATTGTATCAAAGGCCTAGTTTCTCCTTCATTTCACCTGACAAAGATTACTTTTTTTTTTTTTTTTCCTCTGGATGATCCCCATTGTGTATCTGGTGCTGATGCACATTGCCTAGAGTCAATGTCAAATCCCAGCTCCAATAGTCCCGCAAAAAATACAGAACGAACAGTGCCCGCGGCGCACACATCCCTTTACTCAACCCACTTGCAATATCTCACCCAAAGTTATCGCTTCCAATGTGACAATGTTAAAATGAAAAACAAAAAAAAAAAAAAGATTTTATATGTATATATATAGAGAGAGAGGAAGAGAGAGGGAGAGAGAAGGAGGGAGAGAGAGAGAGAGATAAAGATGGGTGGCAGGGGTGGTGGTGGGGGGGAAAGAGGAGCTGAAGCTAAAAAAGCAAAAAAAGAGGGAGAGGGAGAAAAAGAAGAAAAGGAGGAGGAGGAGGTGGAGGAGAAAAAAAGCCCTGTGCCACGAGCATATATAAGAGAAACCTTCACCAATTAGTGGGGAGAAACGGGAGAGGGAGCTGCCGCGGCGTCGGCACTCAAAGAGCCAGGCCTCGCGGCGAAGCTGTCATGTCGGCAGGATTGATCAACAGGCCTGCTATTTCTAATGGCATGTTGTCATGAAGCTGCAGCCATGGGGAGCCACCTGCCTCAGTCCTTGCACAGCACACTCCGCGTTTGTGTGTGTGTGTGTGTGCGTGCGTGCGCAAGTGTGTTTGTGTGCATGAAAGATGGGGTTGGGGGGTACTGCAGCAGCCATACCTATTCTGTGCCCATATATCTTTTACTAACAATTTAAAAACAGCCTGGAATCCTCCTCCTACTCTCTGGCAGTCTACCTTGCCTATCCCTGAAGGTGGAAGAAATGTGCCATCCTGGATTGTTCTTTATTCTCACACCGCAGAGCCAAGCTATTGTAAAATCCAACACAATGGATACAAAATGTATACTGCGTTAAAGGAAAATGTAATTGAAAGAGAGCAAAAAAAAAAAAAAAATGTTGGTAGTTTCAGAATAATTATAATTGAGTGCACAATACAAATAATATTTATTCTTTTTAATCAATTTCGTTTTCTTCATGGGGAATGTTTACACCGATCAACAAATTAATTCCTCAATCGCACTGTATGAAACAGTACATTACATGGATAAAACTATCCTTAGTTATCATCTGAAAGGCTTTGCATTTGATTATAGCCTATTTTCTTCTCATGAAAAAAAAAAAAAAAACGGTCAAATAATCAGCGGACGAATGAAAACTCGCCTCTAAAATGTCAGCGAAAAAAAACGGAAAAAAAGCACAATCAAAAACAGGGAAATTGCTTTATATAAAAAAAAAATCCCCGTCACGTTATCCTCCATTTTTCAGTAATACGGCGACACACACACACACACACACACACACAAAAAACCTCGCGTCGTTTTCGGCCTTGGCGGCCAAACAAGCCCGGCTTTGCTAACAATAAAAAGTCAAATAAAAGTTACAGAACTTGAGAGTTCAAGGTACCGCGGGCTACTTGGAGTGCGTGTCACGTACAGTTAACCTTTTTATCGGGCATGCCTGTGGTCTCATCAGTCGATGAAATTCTTTGCCCGCGGCGGTGGCTTAGCCGAGGGACACGGACCAATAGAAAAATATTTCATTGTGTTAGCATTTCAAATGGCGAGTGGAGGGTGGAGAGGAGGGCGTTTGGAGGGGCGGTGGGGGAAGAAGCTCTAACCGATCGTTGCCAGCGGAATTAATTGCCTATTCTGAGAATAATGTCCCTTATCCACGATCCTCGGAGGGCCGAACGCTAGCAGAGGCCACTTTTTTTTTTCTTCTTCTTTTTTTTTTTTTTGTTTGGTGTCTTCAAAAAGAAGAGCGCTTAGGGGTACTGGCCGTATTAGGGGTTTAGCTCAGTCCCCTTTAGGCCGGGAAAAATAATCAGAAGCACTGAACCAAACTCGACTAATCCGTACCCCAATTAAAAACGCACAACACATTACCGCTAACGTTAATATGAATCGACAAATAAATACTTTTCAACAAATTATATATTTATTAGCAATCGTCAATTTTTTTTTTACTAATAATTAGGTCATTAGATAAAATTCACTTTAAGAAAAAGAACACGAGAAGTAGAGCGGCTACGTCTGGCTTTTCGCCAGAGCTCGATAAATGGCTCAAGATGGAGCGACCCCGGTGGTGCTTCTATCCTTTTATTTAAGGGGATTTAAGTTCAGGCTCTGTTACACATTGGCCAAGCATATGCAATGACCCTAACTGATATTGGTGCATCTTTTAGCCACATCTTAATCTAACCTTTATAAAGCTCTGTGGCTTTTCAGACTCAAAACAGCATTAAGAACGCGTATTGTTTGGAAGGAGGCAGCCCTGGGAGACGCGTCTACGAAAAAGGCTGGGCCCGGGCTGGGGCAGGAGCCCTCTGGAAAAACAGCTGCTTATGCACTCCAATCAGTGGGAAACAAAACCAAAACCCAACTGCTAAGATGGGAGGGGAAAAAACAGATTTTTTTTTTTTTTCTTGAGGTGGAGGGGGCATCCCAAATGCTCCATCCCTCCACATCGACCTCTACGGGCCCATTCGTGCTAGGTGTCGATTTCATCCCTCGGCAGATGGACGGGCGAATTCGCAGCAGTCCCCATTACATGCCTCTCCTTCGCTCATTGTGAATTCAGTCAACGAAGTCAATCTTATTAACTTCCGCGCCGGTTCACACATGACATTTTCTTCAATTTTCTCGCCGACATCAAAAACATCAATTAGCAGCTCGAAAATGGGAAGGAGCGAATGACAGAGTCCGATAACGCCGACTTATTTGAAGCCGAGGGTAAATCTATTCTCCAGTTTTGAATGTGTTCATTACAATTGCATTTTCAAAGAAGACCTCCAAATAGCAAAGAAATTAAATTTATCTCCTAGAAATGTCCAGAAATTGTTTTTTTCCCCTCTTTCTTTCTTTTTTTTTTTTTTTTTTTTTAATCCTGTGTCTATCTCTCAGCCTCAGTGGGTGACACAAAGCATTGTGGTGCTGCATTTTCTTTTTCTCATTAGAACAGATCACAACTCCCACAGAAGTTGAAACCCTATACTGTAAACTCTGGTGTAACCCGTAAAAATCATTTTAAAAAGGAGTCCAGCGTTTCTTTAAAAGGAGGCGATAAAGTAGCCTGCAGGTGACCTGCAGATTCGACAAAAAAAAAATATCAGACGATGATAAATGCAGTGTCTATTTTTACCCAACAAGGGGAGCTATTATCAGATTAAAAGAAATAAAAACTCTTTAAATAAAAATGTTTGCTTTTTTTATTTATCGATCTTCAAAATCAATCTTCACATGAGCTTTTATCATTTAATTTAGAGATGCACTGAATAGTTATTATTACATGTTGTCTTGCAGTGATGTCAGAAGATCCCTGTGCTATGCTTGTATCTTGTAAAATATATCATATATTCAGGACATTAAACTATTTAAAGACACGTTTTTAAAAAATGTTTTTCCATATGTACTGGTTATTATTCCCTTTGCATCAACACATTTAAAAACATATGTTAAAATACATTAAAGGCATAAAGAAATGTACAATCCTGCTATCGTATCGATTTTTTCAGTCCTATTTTTAAATAATTTTATGTGTATTTTGCTGCTTAGATTAGATGTTCTGTCAGATGAGGAGAAAAAAAAAAAACAACATATCTGTCCAAAAACCCAACTTCCATCTAAACTACCATTTTATCCACAGCCTCATTGATCATTTCCTGCTACTCCACATCACAGTTACATCAAAATGTGAAATAGAAACCTACACATTAATGAAGCTCTCTCATGGCTCAACTCTTCTGCCTCCCATCACTGATGAACATGTAACTCAATAAACCTTGGCCAGTAACCTTTAAGTAAAAGGCTATTTTTTGCCGATATCCAAACATTGTCAGACGGCTTCCTCATGCTTGAGTTACATCTCCGAGGGGGTGAACAAAAGCAACTTTAGTGGCACTCGTAATGCGAGGGGGGAGAGGGTCGGTCGCATACGGAGCCGTGCGGATCACGTTCCTCCGGCCCATTGATTTCTGATCTTTTGACATTATTTAGTTGCTTTTTATTTTCTTGCCCGTCTTTTATTCCATGTCACAAAAGACAGAAATGTCCAAACAAGTGATGTTGGGAATATCTACTATCTGTCAAAAGAGCAGGCTTTTCCCGGCATTAAAGCGACCAAATCCTCTGACGCAGTGCCGAGAACCGGCGGGATGAAAATATCACTCTTTATAATGGAGGCTAATCAGATTTCGGATGCCGTTTGCCTTCAAGCTAAAGGGAGATGGAAAACGCGTGGAGCAAAAGGGCTGTAACCAATACACTCCTAGTTCATCGCCACCCTGACCTCAACACAAAAGGCCTGCGCTTTTTTTTTTTTTTTTAATCTCACATGGTACATACAGCCAAGAAAAATGGGTCACAACGCGAAAATCTAAATTAATACTAAACATATTTTTTTTGTTGTTCTGGCCGAATGCTGAGAAAGACGAGGAGATGCATCAGTAGTACGGCTGTCGGCTGAATGACGAACACACAGTAGTGATCAGTTCCATTAAGCGGGGATTTGATCATCTCCCCCGTGCGCTTTCACAGCCCGGCTTCAGATTAGATCACTGTGAAAATGGTCAAATGGTGTGTTTATCTCTCTGTAATTATTTTGATGCAGATGACAGAGATTGGTTGTTTGCATGTGGCTTGATGAGTGTGCACAGTGTGAGCCAAAACACGCGCGCGCACGCGGGCCCGCACACACGTACGCAAACGCGCCCGCACACGGAGAGACACACACATGCTGGCGTTGAAAGAGCTGAATGGCTCCTCTCAGTGCCATTAACCCATTAGATAGTTTCAACAAAGGCCTGGAAATAATGTTTTATGTGCCGAAAAATACTCGCGGTGCGCATGCAATTACCGCGCCGTAATCCTTATAACTTATGGCTAATATTAATGTTCTTGTTGGGTGACACAAATGGACTTTCAATGAGATTCAAAGTGAAAACCCCACGCAACAATGGAATGTGTTGAGCTAATCTTATGAAAACAACCAAAGCAGGAAGACACCACTGCACACATCCCATCCTCTTGTGGTAATAAAACAAAATATTTAGCTCTCCCTCTGTGGACAAAAATCTGAGAGTTTGTTCAAATTCCAGAGGAGGCTACGTCTTCTTCCAAATTCCTCTATGACTCTGAGAACTATTTACACCCTTCATTGGGTCGCTTGAGAAGAAAAACATTTGACTTAACTGCAAAAATGCGATCGGTAATTATGTCACAGTGTAGATTTAGGCGCTAGAGTGAACTGACCTCTGTTGTGTGAAGATGTTTCTGCATTTCCAGCTGCTGCTGCTGTACTCAGGATGCCCCACAACCATGTGGTGACCTTGAGTGAAACTGTCTCACTCCTGTGGGGGTAACTTTTAAGAACTACTTGCCCTTCCAGAGCTGATAGCGCGTTCGGAGTTATACGAGATCGTCTGCGCGATGGATCCTTTCTCCCCCACTCGTCCCCCTGTTCTCAATAATCACCTCTATTTTCACTTCACTCGAGTTAGGCTGTGTCACTAGATTACTGGCCCTTCGTATCTACCTTTCCAATTACTTTTAAGAGTTTTGGATGGACAAATTTGTGCTTTCATGTCCCGTGTTAGCGGATGAGTCGCTGCTTCTGGCCATGAAAGGAGAGTTTTTAATGAGCTGAGGTGAGGTTAATTGGTTCGCTAAGATCCTCTGAGTCATGTGCCTCGATATGAAATGAAGTCCATTTCCTGGAGTTTCCCCCGGACGTGTTTAATAACAAACACTTCAGCCCAATTTTCATTTCCCACAGAGAAAGGGGGGGGAGGAGACACAGGGAACGGGGTGATGGAGGGCGGGTGGTTGTTTGTGCTGGTTTTACTTGCCTCCACCGCCCATGTAAACTGTAAACCCTATCTGTGTTTGTGTTTCTTCAAAGACCAGTGGTACAATGTCACTTCCCATTCAGAATTACGCCCTTTTGCCTGTAACTATAAATGCGGCAGTGTTTTCCAAAGATACCTGAAAGCTAATTACCGACCAAATTGTGCATTTGTTCGTAACGGGACAATGACACGGCATGAAGCTTTTTGCTATTGTTTTTATTTTGCTAACAATGAGCGTGGATTTGCAGCAGCCGCCCGATCGCTGCCGTTGATTCGACGCGAGGGAACCGCCGTGCGCGCGCCGCGATACACTAATCCTCCACAAATGACTGGCCCTTTCACTTGCTATTAGGAACTACATGATGTGAATCTGCCCAGACTAAAAGACCTTGTAATCAACACTGGTGCAAATGTGTTAAGTTCAATGTCTCGTTGAGGGGGGTTCAATGGTCCTGACAGTGTAATTACGGGTTGCCACCGCAATGCAGCGGTCAGAGCACTCAACACTAATTCAATCCATCTTCATTTCCAAGAGCAACGCCCCTACCATTGATGGATAGTTATCATTAGAGAGTGACAAAGCACTGAAACAACTGAGGCGTGAGCAGCAAAGTGTGTATGTGTGTGTGTGTGTGTGTGTGGACGCTGGGCGTAAAGTCAAGGAGCAGGAGGATGTGTCCTCTCAGATACACACTATTGCCCCAGACAGCAGGATTATATATTACTACAGGGATGAATACGGAGAGATGTAATGGGGAAGGAACTTTGGGTCAGGGAGCGTCCTTCACACACACACACACACACACACACACACACACACACACACACACACACACGGACAGACACGGACAGACAAATAAATACATACAATACCCACAAAGAGTGTGTGTACGTGTTCACAAACACGCACAAACAGTTTGGCTCGCTGTGACCCCGACACACAGAGAGGCTATGGCTCGACTCACCAGCCTTTTATAGCATGCTGCTCAGACTGCTGACAGACACACACACACACTAGAATACACACACACACACACACACACACACTAGAATACACACACTCGCACTGACACACACACCCACACTCGTACAGGTCTGGGCACCGTCTGCAGCCAAACACTAAACCACAGGCTGTGATTGAGGCCGACTGGTCTGCTCCTCTATATTTTCAGTCTATATATTCAGTCCATCCTGGGCTGTATATCTTAATTATGTGCTTTGCCTCTTTTCCTAAAAGAAGGGGTGACAGAGTCAGCTTGTCAGGCACTGGAGCAGCAGCAGGCCACTGAAATGAGGCCCTTCCAGTCTTTATGGGGCCTCCAGCTCGGCCACTGCATCATTACATGACTTTTAAGCTCTGAACAAAAACACTGTGGATGCCTCGCTCCCCGCGTCCTTCCCGGCGTAGCGTTCTCACACGCTGCACACAATGGAAACCATCCTGGTTGTGGCAATTTTTCGCATCAAGCTGTACGTCTTCAAAACAAACTGGAAGTCCCAAACTTTCCCGGGAAGACTAACAGGCTGTGAAAGGCTGTAATGAGTAAATAGCTCAAAGGGTAGAAAGGGGGAGAACAAATGGCCAGAAGAATTTTATCACAGTGCTGTGCTCAATGTGATTATCTCTCCTTTTTCCTTGCGGGTCGCAGCTTTAGGGGTCACCACCGTCTCATAGTCTCCATCTCACACACACACACACACACACACACACACACACACACACACACACAGGTTTGGCTTTGCCATTTCAATGACTCAATCGCATCTGGAGCTCTCCATCGATTGTGCTCAGTGACCCAGCAAAGGCCCATGTGGCGAGCGCCTTGCCCCACCTCTCTGAATTAGACCACGTTCGACTGGGAGCCAGCATCACGGTCGTCGCCCCTGTCCTGTTAACCAGGAGGTGGTGCTACTGGGATGTAGAGCCCTTACTTCATCTTTTTTTTTTTTTTTTTTGCTTATACCGCTGAAAAGCAAGGCGGGGATTTGTTTGGTAGGGCTTTTTCATAATAGTGGGGATTTAAAAGGCTTTTCTGACACCTGGAGTTGTAGACACTTCCTCAAAGACACAGACGCACTCTGTTTTACTGTCTGTGTCGATTTAGCGTCAGAGAGCGCTGAGAGATTCACAGTCAGGTGATGCTGCCTGCCTGAATGCACAAGATTCTCAGACTTGTGAGCTCTTGTTCTGTTGGCTCGCGGTGAGGAATGAATGGTTCGCCGCAAACCTCGACGCACGTACGCCCACGCGGTCACATTCGATGCTTACTCATGCACGTTCCCGACGCGTCGTTACACACTCGCGCGTACTTTTCGCTTACATACCGATGGCGATTTGCACACATGCGCGCAAGGCATGAGCTCAGCGGCCAACGCGCTGCGCCGTAAGACTGGCTGGCCTGCTTGCAGACCCTGCAGTTTGTTTAGCAACACTCCTTTTGACGACGCCCGAAGGGTGCAATTAAGCCCAATTAGAGCCTGTCAGTTTTATTAAGAGGCACAGACTGGCCAGGCTCGGGGGCAGTGAGGGGTAGAGGAGGGAGGAGGAAGAGGAGAGGGAGGAGGAGGAGAGTCTGCAGCACCGGGCTACTGCTACTCTTGAGAAACTGAGCACCACTGAGAGGAAACTGCTGTAAATACACTGTATGCCAACTAAACAGAAATGACAGCTGTGGCAGTTAAATGCCTAACTGATGTTACCAGCGCTGGACTTGGAAACAAAGACTTGCCAAGAGGCTGATCGCGATAACCAGGTCAGCTTCTGCAGGTAACCTCGGGTGCTCTCAGTTCAAATACAGAGAGATCACCTCTTTATGATACCACATAAAAGCTACTTAAAAGTGCAGTTTTGTGATCAGAGAACCTGAAGGGATCAATAGATGACAAAACCAACTCGTCTATAAATACTCGCCGGCTACAGTGAATGCAGACATGTGTGGATGCAGATGTCACAAAGCATTTTCGGAAGGGGGATAAGGGGTGGTGGCTGTGTAGTTATGTGAGCCTGCCCTGGTATATTAGTGTGGTTGTGAATAGAGCAATACAGCTGGCTTGGAACAAAAACTGCAGCATCTCTTTCATCAGCAAATCAAAAAAAAAAAAAGAGGGAGAGAGAGAGAGAGAGAACGCAAATGAATGTATCATTCCCCTCACAATTCCTTTTCCGTCGACCCCTCGACAGAGATGTTTACAGATAGCTATCATTCCCCCTCTTTTTCACATTTGCGCTTGGACATGTTTCAAAAGACGGGGCCTTTTCATCTCCTCTCTCGCTGTGAGGAAATTTGCTCCTTAATGGCTTTCAAAACAGGAAGCACAGACAATAAAAAGTGAGAAAAAAAAACGCTTCGCTCCCCCAGTCCCCTCCTTCAGTCGACGCATCCTTTGCGGAGCCGAGTGCTGCAGCACACTGCTGCTGTGCCAAGGTGCCAACTGTGCCAGTCACACTGACCTCCATCTGCAGGCAACTTGATACCATCTCTCCAACCGCCGCGTACTCCTACTGAATGGGTTCGCTCAGTCACAGTGAAGTCTGAATGCCATTCAAGGCTCAGGCTCGGAATTGTGTTTCGAGTTTGTGTGCTATTGTATTCTTTGTTCACAGCTGCTGTGTAAAAAAATCCTTTATCACTAAACTGAATACTAAAAGGGTTGTATTGGAGGAATGCACACAGGAATACATTACTGCCAATGTGCAAATGATTCCACTATCAGGCAAATTAGAGCTGATTTTTCACAAGTCTTTATCAATGACCCTCAGAAGAGTAAGGTTGAACTGCTACGGACCAGCTCAAATTACTACTTAGGATGGTCTCTTGCCAAGTACTAGGCTTACTATTTTAATAGTATATGTAGGTGTCTGTTTACTCATGTTGTATTCATAATTCCGCCTCCTGCAGGGCATCCGTGTCCACTGAGTGCCCTTGAACATGCCATGAGTAGTCTTTCTGCGCTTCAACTAAAAAGAGACCTGAAAGACAGCTACACACGCTTCCGCACAGTTGGATAAAACAAACCTTAACCACACAACTCAACCTCACCAAAGAACTTGCTTTTTTCAAAGATGTTCAGAAGAGTGTTTTTTTTCTCTCTCTCTCTCTCTCCCTCTCTCTCCCTCTCCTCGTCTTTGCTTTTTCTCTCCCTTGGTAAAACAAATGCATCATTTTTCTGTAAAAAAAATAAAAATAAAAAAAATCTTTACTCCCTCCTCTCCCTCCCATTGTGCCATTTCCGTGTATGGAAGTGTTCCCTCCCATTGATTTTTCTACCAACCAAGGCCCCTACCCAACACGAGCCGCTTCCTTGCCGGTGTCATCTCCTTGTGCCATTCTTCTCCTTTTAACTGTGTTTTACTCTTGTGGCATAACGTACAACTGCCAAGCTGGCAGTGGTAGGGGAGCGTGGTGAGGGGGAAACCGATACATGCGCTCAAAAGTTTCAGCTATTGATTTCTTTTTGATGCAGATGGGGAAAAAAGAGAACTGTTCAAAGCTGCGGAGAGCTTTTTTGATCACCACTACAGTCGAGCCGGTTGGTAACGTTGTTGGTAGCGAGGCACGGGGATTCGGCATGTCGGCCCGTGCGTTACATTCGTCTGGTTGCGCGTCGTGCTCCGGTTCAACCCCTGTGCGGCCAGAAAGCTTATTAAATGTAGTGACCAACATGCACTCCTAACAATGCTCGCCGATGTGCCTGCATCATTAATGTGCTTCAATCGCCTGGAGAAGGTGTTTATTTTGATGGAGGATGTCAACGTGAGCGGATAGGGCCTACAGCTCCATCAAGAAAATAAAAAAAAAAAGAAAAAATACAGGCTTGTGGGAAAACACAAAGATAGGCAGGACTACTCATGGGAGTTGCTAGGTTTGCAGAGCCAAGAAAAACTGAAATGTGCAACAATATTAATGACGGGAACAGCTGAGAGAAAGAGTGATATATGTCGGGAATATTTCTGACATCCATATAGTCAGGACAGGATACTGAAATCAAAGGCACTGGAGAGCCATGTGCAGATATCCAGAGATGAAGGGCAAAGCTAGCAGGAGTATTTTCCAGCAGCCACTGCTGCTCCTCACCCACACTTTCTGCTCCCCGCTCTCTGCCGGCCCTCTGTGATGAGTGCCTGTGTCCACTGGGGGCTACAATTAGCCCATCAAACTCATTCCAGCCGGGAATCCACAGCGCCTCTCCAATCCCCTTTTCTGGCTCTCCGAAGCCCGGGCTCCTCCAAAGAGACAGGCAACTTGTAAGACTAGGGGAGGTAGCCTTTGATGTGCCAGGTTCTGCCGAGGCCTCCCTTTTTGCTCATATCAAGGCTGAGGAGATATAACAATTAAAATGGCGGGAGCAGGCAGGCTGACACTCGTACAGCTCGTGTGCCATGTGCTCCGCTTTTGCACCTCGGATCTGGCCTTTAACAGATGATGGGTGCACCTCAGTATTAGAGCAGATAGCAGTTCCCCGGTGACTAGTGAAGCAATGAGAAGTTACATACCAGTTGAGAGACGTTCTTTATGCCAGCGCTGTAAATCTGTCTTGTGGCTTCTCCTGGCTTCTGATTGGCTGGCCCTGTTTCCGTCTCTGTCTGTCAGTTAAGACTTTTCTGCCCTGTGGCAGTCGTGCAGCATTTCACAATACTTTCTGGCCTGTGGCCCCGTATTTACTGCAGTGATCACTTGTCTATAAATCAGTTCGTCAACAAAACGTAACAAAATTACCCATTAATTAATCATGTAATTCATCAAGCAAAAATGACATTTTTCTTGGTATCTCAAACTCAAGACTTTTAAATTATATTTATGTGTGGCATGGATATAATTATTAGTTGCTGTCGTAACTTTTTCCAAAATTATCATGATCCCAGCAACAAGATCAGATGTGAATTTAAGTCTGGTTTTTATTTTTTTTTTATGAATGTAGCTCCAAATGAATTCTCCTGAAGTGAGGATGCACTTTTTTTTTTTTTTACATAATCTATCTAAATATATACATTTTGACTCATCAGTCTGTAGAAATCTCCCCTGACCCTGCCTGCGTCTCAAGAGACCCCATATTGTGTCCAGACCCCAAGCTGAACAAACTCTGGGCCAGTGGTTCAGATGGGCTGCTGTGTTACGTTGTGTAAGACACAGCTCCACTTCTGTCTCTGCTCCAGTGGGGCTCGGTGGCAGACAGCCAGGTAATTACACAGCACTGACTACCAGCCAGGAGAGAAAGGCCCACTACCACACACACATACACAAAAACACTTATTTGCAAGCACAGAGTATACAGATCACACAACCCCACCTGCACACACACACACACGATATCTTTCTCCCATTCTTTCTCCTCCTCCCTCCTCACACACACACACACACACACACACAAACCCAGCCAAACCCAAGGACTATATTATGTCGAGGAGGATTACAATGACTCCAACCTGACCCGGCTGCGCAGCTGCTTTGCCTCTGGTGTGAGTGTGCCTGAATTTACAGTTTGAGGTAAAAGACTGTCCACAGTTTAAACAGGTGTGTACTTATGCAGATGGGCGGCTCAAGCATGTGGTTTGCATTAACTGCTGCAGTGGAGCCAGAGTGAGCTTTCGCTGGACCGAATTCCTAAAAAGGTACATGAATGAATTACTCAGTGGTACCATGTGCGGATTTAATCTCTGACAAAATTTGGAAATGTGAATAAACTGCTCCAGCTTCTGGCACAGAAACGACAGTAGTAGAGTCTCTCTATATAAAACTGTATATAGGAAGAAATAAAATTGACCATGTTGAGGATTTATCCAGGTTTCTAACTATGTCACATTGCATTTAATCGCATTTTATCAGCCCTCTTTTGCTTCAGTCCTCGTGCTTGAACTTGATGGTTGCTGCACAGAAATCTTGGTATGACATCACTCTTTCTTCCAAGCAGCCTCAGACAAACACAGTCGTGCATAACAAGAGTCACGCAGTCTGAAGACTGAATGTCACTTCAAAAAGCAGATATTTTAAATTATCTTCAGGGCTGATTCCATCAGTTTTTTTTTTTTTTGTTTTTTTTCTCCAGTTACTCTCCACTAATCCCAACAGGCTTACCACTCGCTTTGAGTCAGTAAAATAAAAACATCAAGAGTGCAATGATAATTCATTACGGTAACGTGATTATTTCCATTACCATGAGCACATTAACATTTCAAAAACCTCAATATGAAGTTGTGCAGTGAATGAATGAATCTTCTGGCTGGAATACAGCAACGACATAGGTTAGCAGCCATTTTATCCTGACATGACAAAAGCACCAAAAAGTGAGTTGGCATAAAGGCGAGTAAATTGCACCGCCAAAACAAAAGGGAAGTCATGCTTCAAGGAAGCAGGAGGTATTCTCTGTCCCTTGTTGGTTATTCCAGACTTCTTCTTCTTCTTCTCCTTCTTTTTTTTTTTCCAAAGAAAGAATCTTGTTTTAAAAAAGACTACCATGGATTCCAGTGAATGCCAGTGAGAATCAAGCGAGCTATTCATGCTGCCAGTTGATTTAGGCACGCCTCGCTACACACCAATCAGCCCGGCCCCGGCCTCGCCAGCCACTCACTTGTCTGCCATTCCAACACAAGATGGAGACAGTGCCAAAAGTTCCAATTAAAATATCCATTTGTGATGTCTGTGCAGAAAAAAGAACAAAAAAAAAAAAAAACAAGTACCAGGCTTTTTCGATAGCGTAGGAGAAAATACAACAAAAGCTGCCAAAATTCTGTGGACAAGCCACATACTTAAGAGTTTTCTGTCTACACAAACTAAATAAGTATGAAGAGTGTGTATGTAGGCACAATGTGTGTGTGTGTGTGCGCGAGGAAGAGACAGACAGAGCGTGTGTGTTGTGTGCATAGGAGTGGGAGCGTCTTGTTATGGAGGAACAGAGCATGTTGCAGATAAGAGGGCGATGCTGTTCAAAGAAAAAGGCAGGCCGGTAAAGTGCGCGCCGATTCGACATCATCGCCTTACTGTCCCTTAATGAGCCTGGAGAGGAAGTCTGGTGTCCATAGAATCGGCTCCTGTCTCGCTCCAATCACGCTGCCGGGCTTTTTATTCAAATCTCTCACACAACTGTCACACAGCCAGTCTGGCCGTGCTGTTTATCTTACTCCAGGAGGATGTTAACAAGACAAATGAATGAATAAATACACAAATAATGCGTTTAGGTAATGTTAATAATGTATGAAATGGAAGCTTCTTTTTGACAGTAACGCTGCACTAAGGATTCTTCCCAACTTTGGTGACAGGCTTGTTTATTATTTTCCCAGCATGCAATTCTCTGCATCTTTCGCAGAGAGCGATGTCTGGCCAACGCTGGGCGTCTATAGCACATCCTGCTGATGAGAAAAAGTGGTCTGACACGTTAGCTTAGACTTCTTCTATCGTGAAAAACAGCCGTCAGGACTGAGCCGTCTCTCCCTTCATCCAAAAACCCCCAGTATGATGATCCTCCTTAATCTAATGGAATCCAGGTCTCCTTTTCACCCCGTCACACTTCCCTCCTGCTTTTACCTGACTGATTTCAGTGACGTTTTAACAGGCCACTCAATTAGAGTACATTTTTTTTTTTTTTTTGAGAGAGAGAGAGAGACTGGTTAAATAAATACAACAGCGTGTGCACACCTGCACAGGTATGCGAGAGCAGTCAAATCGCAGCGTCACCTGCCTCAAAAGAAGTGTCCCAAACTTCCAGGACTATTAGAAAAAACAAAACAAAAACAAAACAGGAGAAAAAAAAAAAAACAGAAGCGGGAGAAATATGCTCAAAGAAACTGACTCGGTAGGAAAATAAGTCTCACATCAAATTCCTTCTCTGGGCCGAGACAAAAGCAGGGCCTGGCACTCAGGCACCGTCGACTACACAGACTTGGAAGACGGAGAAGAAAAAAAAAAAAAAATAACAACACGCACATCAAAACCACAGCCAAACAAATCCATGAAAAGTTCAGATAGGTCTTCAGCGGAACTGCCAAGAGGAACAAAATCAAATAAATTGGGGGGTTAGTCTCGTTCAGGCTGGCCCGACAAACCTGAAAACACTGTTTAGAATATATGAGGAAGGTGACAGAGGACGATGCTAAATGACTCAGAAAGCAGATACCCGGTGTTTACCCCTTGCAAACTCCAAAGAAAAGCCCCTCTCCTGTTATAACGCGGGTGGGAACAGAAAACTGAATTCAAGGCAGCTTAAGTGCTCTCTGGAATCACTCAGCATTCCACTGTCTTCAACACACACATCCACAGAGTTCAAATTTGACTGTGACAGTGTACTCATCCATAACTGTAAATTGTTCTTTGGGGAATTTGGCGGGCTTCATATCCCCCCCCCCACCCCTTCCCTCTCTCTCTCCTCATCTTCCACCGCCCCCCAAAAAAACTCCCTAGTCCCTTCTTCTCTCCCTTTCCTAAGAGCTGTCATATCCTCTCAATCACAAGCTGCTTGTACATATGTATGTAGTCGCCATAGTAATTGTGGTAGAGATCATTACAAAACCAGAGAGATTCAGCAGAGGCCACATAGTGATCTCTTATAGTGAACTTATAATCAAGGGCGCACCAATAACTTGTTTGGTGCATCCTTGAAATGCCTTGATAATTGATTGGCTTTCTGATAATTGATTGCTTTGTGGTTATGTTTTTTTTTTTTTAATAGTAATGTCTTGTTACTTGCGTTAGCCGGCGCTCTGGTAGCCACAAGTTATGGCTGTCAGCAATGGTAAAGAGTATAAATATTTAGGCTCCAAGTGTCAAGCGTTTCCAACTGAATTCAGTCCATCCTCAGCGGCTCTTCGCCTTTGTGAGGTGGATTCATTCCTCTCTGTATCGTGAACCGGGTCACTAGTTTCCCTTAAGACTGGCTGCCATGAACATTACGTGCGTCCAAGTCCGTGAGGTTGAACAGCGACTCGAACGAGCACTGCTTAAAAACAAAAGATCAGACAAAAAGCCCTTCAAGCTTCTCTTCCACTATTTTCTAGATTTTTTTTATTCTGGTTGTAGTAAACTGACAGCTTCCTACATAGAGACTTTTCTTTGTTGTGATTAATTCGGCTCAAATACACACACACACACACACACACACACACACATGCGCGCATTGCATGCTCCTCTAAAAGTGAAAAGTTTTCTCAGCTTCAGAAAGGCTGTCAGTTTGAGCGAACTGCAAGCACGATGACTAGCTATGTTTTCAACCCTTTTTTTTTTTTTTTTGGCCAGAGGCGTAGGGCAGCGTTTTTTTCACGGTGCTCATTTACCTACGGCGCAGCGCTGCAGCTACAGTGCCCGTGCTGCGCACTTCATGTGTCGGTGTCATAACACTTTCGAGCCAAAAACGACTCCTAAATTCTGCAGGCCACCCTTGGGATATTCACTTAATCCGCTAACCGTTCTCAAGTTCACTTCCAAACTTCCTGGAAAAGGGAGCAGACATTTCTGAGGAATAACAAAGAGGTTAGTAGGAAGTAATAACATTGTGTTTAATCCTGCCCAATTCTGCAAGTGAGCGGCAAGCCAAGAGGACTCTGAGCAAAAACAAATCAGCGCTCCCGCGGGTGGGTGTGTGTTAGCCAGCACAACAACAGAATCATGTGTCAGGAGTTTATCTCCGCCAACCTTTGACCTAGGGTGCAGCTTTATTTAGGAGGTTTCCTGAGTTGAAAGGACGACAGCTGAAGGGTGTGCGTTGAGTTTAGAAAGTTTGCTGCCCCCTCCTCTTTCTACGTAGTTCCTCCTCTTTGTGGCTCAAACAAACCTCAGCCCTTCCATACTGCTGCTGGGAAGGGAAAAAAAAACGAGGTCTGGATCGCCCCTTACTCCAGCCTGCCTCCGTATGGTCTAACATCCCCCTCTTTTCCCTCACACCTTCCCAACCAGCACCTCTCCTCAAAATCTCATTTCCATCCTGTGCCAAATCCGCCTCATCCCCTCCTCCTCCTCCTCCTCCCCCCATTTCATTTCTCCTACACCCCCCCCACTCCTCCTCCTCTCCTCTCCTCTCCTCTCCCACCCTTCCTGTGCCCTCAGCAGCCCAGTGCTAATTGGTAAATCTGTTGAACCATGCCAGCCCCAACAATGAAACACCTGGAGTTCTGTCAAAACAAGTTTCCCTGTGAAACGGCCTCCAGTGTTAATACAGTAGCGTTGGGAGCTGCTGAGTTTGTTGTCGCTCACGAACCGAGCCGGAGTTCACGTTATCGGGGGGGGGGGGGGTATTTGTCAAAAAGACGAGTGCATTCGACTGTCAGTCTGTCAGGAGTGCTCCATCATAAATTAGATTATTTTATCAATATCACTCCTGAACCTTGATCCCACTTCTTTGTGCAAATGAACTATGACCGAATCATGATTACCACACAAGTTTTTTTTTTTAATCTTCTTGCTCAGTATCCGCTCCGCACGAGCCCGTAAGTCAGATCTTTGGGTTAAACAAGTTCACGTCGCTGTATGCAAACATTTGAAAGTTCTAACCTGGCCTGACCCAGCTCTGACTACTTGTCATCCAAAACTCAAGTCACACCTTAGACGCAAGGATACTACAGATACGCTGGTGTAGACAAAGGTGTGTTTGTAAGACACACATGCAGAAAGACAGGCACACCCAACAGTGATCCTGCCAGACCTTGTCAAACAAGTTCTAGCAAAGGTGCTTGTATAAGAGAGGGAAAGGAGTCAAGCAGCAAGATGACAGGGGAGGGGAGTTTTTGTGTTTCTGTTGTTCTTCTTTGTTTTTGTTTTTTAAGTCCAAGTAG
The DNA here is from genome assembly GCA_028641955.1 of Protonibea diacanthus. NCBI lineage: Eukaryota > Metazoa > Chordata > Actinopteri > Sciaenidae > Protonibea > Protonibea diacanthus. Next base: position 14,364,043 of record CM053996.1, on the reverse strand, counting down.
ACTACAGCATTATATTAATAGCTGTTTTTTTGCAATCAGCCATGTTTTACCTTCTTTCTTCCTTTCTTTTCTTTTCTTTTTTTTTTTAAAGGATGTTATTTACTGGCAACAAAGGCCTGACAGGGTGTGCAAAATCAACAAGCAATTGATTAGTCAAACAATTTAAGCAGGCAATCCACAGAGTCATGGTCGCCTCTGAGGAGATTAATAAGTTATCCTTCGGGCTTCGCAATGTCGGCGTCTTTCCGGGTTCAAGGAAACCAAAACAAGGCTTACTGACGTCCTCAGCATGTCCGCTCTGCAGCAGAACCAAAACTAACTTTGCCTTTCTATGAAGACATATAAAGAGCTCATCGGCCACTTCATTCGGTACATTTCTAATCTAATGTGATCTGCCTTTACAAAGATAGTTTTGATTGACACTGTCAGAGAGGTAATAATATAATTATATCTTTGTAAGTGAGGTTGCAGTTTGCCGAGTTGAACTGGACTGCGTTATACAGTCACGGCAGAGCTGTTGTACCGGATCGCATTACATTGTACAGGTGTACGTAGTGAAGTGTCTGCTGAGCGTAAACTGTACGTGTTATTGCTCCATCTATCTCTCTGTCTGTCAGTCAGACCCGGATGCTGTTAAAAGAGAAGTGTCTTCCAAAAACGGCCTCTCAAAGAAATACAAACAAAACAGAAAGTCTCCCTTCTCCCTGCTCTAATTCAAACCAAGCACATCCACAAAGATCCTCCAAAAGCTTAAAAAAGGATGTTGGCATTAAACCAGAAAGATCCAGAAACTGAAACTGGTTACTCATAAGACAAATAAAGAAGGCAAACACAATCCTCGACACAGAAATGAGTTATAAGCCAGACAAAACTGAACAGTGAGGAAGATGGCCCCCTCCCCACAAATATCTCATCACTTTGATTGGCATTTTAAGACATTCAAAAATCACACCAGCAACAAAAGAAAGCAGCAGCACTGAATTATAGCACAGAGCACATCACAGCATGATTATCAGCATCATCACCAGGATTTAGGATTTTCATTCATTATTTTTTTGTTTTGAAAAAAAAAAAAAAAAAAAAAAAAAATCATCAATTATCAGTTGTTAATTTGCTTTTGGAATCAATCACCAAAAAAATCCAACAAGATATTTTTGGAATTCAAAGTTCTCTCACCAAATGAAATTGGTGAAGGCTCAGATCTGACTGTCCGGGGAATTCCCAGCAGAAGGGCCCCTGAAAGGCAAAGATGGACGTTCCCAAGTCACACAATTATATCAGCTCTCCATCTCCTGCTCGTTCTCTCCCACACACACACACACACACACACATATATATATATACATCTACACACAATCCCAGCCGACCAGGTTTTTATGCAAAAGCAACGTGTTCTCCCTGGAAATAATGCATCCCCTGGCTTTTTAGTTATTTAAACTACTACCTCGTCTCTGCTGGCTCAGCTTTCTCCTGGGTACGTGTTCGGCCCCATTATTACTAATTTTACACAGAGAGAATAGGAGAACACTGGCTCTGCACTGGTTACGTGGCTGTTGGTACTGGCTGGCTGGTTGTTAAAACACTATTTCACTTTGGTCGAACATTTTATCTCCTCGGCATCTACACCTTCACAGACTTTCAGGAGCAGTCAGCTGGTCTGGGGAGCCGCTGTCACCGCCACGTTTATGGCACTGATTATTCAAGCTCTTTAACTGCAAACAAGGTAGCGTGATCTGGCACAGAGGAGTAAATAATATCACCCAAGTGACACAGTGACTCATGTTTTTTCCAGATGTTAGAGCTTCTAAAAGTGCAATTATTATTAAGTATGTTTGTAATGAAAACAAGAAAATGTGCTGACAACAGGTCCCCAGAGCAGTTATCCCTAATATTTCTATCACTTCACTGCGTGCACTTAAACTGAAAATGTAAACTGCCTCGTCTTAATGTTCAAACACAAGATACTTTAAGAGGAGGAGGCATTCTGAGATTTAACTGCCCCTATGAGCAAAAATTCAGATCAAGAGATGATAGAGGACAGGAAAGGAAGAAAGGGAGAGGAAGGGAGTTATTGATTTCCAAGGGAAGAAAGAAAGGACATGCTAGTCTGCTAAGTCTCAGAACATGCAGAGAAAAAGCAAAAAAGGCCTTTTAGTTTCCTGAAGGGCTCTTTACCTAAAAGCTACTGCGTCGGTCGCTTTCTCTGCAGCAAGATCACTGGGTTCTATTTGTACTTGTGCTTGACCCCGAGGCCAGCTAGATAACTTTTCCTTAGAGCTAGACAGTGAACACTGTGGTTATTGGTGAAACACACACACACACACACACACACTTACAGATACAAATATGTATTATCCTTTTAAATGTGCATGTCTAACATGGAGTCACACATCCCCTGGGGTGGCTTAAGTTCACAGGGGTTATTTAACGGTCAAATACCACAGCAAAGAAAGACGGAAAAAAAAAAAAACGACAATAGCCTTGAAGCTACTCAAGCACACTGAACGACAAACTGCTATTCACATTTCCTCCAATCGTGTGTTGTAATGGAGAGGCGATATACACATTGGACAGAAAATATGCAAACATTTTGAATTCTGGTCGGTAATTTATCAGGTGCCTTTAAAATGTTTAGGTTTGAGTCCATAAAGGAGCGAGAAGACTCTCGAGTCATTTTTGTGGTGTCGTCGCTGACCAAGTCAACACTGAGTGGATTGTCTGTGGGAACAAGCGGCCGTCCAGACTGCTGGACAGATACAATGCCTGAGGTGCTCTCATTTTCACTGTCACAGTTCCCAGCGCCTGACGGCACGTCTCGACAGCCTCAGATTTTGGCCCCGAGTCGATGATGTAAGCATGACCCCCTGAACAAACGTCTTGTCTGGAGAAGACAGTGAGAGACAGCTGACAGGCACAATGCTCTCTATCCGAGGTCTGAATCGTGTGATTAAAAAGAAACGGCCGATACAGATAAAATCTTTAATCATGTATGTATTTAAAATAAGATTTCCATATCGGTCGACATTCAACAAAAATATAAAGACATTTTTCACAAGCTGAAGTAGAAAATCTAAAACTTCTTCCATGCAAACAAACAAAAAAAAAAATCAGTGTTAGTGATTTGCTAAGATAATCCATCCACCTGACAGGTGTGGCATATCAAGCAGCTAGTTAAACAGCATGACTACGACACGTGAGCTTTGAGCATGTCACAATAAAATGTGCAGTTTTATCTTGAGGAAAGACATTTATAAGGCGCTGAAGAATGGCTATTAACTAATAGGGCTACAGATACCAGTTTCTCTGCCTCTGATTGGCTTACCCAGCAAAGTCAGCAAGTACATCATCGACATCGTGATATGCCAGAAGTTTCAGGTAGATGGACTATCTTGAAAATCAAAGTTTGGGAGAAATGAACCTTTGGTGCGCATAGAAGAAGTCTTAGGTCTTTTTAACTCATTAAAAATAATAAGTAAAAACAAAAGTGTTGCTTTTATATTTCTGTTGATCGTGTGTCCTTTTCTGGAAAAAATTCAGCCGAGAAACCATTTAAAGATAACAAAAGAACATATGGGAATGTCAGTTGTATCGCCTAATCCTACATGCCGAGAGCGTTTCGCGACTTTGGATCCAAAAGTGACCACAACAATATATATATAAACGCCGGAGATATGAGTTTTCCCTTGCAGCAAAGGTCACGGGTGGATGGAGGAACGCATGCACAGAAAGAAGACAAAAGAGGGTGAGAGAGGTTGTTTGGAAAAAGGCTTAAAGTGCGGAGGGAAAAAGCGGTTTAAGGTCGGCATAAGGCAGGATAGAGAGAAAGCCTTCTAGGTAAAGCCTATGGACAGTGTGTGGGTGGTGCCTGCTGACCATGGGGTCGCTCATTAACAGCTGAGGAGGCCAGGCATCCCAGAGTCTTGGGCAATTGTCTGGCTAGCCCAGGTGCATGGCCCATTCAGACCACAGGAAGCCCCCTTTATCCCCATTCCTCCAAAACAGACAGAGAAGCGGTCAAGGAGGGTGAATGTGATCCTGGCTCTGTCTTTTTCTAACATGGTCCTAGAGTAACAGTCACATGCCCATCCATTGTTAGGATCCGCAGAGTTATTGTGGCATGTGTTTAGTGAATGCTTGGCTAAGACGCGGTTTTAAAAATATATATATATATATATAAAATATCAAAAACACGTCAGCTCTTTTCACACAGCCTCTTTCTAGCACACATTCTTCAGAGAAACAAGCGACACTGAATGGAATAAAATAAGCATGTTCAGTAGTTGTAAAGGCTCAGGTGGGAGGTCTCGTAGGCCATAAAAATGGCCAGATTCCATCACTTCCTCCACACTAATTACCATACACTTGGAGCAAGTGCCCTCCCTCTCTTCATCCCCGAGCCCATGCTTCACTACCTCTGACACACACACACACACACACGCACACACAATAATACACAGTGAGGCGCAGTTAGGAAATGGTTAACACTCCAGCCGTCCCCTGCTGCCAGTGAAAGCCCACAAAACAATGGAGACATTGTTCAAGCAGGGCTAGGCTCTAGACTCTGAGGCTATGTGTGTGTGTGTGTGCGTGTGTGCGCGCGTGTGTATGTGTGTGTGTGTGTGTGTGTGCATGCACGTGAACGTCAGAAAAGAAGTTTGTGTGCATATGCTCTTAACATTTGCATGTTTCTGCCCCAATTCCCAGAATGGCAAATATAGAAACGCGGTTTCAGTCGGAGCGACTCGCGTTTAAAATGCTCCTTTTTTTTTTTTTTTTATTCATTATTATCTCAGTCGAGAGGTGCTGCTCTTCATTTGATTTGAAAAAGTTTGATCACATGACGCTGAGATGAGCCGAATTATGTCATGACATTGCCAACATTAGCGTGGATTCCAGCTGAGTCACTACCAACACATGTACGCTTTAGGTGGTGGCTTTACAAGTCTGGTATGGCATGTTGTGTTACTGGGTTAATGCAATGATCGCTGTCTAAATCAGAGTGGTTAAAAAAAAATAAAAAAATTATACACTGCATCCTAAATTTGTCCACCAGCTATCCACAAAGTCCACAGCGTCAAATTAAAACATCACAATAAAAGGAAAGTTGACAAAAGCAAGGGCTGTTTGTGATTCTTCTCTCCGGAGCTGTGTGAGGCATAAAAATGTTTCTTGGAGTCTCTCCCTCAAAAAAACACACATCAATAGGTGAATAAATATTCAATAACTTTTGGCCAATGGCATAAAAGTTCAGCGGCGGCAGGTTTTGAGGCTGCCTGCGGGGTGGTCAGGCACTTCAAAAAGGTCCTGCGTGGCCCCCCTTTTGAGGGCATGGTAAACAGGGGCATACAGCATGCCCTCAGACAGACCAGCCTGCGTGAGGTCACTTCCACTTTTCTCTCAGCCGATCGTCCGCCGTTCCCACCTCGACCGAGCCTTCCAGCCGCAAATGAGACCGTCCGCCTGTCTGCGTCTCCATCCTCAGCCTCAGCCTCGACTTTCTAACAGGATTTATCTGCAGCCGTTCATATCTCTCCTCAAATCTATCACTTTCTACTTTCTACTGTCGTTTCAACTGTCTCAGGGTCACTCAGGCTTCAGATCGCTCTTATCTAGCGGGGCAATCGACGGCTCCTTATCACCGCCGATGCAGCCTGCTAGCGCTCCAGGCAGGGGGAGGTCAAGGTGCCTGAGTGTTTCTTCGCATTTGTAAACAAAAAGAAACTACCGTTTACAGCCCAATTTATTGATAAGGGGATCACGTACTGGAACACGCAGGCCTACATCTTGTAGCGGAAAAAAAAAAAAAAAGAAAAAGAAAAAAGCTTGACTGATTGAGTGACAGCGGCAGGAGTCCGTGTGGGGTTATCATTGGCATTCACGATGCTGTCCACAGTTATCTGTCTTTTCTATATGTACAGCAGCCAGTATGATGCAAACCAGGGAAACATTCAATCACACTTCCTTCTCAGTCAGAGGTGGATGCCGGAGCAGGATGGAGGGAGCGGCAACAATACAAGCTGCATTTCACATTCAATTTTATCACTTGTGTTAACAGCGAGTTGTGTGCCTATGCAGCGATGCTGCAATGCCTCTGATCTTACCAGTCAGTGTATTCTCTCAAACGGATCACACCGGGTCTGGGCAATACGAGCACAAATATTACAATATATTCTCTGATATTGATCAGTGTCAGTACTAATCACGATGTGTGTTTAATGGTGCTCCCACTAGTCCATTCTGCTCTTTTCTTCTCAGAACTAAAGCACAAAGAAAGAAAGAAACCAGAAGGGTCATTTAGGTTTCTGTTACTGAGCGGTTTATCATCAAATTCAGCTGTTTTCTTGACCAAACAGAGGTACATTTAGAATTCGGACGAGTCGTTTCACTCCATTCTCAATTGTGGATAAAATTTCCAAATTTAATCTAGCCCAAAGCCCAAAATATAACAGAAATCCAATGATGGGTAGCGTAAAGTGAGGCTAGTGTTTTTAACCTCACCGTGGAGGTAACGCGCATATTGTAAAAGAAAATCTTAGAACTTTTTATTCTCACACAAGACCGTTAAATCATTGTAAACAATTTAGTGTTACTCCAACGTCAGCTTCACCTTCATCTGGCATGATACCACAAACGTTCTCCATCCTCGGTGCAACGTCAATTTTCATAGCACAGACGAGTTTTTAGTGATTAACACACGTTGTTCAAAACACACTGTTGCCCGGCGTTGTGTATTAGTCACTACGTTGCGTTGTTGTGTGAGTGTCTGTGCTTCAGACAAGCTGATTTTTTTCCATCTGACTGGTTGTCCATCTTTGTTGTTTCAAGTTTGTTTTTGCCCCAAAGCCAGTTTCTGTTTTGTGATGAGTTGCTGGTGTTGCCTGTTTGTTCCAAGCCTGTTAGTGTTGCATGCTTGGCTGTTTGTATTACAGCTGTCTGTGTACATTGTGAAAAATAGATGCCTGCGTTTATTTTCCCCAAAAATAAACCCTCGAAATGTTATAATTATAGATGAATTTAATGCCAAACTCACTGAGCAATCTAAATTTAAAAAAATATATATATATACCAGAGAAGTATATAATGTGTTACACAGTTTTGTGTTGTTCTCAGACTTGAAATGTTTTTTGAAATTATACAGCAGGAGTTTAGGTGGACGTGAGGTGGTTAAGTATTTACAGCCATGTGACTCAGAGCAGGATAAAACCTCAAGCATTTACCTGCAGCGTTCGCTGCCTACGATCAGTTTAATGACTTCATAGGAGTTGGGACTCTTTTCTCAGCGTCTCCTAAAATAACAGAGTAAGAAGAGGCCCCTGAACTCTTTGGTATAAAAATAACACCAGCATCGCAGGCAAAGATAAGGAGGGCCTCAGCTGGGCTTGTTTTGTTCAGAATTACACTGTCATCGCGAGCTCTTTGTCTTAAACGCAACTTTTGACAAGGTTTCTGTTTCAAATAAACAGCCTTGTCGACTCCTGCTATTTTAAGACGTGCTTAACTCGAATGGGCAAAATACCAAGGAAGTCGTGGCTCGCCAACTTTTGAGTAACAGTCCGAGATGGTATTTATTACAGACCATAAAAGTAACTGAACAGATCAAATGTCAGATGTGACTGAGGGGGACAATGTGTCTTGACGGCGTAATTTGTGCGATAAAAATCATCGCTACCTTCTGTGTGAGCGCCATGACGACTGCTAACTGTGTTGTTGCATAAACAAAAAGGGTCAGCGGTGTTATTATTAGCTCCCGCACTGAACTGTTACCACAGGAGATATTGTATTCATGAGCACACAAACTTGGAAGTCTTTTTTTCCGTCTAAAATCATTATGCACTTTTCAAATTTTCATTTTCATAACAATATGTAGAAGATGCACGACTCCAAAACAAAACTGTGCCAATAATGGCCCAAGGCATTCATGATCACCTCACTAATTCTGCTCAATCCTCACGCTCATTGATTTTCCTGGCTCGCTAACCCTGTGACCACATACGTACACCTCCCTATGTTCAACCTTTCCGCTGACCTCCTGAAAACTTTACGCCTGTGGGTAACTACTAAGTTCACGTTCAACTCTTCATTCTAGAGCTGCTATCCTCTTAGATATCGACATGCCTGGGGTGGATGCTCTGTTATGTGTATCTGCTGCATATGGCCCTATTGCTGTCCAGCCAACTCTCCTGCCAGACTACTCCTCCAACTCCATGGATAGGGTAATCAATGTTGAAGGAACGCCCACACTTCCCTCAAAGACAGTATGTTAGCAATCCAGCATTAGCTCATTCTCGTGAAAAAGTTGTCAACATAAGACGGGTTTTTCATAATCATCCCAGCTCAGTACAAGACTTGCCGTTGCCATCTTCTCTGGTAGTATAGGCGACGTAGCTGTCCAGAGAACAACTGCTGCACCTGCCACAGTGGCAGCCAGTCCCATTGGTCTCCTGATCACTCACTAACAGACAAAAGCTCTTCTTTCTGGGAGCCACAAAAACTTTAGCAAAACTTGCACATATAAAAGAACAAGTTTACATAAAACTGACTGGGTGTGTTAGTGACTGTGATTTAAGGGTAAATGCAAACAAATCTGCATTTTCTTTTTTGGTCAATACATCCATTCATGAGGCAAAGGGGAGGGCTTTAACACTGAAAGTTGTTTTCAGGATGGATAAGAGAGGAAAAGGAGGGTTTGTTTTTCTTTCTGTCATGAATAAGGCAAGAAGAGCTGGTGAAAGAGGAAAAGTACCGAGCGAAGTGTTACTTACAACGATGTGTGCCGGTGACGGGGACCTGGCATCTTTAAGTGCTTGTCTACTTTGAAGACCTCCTGGTTGAACATCTAGCAGGGGCCATTTCATCTGTAGGTACTGAATGGCAGAAAGGAAACAGAATGGAAAGAAAGAAACAAAATGTTAACAATGCAGAAAGCAAAAACCAAAAGAACAAATTAAAAATAAGACAAAAAAAGGGAGACGACATTCCTTGACAGGTGTATGGGGTGTGGAAACTCAAAAACATGGAAAAGCAAACAAAGATCTTAAGGCGGGATGATGGATGGGGTGAGGATGGCCTCAAGCATGCATCTGAGAGTCCAGCAGGAGAGCGCACAATTGTTGTGTAAACCAAATTACGCATTTTTTTCTAAAGTATACAGCACAAGACTGCTCAGTTTTGTAACCAGCCTCCTTCACAGTGAGAGGTAATTCTAAAATAAAAACGTTGTGCTTAAAAGTTTAAAAGTAGCTGACGGGTGACTTTGGATTTCATTAAGTCACTAATTTGGAGTTGGGTAGGGCAGAGGTTAGGGTACTGTACACAGCTCATGGTTTTAAGATGACCTAATGTCATAAATGTGACTGTTGTCAGACTTTTATTGGAACCCATAAAGGAGTTAAAGCGTGGCGTCTAACCACGCTCCTCTGAGACTAATCCTCCTGACTGCTCCCATAAATGATTGACTTGGCTTCTATCAGAAGTCTCCCTCTCTTTCTCCCACCCTCTCCCTCTCTTTCTCTCTCTCTCTCTCTCTCTCTCTCACACACACACACACACACACACACACACACAAGCACAGAAAAACAGATAAGCAGAAATAAGGGTCATGAGAAACATCTGTCTTTGTGATATAACCAGGGCGGAGTCCTTTTAATTTGACGATATGTGCTGTGTTGACTCTTCTACCTAAAACGGTCTACCGTCTCCTCGTGCTCTTCTTCTTATATTCAAAATATCCAAATTCAATACAGCAAATTCTGTATAGATCTGTCAGCCATTGACTGGCTGGGGTTGACCTTGCCACAGCATGTGGTCCAGACTCTGCTTATCAATGTCACAGCCACCTAATTTGAGGCAAAGAGGTCACAGCAGCTGTTTCAGCTCTGAGGCCTGTCCAATGAGCACCGTAAGACGCAGAGGCCATAAAACCTGTAAAGGAGGGAAGCTAGCAAGGAACTCAATATTAAGGGCAGCAGCTGTAAATGGTGTAAAACCAGAGACGTTTTGGAAAACCTGCTTGCATCAGTTCCAATTCAAATATTTGCCTCTAAGTGGCCTTTCACTGGATTTATATGCAATGAAATTTGCAAATGCAATGAGAATGGATTTAATTTTTAAAAAATACATCAAATAAAAGCCCTTACTGACAAAGACTATTAAAGTACTATTCACACGATGAAATACATTTTTAAAAAAAATTGGCAATAAAACAGGTTTCCTTCAAACAATCTCTGGAGGTTAACTGGCCTATTTTGAAACCTCGGTGCCTAGAAACTCCACTTGGTAGCCCGAAGGCAAAGTTGTTAAAATGGACATTGGGCAAATTCTACATGCTCTGCTACACAGCAGATATCCTCCTAAGAGAAGTCTGACAGGTGAACTTGGACTTGGATCCGGGCCTACGATGCCATTTAGACATAAAACTTCAGCATGATCGAGAAATCTAAACACTGGAGTGCTTTTCCTTTCTTTCCACAGTCCGATATCCACATGTTTGGAGTTTGTTGCTTCACTTCGAGATGCTATCTGCATCCTATTAAATTATATTTCATGAGTGATTGAGATCATGTGCTTCTTTGCAATAATGACATAAGACCTAAGAGGCTCATGCAGCCCTGTTACATTTCGTAATTATCTCACCATCATTGTTGGCCCTGAGCCCGGGATCAGATTTTTGGCACTTGGTGACAAAAAGTTTAGGCATTGCCGTTTGATAAATTATAACTTCAGTGCAACCATCGCCTAGTCGTCTAACACAATCTAGAGAGAATGGAGCTACGGCGCTCTGGTAGTCGTATGGCGATGCAGGTACATAGATGCAATTTCTTTGTGCTGCCATCCAGAAAGGTTGACCGCTAGTTTGTATGCATGTCTCTGGGCGTGTGTGTGTGTGTGCTGTATGTGTGTCAGAGCTGGTCAGAGAGTGAGTGTGTCGCGACCCTTCCTGAGACTGTGTCTAAATCAGTGGTAATTAGCGAAGAGTTCACTGTGGGGTGCCTGCCAGTGGTAGACGCTGGAGGGAGTTATTGACTCCATGTCCTCGGTTACAGCCCCTGCAAGGAGAAAAACAGTTTGCTGCCTGGTCTTTCTCCACCACTACCACTCATTTATGACCCCAAGACGGCTTTTACTGCTAAAAAACAGGGTTTGTTTATGCTTGTTTGTATGTCCTGAGTGGAAAAAGGAAAGGTTGTAAAAACTCCAGAGTTGAGGTCTTGTGGGTTTTTATGGACCCCCCACACTGGGTATTAATTGCCATGAAGGGGAGCGAGAAGGAGGGGAGAGAGGGGTGGGGTTGTAACAGTAAAAGAGGAGGAAGAGAGTGACGGGGCTGCTGTCATCTATGAGGTAATTCAAGACAGTGTCTAATGGTGCCAGAGGGGCTAGAAGACAGGGCAGTGGTGGAGTGAGGGGTGTGTGTGTGTGTGAGTGTGTGTGTGGGGGGGTAAATTGTGAATCCAGTCATGGGAAAGTCCTGCCATCAAGTGTGCACACATGCTCGCACATACAAATATTCAAACACAGCTGCAGCCGGAGAAGGGGTCGAGCAAGAGGACATTCTGAGTAGGTGGGTAAGGAGCGTGAAGGTGACACCCCCGAGTGTGTCAGTGGGGTAGAGAGACATTGAAAGAGAAGGTAGGGTGTCGCAGCGCATGCCCTGACAAGTGGCTCCACTTCAGCCCTGCTATTGCAAATGTTCTCACACACTAATCTCTCCTGCAGGTTTTACAAGCATGCCAAGGAAAACGGAGCCCTGGCAAGCACCAGGCTTTCCGACCACCCCCTTCTTGGCCTCTTTCCTCTCTCTCTCTCGCTCTCTTCCCACCCGCCCGCCTGCCCTGCTAACGGACGCGCCGCCTGGGCTTGAGTAGGCCATGACCTCTGACCCCTATCTGCTGCTCCAGGCCCCTCCCAGTTCTCGGCGCTCTGCGACCTGAAAACTCTCCTGCTATGAGGGGGCCCCCCGCGTAACTCAAGAGCCATTCCAATGTGACAAATTGCTCCGGAGTTCCAGGATAACTCTCTCCTCTCCTCTCCACACACACAAACACTGAACAGCCCCCCCCTCTTTGACAGACCCCCACCCTGTGAGAGCCACCCAGTGGTTGTGCTCCGGCTCCGGGTTGTGCAGCAGACGGCTTCTCCCTTTCAGCCTCCCCACCCCCTGTTCTCTTCCCCTACTCTGCGCCCCTCCTCGCCTGGCCAGCCCCACAATGGGAGCTGAATGACTCAATTGTCTCTGATGAAGTGAAAGACAAGGGAGTCCTCTAAATCCTTACAGAGGGATGAACTCACTCTCACTGTCCCGATTTTCCTGCCTCTACTGCTTTCCCAAGCACAAGAAGGGGGTAGGTGGTGGTGGTGGTGGTGGTGGTGGGGAAGGAGTTGTTTACAAGAGCTATGACTAATGATTATTTTCAATATTGATTATTTTGTCTGCAGTTTTTTCAATTAACCTTTTAGTCAATAAAATAGCAAAATGGACCTGTCAGAAATTCCCAGAGCTCCAGGTCCCAAGGTAGTTCCTTCAAATTGCTTGTCTGACCAACCATCCACAACCCAAAGATATCCATTTAAGAAGCCAGAACCAATATAGGTTGGCATTTTTGCTTGATGAATGACACTATTCTTCTTTTTTTACGATACTATGTATGAGCAGGTGCTTTCTATTTGCATGCTGGACCATTCACCCGTTACTGTACGTGAGTGACTGCTGCTGCACCAAGGCTTGGCATGTTATGAGCTACAGCGTGTTAACCCAGATCCACACTGACTGTCATCACAGTGAAAACAAGCTGGGGGACCTGGTCCCGGTGTCACAGCTCGTGGCAGAAGGGAAGTGGGCCGGAGACAAATGGAGGGGCATTCTGAGCGCTCACACATCATCCTCACACGTCTACACAGCGGCTTCAGCCTCTGTTGTGTTGTTACTAATTCAACAAGCTGGCACAGAAGCAATTTGGACTAAAACACTCCTTCCTGGTACCAGTGGTAGACTCTGATCTTCCCAGAAATAAATCATTTTTTTCCGCTCTCTATCAAACATTAACCAAACGTCAATACGTGCTATTGACAATGAATAGGGGAAGAAGTCTTACTCATAAATGTTTGAGTATGTGACAGAAACAAAAAAGTAGAGGACTGTTCTGCCTGGTCAACAACCAGCTCCTTTTCCATCAAACCTACATCTGATGTGTTTATCACATGCGGTCTGGCGGCCGGGGCAGCAGCCACCACACGGCTTGTTCATTTTGTTTTGGATTAAGAGCACAGGGCTTCAGACCAATCAAACAAACAGAGCTCCTTATGTGCCAATGTGGCTCACAAACACTGGTTCACTTTCCAGCGGGCAACCATGGGACAGATGATGAGGGCCACCGGGGCTCCATCAAGCATTCCAGCCATGTGAGCAATGTGAGAAAAGGACGGGAGACAGACACAGATAGACAGACCGACAGATAGCAGCTTGGGTTTAGAGTCAGCATATGGATGCTGGGTGTTGCTCTAGAGAGTCCAACAGATCTTCAATCCATCTGTGGCGACAGACATGGCATATCTCTACATGGGCATCACAGGCATGGGCATCAGCGCCCACCCCCCCCCCCCCTCTGACATACTTAACATGCTTACTCACACATTCACACCTGAACAACAATGCTCACCCACATTTGAACATCCTCTGGTCGACAGGCCCGGCGGCCCCTCTGGGATAGCTCTCAGAGATGGGATTGACAGCTTGCAGATTACACCAATCAGACGGCTACAATAAAGAGCTTTATTTAAGTCTGAAATGATCAAGGCTAGTAAGAGGAGCCCATTCAAAGCTCTGCAAGTAAACTGCACAGAGCTTAAAAGATTAGTTCATCCAGTTTGACTACAATTTTATCCCTTTAAAAAAACGAGAGCCGAGCATATTGTCTTGATCTGTTGCGGATATTGCCGACAGTTTTTGTCCTCGCTCGCAAGTGCAAAAAAAGGGAGGCAAACACGTGCTTATACAAACACGTAATTTGTTGAGGAGAAGACAGTAATTTTCTGTAATTGAGGGAGGGAGAAGCTTAATGCAACACAGACCCTTTGAAATCCCCCTGGTTAAAAACAGAAACCACCGGCCAGCTCAGCTATATGATACGTTGTTGTGTCTGTTCCTGTGTACAGTACACATCTTTGGAGAAATGGGATTACTGTAAAGAGAATGGAAGTAGCGCAAGAATTCCTCGACAAAACTGGGAGAAAGTTAGCAGACACAAGAGGGCCCATCATGGCTGCTTTGGTTCTACTAATGCACATTTTATGAGTAAATATTAAAGAAAAAAAACACCCCACCTGCTCTGATAGCCAGAGGCATTTTGCAACCAGAAAAATAAAAGTAGAATGTGGGAAGGCCTGGGGTTTGTGTGCCCTGGGGCGGGAAGGGGTCCACTGGGCCCATATTTACTCCAAAGCCAGAACCGCTTGGGGGTTCCACTGACCCCGACAGCACAGGGGCAGCCGACCTGATCCAAAACCTCACCTCCTCGCCTCCTACCCCTACCTTCTTTGCCAACAATCTCCACCTCCACGTCAAACTCCCCTTCTATCTCTTTCTTGCAGGAAAAACTCAACCTGACACTTTCATATAACCCTTTTTTCCACATGGGGAACGTGCACGACCTTTCCTTTCTCTAAACCCAATTCAAACTTTGCTCACCCCTTAAAATGAGGCTGGAGAAACTAGCTTGTGAAACTACCATTGTTCTCAATATCTAAGAAAGTATTGCAGGGGAAAAAAAGAGGAGAATTGCTTTGTTTTTAACTGATCTGTTTGGTGTCCATTCTTAAGAGTTGTTTCTGTGAACACTTGACTTTTATCTTGCCTGTGCTGGAAGTTAGTTTCGCTCTCGTACACACCAGTTCATGAGATAAGTATGGCTTTGCTGTGACACTGTTTACTTAGCAAGTGTGGACAAATGTGCTGTTCAAACACCAGCTGATGGACCGGAGAGTTTCAAAGGATTGTGCAACATGTAGGCGACACATTTTTCTACGACAGTCACAAGAAGACAAAATTGTCCGCTTGTTGAAAGTTTAGCGAAAACAGAGTTCACTACTTTTGGCTAAATTGATTGGATGATGATAGACTACAGAAAAGATTGGGCACACTTGGACACATGCAGTGTTCTCAAAGGAATGTGAGGGTGACATGATTGCAGTCCAAAACACACCAACTTCTCAACAAGACTCAGAAAGTAAACAGTGTTCCATTTCTGACTTTTGCAACCCCCCACCACCATCCTCTCCCACTGTCCCTCTCCCTGTGTCATTAAGAATATCTCTTGGCTGCTCTATAAATATTGTGGCAGTGAGGGTGAAGGCCAGCAGGAGCTGGCTGGTCTTCCATCAGCCCCGCTAATGAACAGGCGCTCTGGCACCTTTAGCATCAGACTCTGCAGCAGAATGCCTCTGCTTTCAGGTGTTTCTTTTGCTTCACAGAGCTGCACTCATTGCTATTCTACCTGAATGACTCTTCTTTCTTTCGTTTCCTTTTGGACACAAATATAACTTGGGACTTTGGGGTGCTTTCATTGGTTTCCATGATCGCTGTGGTGACAAACTGAGTGGGTTACATGTTAAGGATGCTGGAAGAGCTGGTCATTACACGGTTATTTTAAAAACGAGAGCTTCATAGATGAAACTCGCAACACCAAAAACTTCTTTTATTTAACTACTGAAATTGAAATAAGTAAATGTTTGTGTTCCGATGCTCTACTTGAACCATCAACAGAAACGAGAAACGAGACTCTCTTTCCGCACCAGTACAGATTTTTTTAGTCATCCATGAAATAGGATGTCTACATGTAGACGTCGAAGACAACTGGATTTACTGGTTTGTCTTGAGGACATTTTGCCACTTATCAGTTCTGAGAACAAACAACAATCTTGGATGTATCCAGTTGCCTGTGAGACGGTTTTCCTGTTTATGTATGAGACAACATCGTCTTATCAGATTACCATGAAAACATCTGCTCGAACTCTTACTGTAGTTTGGGTGTTCGCAGTACTTGCATTGTGCATGCATTCTGATATTCTGTATGATTAGATTAGCTTCGTTATTAATGGTATTTAGAAACTGGTGGAAGTAGGCTAATGGATTGATAGGCCAGAGGACCTTCCTTGTTGGTGTCCCATACACACTGACCTACTTAGAGGCTACATGGAGGTGAGCGAGCTTGTGTGCAGGCCTAGGTGTGTCTGAGCCCCTTACGCAAGGCTAGGCAAGGGGAATGGGAGGAGAATAGGTTGGGCAACTCGTACGCTCACTTCATGCTTACCTTTGTTTGCAGGAAACAGGGTCTGGGGCGTGGAGGTGAGAGTTAAAAAGGTGAACAGCAGCTGAGCTCTGCTGAGGGAGGAAAGTAAGCTGATTGCAGCGCCCACATTCTGCTGGAGAAAGCTGTATTTGGTATTGTTGCTGGAGGAGAGCTGAACGCTGCCCTTGATGTTGAGTGTCTGGTTTTGTTCTGCGAGAGTTCACTATGAATTAGTTAAACGGTAGACTGGATATAAGGAAGCTATGAAACATGCCTCAGAGGGAGAGAATGTGTACACTCTCAGGCTTCACAAAGACTTCCGATATTCTGAAAACACTACACGCTATCACACAATTCCACCTACGCATATTCATCAATCAGAAAGCATTATGTGGAAGGCATCACACACACACATACCAACAGGCAATTAATCTTCACAAAAGCGTCATAAGAAACCAACAAACATCCAGTCTGTTTTGTGTCTCTTTCACACTTACACACACACCTTGAAGCAGTTCAGCCTCCATATTCATGAAGCCTACTCCCTCAGCATACCTAAAGCCCAGGATTTTAAGGGTTTCAACTCAAATCTCAAATATGGTTTCAGGTGATGGTATTGTAACCCAGACAACTAGACTAATTCATCAGCTTTAAGATATATATTTTGGGTTCAATTAGCTTTAACCTAACTTATTATTGTTGTTACGAAACATGACATTTACTATGATATTGTGCGCTAAAGAAGGAAAAGGAAAAAAAATCCCACACAAGCAATTACATGCACACTCACACAGTGGGGTACTGCCAGCTTAATGAATAAATAAGTAATAAGGGCTTGGTTATTGGAGCTCATTAAAATGGGAGACGCTTCCATGACAATAAGACCTGAGGAGGGTCAGGGGAGGTGGCTGTGGCCCGAGCTACACACCCGCCTCCCCTCATCCTACCCTAACCTGACCACATGCCCTCAGCGCTCACCTCTAAATCAACTCTGTCACTGATGTACCCCCTCCACACCTCCCCCCCACCTGCCTTCACCCTCTCCTTCTCCACCTTTTCTGACACAGCATGCATGCATCTTCATGCATATACACACACACACACACACACACACACACACACACACACATACCTCTCTCATGGTTAATTACCACTTAGCTCAATCACATGGTGATCCGTCCATAAGAGCCATCCGCACCCTCCTCCCCCGCAACACAAACAGCAGCACACATGCCAATTATTGATGAATCTTTAATATGGCGTTTTACAAAGTCTCCATCTCATTTCCTACCGCTGAGCAGGTGATTACTCTTCCAATGGGACAAGTAAACAGAAAACGGCTTTAGCAACTTCACGCATAAGATTGAGTGATGCTAGATTAGCTTAATGTAATATCATCGCAGGGTTGAAATAAAGTGGTTTGAGCCATTTGGAGAAGACAGCTAACTTTTTTTTTTTTTTTTTTTGCTTCTCCTGCCTTGCATCTCCAGTTAGCTCTGTATAAAACCCCCGCACAAAAATCCCACGCCGCGATAACATGTCAATAATGAGCTGAGGCCATCTATTGATCAGCTTAATTTTGCATCTATTAGCTAGGGAACGGCTTGCTCCGGGGGCGAGGGAAGCCAGGCGCTAACACGCACCGACAGGCTGGATGGAGATCATTACAACTGATGTTCACACACACGCTGTGATTGACATGGAGATAAGGCAGGGGAGAGCCCGGGCTCGCACGCCTCCCCGCACACTAAGCTAATGATACACCAAACGTGTGCTTGGTGTGTGTTTGGCGGCGTGTATGCGGGAGCATGATAGAGAGCGTCTATCTAGAAAGAGAGCTGGAGCAGGGAGAGGAAAAAAAAAAAGAGAAAAAGAGGAGAAGAAAAGCAGGCCACACGCCTTTGCTAATTGGCACAGTCAGACAGGGAAGCTCATAAAAGCCGAAAAAGCATTTAGTGGAGCACCTCAGCTTTCTGGATCGCCTTATCAAGTCTATGTCATTTAAATACCGTTGACTACACCACAGAAAAGCCTGGCTTTGACCTGGAATGCATGGTTTCATCTCATACTTCCTTAATTTAGAGAGTTTGCATAAGAAACTCAGTCGAGGCGTTCATTATGAAAATCGTTTGTTTTCCCGTGAAGGGCTGATTGCAAGCTTTATGCGCCCCGTGTCAACACGGGAACCAAAGCAGCCGACAGAAAAAGCAAAGAGAAGGTCTTTCTCTCCCTCTGAGCATCTTCACTCTTTTTCTCACATTCGGAATAAGTGACGTAGAGAGCGAGAATGGATCCACGCAGGGAGGACGTGCAGAAAACAATACGGTGTGAAGCTCTTTTTCCTCCTGCTAACCTATCCACCACCGCTGCGGCAAAGGGCCTGGCTTGGCATTGATGCAACCAGCTGCAATATAGGATGCTGCATGTCATCCACACAGAGTGAGGAAGAAACAGAGGAAAAAAAAAAAAAAAGAAGGGAAGGGCCGGGCGCTGGAACTGCACCTTTTACCACACCATCAAAAAGAAACGACTGAATCTTTGTGTACACCATCTGTATAGCTGAGATTTTACGGGGAGGAGGTCTTGTTTTATGCCAGATAGGTTCTATGGAGGTGAGGTCAGATGCACGCACACACACACACACACACACACACACACACACACACACACACACAAAAAACCCTTGGCTACAAACTGTGTGTTTTTGTCAGCTGAGGGATGCAGCGAAGGGATCGAGGGAGCAGCGGGAGGAGGGAGGGAGGGAGGGAGGGAGGGAGGGAAGTGAGGGAGAGGGTAGGTGGTGGTGGTGGTGGTGGGGGAGGAGGAGGAGGAGGAGGAGAGAGGAAAAAAAAGCCCTCAGCCAAGCCATCAAGTTGAACATTGAACTTCACAGTAGTAGCTGCCTTTCTATGCCTCTCCTTTTGATGTTACCTCCAAAGCAAAGGATCAAAGGCTTGGAGTGTGGCGTGGGGAAGTCCCAAGCTCTTAGCCTGCCAGCCTGTGATATATGCAAAAGTCTACGCCAAAAGAGAGAGAGTGGGGCAGAGAGAGAGAGAGAGAGAGAGAGAGAGAGAGAGAGAGAGAGAGAGAGTGCTAGAGAGCAAAAAAAAAAAAAAAGAGAGAGAGAGAGAGAGAGAAAGCTTGCATGGAATGTGGCTAAATAGTATGTTTTGTGTCTAATGAATGACAAGAGGGTGACGCAATCGGCCGGTTAGTTGCAGCGTGACGTAGAGCTGGATAAAGTGCACACGCACGACTTTTGGAGAGCGGGCTCAGAGAGGGCTGGGCACGAAGGCATTTGATGGGATGGGGTGAAGTAGTGGGGGTGGGGGTGCCAGGGTTTGTTGCCCTCACAACTCCACTTCCACCTCGCACCAACCAACCTCCCCTCCCCCCTCCGCCCCCTCCGCCTCTCTCTCTCTCCGACATCAAGGGGGTGAGAGGCTGTGTCGTCTCGACATAAATATACAGTGTGCCGTTAAAGCGAGGACTACAGTAAACACAGTGCACATGAAATCCTGGTTGTCTCTTGCTGGGGCACAAACACACACACACACACACACACACACACACACACACACACCTACACATACATAACACACACTCACACTGTGGGCTCAGCTGGGCCAAAGAGGGGAACAGAGGTGTGCTAAACTTGACAAATCTCTACGAGACAAACACAATCCACACGCAGACACACACACACACACGCGCGAGCGCGCGCGCACGCACACACTCTCGCACACCCTTTCCCCAAGGCTGTAGGATTAAGAGGTCCAGCTGGCTGACAGCGAGCCCTTCCTTCCCACGTATCCCGTCGATCTCAGTCCGACCCCCCCCCCCCCCCCCCCCCCCCTCTCCCTCTTTCTCTTTTCTCTCTCTCTCTCGGACACCACGGCCCCTCCCACACCTCCACCTCCACCCCCAGGTCTGCCATCCATCCATCTCACCAAGCATGCCAGGAGGACACACCTGAATTTGACATCGATCTGCCCTTGGGCCCGTTTTTTCACCTCCCTCCGCCCCGTTTACATTCACAAAATAGTGTTCAGAGAATCCTCCGTGAACGCTGGGCGGAGAGGGAGGAGACCCAGCGCCGCCGAAACGTAGGCTACACACACTGACTGGCATCGCCGACGTGGGTTTGTCCATCCAGCGAGCCCTGGTCATGTTCTTGAAGTTACAGACTCCTCGAAATGACGGAAAGAGCAGGATAAAAAGAAGAAGTGGGGGATGGTGGTGCCGAAGACAACATATAATGAGCCCTGTTGTTGGTAGAACAGGAGAAAGTGAGACAGAAAAGAGTGGAGAAAGAGAAAACCGGAGTAGGAGGAAGAATATGAACCTTAGTGAGATCTTAACCCCCCCCCCTCCCTCCCCAACTTCCCCACTTCTCAACAGCTGCCAGGTCACTTTACGAATGTCTGGAAGAAAATATGCAGCGGGGTGTTGTTTGAGTGTTATATCATTTTGTCGACAGGGAAGTATGTGCACTTGAACGTGCAAGAAAATATCCAGTATTCCAATATGTAAGATGACTGAGAGTCAGGATTATGTTGTTGGAATATGTGTCGCACGTGTTAGCATTCATCTTGGAGGGAAGGAAGAGGCAAGAAAGATGAGCTGGGATCCAAATGATACTGGATTTTTGAGGCCGATACCGATTATATTTGAGAGGTCAACATATCTCGAAACCGACGCAGAACGCAGAACTGAGATGTGAAAAAGTAATTTCATCTGGAGGTGAAATCCGTGAGCGCTCTGTGGATTCTGTATTTTTTAAGGAACCGCAACATGTAAATCAGCTTCGTGAAACATCAAAACCTTCAACCATGAAGGCTTCTCTCATATTCACTGTCACCTGCATGGCCATGCCAAGCTCATCAGGGGATGAGGCCATCGTAACAACACAATATTCATTCTTTCACTTCCTTCTGCCAGAGATGAGTGGCAGGCCTAATGTTGAAGATTTAGGTGAAGTTTCGGTGAAGTCAAAACAAGAGCAGCAGCAGCAGGGTCTCATTTCGGTTGTGATCACAACCAGAGGATGCTAAACCCTTGCTTAGGGCTGCCATGTCCCGATGGATAACTAATGAGAGCAGAGAAAAATCCATCCCGCGATTCACCATGATACCATCGACAGAGGTAGATCACTACCACGGACTGGGTTGGGTGGGGCGCAGGAGGAGAGAGAGAGAGAAAAAAAAAAGAAATAAAAACAGACAAGGCATCGGTGTAAGGAAAGAATAAGAATTAGGGAGTGAGAAATGGAGAAAGGAGAGAGCAAGAGATAGACGGGAGGGGAGAAAAAATTCACAATGATGACACGTAAGTGCAAAGAGCGATTAAGGATTTACTTTCAAAAGGACTCCCATTGATCTTTTTTGATAGACCTGCAATAAATCAAACCGGATTGACTCGCATGAGAACCAAGCCTAATCCTTTAGTCAGATCCAGGAGAACTCCAACCAAACCAGCTGTTAATTTAGGCTTTACAAGATAAAGCAGGAGAAATCCAACCTGATGTACCCTAGGGCAGAGGCTTACATCATCTCTGTAAAGCAATCAACTTATTGCCAGTTTGGAGAGGTAATCAGAGCACATACTGAGAGAGGAGAGGGAGAGGGAGAGGATTGGGTGGGGGGGAGGGCATGGTGGAGAAACGGAGGTGGAGGGAGACAAGAGATGGCTGAAGAGATTAGAGAGAGAACAGGAGCATAAGAATGTAAGAAATGACAGAAAATGAACATTTAAGAGCGTTATTTAAAAAAGAAAAACTACTTTTTTTTTTCTCTTCTGCATGCTGGCCACATACACAGGTCCTCTGACTGAAACAATGAAACTTAACTTTGAAAGGAAAAAAAAAAAACATGTTTACACAGAGTACATCTCCAATTATCTCCAGAGGGCCAAGATGAAACAGAAAGGAGCTAGCTAGCTGCAAACAGTAGCTCTCTGGGCTGACAGCAGGGAGTGGAGGCAGGCCTCAGCTCCCCCACTCTTCCACACCACCCTGTAATTTCCCTGGAGGCCGGCCCAGACCTTGTCCCCATCCCCAGTGGCCGGTGCCACCTCAGCCGGGTCCTGCCAGCCGCGCTGTGGCTGCACCATAGCACAACCATAGTAATTAAAATGGTTATTTTTGTTTGGGGGAACAAGAGGGATTTTTTTTTTTTTTTCCAAGCTCTGGACGGAAGTATTGCAAGACACCATCCAGCCCACACTGAGTAAACCACACTGATGTCTTTTTCAGTTGTGCATTCTGCGTTTCTGTGTGCTGCATGTCGTCGGGGCGCTACGGGGGTTTTAGTTCCTCTTCTTAACTGGGTGTGTGACACCGCAATGGATGATGCAGAGGATAAGGCCTTGAAAAACCACACCAACACCCCCTCCTCCTCCTCCTCCTATGCACACATTGACACAGACTCATTAGCTCGCCATCTTCCCTGTCTTTAATGTCCTGTTTACAACACAAAACAACCAGATCAGGCCTGAAATCCAATCACAGAGCTTTGCAGGGCCCTTCACGTCGGCCTCGCAGGAGAGCTGAGGAGAAGCAGGCCTTGTAGTCTCTGGACACTGTCCAAGGGAAACCAAACCTCAGGAGTCAAAACAAAACCACACATAAAATCAGAGTTAAAACAGCAGCCTCTATTCAGCCCGTCGTGACCCCACCAGCACACACACACACACACGCACGCACACACACACATGCACACACTTTGGGCCCTGCTCTTCTATCCTCTCCTGGTTACACTGTATGCACACAGGGATCACTCCGACTTCAGCTGGGCTCCTCTCACATCGCCAAATTGACTGAGGCTTGGTGACTCGGGTTTTGACACGGGCTCGTTGGTGTGTGTGAACACCAACACACACACACACACACACACACACACACACACACACAGAGGACACATCCATGTAAAGGAGACTGCCACTTAAGCTCGACTCACATCAGGCTGCGCTATCTTTAGCAGCTGGGCTAAACTGTTAAAACCGCACAACAACCCCCCCCCCCACCCACCCTCCTCACAGCCGGCCTCCCGACTTCAAATAAGACGGCCTGGCTCTTTGGCAGTGGCTGCCCACTGGCACCTCCCTCCACGGCCGCAAGGTCACACGTTTAATTACACAGAAAGTAGTAATCTCACCAGACAGATGGCAAGCAGGCCGCCCCTCACTACCATTTTTTTATGCCCAATTGAATCAATACTGATGTTATTTGCTAAATTACAGCGCACGGAAAAAATACCACAAAACTGGTGCTGCGCTACAAGTGGGGCGGGGCGGAGGGGGCGTAAAGTGAGGCGCCAGGGTCGCAATGTTAGGACAGAGAGGCAGATGTGCCCCTGTGGCTGCCGACTGTGACAGAGATCAAAAAAGGCGTAAGAATATGTGTTTGATGACTGTGTTAGCTTTTGAAAAATTAAAGTTTAATATCATGAGTGACGGTGTGCCAGAAAAACAGACCCTTATTTTTCTCAAACCAAAACTGGTACAGAACATTGGCTCATGTGGAAACAGTTTGGCCTCGCAGCCCAGTTGAGAAAACCAAGCACGACAAGGCCAATTTAAAACGTGAAGAAAGTGTCTGTCTTTAAAAGTGAGCCAAGGAAAAGAGTTGGGTTTTCTATCTTCTTTTTTCTTCTTCTTCTTCCTTTAGACAACCGGTTTGTCGTTGGGGAGCATCCCCAGTGGGCTCGAATTCTTTCCCGAAAACCCAAACGCAAGTGTGAGCGGGTCTCATCTCAGCATCCACCCTCAAGCTGATGCCTCACTCATCATTTCTCAGCTCCTCCTGCCAATGGCTTCTGTGAACAATTAGAGGTTGACTTTCCCAGCGTCTCAGACCACAGCATCTCAATCTCAGGCCAGGGAGCTCCAACAGTCAAGCTCAGCTGTGCCAAGAAACAAGATTTCTAGACTTCAGGCCTGAGATTTGCTATTTATTCATCACCGACTGTTAGCGAGGCCTCTCTCAGTCTGTTTATGATTTACACCACCACAGAGCTAAATAACAGCAAATTATGTGCGCGGATCAACTCATTAATGGCGTGGCGAACATGCTTTCAGTGAGATCCTTTCCTCAACGGCGAGCCCACCACTAATGTTAACCCATCAAACCTGGTTCTGGACATACCAAAAAGATGACGCCTTTAAACGTCATGCATTATAAATTCTCCAGCTGACTGGCTGCTTGCTTTGGTAACTTAGCATTTCTTCTATAATTTTCTGCACCTATGGTTGTCATATTAAAACCACAGCTTGTCTCTCATGCCAGGAGAAGCTTTGAATGAATCGCTCATGTAAACAAAAACTTCTTGACTACATGGTGTACAGCTGAGGCCAATGTTTACTTCTAAATTTACCAACGCATAAGAGGAAGAAGATTAACAGGTTGGTTCCCCAGCTAGAATAACTTCTCGACCGAGCACACAGCGCTAGTGAAAAACATTTGTCCTACTGGTGACCGTAATAAGACTGGCAGCTCGCCACTAACTGGGAACAGTTGTGTTTGAGGGGCACATCACTTCGATGTAAAACGATCTGTGGGAGCAGATCGAAAACTTCCACGCGTTTTTCTTTTTTTTTTTTCCGAGTCAGGGTGAGGATTTGCACCGGCCTATAGAAGGCAGTTGTTCTCCATGAGAGGGTGGGTGCATCTGGGAAGAAGCGAGCAGGCGGATCAGGAGAAGATGATGACTAAATTCGTATATTTACAGCGCAGGATTTCAGGATTGCACTCAAAGCAATCCCAAAGGCGAGAGTAATGAGAAGAAAGGGTCCGTGGAACTTCCTAGAAGACACCAGAGAGGGCTTACTGTAATTGCTCCCAGGCACATCTACAACCCCACGATCCTGAGAGGACGGGAGGTTTCCCTGTTCAACTTTCTGCCATTGCCTGCTTGGGAGAGAAGCTGCTTAAATCGAAAATGTGAGCAGCAACTACAGGAAGTCAGAGACACTACAACATTAACGGAGAGAAGTTGAAGGTATTTTTGACACGCATCAGTTAAAGAACTGATAATCACACAGAGGTTAAACACAAACAGAACCACATCTTTATAAAGATTTTATTGTTTTTTATTTATTCCATGCAAACAGATGTTGCATTGCGGAATATTTAAGACTGAAGGCCATTACATTCTCTTGTGGTTATTTGTACTTGCTGCATACGACAGGTCTCACGTCTGCAATGATGTAACCGTAACACGTGTGCAGATTCGTTGTCCATCTCCGTACCCGAAACATGGCAAAGGCACTGCAAACCCTTCCGTTTGATTCTTCGATGCGTGCGCCACGATTTCACTGATCGGCAAGTTCTCAAAACGTTTGCAATGTTTAATCTCAATGGTATTATTGTACCATTCTTCGAATACTTTTAAAACTTTTAAAAGAGTTGTTCAGCTGTTCAACTGAATTCCATGTTCAAGTTTGCTTATTTTAAACAAATTCAACACAAGCAGTTGTGCTAAAGCAAAAAAAAGAGCATCTTTAGATGTCAAAGTTCACTTCAGAGCACAACAACATCTCTCCCTGTAGAATTACAAGGGCGAGAGTATAAAGTATGTATGCTATAGAGAGGGTTGCAGATTTGGCGTATGCACAGGCGCACACGGCATGTTTCAGCCTTAAGCCACAGGACTGCAGTGAGGCCTCCCCATTTGATCCCCCACCAACTCAGTGTGGAATTCTAGCTGATGCTGTCTCCCAAAGGCCCACACTCGACTGTGGCTCGCAGCCTTTCCCAGCTGCTGCAATGGCAGGCATGGGCGGCAGCGCTGGCACCTGTCTTTGACAAGTTCTGCATTCACACTGACTCTGGTTTCTGGGGCCGGCTGCCTGGCAGTCAGGTGACAAATGCTAACACACATACTGCCTCCAACACAGACTGCAAACATGCGTGCACCCGGCAGTCCAAATCTACAGAACCAAGAGGCACTTAAGTATGATCCCAACCACTTAAAAAGCATCGGCATCATAGTGAGAGGTCTTAGCCTCTCATGTTTCGTTGTCTGATAGCAACCCTCCCCTGGATTCACAGGCTGTGCTTGAGCTGTAAACCAAAGCTTACCTCAACGCTCTCTCACCCGCCCGCCATGTTTCCAATCCACTTGTTTTTGCATACCGCTCAGCTTGTGTAACTGTTGAGCGGTTTTGCTCCCAGCGCAAGACAATGGCTGTGTAACACCAAGCAGAGCGCCACCTAACGTCAATGAGTTACAAGAGCTGATAAACATAAATCTGTCCATGCGACACAAGCCAAAAGGGAACCTGGAAATATAGAGGTGCCGAAGAGCTTAATGTAGGCGCGACTGTCGCCGCCTGTACAGAAGGGGAAGATTTCTCAGGTGAATCGGTCACCGTGCTGAGAGCTTCATGTGCCCACAGTAAACACTGATCCACTGTAATTATAACTCAATTTGAAACTCCCTTGAGTTCATAGAGAGCATCAAAGTTAATCTGGGTCGGAGTGAAGTGTAATACCACCAAATATTAGCACAAATCCTGCGGCAACATTTAAAAAAAAAAATGTTGTTTTATTCATCTTGCTCTTTCTGTGCATTATCTCCCACCCACATCTAATTATGGGGAAATTAAACGTTTGTAAAGAAACCACTTGATAGATTGACACCATACCAGAAATTAAGACAGGACTGCTCTTTAGGATGCACTACTATGCTGGTCACAGCGCCACAACTGCATGTAGAGAAAGCAGCCATTTAACTCAAGAGGAAGCGGGTGACGACAGACGGACCTGATCGAGGCTCTGGCGCGCGATGCCGGCACTCACTCTGCCGCCCAGCGACCACAGCCACGCTTTCCCCACCTCATTTGCAGCAATCCCGCTCTCCCACTCAGTGCACTCAGCGGCATCTTTTGTCATTTCCACCCAGGCTCCATTTGTTTTGTCCACTGAGATGGCAAGAGAGGAGAGGAGGAGGAGGAGGAGGAGGAGGAGAGAGGGAGGGAAGGAACCAGGTCTCAAGGAGACTGCTCTGCAACCAAAGAGCATCTTCACATGGAGCCCGGGCCCCCACCCCTCCTAAAAAAAAATACACACCCACATCCACCTGTAGCCCACTGAGCCAACACACACTCACCCTCCCCACTTGACTAATGTGCCCTGACACTCACACATCACCCGGGAATTGCCAAATGAATTAACCACGCCCTGCTTAGCTTTTTTACGGGGCTTTAAATGGATTTTCCTTCCAGGTCTGCCCAATAATTGCATTTATCCATCTTGTTAGCTTAGGTTTACACATCTCGCCAAGATCATGCCAATCCCCAGATACATTTTCCGCTCCAGGCAAGAGTGTGAGAGATTTGTCATCGGATCATAACAGGTAATTCAAACAACAATTAGCTTGATGACTCACTTCGTATGTCAATGTTCGCTCCTTGTTGACACAGATGAGGTCTCTTCATCTCTTCATCTGTCCTTACATATCTTCCTGCTTCTCTCCCCTATGTCTCAGTGATAAATTGAGCCTTTGTAATACTTTATCTATCATCCAAGCCTTCAGGTTAAAGGCAAACACTCCATGGTAGGGAAGAAAGTAGTGGTTACCGGTCTTTCACTGTTCATTGTTCACAAGCACACATTCAGACAGAGAGCAGAGGCAGAGCTGTGAACACCGGCATCAGTGGGGGTCATCTCCACACTTGTGAATGTTTGAACAGAAGTGCATTAGACACTGGGGGGGCCCAAAGGACAATTCAGCTACAAACATGCAGCAACTCTTCCTCAGCCCCCAGGCCTGCACTGAGACAAGCCACTGTTTAAACAGCACACACAGCATTCCTGTGCCTGGGCCCCGGCCAGCTGTTGCATCCTCACTGCAGGCCTGCCTGCCTGAGCAGACAGATACAGGCCTACAACCGTAAGGGTCATCCACAACAGACAAAGGGCTTTTATAGACATGCAAAACTAGGTCCCAACTATACTAGAAATGCTCCAGTGACTTGCACTTGGCCATTTTAAATGCTGACTGAGCTCCACAGCGTCCTCCCACGGAAGACAGATTAGCCATAATTAAAATCACGCCCATCCTGAAATCTTACCACCTGTAATGACGAAGCTGGAATTTATCTTTGCTGATATTTCAAATATGCAAAGTGTGGAGGCCAATAAAGATATGGGAGGCAGTAAAGAGGCGATAAAGGGCGTCTTGGTTCTAAAGGGCACTGTGACGTGCATCACATGACACAAAGGCCACCAACCCTCCCGTCCGTGCCGTGATGCCAGCCTCGTTATCTTAACTTTCATTATGACTGAACAGGTTTCAGATTCACTGATAAATAACTGAAATTAACTTTGGTTTATATACAGAGATAGTAAAGCAAAAGAAGGTCTATGAAAAAATGTCAAAAGTGTTTATAGTATACATGTTTGTTACTCCAAATACACGGCTTCACCCTCGACAATTTCTACTCCTACTCAAAGATAATATTATGTTAAAGTGTTCACCACCTTTGTTTCTGGGAGAAGACGGATTAAAGACTGTATATAATGTATAAATATATATATACAGTGTGATCTAAGATCCAAAACGTTACAGGCCAATATCCCAGTATCTCCTTACATGTTTATCCACAAAGACAAACTTTGGAAATTTGTGGTGTTAAATTTGATCTTGACAGGAGTTACTTATTTCTAAGTAGTTTCCAAACCGTAAAAAGAAATTCAATCTCTACTTCTACAGTTTTGAAAAAGGGACTACTGTAGAGAACCCGAGGAATAAGACTCGCTAGCCCCATTTGGGTCGAGACCCAGGGCGCAGAATAATCATCCAAAGGCCGTCATACAAAGTATGTAAACTGAAGTATGTGCAGCGATAATCTACATTTAATATTTACCAGACTGGGGGCAGTCATTCAGGCTGGGTTTTGGCTATAGGAAGACTCCATCATTTACTTCCTCCTCGCGTCAGCATCTCAGCAGTGGACACAAGCAGAGTCGCCAACGACGGACTATGAACTGCAGGTCGCGTTTCAATCAAACAGCAATTGCAGATTGCTTTTCCAGCCTGCCACTTAGTTGGTCCTCCCACCACCACCACCACCACCACTCCACCGCCTGTCCATCCGTCAGTTCATCCCTTCCGGCTGGTCAGTACACACATCTCACCTCGGACAGTTGTCCAAACAAGACACTCCATTCACTCTGACCCCAGAGTGGGAGGGAGGCCACTGACAATTCACTCAGTGCCGCGAGTCAATTTGTTCACTGGAATTGACCTCAACGCTGCTGGACACACTGGCCTCTCGCGCCGAGCGCGTGAATATGTAATGCTGATGACGACGCGGAGGCTTTTTTTTTAAAGAGGAAACGTGTTCAAGCAATGTCCCACGTGGTGGCTGGAGTTTCGGAAGCATACGTGTTTAAAATGCAACAATCCACACAAAAACAGAAACAAATATTGTTCCAAAGGCAATTTAAATATTTTTGTAAAAGTCTGTACTGCGCACAGACTACATCTCAATCTATTTATATACGCGACAACCAATCATGGTGCTTGATGCTGCGCCATGGAGCAACACAACACTTAATGCGCTCCGTAAACCATTACCTGCACAATGGTTGGCAATTCAGCTCACGTGCTAGGCGTTGGCCATGTGTGACAAGCTGTTCACATGAAATGTTATCTAGCACCGTACACAAGTTGACAGCTGTCTCTCTTTACAAGAGGCGTATTATTATTGTGTGTAAATAGGTTTCTAAATACTGGTTTAAGAGCTAACATGGGAATTTACTTCTAATCTGTTTTCCACTTGAATTGGTTCATCAACTAGAGAGAAAAAAAGAGAGAGAGAGAGAGAGAGGAATCTCAACGTTGTCTCCCACACGGCACGCCAGCGTAAAGGGGTTACATTTATTAGCCTTGTGCATTTTTACAATTCGCCAACCCCCACACACACACACACACACACACACACACACACACCTGCCCTCGCTGAAATCCGACCATAATCCGCAGATTAGTAGATGAATTTATTTCTGCTCTCACTTTAAAACCCTCCCTCACCTTTCAAGTAGCAGTTATGAATCCACCACCTTAAACGACAAACAGGCAAGCATTTTATCACCTCATTAGTGGATCATTCGCTTCCTAAACACACACACACACACATACACACACACTTGAGCTTTATCCTGCTACAATTAAAAAGTTTAATTAGTAGATTAAAATACATTGACTGAGTTTTATCACCAACTTCCACCATTATGTGTTTAGCACACACAAAGCCAGCGCTTTCCCCATCAGAGCCATTTTGAACAGATTATCTGCATCCAGAAATTCCTTGACTACATTAAGACTGGAGATACAAAGTAGGTAAACACTACTGCATAACATAATGTGTGTAGCTGAGCACAGAGATGCTACTATTAACGTTTAATATTGTGTAATAAGAATTAAACCGCTGCAAGACAAACTAAGGTGTAGCATTAGGATGCATTTACGTTAAAAATTTAATTTGCTAATGAGTGTTTAATGTCTGGATTAGTTCATCTACCAAAGCAAAAGGAGAAATAATTAAAATATATATATTAGCATGAATGAGATTCTTCTTCTGTGGTATGTTCCAGACATTCTGCCACATCCATAAAAGGCTGGTGTACCACAGGTGTTCACTGCACACTGGCACGGCTAGTCATTATCTAGCCCGACATGATCATTAAGAGCTATGATGGCAGTGTGGCACCTCCTCCCTGCACGCACACACACACACACACACATAGGCTGGAAAAAGGAAGAAAAAAAAATCCTCCAGTGGAGACCAAAGCACTCCCTATCAGTTGCTGTAAAAAAAAAGGGGTGAGAGGGGAAGCCCCTTTCAACGAAAAGCATGTTTAGCGTTGAGCACTTTGATCTTCCCACACACTCCACAATCCAAACAGAAGGCCGGCACTGGCAGAATTCTCCGGCGTCACAGCGGTCTTCACCCAGAGCTTTTTAAAGCTAATTTTTTGATGACGACGAGGGGTGGGAAGCAAACGGAGAGAGCGACGTGGTAGAATGGTTGGGTGGGTTGTTAGTTGTTGGGTGGGTTGTTAGTTGTTGGGTGGGTGGGTGGGTGTGTGGGGACGGGGGTCTGATTCAGAGGCAGAAACCACACACGTGAACGCATGCCTGCTCAATACATGGCTGAAAACTGAAACCTAAATCTGTGTTCCTCTCCGCTCAGTCCCTGCTGGGGTTTTTTTTTTTTTGTTGTTTTTTTTTTTTTGTAACAGGAAGATAAAATGTGAAGCCTAGGGCACTATTGTTTGACATCTAACCAGGAACTGTCGCTGCCTCATTGCCCTGGCATTAACAGCAATTATGCGCTCTATTCAGATGGCTTTTTGTGCGTCCGACCCCGGCCCCTGCCGTCGCCCTTCGTTCCCCTTTACTTGCACACACACACACACACACACATGTCACACGCAGTCCTAACAACACATTTCCCGCTTTTCTCTGCCACCACCACCACCCGCTCCTCTCTCCCCTCTCTCTCTTCCCCCAGCCTCCCTGCCCTGTGCTTTCCCTCCCCAATTCGCTACTGGTGAACTCATTTGGCCACTGGACACTGACCCCATTATGAATGAACTTTAGAGAAACATGGCACATTCAGGCGAGGAAAAGACGAAGAAGAAATGCATTACCAGAGGCGTTTCTGAAGCGACACCTTGATTCAATCAATTCTACACAGAACATTCTGCGGATTTTCCCCCACCCTAATTAAAATGCAGTACGGTCCCAGTATGGTTAGACGATATTTACAGTTGTGGAGGACAAAATAGCTCCCACAAAACTCGCTAGAAAATGACATTTTCAGCGGTTTTGTAATTACGCATACTTTGTGAGAGAAAAAAAAAGCAATTTAGGTAATCATCTCTTTGAAACTAGTAAACCATAACCTTCATATATCTAAAAAGAGGCAATCAATAGTCATTTTAACTTTATCTCTTCAGCTGGATGCAGCGCAGCAACACTGTCAATAAAATCTCAAAATTCCAGCAACCACTTCAAAATGATCTTATCGCCGTTCTCAATAAGTCTTATTTGAAACAGCACTAATGCAACAGCACTTATTACTGGAGAGTGAGGAGAGGCTGCATTTCACAACCCTAACACCATCAAATAATGTGGTTAGGCTGCTACTTAACAGGTGAATATTCATATGCATCAGCCTGCTCTGCAGTTTAAATTAAAATTATTTAACAATCATCTGTAAACAAACTTATATGTATAGGCTATGCAGGCTACATTGCTTGAAATTAAAAGTGAACTAAACTGACAGCCCTAAAGATAAAATTTGCTACCTAGTGGAAAAACAGTAAATAGAAATAAAACAAACATGTCCCTGCATGTGGATACAATTTTTAACTGTGATATGCATAGTCTCATCATCAACACCACCACTACATTGCACACAGCTACTAACGATGTCTGGCTAGCCCAGGCTGGCAGAATGCACTAGCACACTAGGATGACAAAAAACAATCCAGATACAGTAATTGTTTGTCTGAGGTCTCACAGAAAATGTAATAGAAGGAGCGAGTGGAGGGGGTGCTCCTGGGAGAGGAGGGGGTTCCTGGGGTGGTGGTGGTGGTGGTGGTGGTGGTGGTGGTGTTGGTGGGGGCACCAGCGCACAGCCGCTAAACTAATGCCTTTTTTTTTTTTCATTGCCTGTAACGCACAGAAAAGCAGGAGTGTGGTGGCTCACTTGACAGAAACAGGGAAAGATACAGAGGTAAAATGGGATTTATCCATTCTGAGAATAATTTGTTTTAACTTTTAAAAAACCAAAAACATGCAGGCTGTGTTAAGACTTAATGAGTAACAGGCATAATCTGTTACATTGAAGTCAAAACAGGCATCAGATTAGCTGTTATTACATTAAAACAATGAAGCTAATGATTTAATTAAAAAGGTTCAGCCTCAAACCAGACTTGACTGCAGCTGAACGTTAGCTGCCACCCAAACCCAGCTCACACTGTCACCAGGGAACCACTGCTCCCTTGCACTAGTTAAAAATCTGATTAGAAACACACTGCAACCGATTTTTTTTTTTTTTTCCTCTCTGCCCCTGTGGTGTTTCAAGCAGAGTGACAGATCGACGAGCGCGTAGCTTCCTCGCGACGGCTCAGCCTGCCAACATCATCAGCATTAGACAAACAAGCCCCGCTAGCTGAGAGAGAAAATATATATATATCTCCCAGTAAATATTTACTGCACAAATCTTTTCCATTCATTCACCAGGCACTAACAAAACCTACTGTACTCCCTCTCTTCTCAGTCCCCACCACCACCACCACCACCACCACTACCACCGCCGCCGCCACCACCACCACCATTAACACTAACACTCCTCCGCCCCTACATCTGCGATTCATTGACTTTACAATTTACCATTACATGTCGAGATGGGAGAGGTCGAGCCCATCTGAATCACGCACAAATATGCAGTGATTTATTGTTTTAAAACCCTGGGCCGATTTAGTAACTCCACTTTCTGAGCATTACTCCTATTGGCACCAAGGAACAATTACAGTTTGGACTAATTAAGCTCCGAGAATGTGCTGTGCAATCGCACGTTCAGGCCCCAATTTTAGTTTAATGGTGCCAAACTTTGCTTCCCAGTCCCCAATTCCACTCCACTCCACCGGCTGCCTCCATCCCAACTCCCCTTTTCAACTTAATCCTCAAATCCAAAGCAGATTGTGCTTTTATGACTGTTTATTGAGCGAAGAAAAATAAGGACCTTTTCTTTTTCCCCTCTCTCGCATAGGATGAGAGTAGCAGCAGAGAGAGAGAGAGAGAGAGAGAGAGAGGAAGAGAGGAGCACAGAAAGAGTAGTGGGGGAGGGAGAGCAGAGAGAGAGAGAGAGAGAAAGAGAGAGAGCGGGAGCCGCTTCCGGCCATATTTCAAACAAAAAGTGATTTGCAAGACAAAAGGAGCGCAACCTTCAACTAATTCAGGAGTGCATTTTGCGGCTGGAGGCACAAATGCGGCCGTCGTACACGAACCCCATGACACCAATTAGGCCCCTATTAACATGTAAAGCCAATTTGATAAGGTGTGGCCCTATCCCTTAAATCCGCATTAAACTATCTTTCCTCTTTGTCACAGCTAAAATCCATTTACAGCAGCCGAAATACATAATCCATATGATATACCATTGTTATGCTTATGCTGCAGCCAATGCTTAGGAAAAGATACTGTCTGGTCTGTACAATTATAACAGATATGTCACAGTAATGCAATGCGACGTGAGCACAAAGGCGGTGTTGCATCTACTTCACTGCATGTTCATTACAATAATCTGACCAGGAAATCCTCCATTATTTTCCAAAATCAAAAAAAAAAAAAAAAATGATAAAGAAGCAGTCAGGCCTGCGCAAAAGTGCGGATTTAGTTTTTTCTCAGAAGGTGAATCTGGCGTAACATGAGCAATCCTGGCCTCGACAACACACAACTGAAACAGCATAGGGAAGGAAAAAGG